>CM040126.1:361484206-362084206 GCA_022559845.1 Amorphophallus konjac
TCATAATGGATAGACTATTACAAATCCAATACTCTGCTAAATAAAAAGGAAAAGAATACATAGTTGACTCAAGAAACTATGGAAAAGACTAGACGACACTTGTAGAAGCTCTATCACTTTCACTCTTGACCATTCCCATCCGATTGACTTCCATCGTCGTCGGACTTACCTGAAAAGTAGAAAGGGACAAACGGAATGAGCGAACGCTCAGTAGGAAATTATATCTCAAGTACTAGCAAGTGGTTTAAGTAATTACATTTTTCATGGATGCAATAAAGCTATGCATGCTCGCATGAAACGACAAGATAGAGAGAATGTAATATCAAGAAAATAAGATGAACTTAGTCATGAACTTCCAACAAGATAACAAGTTTATTCGAGATATTCAAGCAAGTACATTTAACAAGTCATGTCAAGAACTTTGGCTATCATGTATCAAGCAAGTAAATTACCCTTTTTCGGGCCACGCATTTCATTTCATGTCAAGTACGAGTCAAGTACAAGATGTGTGTGGAATGTCCAATCAAGCAAGTCAAGTACTCGGTATAATGCCAGATACCTTATCATTTTAACTCCCATGGGCACAAGTACTTTCGGGTGCTCCTCCCAGGACCAGATCGGGCCCTATATGCGCAGGCATTTATCATGTGTTTTGACATCCACTCTTGTTTATATAGCCAATATAGAATTTCAATAATCAAGCTTGTAGACAACTTTGATAGAATAGAGTCCAAAATATGACAAAGGACATAGAATGGCGATAATAACGGTATAATCACGAGTTCGATAAAACTAGGTAGAATATGGTTCCCTTAACTTAGGTACCATGACAAATCAATATGGACATTCTTTATATAGAATTGAGGTCCACATGAACATTAGATCAAAGGTAAGATACCCTCATTCTTATCATAGAATTGAGGTTTACAAGAACGACACGATATGGCATGATATCATCATCCCATCAAGAATTTCTTATGATATACTCTTTGTATAATCATAAGGGCCGATATACCATGTTTCTTTAGATTGACATGGCAAGGATCGTGTAATGGGTTTTTAGGGTACAACCAGCTCAGTCGGCCTTGAGGGAATCCAAGGCTACGAGGAGTCTTACGGAGGTCTCTATGACTAACTCGCTAGTCCAAAGGAACGGAATGTCCAATGGAGAGCTTGTATGTCAATGAGAGTTGAGTGTGATCGATAAATCAACATGAAACGTGGGACTATACTCACGGAGTGGAGAATAGTGCCGATATATATATATATATGTATAATATGAAACCATCGGTAATAGAATCAGGATAAAATCAGTTTACAGTAAAATAACGACTTAAGTAAAGTCGTGTATTGAATAATTAACGCCTAACAGAAGGGCGTTTACATGTATTGCCAATTTGCAGAATTTCCATTATTTCATTAATTTATCAAAAACACGCCTTTCCTGGGGGCGTTTCTTCAAAGTTGACGACTGCAGAGGCAGGCGTCTCATCATTTACATATTCGACAGGATATAATTATTCTCAGAAATTTATCAAAAACGCGCCCTGGGAAGGGGCGTTACTTTCTAATTCCATTTTACAGAATATGTGAATTTCAGGTTTTTAACAGATACACGCCCTAGGAAGGGGCG
This sequence comes from Amorphophallus konjac, assembly GCA_022559845.1. NCBI lineage: Eukaryota > Viridiplantae > Streptophyta > Magnoliopsida > Alismatales > Araceae > Amorphophallus > Amorphophallus konjac. The sequence continues at coordinate 361,485,840 of CM040126.1, forward strand.
TTACTTTTCAGATTCACGCCTTGTACTGGGGCGTTAGAATATGGAAAACGACTTTGTCCAAGTCGTGAATTTCAAGGGATTTACGATATTTCGAGAGACAGTAGACATGTCATGGCAGTAAAATTTAACAGGAATTCACAGAGTCATGCAAGATATTAAAATCAATATTTCATATGTATTGTAATTTTTAAACAGGATCAATTATTAATCACATGCGATTCTTATGAAATTAACGCCTGCGTAGAGGGCGTCAAATATTAAATTGACGACCACTAGCATGGTCGTTTCTTTTAAATTAGCGCCCTAATCAAGGGCGTTTCTTTCAAAATATTTCAGAAAACGCATGAAAACTATAATAATCATATGCATGACATGCTTATATATATATATATCTTGCATTAATTTCATTTGGGCTACAGTAACTTGAGAAAACCTACCTTAAAAATAGATTTGGAGATGACCGGTGAATAACTTGAGAAGAACACCTTGGACAGGAAGAAGGAAGATTTTAGTTGATGAATATGACGGAGATGATAGCCTTCAATCAACCTGTAGGAAAAGAGAGGAAGGAATATGAAGATATGAAATCAATCTTCACAGGTATATGGTGAAGAACATACCTTGTTCTTTCACGTACGCCACCTTACAGACCTATAACAGAATCAGATGAAGAACATTAGTTCTTCATGTAATAGAAGCAGAAAAATAAAAGAATAGAGGAACCGTTTTTTCTTCACGTACCTAGCAGCAGACGTTCGATCAAATGGGTTTTAGGGTTCGATCGAACATGTTATTTATAGGATTTTGGAAGTCCTAACAAGAGTAGTGTTTGATTGAGGGTAATATATCCCTAATAGAGTCCTTACTCTAATAGACACTTACTAGATTAGGTTGATCTTCCCGGGATAAGCTCTGGGTTCGAACGGCTCACGAACAGAATTAACGCCTTTGGTCAGGGCGTGTATTATTTAAATGACGCCTTATATCAGGGCGTTTCTTAAAAAGCGCCTTGAGAAAGGGCGTTTCGTGTTTAAAACACGCCTAAGACATGGGCGTTTACTTTACTTGCCTATTTGGTCGCGTGAGAGTTGACGACCACATGCGTGGGCGTCCTTTCTTTAGTCACGCCGTATGTAGAGGCGTTTCTTTTTCAATTAACGCCTTACTCAGAGGCGTTATTTTTAATTTGTTTTATTTTGTCTAACTAACCCTATTCCTTTTATATATATATTACTTCTGTAATATATATGTTTTAATTCATTTCAATTATTCATTTATTAGGGTTGCTACACATGTAGTATATTGGTTCTCTTCAACAAAGCCCACATCGATCAGCTTGTCGACTTCTTTGTTGATCTTATTTATCAGTTCGGGGCGCATTCTCCTGGAAGGCTGCTTCACAGGGCTTGCCTCTGGGTTTATCGCCAATCGGTGTTGTGCCACATCGGAACTCAGTCCCGGCATCTCATCATATGTCCATGCGAAGTAGTCTCAGAATTCTTTCAGAAACTGAATATACTGTTCTCTGACAGCTGGCTCCAGCAATGCACTAAGGAACGTAGGCCTTGGCTCATCTGCTGACCCCAGATTCACTTCTATCAGCTCATCGACGGTGGCCTGGCCTCCGTCCTCAACTTCGGGTGGGGCTTCTTGCAAATCAATAAAGCCTCCCGGGATATAATCTTCTTCATTCTCATGATTTTCTGCTTCATCACACTGATCATCAGCAGATGCTGGTGCATCGTATAAGGCCAATATGGCCGGATTCTGTCCAGTCTGCCCCGAGGACGTGACTGGCTCAGCGGAAAACTCCGAAGCGGAGTCTTCCGTGCTTAGAGGCTCTTCTGATGTGGGCTCCCCTGAGAGGTCATCATTATGTAGAGCTCGGAACTCTTCTAGAATGCGCCCAAACTCCAGGCACTCTTGCAGCTCTCTGGCTACTTGGTCTTCATCCGGGGTTCCGGTGTCAAATTGTGCTTCGGCCTGGAACAGATCCTCTTTGCAGGACGGATTCTCCCAGCACCAACCCTTCTTGGTCTCATCAGACATCCTTGCCTCCGGCTGGTTGTCTTGGGCTTCATTGTCTGTTATGGATTGATACATAATCTCTTCATCTTCAAAGGGGTATTGATCATACCCTACTTCTGGGGAATCTTCATTCGGGTAGAAGGCTGAGATGACATCCACCTCGGCTTCATAGCATTCTTGCAGGGTATAACCCAGTCCCGGGTGCTGTGTGATCTTCCTCAGCTCCTTGCTATCTCGAGGCGGATCCCATAACTCCTTGAATGCTTTCTTCTGAGCAGCAGGCTGTATCGATGGCATTTGCATCTTGGAGAACATTTGTGAAACCCGTTGGGTAGTATAATCCAGGCCCGTAATTGGTACCATCAGGTTTGCAGCTTCTTCAGGGGCCATGCAATCTTGATCATCTTCTTCGACTGCCTCCCCGGTGTAGAATATGATAGGGGGTTCGCCGAAGCGAGGGATTTCCATAGTCTTTAGGGGCAGCACTGTCTGGTATTCTGTGCTGGCTATGGGCTTGACTAGACCCTGAGGAACTTCCACCTGTGTGTATTTTTCTTTCATCTTTTCTTCAGTATCATCTGGGTGTATGCCAGGAGGAGTGATCCGAGCAAAATCACCAGCATAAGAGATGTGAGACACCCCGTGCTTTTTAATGTAGCCCTTTGGCGGCGGCGGAGACCAATTTCTTGCTTTCGTCGCCGGCTTTTCTTGGCTGACCACAGTTTCTCTTCCTTTATCCTTTTGTGACACCTCGGTGTAGTAGGATGCATCGAGCATATGGCATTCGAACACTTCGAAGGGATGTAGGTCTGCAAACACCCTTTCCTCTTTTCCTTCATGGCAATATTTTATGCATTGGTGTAGCGTGGATGGCACTATCTGATATTCGTGCAGCCACGGTCTCCCCAGCAGGGCCTTATATGTGGTGTTGGAGTCGATTACATAGAATCGTACCACTGTAGTGAGGTCGCCCAGTGTGAGATTGAAATCAGCCACCCCGAGAGGTGTTTCACATTTCTGGTTGAATCCTGCAATTTTCATGTCTCTGACCTTGGTGAGCTGCAGGTCAAAATAATATTTCTGATAGATGCGGTATGGGAGAATATTCACAGCAGCCCCTGGATCTATCAGTATTCTGCTTATCGGCTGACAGTTCAGGGAACCCCTCATATATAGCGGTCTATTATGGCCGGAATTTGGGATTAGCATATCATCCTCTGTGAATGTGACTGATGGCCCAGCATTCACCTCTGTCAAGAGTGCTTCACATTGTGCCGGAGACTGCAGGGCATCCACAATTGCTTGGCGAGCTTCTTCACTCAGAGAGAGAATTTCCCAGATGGAGAATCTGGTAGGGAGCTTCTTCAGCATTTTCATGACTCGACTGCCCACCCGGACATTAGACAGTCTCATCCCCTCTGCCCATCGGGGTCTTGGAGGTTCATGTGGTGCCTGTGGCCTTTGCTGCCCATTTTCAATTTTATCTTCTTCATCGGTCTCCCGGAAGGCTTCTTCTGTAGCGACTGCCCCTGGTTTTGCTAGAGGATTACCTTCTTCATCTTCTTCATGCTGTTTCTGCTTTCCAGCCGCTGTCTGCTGGCATTTATTGCTTTTATCTGGAGCAGTATGAGCCGGTTGCTCATTTTCTAAGCTGGACAGGAACTCCAGGAATGAAGGGGCTTCATCTGCCTTCTTTTTGTCCTGGTAGAGACTGGCAGGGGGAGGAACCTGGGCACCTCGTATCTCTGGTTCCGGGATTTGATAGGGTTGCTCCCCTCTGAACATGATATTATGGTTGGCTGGTGGTGGGCGCCCCCATCTTCTCCCAGAACGTGTTGCATGGGCCGAGGTAGAGGCTTCGACATGGTTAGCTTCTAGCGGAGCGTTGGATGCTTCCGGCTCATCATCCTCCCCGGGCAAGGAGAAGAGTACTGACAGAGTGTTGCATTGTACTGTCGTGACCTTCTTTCCTTTCTTGGATTTGGGCCGTTTCTTCTTCTTTTGGGAATTTGGCTTTGCTAGCTCCTGCCCCCAGAAGGGTTCATTCTCAGCTTTTTCTTGTTCCGCCTCCGGCTGCTCTTTAATTTTCAATTCTTCGAGCTGTTCCCAGAGTATACAGTCTTTCATCAGCAGATGCTTGGGCTTCTTCTGCTCGTACTCATCAAGCTCATTAATATATTGCTACAGACGCCTGGCTGCAGGGCTTACTTTTTTATGTGTAGGGAGGGGGGTTTGTCTCCTCCGGTTGTGAGTAGGGATCCGGATGACTGGTCCAGTCTCAGTTGTATGCCATATTGGCTTTATCGGAGGCGGCTCAGGCCTTGGTGTAACATTCCGAATAACTGCTCCACTGATACTGGCTGCAGAAGTCTTCTTTCTGCTTTTTATGGGTATCATCTGCCATCCTTCCTGATCTTTCTGCGGGGTGAGGAAGCAAGCTTCATAGGTATTCTTGGTGCATTCTTCAACGGCTTCCTTGGGCAGCTGTTGGTAGACTGAGATCATATTGGCAGCCACTCTCCAGGGTGGAGGCTCATGTGGATGGGGCGGCTTTACCTGGTAATCTCCCAGCTGCAGCTCACCTTTCTTGACCATTCCTTCCATGATATCTTTGAAGACATAACAATCTTCAATTGCGTGCCCCAGCGCACGGTGAAATGGACAGAACAGCGGATCATCTTTCTTTGCTGCATCTGCTGGTCTTTTGGGTTCAGGCAATGTTACCTTATTGAACTTGTATGCCCAGTTGAACAGTGCGGCCGTCTTATCCTTTGGGAAGGAATATGCTTTTCTCATCTTGTCTCTCAGAGAGACTTTATCCTTCCTTTCTGCTGTATCTGCCAGCGGGGGAGCTTCATCTGCCCCTTTCTTCCCCTTCTGTTGCTCGAAGGTTCGGAAATCGACGGTGTTGGCCTCAGAGTGCGATGGCCGTCGCTCATTGGATTTTCCCTTTGGCATGGTGGGGACATTGGCGGTCGGACGCTTGGACAAGAACGTCTCGACCTCTGCCACTATATTGTTCAGTCGGTCAAATGTTCTGACATCTGCACCGATCATTTTTTCTAGCACCTCCCTCCTGAGGCTCTGCTTGCATATCTGCACCGCATCTTCTTGATGAGGAGGCCTTCGACATCTCATGGCTAAGTTCCTCCATCTTTTGATGTAGTCTAGTGCGGTCTCATCTTGTTTCTGCCTAGTTGCATACAGCTCTGCTATCGTGATTTCCCTTTCTGTGACATGAAATCTGTCGCGGAATTTTCTTTGCATATCAGGCCAATCAACCACTGACCCAGCTGGCAAGCTTGAGTACCATTCAAAGGCCAACCCAGTGAGGGATGAGCCAAAGAACTTGAGCAGATAGGCTTCATCGACTGCTAGGTCGCCCATGATTGTAGTGTAGTAGGCTATATGCTCCCTAGGGGAGCCTTGGCCATTAAATTTCTCAAACTTCGGCGGCTTACTGACGCCTGGGGGTAGTTTCTTGGCAGCATACTGGGGAGGATAGGGTACCCTGTACACATCATAAGTACCCGCATCACCACCAGTCTTTTCTGACAGCTTCATTTCCACAATTCTTTCAATCATCTGCTTGTGGGCCACAGCTGGATCTATCTCTTCTGGGAAGAAGTGAGCTTGTTGCTGGCTGTGAGGAGTTGTCATCATAGTGGCGCGCAAGATGGGCGCGGTAGGCTGTGTCTGAGACACAGAGGGCTGAGCTGTTGTTTGCTGTGGAACGGGTTGGCTCGGTGTCTTGCCCTTATCAGCTAGGAGAGGGTTAGCTGGGATAGCCGTCTCTGCTGAGCTGGATGTTTGCCCCGCAGGTTCAGCTTGCTTTGAGACTGATGTAGCTTCATGTCTCTCATTGAGCTGTCTTCGGAGAGCGCTGATCTCCTGCTGATATCTCCTGAACATCATCTGGATCATGGGATCCATGGTTGATGGGATTTGTATATCTTCAGAAGTCCCTTCAGCATCATCAACGAAGGGGTTATCTCCATCTTCTGTTGTTACCACATTAACTGTCATAGTGGTAATCCTGCGGGCTTCATCATCAATTTTCATTTTATCCTTTGCGGCCTGGCCTCTTCTTGTGACAGGACCAGGTCTAGTTGCCAGCCTGAGCAATTCATCTGGCTGAGTTGGTAGTATATCTCGCCCCCTGGCCAGTCCAGCCATGTTGCAGGCGAAGATTTGCATCTTTCCTTTTCGCCTGTAGACCTTTCTTTTTATTTGGCTAGGATATCTGAGCCGGTCAAAGACCGATATTCTTTCTTTGTCTTCTTCCCCGTGCAGGTCTTCTTCATTATATCTGGCCCTGAGGCCTTCTTCATAGTCATTCGAATCGGAGGAGGAGGCTCCGATCATCATTTCTTGGAAGGTTTCTTCTTCTTCATCATCCCTGGTGCCCAAGGCACGGGATAGTCTTTGTTGACCTAGGGCAGAGCTCCCTAGGTAGTGGAAGTAGTCTTGGACTACTTGCTTTGTCTCTTCAGAGTTGTGCCTTTGCGGCTCAGGTTGGAACATCAGTCTTTCATGGCTTCTTTGCTGATAGGCCAGTCTTGTTATCTGAGCATTCAAATGCTCGGCCTTGGAATATTTGAAGATGTCGGCCTGTCTGGCACAGGCCCTCGATCTTCTTGGGACGGCAACCATGGCTGGTTCACACATTCCCGCATCGTCATTCCGGCAGCAGTTGGCAGCAACATCATGGTTCTTTCTCTGCCATCTTCTGCCCCCGGCCCTGGGGTGGGTGACAGCAAGGTCTTCTTTCTTCTCAAGTCTCCTACCCCTCATCATGGGGCGAGCAACAGTCAGTTTTCTTTCTCTATCATTTCTTTCATCTCTCCTACCCCAGGCTCTGGGGTGAGCAGCAATAGCATTTCCTGTTTCTTTTCCTTCTCTTCTTTGGCTTCCCGCCCTGAAGCGGGCAACAGCATCATTGGTAGCCTTCTCCTCATCTTGAGCTGGAGCCCAGCTCTGCATCTTCTTCGGTCGCCAGACCTGTTTGTATTTTGCTGGCTTGGGCGCCAGCGGCTTCCTCTCATCGGCCTCCCAGTTGGCATGCCTGGTGGCCAGAGTTTGGAATCTGTTCATAGTGGGCACTTGCGGGACGATCACGTCCGGGTTGACCTCCCTCGGGCGGCCGTTGAGGTTCGTCCGGATCCCTCCGATCATCATGGTCTTTCCGGAGTTGGAAAGACAACGGTCAGCAGTGACATACCGGCTCCTCCGGTTGGTCCTCCTCCCCTTTTGAGCAGCAGCGGGGACCATGTCCCTTTTCTGGACATGATGGACGTAGCAGGCGACGGCCGTGGGGGCCGTGTTCTCCGGTAGGATGTTCTTCTGGTCGGTGATCTTCACCGGGGCACTTGCAGCAGTGCCTTGCTCATTGTCGTCGACCTGTAGAAGGTCAGTGAAGACGACGCCCAAGCAGTTGGGCAGCCCAACGGCAGGCGGCAGTGATCCGAACGCGAGGGGTACCGCCAGGTAGCCTTCGCGCACATGCATGTCAATCGGCTGCTGGTCGAAGCAAACGGTCATGATTCCAGCTGTCATTGTAGATTCCTGGAAATAAGGAAAGTACACAGAATCAGAAGTTTCAGGGGGGCCCGCCGGGCCTACTACTTTAGCGTAAAGATGAAGGGAGACTCAGTCCCACCGGGCGTGCCAGACTTGTGGACGCGTAATTTTATATTTTATTTATTTTTTTTGTTTATTATTTATTAGTTTATTTATTTATTTATTGATTTATTGGATCATTGGCGTGCCAGTCACCGAAGTGACAATTTTATTGTGCGCTCGATCTGACATGGTCAGTCGATTGTGAAGTCCGAGTCGGGACCTGGAGTCCGTCATACCATGAACGCTACGACGTTAATTACGCCCTTCCAGGGAAGGACAACCCTTGATTAAACGCTAAAAGTAGGAGGCCTCGTAAGGCGAACAGATATTCATGTGCATAACTTTAAACTTCCTACCAGGGCCAGGGAGGCGGGTAAGATAATAACATCAACCGCAGAAACAGACGATATCGTTAAGTCGGCGGTTCGAAGACCGAGTGAAAGGGAAGAAGGAGGATTTCGATCACAGGCAGACTGAGCCGTGACCATGATGGGGGTTTAAAGCATCGACCGATAGTTCAGCAGCATTTCCCCTTTATCTGGATTATGCCCAAGGGGGAAATAGGCTATCACCCACGGAGTACCGGGATGAAAGCCGAGAGATAGAGAGGCCGAACCTCCCAACCCGTATATATATGGGCTATAGGGCAATGTATGATTTTCCCTTTGAAAAGCTAGCGGAATTCATGCAGTGGCAGAATCCCCCCGAGCAAAAGGGTTATTCGTAAATCCGTTGCAGTTAGGTGGAACATAGGGATTATGACTCCCCTTCAATTTTATCCCCGGGACATATCGGGTGATCCACGGATATTCCTTTGTGGGTTCGTTCTGGGTATTGGAATTCATGGGGTGGTAGATTGGGCTCTCGGTACGACTAGAGATGAAAGGACAGGGTTCCCGGCGCAAAGGGCAAGAGAGCCAAGAAGGCCAGGGCTCCCGGCGCGCAAAGATAAAAGGGGGAAGCCAGGGAGTTTACGGCGCAGGCTTCCCGGCACGATGAGGCTCCTGCAAAAAGGGGGGTCTCGGCGCGGGGGGTTGAGCAGACCGTGGAGGGGTTCTTGACGCGGGCCTCCCGGCGCGACGAGGCTGCAAAGGGGGGTTTCCCGGCGCGGAGGATGCAGAGAGGGCTCCCGGCGCGCAGGGAAGAAGGCCAAGGCGTAGGGGCTCCCGGCGTGCAGGGCAGGAGATACTCCTGGTGGTTCTCGGCGCCTGAAGAAGTGGCGCCGGGAGCTGTTCACCCGGTTCACTGTAGGCTGGGCCGAGAGGTGTGAGGGCGCCGGGACAAGAAACAGAGCTTACGGTACTCTGTTTTGGGTTTCATATTGGTTAGGGTTGAGGCAAATGGGCCCTAGGGCATTAAATGGCTCAATTCACTGGACTTCGACCTGTTTTGGTATAGATTCCCAAGGAAGGCCGGGAACATAAAAAGATCGGGAGGGGAACAATAGGGTATAAGGAGCCTCTGTCACCACTGATAAATAAGGTCCCGGGGATGGGTTTCATGTCATCTCTGGCATCCTGGGAGAATTTTGACAGCATCTCCCCTGGATTTAACATTTGCCAGGGAATGATAGACGATCACCCACTGAATGTCGGGGTGAAAGCCAAAAATAGAGGGGTATGGAACCCCTGGCGCCTGTGTATGCTTGGAGCAATATCTTGATATCCCTTTTGAGACCGTAGAAGCTTATGCAGTGGCAGAGCTTCCTTGGTCTGAGGGTTTATAAAAGCCGATCGGGTTCGAGAAACCGCGTAAAAAAAAAGGGGAGTTGCTCCCACTAGTTGTCGTCCCCGAGGTGCGTGTGACGACCCAAGGCATCCCTTGACAGAAGGTGGGATTATGTTGAGCAGCTCACAAGGATATTTGTAGGGTTTGTCAATGGTAGCAAGGGTTTTACGGCTTGAGGTTTACAGGTTGGCCAAGAGGAGGGCTTCTCGGCGTGGGATTATAGGTTGGCCAAGGGGTTTCCGGCATGGGTTTATAGATAGGCCAAGAGGAGGGCTTCTTGGCGGCAACGGCAAGGATGCAAAAGAGTTCTCGGCACGGGCTTCCCGGTACGCTAATAAGGTGGCCAAGGGACTCTCGGCACGGGGTCTTCCCGACGTGAAGACAAGTCGGCCCCGGCGCGATGGTGAGAAATGGAACGGGTGGCTCCCGGCGCGCCCGGGAGATGGGATCTCGGCGCAAGAAGGCTTGCGCCGAGGGCTGTTCATCAGGTTCACTGTTTGCGGGGCCGAGAGCTGTGAGGGCGCCGGGACAAGAAACAGAGCTTACGGTACTCTGTTTTGGGTTTCATATTGGTTTGGGCAGAAACTGACGGATTCTATGGGCTCTAAACTGCTCAAGGCATCCACTCTGAGTTGGATTAGGTCTAGAATTCAGAGGAGTATTAGGGTTCGAGAGGCATCTGGGAAGCCGGAGTCTGAACGCCCCTGTCCATCGCCATCGTCACGCAGAGCTTGGGGACATGCTTGATATGGTCATTCGTCGCCCTGGGAACCAAGAGATGGCTGTCTCTGGCCCCAGAGGCGGCTTCGATGACATCAACGGAGGAATCACATACGCTTGGAACCCCGGAGTTTCTCAAGCTTCAATCATTGCACAGCACGGCTTCATCCCAGCAGCCAAGGAATAGTCTGTTCCGGGCTCTGAGGTGAGCACTAATGGTGCTACGAAGCAGAGAAAAGAAACAGACAAATCGGATCATCATGCTACTGGTTTACAGATAACACGGGGAATGGCAATAGGGCTTAAGAAGAAGCAAAAATCAAGCTCAAACCATAACCCATCATACATATATATCCATTCGTTTGATGATGTCCATCAGGGAAGACACATGGTGAGAAAACCCAGACGATCCACCATTCTAATACTCAAACCGATTACAGGGAGAGAGTGAGGGAAAGGGGGGACAAACAGATGCCGAGATGTCTCGGCTACATTGCATGAATCAAGATAAGACTTGAAACGATTACATGAAATAGAAGAAAAGAAAACAAGGGGGAGGGCGGAGCATTGACTCCTCTCCCTCCCCGGATGCCCACCTGGAGCTTCTTCCCTGGGGATCGGTCTCTTCTCTCTTTCTTTTTCAGCGGAGGAGGCTCTCTCTCTCTCTCTGGCTTCTTCTCTTTTCTTTCTTTTTGATCGATGGCCTGGCTTCCGATCCCCTTCTGATTTCAAAGAGGGTTTACTTTTATAGTCCTCCTCCCTCTGTTCTCTCGGTGGAGGGTATTCGGCGTGGCCAGCTTCTTAGCCACAGCTCCCGGCGCGTCCAGCGGCCCTTCGTTGAGGTTCCCGGCGCCATGGTCAGAAGCCCAATCGGCCGGCCCATTTAGTGCTTTTAGGCCTCACACTTGCCTTGGTTTCTAAGACTTTTGAACTGACTTTCATAAGAACCGAAGGAGGCCCCTTTAATAGTGACATAACTTTGTTGAGATCATCTCGAGGTTCCATCAGTGAACAAACTGGGGTTTTATCAGTATTGCCGTCTGAATGACGACAAAACCGGGTATGTTTCATCGGCATTGTCATCCGAACGGTGACAAGACCGGACATCAGCTTCAGTCTGACAGACTTCGGCCGGGTGCGTAATCTGTGGAGAGGATTGCTCTTCTGTTCTGACTTTGTAGGAGCCCTGACAATCTTTATCTGTCGGTGCCGGCTTCATCTTTATCTCATATTACATCCATCAGTAAGCTGACATCTGGCTTACCCTGACATATCATCCGTGGATTCTTGGACGAAGCAGTAGTACAGCTCTTCTTAAAGGGCTGGGAGGTCTCATCAGTCGAGTGACTGCGGCTTCATCGGCGCTGCCGTCTGAATGACATCGGCACCGGGCATCAGCTTTGGCCGACAAAGGCTTTAGCCAGGTGAATGGTTGACGAGCTTCATCATTGATCTTTCACTGTTGGTCAGACCCTCTTTTCAATTGTGCTTCCACCCTTGTTCATTTTCCAGGTGTCAACAGGCTACCATAGAAAAGTACTTTGAAAAGACTTGGGTATATGGATCCGCGAGAGTCCGAAAGGCCAAGGGACGACTTCGAGGTCAAGCCAAGAGTAAGTGGGAACACATAGAGGGCTTAAGGAGGGTTAGAAGACAAGAACATATTCACTCATGGGAAGAGATGAAGGTAGAACTTAGAAAGATCTACATCCCCAAACATTTCCACCCCTCCTACTCAAGCACCCCTAACCCGAGGAGCACTACCACTCCTCTACGCCCACCCGGCCAACTTGTGACCGACCATTGGTCTCCACCCCCACCACCCCCAACAACTCATCTCTCAACCATCATAACAACACTTCGCGACCAAGTCCTCTCCCTTAAGACCCAAATAAACCAAACAACCACCTCTCCACCAAATCCCATGAGGATCCCCACACTCCAACCAAAACCTCCTTCCGCAAACCTATCTATCTAAACTCAATTGGCCCCCACTACCACCCCTCCACAACCAGCCGATCCCAAGGGGAAGAGACCCCTAACCGACCCGGTTTCCCCAAAAGGGACCACCACTCACCCTATTCTCACCATTCAAACCCAAGTAGACCCCGTGTCCATCCCTCCACCTAGAACCATGACGGCCACCACCACCCAACCCAAATCCTGTCACCCAACCCACCTTCACTTCCAAACCCCATCCTACCCCAACCTAGACCTCCACTACTTCCACTCCCAAACCATACACTACCAATCCCAAACCAAGTTTCCCTTTACCCTCCACCCCGGGAGCACCACACACCAACCCTCATCACCCCAAAAGACCCTCTCACCTCCTTGGTAGAAGAACTCATACCCAATTCAATAGTTGAGGACACTCCAAACCCACCACCCACTTTGGAGGAAACCCAAGTCCAAGCTGAAGAAGGAACCTCACACGATGGTCTTTACCTTATACCACCCTCTCTAGTTGAGGCAGAGCTCATCTTAGGAGAACCCATTGTTAGTTGGCTAAAGGAGAGCCCAATTCGAGAGACCCCGGCCCATGTTTTCCCTCCCATAGAACGAGACCTTCCCATAGTGCCCTTCTTCTCCTATGACACTACAATCCAAGCATCCTATCAAGTGGAGACCTTAGAGGACCTCCTCAAGGGCATAGCATGGTAAGTAGAGATGACTAGCATGTTGACCCCTATGGTCGAACAACCTAGGAGCCTTAGCCTCCTACACCTATGCATAGGGTCTATCACCTCGGTTTGCACCATTGGTTGTTACACTAGCAACCTCCTTCTATTCCTCCCTACACCCGATGAGCCTAACCTTCTCCTCGATTTAGAGCTTCTTATCTCGGGTAGAAAGCCAAGCCCTCCACTCATGGCCGACTCACTTGTCAAGAACATTGGCCCAACTATAATGGAGAAGGATGACTTAGCACCTTTTAAGGATCTTGAGGACATGGAGTTCCTCCCCCTAGGTGACCCATTTTATGATCCATATGATCCATTCCAATGGGAGTCAAGGGACTCATATGACCCAACCATCTTACCAACCACCCACCCTTTCCTACCCTCACCCACCATATTGGGCCAAACCCACCTCATCTATGACCCGGGTTACACCTTGGGAGCCATGACCTTGGGCCACATTTCCCTAGGTAATGAGGTTGTGCTCCATCCCATGATGACCACATTCTTAGATCCGTTCGATCCTTTTCAATGGGAGTTCAAAGGTTGTCCCACACCTATACACATGGAAGTCACCCTTAGGAAAAACATGCATGTGTCTAGGCCTACCACACCACTTGGCATGAACACTATGTTGGGTCCATTCATTCATACCACCCACATGTCAAGTAGAAGGCATGAGTGGCCCATATTCGGATGTATTGGTCCACCTTCATTTATCATGGGTCTTAAGCATGTCAAAAGCATCTACGGATGTCCAGGTCCCCCTACATTCATCACCACTTTGCATGATAGGTTCACCTACGGGTGCCCCGGCCCACCAAGGCCCACCAAAGTCTACATGACAACATTGCATGATAAGTCCACATATGGTTGCCCCGGCCCTCCAAAATCCATCAAAGTCTTCTTGGCATCAAAGCATGATTGGTCTACTTTTGGTTGCCCAGGCCCACCTATCACCCCTAGAATGTCAACATTCACAAAATTACATGAAAGCCTTTGCAAGCACATAAGCAAAAAGAATGAGGCTTATAAGAGGCGGGCCGACTCTCCTCGGCGTCACCAAGAATTCTATGAGGGTGACTTTGTGATGGTAAGGACGGAGAGGCTCTCCCCGGGAGCCAACTCTAAACTGAGGCCACATGGGGCTGGTCCCTTCCAGGTCTTGAGGCGCATTGGTGCAAATGCCTACGAGTTAGATCTCCCTGAGGAGTATGAAATAAGTCCCACATTCAATGTCGCCGACCTAGTGCCATATAAGGGACCCACGGTGGTACCTAGTGAGGATATTGAGCCTATTCCCTCTGTTGAGAGAGCACCCACCCGTGAGGAGAGTCCACCAGCCAAGAGAGCCCAGCGTGAGCACATTGAACGAATATTGGATGAACATGTCACTACCACCAGGAGCAAGGTATACGAGCGCTATCTCGGCAGGTGGATAGATCGGTCTCGTTCGGAAGACTTGAGGGAAGTACCACTTCTACACCCTCCGAGGAGGGAAGGACACTTACTCGACGGAGTCGAGTTCTCCGCACCCCGAGAGTATGATGGGGACATCACCTCCCATGCCCACGTTCACAGCTCATCTCCTCACCCCGGTTGCATCCGGCATGGTCTAGTTATTTAATTTTGAGTCCTATGTAATTTTTATTTGAGTCATTTGATGTATTTTCCCTTTTATTTGAGTCATGTTCCTAGGTCTTGTGTTCATTTCCCTAAGTTTGAGTGTTATTAGGTTGTCTAATTAGCTATTGGGCCCAATTCATTGGGCTTGGCCCAAGGGCTCTCCCCTACCCCCTCGGTTATTTGTCATTGAGTCAATTGTCAGGGACTTTTGTAGAAATGTGGGTTTTCTATATATAGGACCCCATTCCCCCCCATTTCAACTTAATGAATGAATGAATGAGTTAAAATTGCCATTTGAGTTCAAATTGGAGTGATTCCTCTAGTTTTTGGGTGAGAGACCCTAGGGGAGAGATTCCCTACCTATTCCCCTCTTAATCTCTCTATTTCACCCCTCTTTCTCTCTCCTCCAACCCCAATTTTGAATTTTCTTCTCTCTCCTCCCCTCCCCAACCACCTCCACTAGCTACCCACCTCATTCAATACCCCTCCACTTCCCCAAGTTGCCATTACTCCACTCCCATTGTCCCAAGGAGGCATCTCCCACTTTCCAACACAATCCCACCCATTCCCACACAATCTCCCCTAGTTCCCACACAATCCCCCACTCCCAAGACCATTTCAAATTTGAAATCCATCTCCCTCCACTTCTTTTGGCCACCCCCCCCTCTCTCCCCCATAGCTAGGTCCGCCCCCCTCCTCTATTCTCCACTCCACCTCTCACACCATCTCCTCACCCTACCCTAACTGCAACCTATGACCCCAGCCCTCTTCCTCCTCACTCCCCATCACCATTAGCCCCCTCCATCACCCCACAAGAACCCCCCTTCACCATTAGGCCGCCCTACATCAACCCTCCACCAAAAGAAGCCCCTCTCCCTCTCCTTTCAATTTCAGGTTGTTGCAGTGCAGGCCTGCAGATCAGCACCGAGTTGCAGCATCGTCCACGTCTTCATCTTGGAGCTTCTGGGGGACGTGGCCTACATCACTGGAAAGGCCCCTCTGTCTTCTTCGCAGGCGAGGTGGAACCAACTCGTTCTGAGGTCAGGGCCAGCCGTAGCAGCCGTTCTCCCATGATTGCGCAGAGAGGTCTTCATCCTGGACCAGAACCGGAAAGATCATTGTGCCATGACGTACCCCAGCGGATTCAGGCTAAAGCCCCTTCATCAAAGTTCTCCCCCTACCAGTCCTCTTCCAAGATCAAGAAACGGAACCTCGTTCGGCCACCGGTGGAAGGAGTTACAAATTTTCTCCCCCGAGCTCTCCAGTCCTGTCTTCTGCAGTCTGCTCCGACCAGTGCCCACTCTTTAGGGTACACCGACCACTCTCGACCTCTGATTGCAGCCTTGTCACCTCCTGCTGAAATCTACTTCGACCACAAAGACGTCGCCGCCAGTTTCGTGCTGTTTGGAGCTCGGGAGTGCGAACGGTGATCTCTGCAACCTGCTGTTCCAGTCCAGGCAGAGCCTGCGGCCAGACAGAGAGATCTCCTCCCAGCTGCTGGTGCTGCTACCACCGACCCACTGAGTATCCCAAAAAATTCTGGAGTCAACCTCTTCAAGTCAGTAAGCTTTAGGAGGTGGTCTCGCTCAATTTGGAGTCCGGACGAGTCCGTGGCGACCACAACATCATCACCCTGTCCTGCAGACCAGAACAAGGCTCATATCGCGCCGGACGCCACTTAGTGATTGAGAGCTTTTCTCCCCTCCCCGCTTGGCCGGCTGAAGGCCCCACCCTGCGTGGTGGTAGTTTTGCTTGTAACACTTTAACCCCCACCCCAAGATCCCCCTCCTGCGTGAGGTGTAGTTTTGTACTTCTTTGAGCAGGTCAAGCGACACCGCCGCGGCGTGTGGGGAACCACCGCCTCCCCGCTCGCCCTCGTCTCCGACCGGGACCGGTTTCTTCAAACCGGTCGAGTAAGTGTCTCATCCTTGCCCAATAGTGTTGCTCTTTCAATATTTGCTTCATGTGCCGCTGAATTTGTGAGGGAGCGCCCGGTCCTCAAGTCCATGACTTAGAGTGACCGCCGTGGGGTAGTGTGAAACCGGTGCCTTTGCGCACTTTGTCGGCCCCAATTGAATTGGGCATCCAACCTTTGGGAGTCAAACCTTGGCCTTGCTGGCCCTCTACCAGCAAGGGCCCATCCCCATACTTCACACTTGGCATCGCCAAGTCACTCCGGGTATAGAGTGCGACGGGAGAGCGGTGGCCCATTAAGGCCCATTTGAATGCTATGTGTGAATGCTTGCTTAAGTCCGAGGTTGTGTCACATCATCATGCCTACTCTACCAGTGCGCAACGCTTTCCAAGCACTAGGGAAGATGAAGGGCAAGATGACGCTCGCTACTCGGGCCACGGTGACGCAGCATCAGTCGACCTCCAGGCCCGCCAAAGCCAAGCAAGTTTGGGTTCCCAAGGCTGCCCGATTCACTTCACCCGCTCGGGCGAGGCCCAGTACCTTCCTCCCAGCAAGGGCACCACAAGGAGATCGGGTCGAGACAGCGGCCCCCGTTTGTCAGCCGACACTTACCACACCGGTCCCATCAGAAAACACCCACTGTCGGCACTACCGGCGTCACCATAAAGCTACCCGTGCGGAGCCTTCAACCCACATGCTTGTTGCTGCTAATAGAGTGACATCACCGGTTTCCCCTCCTGATCAGGACCGGGAAGGAGTGGAGCATGCTATGAGAAACTACCTGCGGGGCCCGGGGAGCACTCCCCTAGGTCGCCAGAGATTACTGGGGGCAGCAGCCTCCGCCTTTGAAGAAGAAGAGACTCGACCGGTGCCTAGTGCCGAGTCAAGAAATTGCTCGGAAGAGCGTCGCCAATCCCCGTTGAGGGAAGAAAGGAAGCCACGGAGATCGGTCTTTGATAGATTGGTCTTCCAGGGGAGGCCGTCGGAAGAGCGGCAAGAAGAGGCAGAGACCTGAGGGTTTACACCTACAACATGGCCGAGGTATTTGGTCGGTACGGGGCTTTTTTGACCTAGCCCGAAGAGATGGCCAGACTTGCCACAAGGCCAGGACCTCTTACCAAAAGGGGGAGAGTGGCAAATGAGATGGTGCAAGTGATAGAAATGTATGCCCTATAGGCCAATCACATGAGATGTGATGGTGACATTTTTTGTAATATCTTATTCATATTTATATTAATGGCATTTATTCATTACATTTAATTTGTGTTAATGATTCGAATGTGATGAAGTCCCTGAACTTGTGAGATGATGGCTGGATCATAATGAGATTATGATAATAAGATAAGTCATCTGGATGCACATGTTCTAAATGTTCCCTGTCATAGGATCTTCAAGAAGGGACATTGAAGATCTGAATAGACTGGCACACATGATACTTACTCATATGATGGGTGTGATTGTTCTCATAGTCATCAGTGTAGTGACATTGAAGTACGTGTGTGGGTGCTCATTAGTGGAATGAGTTCACTGAACTGACCCGATCTAGAATTCCTGAATGGTAATCATACTGACTGTCAATCAGGGTATTCTATGTCTCAGTAGCACAGTTGGATCTTAGACCTGAGTTGCTAAAGATGTCTTGCATAAGGGATGTTGAGTATTTGATTATTGACTTATGGACTTCTGTAAAGTGGTCTTGTATAGTTAGTTATTCGGACTCAGTGGAATTCATGCGAAGGTAATTAGTTTGATAATATGGGATCATTCACTCTCAGTATGATATATGAGAGAGAATGTCCTACGGATCTGTACTCGGGAAATCCCCTGGCCAGGGTACGGGAGTTCATTATAAAAAAGGAGTTTTTCTAATGAACCCGTTTGAGTACAGGACTCAGTCGAGCCGGGACTCAATAGGGTTTGACAGTTTGACCATACCCTAGTCCTGGTGAGGCATTGGATGAATGAGGATCTATAACTGTGTGGAATCTGTAGACGAAAGGTTCTTGAGTGGGTTGCTTATCCCCAATGTCATTTGGGATCACGAGGCTTTGCTTGGTGCTTTTTGTGATCGGAAAGCCCGCTAATTCTATTAAGAGTTAATGGATAGAATTAATTAAGTTAAGAAGGAGTTCTTTACTTAATGGGCTGAAAAACCAAAGAGACTATTAGGCCTTGAGGGTCACAGACAATAGAGTATTGGACGGACCAGGATGGGTGGGCTTTATAGACTATTATTGGATTTTTGTGAAAAATGCCAAAGGTCTATAAATATACGCTGTTGGGAGAAACCCTGGCCAAGCTACAAGGTTGAACCCTGGCCGCCCTCTCTCCTCTCTTTCTCTCTCCTAGGGGTGCCCCCCTCCTTCTCTCTCCTTCCTCCCCGGTGGATGGTGGTGTTGAGATCGGGTCGACGCGTGGAGATCGTAGAGGAGATCCCGTCTGCTTCCACTGCTCGTGTGGATACGTCTAGAGGCCGGACGTTTGAACGGCTCGCGACTCCGGGATCTTCCTCTCGTTCATCTTCGAGGTTTTGGGAGATTCTCAACCCCGCACAGGTAAAGAATCATTCTTCACCGCGCGGGATTTACCGATCTTGTTTGATTTTGAAAAATCGGCAATGATATGCAATCTAAAGTTTCGATGATTTTCGCTGCGCTTTCTGGTTGGAACATTATAGTGGTATCAGAGCCAGGTTGCTGGTTTGATCAAAATCTACATTATTATATTATTTTTCGTCATTCTCGTTCTTACATGGGGCTCTTTGTTCATCGCTCGATTGGGTCGCTCATGAGATGAGCATCGACTGATTGATGCCAGGGAATTGTTCCCGGGATCAAGAGGAGCAAAATGCATATTTGTATGCATTGATTGACCCACCGGCGAGGCCGGATCGACCCCATTTTTACCGTTGCGATCGGCGTTCACAGTGTGAAGAGCAGACCGTTTCAGGCCTTGGATCCCCGTATACCGGCACCCTCACGGGCTGGTAGGGGTCCTTGTTGCTCATCCCTAGCGTCTAGGGGCGATCGGCGGCGAGTGGTGGACGGTCGAGCAACCGCGGCGGTGATCTCCGCGAAGGTGATGGACGGGCGTCGTGCTCGTCGCAGGCGCGACCTCCGGCGTTCGTGAACGCCTGAGACGATGACGGCGTGGCCCGCTGGGGCCGGCGGTGGTGGCGGAAGGGCCGGCAGGGGCTCCTCCCTAGCCTGGTTCGGCGGCGGCGCGGCTAGGGTTTCAACCCTAGCCGCACCGTGTTCGGGAGACGGGATGCCCCCCGCGGGTCTCCCGCGGGTCGGATCCGGCCCTGGCTGGATCCGAACCCGTTAAGCCCACCCCCCTTATTTTTTTTTGGATTAAACGTTTTAAATAGTTTAAAATGTGTATAAATCCTAGAAAAATTCCAAGAAAATTCTGAAAAATATTTTAATGAGTTCTAAAATAGTTTTAGTAACTTATTAAGGTATTTTTCATTATTTGTCCCCTCGGCCCCGAGTTAATTAGTTAATGGGAATTCTAAAATCATTTTAGGTATTTCCTATTATTTAATTAATTAAAGTTAATTACTATAAGAATGTGATTCTTATGAGGATAATTAACTGAAAATTATTATTGAACCCATGTAATGAATGTGAATGATGGTGGTCTAAAGTTGTTTAGACTTGCTTGTTTTAACTAAATTGTTTAGTAGAGCGAGAGACTCTGGTTTGTGTCTCCCGCCACTTTTCTTCTTGGCGAGCTCCCCTCCCTGCCGGCTATGGCCGGTGCGGTGGGGGTCAACAGATCGTTCAGGGGCTGGTTCTTCTTCTACTGGAGAAGTCTCTCGATGAACCTTCGCTCAAGTCATCATGGAGAAACAAAGGTCTTCGTCCATTTCTATATCGATAAAGGAACCTGCATTCACAGATCAAGGAGAGCCTGCTGTACATTTCTCCAAGGCTGATATCCAAGCATCCATCCAGTTTCTGTCATTTGCAATCGTGGCAAAATGTTCATACGGTAGGCCTTCTTTTGCAGAGATAAAGTCATGTCTGGTGCAACGATTAGCTATTTCAAATGGTTTTGTCATAAGCAAGTTAAATCCCCGACATCTTCTCCTAAGATTTGATAGAGAAGAGGATTTTCTGAAACTCCTCCTACAGAAAAACCTGTACATAAAAGGTATTCTATTTCGATTCTTCCGGTGGACTTCAGATTTTAATTTTGAAGCTGATCCGCCGACTGTGCCGGTTTGGGTTGGATTTCCTGCACTCCCAGTAAATTTGTATCAAGAAGACTGCCTGTGCTCCATAGCTGGAAATTTTGGTACAGTTCTGCGAATTCATGAGAGATCTTTAGCCTTGACTGACACCTCAGAGGCTCTTGTTTGTATCGAAATGGATCTTTTAGCTCCGCGTCAGGAGAGACTGTGGATTGATCTTGATGGAAAAGGCTATTGGCAGTTTGTCAATTTCCACCGAGCTCCGGTTCTTTGTTCATTTTGCCATAAACTTGGCCATGCTGCTGATGCTTGCAAAAAGAAGCTTGTGAAGACTAGTCGACATCCGACTTCTCAGTTTACAACCACCAAGAACCTCCGACAGGCTTTCAGGCCTCGGCCTATTGAACCCCCTGTTTCGCCCAGAATTCAGAACAAGATAATCAAGGACATTAACAAGCCATCTATAGTTGAACCACAACATGTTCGAAAATTGGTCTCAAAGGAGAATAGATTTGCAGCTTTATAGTATGTTGATGAAGTGGTTGGAACCGACTCAATTGGTCTTAGTCAAGTGAGTAAGGAAGATATTCGGGAACAGCCTTGTAGTAGTAAACAAATTTCCGTTCAGTTGGAAACTAAGATCTCTTCTACAGAATTTTTACAACCTCCCCTAGATGGGGTTGGTTCTAATCTTGATGGAGACAAGCAACTCTGTTCTGATGGAGATTTTCAGCATGTAGAAGAGGAATTTCTTTTAAGCCAAAAGGATATTTTAAACCCTGGGAGCAACCAACCAATATTGGTTGAAACAAAGGAAAATATAGAAACATCAGAAATCTTTAGTACCTTTGGGACAGAATCCTCTCCTATATCAAAAAGAGCAGAGTCTGATCCTGCAGTTAATTCTCAAAATCAATGGCAAGGGGACAAGGAAATGCTAGATACTCAGAAGTTATCAGAAGTGGGAAATTCTGTAGCTGAGAAGGCTAAAAGTGATAACTCCCTAATGCAAATAGTTGAAGCTGGGAGGGGAGCTCATGCTGGACGGGTCCCTTCTAAAAAAGGGATTGTTACACGATCTAGAGCTAGATCGGTGGAAGCCCAATCACAGGTAGTCCAATGTTAAACACAACCCTAATTTGGAACATCAGAGGAGTAGGGAATCAAGGTTCCCGGAGATGTCTAAAGAAGCTAATCCAAATCCACAAAGTAGACTTAGTAGCAATCAGTGAGCCAATGCTGGATGCTGAGAAAGCTATGAGGCTTGGGAGGTATATAAAATTGGTAAATTTTGCTGTTAACTCCTTTAATGATTCAAAAATCTGGGTGTTTTGGCATGACAGTTTTAGGCTGGATGTCCTTAGTTCATCTACTCAGCAAATTACCTTGGGCATTAAAGAGGGTGATAGATATTCTAGTCTTTATTCTTTTGTGTATGCTTCCTGTGACCCTCACCTTAGAATTGAAATGTTCAATGAACTAGCAAATTTTGCTGGTACAGTTTCAGTCCCTTGGATAGTAGGAGGGGATTTCAACAGTGTAATGAAGCCTTCGGAAAAGATGGGTGGATTCACACCCCCTCTGGCCACTATGGCTGAGTTCAATGCTTTTGCTTGCTCGACAGGGCTCTTGGACGCAGGTTATTCAGGGGAGCCAATGAGTTGGAATAACAACCGTACAGGAGCTGCTAACATCAAAGCCAGATTGGACATAATCTTTATTAACAATTGTTGCTAAAATGTTTTTCCCCAGCTGGTAGTAAAGCACCTGGCCAGAGGTCCTTCTGATCACACCGCTATGTTATTATCATCAACAAATTCTTCTCATGGTCCTTCCAGATTTATTTTTCAAAAGATGTGGTGTACTCACAATTCCTTACACCAAGTAATAGCTGATGCTTGGAATCAATGTACAGTGCAACACCCAAATGCTATGGTTAGATTATCTACCAAGTTAAAGGCTGTGAAAATGGCTCTAAGTAAATGGAACAAGGAATTTTTTGGAGATGTGACTAAGAATGTCAGATTAGCAGAATTAGAAGTGGAACAGAAACAAAGAGAATTTGATCTAGTTCCTTCAACAAAAAATAGATGCAATCTTAATGCTGTAGTGGCTAATCTCCATCAGGCATTGCACAAGGAAGAAATATTTTGGCACCAAAAATCCCGTACAGATTGGATAGAAAGTGGGGACAGAAACACTTCATATTATCACTCTCTTGCTCAAAGCAATCGGAGAAGAGGCTTTATTAGAAGGTTAAAACTGGGTGACTCTGACAATTGGTGTGAAGACCAAGTAATACTTTGCAGCCAGGCAGAGCAGTACTTCCAAAAGCTGTTCTCTTCTGAAAACCATATTATGGACCTGTCCATGCTGGATTGTAGTCCTCACTTAATTAATGATGAACAGAATAGTCTTCTATGCTCTACTCCAGAAGGCAATGAGATTAAAGAAGCTGTGTGGTCTCTCAAAGGGTCCATCTCCCCTGGTCCGGATGGGTTTTCAGGAGAGTTTTACAAAAATGTATGGGACATCATAGGCCAAGATGTCATTAATGGAGTGCAAAGTTTCTTTAAGGGGTTTCCTATCCCCAGAGGTATGGCATCTTCAGTCATAGCTTTAGTTCCTAAGGTGCAAGAGCCTAAGACCTTTAATGATTTTCGGCCAATAAGTCTATGTAATTTCTCCTACAAAATAATCTCTTCTATCATCTCTAAGAGGTTAGCACCAATCCTGCCAAACATTATTTCGAAGGAACAAGGAGCTTTTGTTCAAGGCCGAAATATCCTGGACAATGTAGCCTTAGTAAGACAACTTATGAAGGACATTGACAGGAAAGTGAGGGGTCACAATGCCATTGTAAAATTAGACATGGTTAAGGCTTATGATAGAATAGAATGGGATTTTTTATTGGCAGTCCTAAGGAAATTTGGGTTCAATACAAGATTTACTTCTTACATTGGAATGATTCTGAATAATTGTTGGTTTTCAGTTAATTTCAATGGTAATATGGCAGGGTTCTTCAAGTCTAGTAGAGGAATCAGACAAGGTGACCCCCTTGCTCCATATCTTTTTATTCTAGCCTCGGAAGTGCTGAGTAGGGGGCTGATAGCTCTATTCCAGTCAGGAACATTGAGGGGCTATAATGGGCCTAAAAACCTTATTCAAATATCTCATCTTCTGTATGCGGATGATACGCTTATTTTCATGAATGCTAGTAAGCATAACTTAGCAGCATTCCAACTGTTTTTTGCAAGATATGAGAGAAGCTCAGGGCAAAAAATTAATGTTGGTAAGAGTAGCATCACTGTTTCTGACAAAGCCCCTCTTTCGTTGAAGCATTCAATGCAATTGTAGACAGGGTTCAGAATCCTGTCTACCAGTTTCAGCTATCTTGGTATCCCAGTGAAGAAAGGAAGGGACACATGTCAGGATTTTAAACACATTGTGGATAGAATCCAGCAGAAATTAGAGGGTTGGCAGTCTAAATTGCTCTCGCAGGCTGGGAGGGCAATTCTAATCAATTCAGTCCTCCGAAGCATTCCTATATATCTGGCCTCTGCATGCTTCATTCCCAAGTCTACCATAAATGCCATTGACAGATTATGTGCTAACTTTTATTGGCAGGGTTCTGACAATTTGAGACGTTGCCACTGGATTTCCTGGCAAAGCATCCAAAAGCCTAAATTGGAAGGGGGCCTTGGTATTAGAGATCTTAACCTAGTCCAGATGTCCTTGGCAACTAAAAGCATGTGGAGTATAATTCAGGGATCATCCCTTTGGTCCCAATATGCTAGACAAAGGTTTATCAAAACCTATCTCTTTGACTGCACTAGACCTTTCCCAGCTGGAATGTCCCTAAGTATGTTTCAGCAGGCAAAAAAGCTTATCATCAACAATGCCAGGTGGATGATTGGGGATGGTAAGGAAACAGATTTCTGGAAAGATAATTGGACGGGCAGAGGGCCTTTAATTAATACTATACAGTCAGGAAACTTTAACAGAATTCAAGTGTAGCCAAAGCGGACTGTAAGGGAGGTTTTTCTTGATCCATATCATTCAGCTTGGTCTTTGTTCAGTAGTTTTCCATCACTACCTAAAGTTCAGCTGAGTAACAGATCAGACTATTGTATCTGGACTGGCACAGTCGGTGGAGAATTCAGTGTTCAGTCTTCCAGTAATCTGTTGAGATCAAGAGGAGTAATAAGGCAGCCATGGGCCAAGTTATGGCATTCTAGCATTGCTCCCAGGGCAGCAAATTTCTTTTGGAAACTTATTCATAGAGCTGTTCTAGTTGATGGCAGAATTACAGAGTTTGGTATTTCTTTAGCTTCAAAATGTTATTGTTGTCAATCCCCATCTCAGGAGGACCTGGACCACCTTTTTATAAAAGGAGACTTAGCTGCAGCCCTATGGAAGTGGGTTTCCCCCTTGATAAGTGTCAAAATTAATCTCAGTGAGCATATTACTATTCGTAGTTGGAACATTTTGGCAGGTTCTAATTTGCACTCAGCTTTCAGCTACTCTGGAATGTATGTAGTGATCTTATTGATATGGGAGATCTGGAAGGCTAGATGCTCCACCAAGTTTGAAAACTCTGCCATCAATGTAATTTGCATCAAGAGGAAAGTGGTGGCAGGCCTCTCTCAAGCTCTGAAAAATCTATCTTTCTCAGTCTGTAACTCTGCAGAACAAATTAAAACTCTGAATCAATTTCAACTGTTCCCGAAGATTACTCCAAGGAGGCCAATGCTAGTAACTTGCAGTCTAGCCCCTCTCCATTTCACCCTTCATGTAGATGGAGCTTCAAAAGGTAACCCGGGTAAATGTGGAGGTGGTGGCTGTGTTAGAGACTCAGCAGGAAACATGATCATCAGTTTTACTTTCAATTATGGAATTGGAAGCAGTATATTAGTAGAAGCAAGGGCTCTTTATGATGGGATGTCTATAGTTAATAATGGAGGCCTTAAAGTGACTGCTATATTTTCTGATTGCGCCTTCCTTGTGGAATCCATCCATAAGAAAAAACTCCTAGCTGGGTTGTCTATCCATGGTGGAGTGAAATTCTGAAACTAATATCTTTAAGTGGCTGTTCGGTGAGACATGTCTATAGGGAAGGCAACCAGTTGGCTGATGCATTGGCTTCCTATGCAAGTTTAAGTTATTCTAACTCTATTTTCTCTCATGTCAGTGAACTCGCAAAAATGGTGAGGGGAGCGTATAGGATGGATAGAGGAGGTTTGCCTTCTATTCGCCTTTGTAAATAGATAACTCAGAATCCCTGGTTTCTTTTGGCAACTTGTACAGTCAGGGGTATGCCCCTAAGAGTTTGTATTCTTGTCACAAAATTAATAAAATTTCAGGCCACAACATCAATCTGGGGGAGTGAGAACATGTTCCCCTGCTGGGGGGACATGCACTCGACCAGTCTATGATTCTGAGGGCCGGTGTTGATTGAAAAAAAAACTAAATTGTTTAGTTGAATGTTAATATGCACGATTTCAAAATTAATTATTATATTTTTCATTATCTCCCTGTAATTATATGATAATTACTGTAAGATACATGTGATGTGTCTTGTGTGTGGATGGATGATCATGGACTTAGAAATCATGTGATGATGCTCTTTATGGTGAATGGTTATGTGTGATGTGATTATTGGGGCCTGCGTGCCTCCTTCTCTCTCTCTTATTAATTCGGGTTGTACATTCTATCTCCCTCCTGCATTGTACTCCCCTTGACAGGTTCAAGGTTTCTTATTATTATCTGATGTATATTTGTGGGTCTGCGTGCCTAATTACAAATTTACTTGTAATAATGAGAAGCGAGTGGAGACTAAGAAGGAGACCGACTGCGAGGACCTTGGGAGATTCTTCACATCTAGTGGGAGCATTGGATGCTCCAAGTTTTCTGTTTGCCATGATTGTGTGCATTACCAACTGGCTCTGGTAATGTGTTTTAGGAACTTAAGGTCCATGATCATCCATTGGTATTAATGCATATATATGATATATGTGGTTGTACTACTTATTACACACACACACACACATATATATATATATATATATATATATATATATATATATATATTTGGGGTATATATGATACTCCAAATTCTTATATGTATGTAGCACCTATATTGATGAGACCAAAATTTAATCAAAACCCCTCGATCTAATATTAGGTTGTAAACGTGAGGCATTAAGAATGACCCACGTAGCCTTCCGTTGTTATAGTCTAAGTGAGCTGCTCTTAGACTGTGTGAGTTTGTTGTGCTGCCACAAGGCCCTCACAGCAAGGGGGCAGAGACTTAGACTAAGGCTTAGGCCGAACTCTGGGATGGGTGCTGGCATGGCTTTGTTGTGCTGCCACAAGGGTCATGTCTTGAACCCACTCTCATAACGTAACAACGGGTCTAACCTAACCAGATCTTGTGATTTGTTGTGCTGCCACAAGGTCACAAAGGTCTAGAGACTGAATACACCAGGAGTTGCAAGGAGTTGCAATTAGCAAGAGTTGCCTACCCATTAAGTATGGGGTGGTTTGTTGTGCTGCCACAAGGCCACTATCATAATATTAATGGGATTCTGGTCCCACTAGGATATAGCTGGAATATCCCGTATTTGCACAATGAGGGCTGTGCAAATTCGTCAAAAATTAGTTGGAGTTATTAAATTAGGATTAAAGACCATATCTTAATTTTTAATTCATGAATATCTACATGTTATCTTATTATTGCAAATCTTCTCTTGTAGGCTTCAATGGCGAACCACCCGTTACGTGGCATACTTGATGCCAACAGGCTTACTGGTCCAAACTATAGTGACTGGCTCAGGAACTTGAGAATTGTTCTCACTGCTGAGAAGATAGCCTGTGTTCTTGATTGGCCTGTACCTCCTCTTCCTGTCAATGATGCTGAAGAGGGAGAGATCATTGCTTATGAGAAGCATAAGGATGATGCCACGCTTACCCAATGCTATATGCTTGCCTCTATGACAAATGAGTTACAGAGGCAGCATTAAAAGATGGATGCCAGATCCATTCTATTTCACCTTGAGGAGCTCTTTGGAGCTCAAAGTCGAACGAAAAGATATGAGATATCTAAAAGTCTGTTCGGGGCAAGAATGTCTGAGGGTACATTTGTGCAGACACATGTTCTCAAGATGA
Organism: Amorphophallus konjac; assembly: GCA_022559845.1. Classification (NCBI taxonomy): domain Eukaryota; kingdom Viridiplantae; phylum Streptophyta; class Magnoliopsida; order Alismatales; family Araceae; genus Amorphophallus; species Amorphophallus konjac. The sequence goes on from CM040126.1 coordinate 361,513,525, forward strand.
TTGAGTGGATCGAAAGTGAAGAGGTGAAATCTCGCGCTATTCCTGAGCGGGCTGATAATCACCAAATTGTGAACTGCAAGACAGGGAAATGAATCAGAGGGCCCAGGGGTAGTCCCTGGGGCAAACCCTCCGATGCTTAAGTCAGTAGAGCTATGGCGGGAGCGATAATGGGGAGGGGCTAGTTTATGCGCGAGATCCCTCTCCACCAAAGGGATAAAGCGGTTCGTGCTCAGGAGTTTAGGGCGTATGATTGCCTTTTTGGCTTACCTTTCATCGAAGGGTACCCCTGGTTTAAATAGTGCGCCGTTCCCCGGAGTCCTGCAAGCCGAGGGGTTTCAGGTAGAGGTTACGTCCTCATCATGGGCTTTTATTACCTTATCGTGGGAGCGTTATCCTCGCGGGGAAGAAGAAGTCCCCTGTCTTCCTAGATTCTTGCCTATTGCGGACTGTTAACGGTCGCAAAGATAAGTATTCGTCGGCCGTTCCGAGCTTCAGAGAGGCCGGCCCTATCCGGGCGGTAGGCTTAGCTCGGTAAAAGATGGGTCGGATAGGCCGGCTTATGCCTCCTTCTCCCGGGCGGAGGGATGGCTCGGGCGCGGACCTTCCAGTGACCTGACCGATGCTCGGGCCCTCCGAGCCTTGAGGCCGCCTAGGAGGGTTGTTTCCTCGAGCGCTGTAAATTGGGCTTTCTCCCCTAAGTGGGCCTTGTGGGCTGTCACTTGGGTGAGCTTAACCTCATTGGGCCCTGCCGGGCCTAGTTGGGCTGCTCCATTGGGCTGCAGAAATCCCCCTCTCCACTTGTCCCCCTCCTACTCCCCGAGCCATTGGGCTGCTCGGTTGAGTAGTGTTTGAGGGCGTTGGACTGGCGTGGCTCAGGTGGGTGGAGATCTGACGGTGTTAAGTAGCCACGTGCCGTGGTCACCTGGGCCCGTAGTAATAATGATCCTGACGGATTTGAAATGAAGGGGGCCCCCTTTTTCTCGGAGGTCGGAACGGCGCGTCGCCTTCCGCGAGGGTTTATAGGCGCTGGGCGCTGGTTGTTGTTCCAGACTCTCTAGGGTTTTGGCTTTCCTTCGCTTCTTTGCTTTTTGGGGCTCCTTGATGCGCCGTGAGATCACAGTGGAGGAGCGAAGCCTTGCGGCGGCGTTCGAGGAGTTGGAGAGGATAACCGCGGAGGCGGTCCGGCAGCTGTCTTCTCCCCCGGAGTCTTCGAGGTCTTGTGAGGGCTCTTCTTCCGGTTCCTCCTCAAAACTCATGGCGGACCAGCGCTCGGGAGATGAGTTGGAGGTGAGGGCGCCAGTCCCGAACTGCAGCGAGCTGGGGGAAGTCGAGGTGAAGAAGCTGGAGCACCGATTTCGGTTGCCTTATAAGTACAGTTTCGCCGCTGCTGCTCCATACGAGACGAGTCTGGACGACCGCATGGGCCATATCTGCTCCTTTCTTCTGGCTTGGAAGAGCGGGTTTCGCCTCCCCTTCGAGCCTTTCGTCCTTAAGCTCCTTAATATTTTCAAGTTGGTGCCTATTCAGTTGGTGGCCAACTCGTATCTCCTTCTCTCTGCTTTTCGAATCCTCTGCCGTCAGTGCGGGGTTCGCCCTTCCTTGGATCTTTTTCATTATTTCTTTGAGTTGAAGGCGCACCCGTCGGCGGGGAAAGGCTTCTATTACATCCAGGCGAGGAGGAACAGGAGTTGCATTTCGCTAGCGGCGAAGGATTCCTCGCGTAAAGGGTGGAAGACCCAATTTTTCTGGGTGAAGATGGAATCGGTGGAGGACACTTGGAGGTGTGAGGTGATGCCCAACTTCCACCCGAACATCCCTCCCCGCCAGGAGGAGTTTCCTTCAGATGTGGAGGAGTACGCCGCTCGCCTGTTGAAGAATCACCGGTCTACCGAGGAGCTGGTGACGCCGGAGAATGTCGAGCGGTGTCTCCTCACGCGGCTGAAACCGTCAGGTACCACCACTCAAATTTCTCTCCGGGGTGAGGGTCATCTTTCTTTTCCAGACCATGCCTTCTTCTCTGTTGTAGACACTAGGCGGGAGCCTCTAGAGGAGGCTCCTGAGGTCATCGATCTCGGAGATGACTCGGCGGCTGATGAGCCTGACGCTCCTGTGGGTCGCTCCCAAGCCCGGGACAAGGGCAAGGGGGTGGCTTCCGAGGGAACTTCCCGGCCGGGCGGTGCAAAGCGCAAGGATCCCATGGAGGGAAGGTTGCGGGAAGCCGCAAAGGCCAAGAAGCGGGCCAAGAAGGCCGGCCTTCTCACCATTGCCGGGGGCGACTCTAGCTCGGTGGCACTCCCCTCTCAGGGGCAAGATGGGGCCGACCCTACCGGGCCGGCTCCCCCATCCACCGGGCGAGAGGGGGCCGAGGAGACCAGGGGCCCCTCAGAGGGTGGTGATGGCGGGTCGGCTCTCCCCTCGGTAGGAACAGAGGGGGCCGGAGTCGAAGCAGCGGAGGCCGGGGGACCGGTCGAGGTCGGCGATGTCTCGGGCGGCGAAACGCGGGCCGAGACAGTTGAGGTTGGGGGTTCGCCTGCGAGGGCATCGCAACCCCAAGCGCCGGTGGTGTCCGGAGCGACCGGGCTTGCTGCGCCGATCAAGGTTGGGGGTTCGCCTACGGAGGCGTCGCAACCCCAAGCGCCGGTGGTGTCCGGAGCGACCGGGTTTGCTGCGCCGATCGAGATTGGGGGTTCACCTACGGAGGCATCACAACCCCAACCGACCGTGGTGCGCGGGGCTGTGGAGCCCGTAACCCGAGCCGAGCCTTCCGGCGCGGTGCCCGGTGCAGAGCGGATTCCTATGCCGGAGGCCTTGGAGAGGCTCGGAATCTCGAGCAATCTGTATCGGCTCTGCTGCGAGGTGTCCGCGAGGATGAAAAGAGGAGACAGGCGCCATTCTCCTTCCGGGGTCCTCGACGTCATTATGGAGGGTGGCCTTATCATGGCCCAGATGGGGGCCACAATGGCGCAGACCTACACCCGGACGGAGTCAGAGCGGTCGAATCTCGCTTGGACCCTCGGGGGGTGCGAGAGGAAGCTAGCCCGACTCACTGAGGCGCACGAGGGGCTCCAACGGGAGTTCTTCACGATCAGGGACTTGGCGCGGTCGAGCCGGCTGGAGGCTGGAGCGTTGACCGAGCAGCTGGCCAAGGCTCGGGAGTCGCTCGAGAGAAAGGACAAACTCCTTGAGGAGGAGCTCCTTCGCCATCTCGAGTTAGATGGCCATTGGGAGGCGCAGCGTGCCGAGCTACTGGATCGGGCGGAAGAAGCCGAGCGCCTCCGTTTGGAGGCCCAGGCGGACTGAGCTGAGGCGGAGAAGCGATCGGTCGGGGCCGAGGAGCGGGCGGCCGAGACCGAACGGAAGTCGATCGAGCTCGAGGAGCGGGCGACCGAGGTCGCGCGGAAGTCGATCGAGCTCGAGGAGCGGGCGACCGAGGTCGTGCGGAAGTCGATCGAGCTCGAGGAGCGGGCGACCGAGGCCGAGCGGAAGTCGACCGAGGCGGAGAGGCGAATGGCGGAGGCAGAGGAGCGAGCGTCCGAGGCGGAGCGAAAGTCGACCGAACTTGCTGAGAGGATGGGGCAGGTCGGGGCGGAGGCGATCGAGTAGTACAGGGGCTCAGAGGCCTACCGAGCCGGCCTTCAGGAAGCCGCCCTTCCCTACTATGAGATAGCACTTCGCCGAGGCGCCCGCAAGGGGTTCAAGCAGGGTTATCGTCAGGCAGTGGACTACGCCGATGAGCAAGACTCTGGGGTTGATTTCCCCTCGGGCCAGCTATATGACTCGGATGAGTCGGCTTCTAGCTCCTCTGCGTCGGGCGGGGAAGATCCAGAGGGTTCTCCTCCGGCGGGGTCACCAACTCCGGATGCCTCGGGAGGGCTCGCGACCGGGGCAGTTCTCGCATAGGCAAGGTCAATACCTGGGTCAGCCATCACCGAGGGTGCTGGGGGCGACTCACTCACTCCCGCCGTTCCCGAGCTTCAAAGTGGGCCCGAGGCCTGATGTATTTTACCTTGTTTTACTTTTTTCTCTGTTTGTCTCTTGTCCTTTTCTGAAAAAAAGGAAAGATTTTCTTTTTATAAGGCAATAAATGACTTACTTGCCTCTTGCGTTCCTTGCCGTGATTTTGTTAGCGTATCTGAAGTAGTTGGAAAGTGCCGATACGTCCTGCGTGATTTTCGCATGCTGATTGGGCAGGCTCTTGACGGGGCGTCTTTCCATTTTCTGATGCTTTGAATGCCAGGCTGCTTCGTGTATCCCGCCAAGGCGAAAAATGAGGAGTTGGAGGTGACCGTTCGGGGGAGAATTCCTTTGGCGTGTTTTCGAGGGGGGAGTCATTTAAGGCAAGTAGCCTCCCTTGGCCTATAAGAAGGACCGAAGGGCGCCCCTTCCTCTTCACCGCTTGGGACTTTCTCTAACAGTCTTTCCTCATCCCTTCCTCGCGTTGCGCGGTGCCATTGCATTCGGGGCATGGAGGATCCTTCAGAAGATGACGCTGCCGATGATGGGGAGCGGGGAGTTCTTGCTGCTTCGGATGGTCAAGCAGGTCCGACAGTCGCCGCGCGGGTTCGAGACGGGTCCGACGGTCGCCGCGCGGATCTGGGGAGGACTTCGACGTGCGGGGGCACGCCGTTCCTCCTCCATCAGTTCTGGCGAGGCTTCCGGGTGGGCACCGGGATGGAGGACGGATGGGGGCATCCGTGATGCCTTCCCCTGCCTCCTCATCCAGCTCTGCTGGATTTCTTTGCAGCCTCTTTTTCCCTCTTCTGCTCTTCATTTCTTTCACTCTTCGGAGGCTGCTTGCTCTCTGTTCCCTTCCAAGGGGTTGGTAGGTTGGAAGAGAGGAGGCCTTCACATGCGTTCTTTCTCCCTGGCTTCTACCAACTTGGAAGGTAGCCTTCCTCATCGTGGAAGGAAGTCTTCGTCAATACAATCCCTCTGTCACCTTTGTCATGGGCCACCCGGGCTAACTAGATCGACCTCCTTTTATCCGAGCCAGTTTCTACGCGAGGCAGAGTCAGTGGCTGGACGCGAGGGGATCAAGACCGAGTCGGCCGAGCGATGGCCTCTTGCCGTGGTGCTAGATGGATTTTTTGCTTTTTATCATGCAGTGTAATGGCTTTTGCCTATCTGATGTACCTGTAGACACTCCAAAATTAACGTTACTATGAGTGCATCTCATATTGCCTTGTAATGCCCCAATTTGACCCTCAAATTAGTTCTATTTGAGTGGTTTTTCTCGCGTTTCTTGGATTTCTCCCTTTTTTCACCCTTTTCTTATTTTTTCCTATTTTTCTGGATTTTTCTGGATTTTTTGAGATTTTTCCCTTATTTTTCTGAAATAACGACTTGACGTGGGGCGTCTTTTAAATAACGACTTATACATGGGCGTTTCTTAAAAAATTAACGACTATACTAAAGGGCGTCCATTCTTTGAATTTCCTATTTTTCTGGATTTTTCTGGAATTTTTTCAGAATTTTTCGGGAATTAACGCCTTAACTATGGGCGTTACTTTGAATGTGAAAAGAATAAAAAAATCAAAAAAATTAAGTCACGCCTTACTCACGGTCGTGTATTTCAAATGGATTATTTTAATATTATTTTAATACCCCTTCCAGGGACGATTTGGTGGCCTTCCGGGTGTCAGAAAAATTCGCAAAAATAGTCATTAGAATCAGGGCGACGAGATGCACCTTCACCTAAAAAATAGGAAAATAATATTAAGAAATGAAAAATAATCCTATTTTAATATTTTGAATTAACGTCCTAATCTAAGTCGTGTTTTAAATAACGCCTTTGTGCAGGTCGTTAATTTCAGAATTGACGCCCCTACCCAGGTCGTGTTTCACCTTCAGTTCCTGCTCGACCTCCAAGAGTCCTGCTTTGTTTAAACCTTTCCCCGTTCTTATCTTTCCTCATTGGACTCTTGCCCAATCTTATCCCCTTCTATCTTTAATTCTCCCTATTTTAACAGAGCCTGCCTCTGTCGAAAAGCTCTCTCCCGATTCTTCTTTTCCTCTTCTGTTTTCTCTTCTTCCCGATCCCTTCTCCTTCTGTTTTTTTTTCTCTCCCGATTCTTCCTCTTCTTATCGATCCTCTGCCATTCAGTTTTATTTTTTTTTTATTTTATTTTCTTCTGTCTTCCGTCTCCTTCTTCTTCTTCTTCTTCTTCTTCTTTATTCTTCTTCTGTCTTCCGTCTCTTTCTTCTGTCTTCTTCTTCTTCTTTATTCTCCTTCTTCTTTCGATCATCTTCTTCTGTTATTTCTCTTTTGTTTTGTTTTCTTCTTTCTTTTCTACAGGAACTGAAGGAAGGTGCTCGGTTAAAGGAAGGGGCTTCTTCACATCAACTTCAAGTCTTCGTCCTTTGAAGCTTCTCCCCACCGAGGATTAAAGCCAAAAGAGCAACCAATCAAACAGATTTTTTTTTTATCTCATCTCCTCCCCTTTCATTTTAGTTCATAATTCATATGCATGCATCATGTTATTATATCGATTTTTTTTCTTTTATCTTAATCATATTGAGATCTTCCCTTAGTGCACTCTTGCAATCTTTCCCCTAATCTCTTTCCCCTTGTTTTTATATTTGCATGCATATCATTCATACTCCACACCCTTTTTGCATAGGGGTTTAAGGGCAATCCCCTTAAGGTGTGTCTTTCATATGTTATCATGCTTATATATCTATTATGAATTTGATGCTACACACACATTATTTCTAATCCAATCTTTTTGTTGTTGTGTGTTTTTTTTGCAAGGGTAACCAAAAGGAAAACTCTCTTCGTCGGCCGGCCGATCTTGAAGAGAAAAGGAGTACTCACATCCCCGCATATTTGAGGTATTTTGCGATCATCTCCCCATGTTGTCTCCTCTTTGAGACCCTCGCGTCTCTGGCGATCACATCCTTTCCCCATTAGCACCTCGTGCTATTCCTTGTGCTATATTCATATTCATTATTATTTTTATTCCTAAGTGTGGATTTTAATCCAAATCTACAAATTGGCGATCACGGTGGGACCCTTTCTTGTTTTTATTTTGATTACCCCTTTCCCTTTGGCACCCACGTGTGCCCTTTCCCATTGGTACCCTCGGTACCCTTTCTTTTGTGCCCCTCGGGCACCCTCCATTGTGCTTTGCACTCTCCCCTAAGTGATTTGTCAATTGAATAGATTTGTTTTAAAATTTCCACTTATTTAAAATTTTGATGAGCATGATTCTTTTAATCTGTTGATTGCCCTGCTGCTGTGAGTGCTTCTGTCATTTCTGGCCGTGAAGGAGTTTCTGAAGGAAGCTAATTCACGCCCCTGTCAGAGGCGTGTTTTCATTTAACGCCCTCCTCCAAGGGCGTCTCTTTCATGAGTAACGCCTTCTGACAGGGCGTTTTTATTCATATCTCCTACACTGAGAATTCACGCCCTAGAGCAGGGCGTTTCTTTGTTGCGTAGCGCCCCACATCAGGGTGCGTTTTATAATTTGACGCCCTACCCCAAGGGCGTCCTTTCCTTTGTAACGCCTCACCCCGGGGCGTTTCTTTGACTTGGTTGGCATCTATTGCATTTTAACGTCCTCGCCAGAGGCGTTTCTTTTAGTTTTAGCGCCTTGATCCAGGGCGCGTTTTACCTTGCCTGTGGGCCCCCCACAGTGTTTCACGCCCTGCCCCAGGGCGTCTTTTTGATTAGTAGCGCCCTGCCCCAGGGCGTCTTCTTCCTGTGTTTTCGCCGTGCTTCCCCGTTTATTTCTTCATATTTTATATTCTGTTATACATCTGTTGCATTTACACATATTTGCATTTGGGTTGGGAGACCTCCTCTCTCCTCATTAGGATCCACACACCCCCTTGGAATCGGGACGACCCTCCATTGAGCATTCCGTCTCTTTGGACTGGAAATCCCTTTTCCAAGCCTCCGTAAGTCCCCGCACCCGTGGATTCCCTCACGGACGCCGGGCAGGTTGTACCCTTTTGGAGTCCCGGATTAGTTGGCCTATACGGTGAAAAGGTGTTCCTAGTTGGCATTGGAGTTGAATCATATTGAAACTAGGTTCCCCCTTGTGTGAATCATATCCATTTGCATGAAATTCATTAATTCACCAAGGTTTAAACACATCAAAATCACGGTAACCATTCTAACTTGTGTGTTTATTTGCATGTTGTTGTGAACTTAGTTTATATAATGACTTACCATGATAGAAATAACATGTTTAATTCAATTCATGAGGATGCACAACCTAGCACTTCTTATAATCCTCAATTCCAACATGTTCATAATTCTCACCATTCTTTTAGGGGATCCCGTCCTCATTCTTATGGTCATGCCCGACCCATGGGCAATGACCATTCTTACGATTCCCCTCCAATTCAATCACGAGCCACTATTCCAACGGGACCGTCTCCTCCCAATGATGAGAAGGTCTCCCAAATCTTGCATGCATTAGATCATCTCACCCCTCAACAGATCCAAGCCCTTAAGGCAGCCGTTGAGGGCGCATCTCCTGCATCTCCTCCTTCTTCTATTCCTATACGGGTGGCCCATCACCCACAACCTCCTTCCTCTAATCGGGTAGCCCATTACCCATCTCCTCCTATTCACACTCCTCCTCGGGTGGTCCGACACCCGCCTCTTTCTATTCCTCCTCCAACACGGCCCCGAGGCCCTTTTATTCCTCGCAATCTGGCCCATCCGGGTTCTTCTACGGGTTATCCCGTCAATTCCCCTCCACGGCCTTCTTATGCGGCCCCTCCTTCAATGCCCTGCCAACCCTCTATTGTTCATGTTACTCCCCTCCAGCAGGATATCCTTGATAAGATTGCTTCCATGGAGGAACAATTAAAAAGGGTTACAAGTTCACGGCCAGTTCCTCCTACTCCGGTTAATCCTCTCTACGCGGCTTTGGATGATATTACAAGAATGGAGAGAGAATGGAAGGATAGGATGGACGACTTTGGCATTGGCAAGCAAGAGCCGGCATTTGAAGAATCTGAGCCGGTATATGATGATGATGAAGCTGTGCAGGCACCCCTCCCGAGTTCCCTTCGTTTCCCACTTCCTCCGCTTTCATTTGATGAACCCCCTGCTCAGGATGAAGCCACCATCCCTAATCTAACCCCTATTCTCGAGACTTCTTGGTGTTACGACGATGGGTCGATACTTCAATCACCCACGCCGGCGCATTTTGAGCCTCCCCTCACCACTAATATCACTCACCCTATTCGGCGCTTTCAACACACCAAACCTTCGCCAATTATACCTCCACTAGTTACACCTCCACCAATTACACCTCCCCCCATTATGCCATTAGCCTCCACCTCGGCTTCCATTCCCCCAATTAGCCTACCATTACCATCGCCTCAACCCTCCATTATACCTTTAACCCCAAAACCCGTTTTACCTATTCCTCCACTATATAACCCTTCGCCTTTACCCATGGCTAATCCTGAGCAGGATCCACCACTTTGCACACTCGAGCCAACCCCGATTGCTTCCGAGCAAAGGGAGAAGCTCGACGTGTTTGAATCTCCACTCCCACCTCCCATTATACCTCCACCATCCACGGAGCCTTCCGCCTCCGCCTCACCTCCCTTTACTACTCGGAATGGGAGCGCTGCTACAGCTATTTGCGTCGAAGGCAAGCAGGAGCCGGCAAGAAGACTTTGGCCACGACTGTGCCATTCAAGATTCAAGAATTGATTTACCGGATGCCAATCCGGGTTATTGTGCCAAGCATGGTCGAAGAAGCCAAGTCATCGCCATTGCTCAGCAGATGCCAAGAATTAATGCTGTTTAAGGGCCAGGCGGGGCACCCTTTGTTCAAACCTTCAAATCCTGAATTCATTATTCCTTACATGGGGCGAATGCCCATTTTATTCAACATTCTATATATATCAATGGGCAACACAATGCTTCCCGTTCCAATTCTACAACTCCCTCACATTATTCATATTTACCTTCCAAAGGGGTTGTCATTTATTGAAGCTTCGTTTATTAGGCTCATTGGCCGTCCTTGTTCACTGCCGTGGAGGGGCCGTTCCCTTGGTGTTATGGGGGCGTCCCCTATTTTCTCCGCCTGCTACTCATCCATCTCTATCACCTTTTCTTCATGGGCCACTCCAAGGGAAAAGAGGAGGATCTCGCCCTCTCACCCTTCACATTCTTCATCTTCTTTAGATTTCCTGTATCTATCATTCATTCATTCATTCCATTTGTTACATTCATCACGTCCATCATTTTGCATACATTTGCATCTCCTGATTCTCGGGTTTCCAAAACCGCATCTTCCCCGTCTTCCGGCACCGCCGAACATTCTGCCATTCTCACCTTGTTCATCTTCATCCATATCAATTGGGCATGATGCCCTTTTCCATCATCTTCCTCCGGAACCTCCGGATTTTCCTCCAAATTCTCCTTCATTTCTCTCACTTTTTCTCGGGCATCGCGCCCCTCTCCACTCTATTCTTCCGGAACCTCCGGACTCTCCCCTCGGGCACGCCGCCCCTTTCCACTCTCTTTCTCCGGAATCTCCGGACTTCTTCCCCGGGCACGATGCCCCTTTCCACCTTGTTCTTCCAGATTCTTCATATATTTCCCTTGGGCATCGCGCCCCTTTTCTTCTGATTCCTCTGGAACCTCCGGACTTCTCTCCCGGGCACGACGCCCTTTTCCACCTTTTCCCCCTTGATTGTATTCCTCCGGAACCTCCGGGCTCTCATTCGCTTCCCGATTGTATTCCTCCGGAACCTCCGGATTGTCCACCTGATTGTCTCCATCTTTTTCCCGGGCATCGTGCCCCTTTCCATTTGCCTCCTCCGGAACCTCCGGATTCTCCATCTTATTCTCTCTATCATCTTCCTGATTTCATTCCCCCGGAACCTCTGGACCATCCATCTTTCTTCCAATTCATCTTTTTGATCCTCCGGGACATCACATCCTTCATTTTCTTCTTCCTTTTCCATCATCTTTTTCCTTATTTCTCCCCAGGGCATCGCGTCCCTTCTTTCGATATCCCTCCGGAGCCTCCGGATGATTCCTACCATAATCCTCCACTGCCTCCGGAGCCTCCGGATTCCTCTTATCACGATTCTCCTCCACTGCCTCCGGACCCTCCGGATCCGCCTCTTTCCATTTATCAATTTCTTCTTCTGAATCCGCCTGATCTTGGGTCCGACCCAACTTCTTCCACATCCACTGCTTTGGGCATTTGCCCCTTCTCCCATTGTTTCCGAGGCTTTAGTCCTCACCCCTCTTCTTGATTTTCCGCTTCTTCTGTAGACTGTTCCATGTGATCAGGGTCTCCGCGCCTTAGTGAGGGAGTTCTAGCCCTCGCCTCTTTTCCTTTTCTCCTTATTCGTCTGAGTCTGGTTTGAGCACCACTCATTCTTGTTAAGCCACTCCCAAAATCTTTTGCTTCCAATCCTTTTGACTGCCAAAGAGGACAAATCCCCTGATGATCAACCTCGCCTCTGACAGCTGCTTCTACAAAGGTTGCAAGGTAACATATTGGCGTAAGTACGCATTTTAATGATATCATTTTCTCATTACTTCACACATGATTTTCAAAATCAAGTGCTTCTTAACGAGATTAAGAGTGGTGTTTTAAACCTTTATCTTAAGCTTTTGTTTAATTGAAATCATTCTCAAAAGAGTCCTTTTAGGCTTGTTTTTTGCAGCACCTCTGGTTAATAAAAACCCGTGCTGGGAATTCAATATTCTCTCCCCGCTTGTTAAGAGCAACCCTTAGCTGGGCACCGCACACACTTCACGGCGTCCTTAGCCGGCTCCTTGGTTAAACATCGTTGCTACTTTGGCCATGCCATGAGTATTCCTGAAAGTCTTTTCTCTTCTTTACTCGGCCGCATGCAGGGGCAAGAGGTTGACGGATGAGATGACCAACCTAGGTAATCCCCAATACGAGAGGAGTCTCAAATAGGGGCAGTCTTGACCCAAAATCAATATGAGTTTTCATGATATACGTTTCGCCAAAAGGGCTATTATGAAAATCAAGTCAAAATTTCGTTAAAAGCAAAAGTATGAATTATGGCATGTCAAGAGTGGCAAAGTCCCCGCAGGGAAAACCCTGGTCGTATGCATGTCAAGGGTCTAAAAATTAAAGACACAAAGCTCCGGCACAACAGACTACCTCTTTGAAGGGAACATCTTGGAAGGAATTCAAGTCTTGATATCTCCCATCCTGTATAAAGCTTATCTCCAATTATTCTTCTCTTCTCCCTCTAAGACCGAATGTTTCTCGGGTATGGCCTTGGTAGGGGCACCGTTGATCAAAGACGGTCGGTTATAGGGCGCCACCCTTCAATGCACGCCCGGCTTTGGGAAATTTTAGCGAAAGGGGAAGGAACGAGGGCCCCTAGCCAGTGGTTTAAGACACCCTTTGATGCTGCATTAACAATGTCTAAGCCAAAAAAAAAAACAAAAATTTAAATATTTCCCGATCAAAATCCCAACAAAAATTCAAAATATTTTCCAAAAAAAATCTCCATAAAAATTCAAATATTTTCAAAACTCATAAAAATTTGCATATTCCAAAACTCATAAAAATTTGCATATTTCCAAAATCCAAAAAAAATGCATTGTATTTTCTGATGGTGTTTTGCAGGAACAACTTTGCAAGGACCAGGAGTACGGGATGAGTCCTCTCTCCACTTATTGCTATCAATCTATTGATTCTTCCCGATATTCTCATAACATGCCACCCTGGGCATTTTGATTATCATTTCCTCATATCTCATGATTATTCATCTCCAAATCTTTTTTAATCAACTCCTGCTAATTTCATCTGATCACTCCGCCGATGGGCATTATATCAGATCTTGATCATTCATCTCCAAATCTTGATTAGCCAGATTATCTCCTCGTGATAAAACAACAAACAATGCTATGATTTGACTTATGCTATTCATGCCATATACATGCTATAATTGATGCTTTGATGATTGCTATGCTTAAATGCCTTCTTCATTGTTTGTTATCTTTTATATCTTGGCTTTTTGAGCGCAGGATAAGAAGCTCTTGGTCCCGCCGACTGGGCATCATCATCAAAGTCCCACGGTGCTTGCAGCTCATTTCTCAGTTCCCATGCTTATTGATATCACCATCTCCCTGTATGCATTTTACTATATGTTACATATGTTACTAGATTATATCAAGGACCTTGTGGCTTTGGTAAATCTGGGATTTGAGTTCCCCTTCATCAAAAACAATGATGATTCCAGAGGAGTCTTAGTCACACGGATAGGCCGTTGAGCCGTCCAAGGCTGGGGACGATGGTTCCCTTTTTGCGAATTGGTGCGTGGATAAACGGGCTTCGGCTTAGTATCAGCTCGCAGAATTGATTTCTTGACCCAGTCTTGACAGTTTAACAATATTATCCTTGATTACGTTATATTTTCATTTGTTTTATTTTTCCTTTTAGCCCAGCATGCATTCATGTAGGACTTTGAATCAATTGCTGAAAAATCATTCTGATAAGTTTCTTTTGAGGGTTGAATTGATATTAATCTTTTCCAGATATGAGATATTCCATGCCGAATTGTGTCTTCAGTGCGTTTTGTCGCTATTTTGGGTCATTTTCTCGAAAGCTCATTGTTTGGATTTCTATCATCTTATTTCAACACTTTCCCTTGATCCACCTTGGCTGCAGCACGTCCACTGGCTGGTAACCGCTCCCCAATGGTGAAATCTACAGGTTTGTGACCTGAGGTACTTCCACCACGCTGGAAGTTGATCATTCTCCCTCGTGCCCTCGTGCACATCTCCCCTTTTATCCAAACATTGTTGATTTCGTTGGATTTCCCGAGATTTGCTTCATCTCGAGCTTTTGATTTCATTTCTTATCCAGTGATGTTGATTGCGTGTCTCATCACACCTTGACATCTACTTTTCAGTTTGCTACGCTCCCTTGCAAAGCAGACGCCAAGGCGGGGCAGCTGTAGACACTCCAAAATTAACGTTACTATGAGTACATCTCATATTGCCTTATAATGCCCCAATTTGACCCTCAAATTAGTTCTATTTGAGTGGTTTTTCTCGCGTTTCTTGGATTTCTCCCTTTTTTCACCCTTTTCTTATTTTTTCCTATTTTTTCCTATTTTTCTGGATTTTTCTGGATTTTTTGGGATTTTTCCCTTATTTTTCTGAAATAACGACTTGACGTGGGGTGTCTTTTAAATAACGACTTATACATGGGCGTTTCTTAAAAAATTAACGACTATACTAAAGGGCGTCCATTCTTTGAATTTCCTATTTTTCTGGATTTTTCTGGAATTTTTTCAGAATTTTTCGGGAATTAACGCCTTAACCATGGGCGTTACTTTGAACGTGAAAAGAATAAAAAAATCAAAAAAATTAAGTCACGCCTTACTCACGGTCGTGTATTTCAAATGGATTATTTTAATATTATTTTAATACCCCTTCCAGGGGCGATTTGGTAGCCTTCCGGGTGTCAGAAAAATTCGCAAAAATAGTCATTAGAATCAGGGCGACGAGATGCACCTTCACCTAAAAAATGGGAAAATAATATTAAGAAATGAAAAATAGCCCTATTTTAATATTTTGAATTAACGTCCTAATCTAAGTCGTGTTTTAAATAACGCCTTTGTGCAGGTCGTTAATTTCAGAATTGACGCCCCTACCCAGGTCGTGTTTCACCTTCAGTTCCTGCTCGACCTCCAAGAGTCCTGCTTTGTTTAAACCTTTCCCCGTTCTTATCTTTCCTCATTGGACTCTTGCCCAATCTTATCCCCTTCTATCTTTAATTCTCCCTATTTTAACAGAGCCTGCCTCTGTCGAAAAGCTCTCTCCCGATTCTTCTTTTCCTCTTCTGTTTTCTCTTCTTCCCGATCCCTTCTCCTTCTATTTTTTTTTCTCTCCCGATTCTTCCTCTTCTTATCGATCCTCTGCCATTCAGTTTTATTTTTTTTTTATTTTATTTTCTTCTGTCTTCCGTCTCCTTCTTCTTCTTCTTCTTCTTCTTCTTTATTCTTCTTCTGTCTTCCGTCTCTTTCTTCCGTCTTCTTCTTCTTCTTTATTCTCCTTCTTCTTTCTACTTCTTCTTTCGATCATCTTCTTCTGTTATTTCTCTTTTGTTTTGTTTTCTGCTTTCTTTTCTACAGGAACTGAAGGAAGGTGCTCGGTTAAAGGAAGGGGCTTCTTCACATCAACTTCAAGTCTTCGTCCTTTGAAGCTTCTCCCCACCGAGGATTAAAGCCAAAAGAGCAACCAATCAAACAGATTTTTTTTTATCTCATCTCCTCCCCTTTCATTTTAGTTCATAATTCATATGCATGCATCATGTTATTATATCGATTTTTTTTCTTTTATCTTAATCATATTGAGATCTCCCCTTAGTGCACTCTTGCAATCTTTCCCCTAATCTCTTTCCCCTTGTTTTTATATTTGCATGCATATCATTCATACTCCACACCCTTTTTGCATAGGGGTTTAAGGGCAATCCCCTTAAGGTGTGTCTTTCATATGTTATCATGCTTATATATCTATTATGAATTTGATGCTACACACACATTATTTCTAATCCAATCTTTTTGTTGTTGTGTGTTTTTTTTGCAAGGGTAACCAAAAGGAAAACTCTCTTCGTCGGCCGGCCGATCTTGAAGAGAAAAGGAGTACTCACATCCCCGCATATTTGAGGTATTTTGCGATCATCTCCCCATGTTGTCTCCTCTTTGAGACCCTCGCGTCTCTGGCGATCACATCCTTTCCCCATTAGCACCTCGTGCTATTCCTTGTGCTATATTCATATTCATTATTATTTTTATTCCTAAGTGTGGATTTTAATCCAAATCTACAGTACCAACAATTATTTGAATGAATAGAAGAGAATTTTATTTCATCCAACTTGTTTGCACAATTTTAAAAGTAGAATTTGCGTAGTGTGGCTGCGTTCCATGTCCGAGAGATGGGTTCCCCTTCCATTGTAGCTAGCCTGTACGCACCTTTCCCGAGCGTCTCGATCACTCGGTAGGGGCCTTCCCAGTTAGGGGATAGCTTGCCCGCCTCCTCTAATGGTCGAGAGGCTTTGACTTTTCTGAGGATGAAGTCTCCCGGTTGGAAGTGTCTATTTTGGACTTTGGCGTTGTAGTATCGAGTGAGGCGGCGCTGGTACTCCATGGCTCAGATGCTGGCGATCTCTCGGAGTTCATCTGCTAGGTCGAGGTTCTCGAGTAGCTTTTGCTCGTTTGCCTCGGGCGAGTAGCGGATGACTCGGAGAGATGGGTTGGCAACCTCTAACGGAATGACGGCCTCAGTGCCATACACCAACTGGAAGGGACTCTCACCGGTTGCCGTTCTGGGAGTCGTTCGGTGTGACCAAAGTACGCTGGGCAGTTCCTCGAGCCAGCTACCCTTTGCCTTGCCGAGTCTGGTCTTTATGCCTTTTAAGATAGTCTTATTGGCATTTTCGACCAGCCCGTTGGCCTGAGGGTGGGCGACTGAAGTGAAGTGGTTGCGAATGTTTAGGTCGGCACATCTGTCTCGAAAATAGCGAGAATCGAATTGTCGACCGTTGTCGCTCACTATCACCCGGGGGATGCCGAAGCGACAAATGATCGACTTCCATACGAAACTCCAGACGACTGTCTTGGTGATCCTCGCCGTGGCTTCGGCCTCGATCCATTTGGTGAAGTAGTCGATGGCGACGATGATGAACTTCTTCTGGGACTGAGCCGTAGGGAATGGCCCGAGAATGTCAATCCCCCACCGAGCGAAGGGATAGGGCTCGGTAAGGGTGATGAGCTCCGTGGCCGGTCGATGGACCAAGTGGTCGAATCGCTGGCACCGGTCGCACTGCTGTACGTGAGCCGTGCAGTCACGCTGCAGGGTAGGCCACCAGTACCCCTGCCGTAGCAGGATCCTGGCCAGCGACCTTCCTCCTGAATGCACTCCGCACAGGCCTTCATGAGTCTCTTGGATGGCTCGGCTGGCCTCGTCGGGGCCGAGACGCTTCAGGAGAGGACCGGAGAAAGATCTTCGGTAGAGAGTGTCATCGAGGATGACGAAGCGTCGGGCTTGATACTTCATTCGGCGGGCTTCTCGAGGGTCGGAGGGCTCTCGGGAGTCCCGGAGCCAAGACAGGTAGGGGGAGCACCAGTCGCTTGGAAGGGCCGAGTCAACGGCTAGGAGCTCCGAGTCGATGCTCGGGCGCTCTAGCTCTTCAAGGAGGACCGATCGGGTACCTTCAGGGTCGAGGGAGGAGGTCAATCGAGAGAGGGCGTCCGCTCAGGAGTTTTCCTCCCGAGCTATTCGGACTACCTCGAATCCCTCGAACTGTTGGGCCAGACCTCTGACCAGCTGGAGGTATTTGATCATTGGTGCCTCTCGAGCTTCGTATTCACCGTTGACTTGGCTAGCGACCAGCTGGGAGTCGGTGTGGATTTTGACTCGCTCAGCCCCCAACCGTCGGGCCATGCGTGCTCCCGAGATAAGGGCCTCGTATTACGCCTGAAAGTTGAATTTCAAGGCGTACTGCAGCTCTACTCCTTCGAGGGACCTCAGGAGGATCCCTGCGCCGCTACCAACCGAGTTGGAAGATCCATCAACGAACAGTTCCCAGGTTGGCCTGGGCGTGGACGGAGATCTCTCCTCAGTCGGGATGGTGCTTTCGGCGATGAAGTCGGCAAGCGCTTGGCCTTTCATAGCTGAGCGCGGGCGGTACGAGATATCGTAGGCCCCAAGCATGATTGCCCATTTGATGAGTCACCCCGAGGCTTCGGGGTGGGCCAGAATCTTCTTTAATGGTTCACCGGTCAGCACTGTGACGGGGTGCCACTAGAAGTAGGGTCGGAGGCGCTTGGCGGAGGTAACCAATGCTAGCACGAGTTTCTCGGTTGCGGGGTACCTCCTCTCAGCCTCGTTGAGCACCTTGCTGGTGTAGTAGACCGGCCTCTCAATTCCCGAGTCATTTCTGACTAGGACTGAGCTAACAGTTGACGGCGTTGTCGAGAGATAAAGCAGCAGGACCTCGCCCGGCACGGGCTTGGAGAGCACCGGGGGAGAGGCTAAGAACTCCTTGGGCTCGGTGAACGCTTGTTGGCATTCCTCATCCCATGCGAACGTGGCAGATGCCAGCTTGGGTCCCCTCAACAGTTTGAAGAAGGGCAAGCATCGTTTGACCGCACGGGACAGGAATCAGCTGAGAGCGGCGACACGCCCAGTCAGGGGCTGGACGTCCTTGACGCAGGTGGGCGGGCGCATGTCCAGGATGGCCTGGACCTTGTCGGGGTTGGCTTCGATCCCGCGCTGGGTGACCAAGAAACCCAGAAATTTCCCAGATCTCACTACGAAGGCGCACTTGGCAGGATTGAGCTTCATGTTGTACTTCAGGAGGGTGTCGAAGGTTTCAGCGAGGTCGGCGAAGTGGTCTTGGGCTTTGGGGGTCTTGACGAGCATGTCATCAATGTAAGCCTTGACGTTCCGACCTAGTTGCTCCTCGAACATGTGATTGACCAGCCTTTGGTATGTAGCTCCAGCGTTCTTCAAACCGAAAGGCATCCGGGTGTAGCAGTACACGCCATAGTCGGTGATGAAGGCGGTCTTCTCTACGTCTTCTGGATTCATTCTGATCTGATGATAACCCGAATAGGCATCTAGGAAACTGAGTATCTCGTTGCCCGAGGTAGAGTCAACTAATTGGTCGATGCTCGGTAACGGATAGCAGTCCTTGGGGGTGGCCTTATTCAGGTCGGTGAAGTCCACGCACATCCGTCACTTGCCTGAAGCTTTTGGCACCAGGACGATGTTGGCTAGCCACGTCGGGTACAGGACCGGTCTAAAAAGGCCAGTCTCTTGTCCCTTGGTGACCTGCGCCTTGATGATCACCTGCTGGTGCGGACACCCGAGCAGTTGAGCGGCGCGACACGCCGAGCCACCGGTACCGCACACGGAGCACGACTCAAGCCACCTCAACATCTATTTGGCTCGGAGATAGCCTGGAGACGCCCCCCTGAGTCCCGGCATTTATCATATTTAGTTAGACTGTATGTGTGTATAATTTGTGTTTATTTCATTGTATGCGATTTGCTATTTTGATTGTAAGAGGGGCTTATGTGCAATTTGGACCCCGTGGGCCCCACGGGCCCCCCCAGGCCCCATCCCATTGAGCCACCTCACCCATGGGTCCCATGTGGGGTTAGTCAACATGTCAAATGGAGGCTTCTAGATGGGTGGGCCAAGTGGGGGACAAGGGACTTGGAAAGTCCACATTTGGCCACCCACCCCCACCTACCAAGTCCACATTCTACTCCTTGGTCCAAGGGCCGCCCCCTCCTTGTTTTTATATATTATTTTTTGTGTGTGTGTCACACTCAATCCAGGCCACTCATTCCCATCCCCTAGATCCAACAGTTGTGATGGGGACATCCCTTGTCCCTCCACATTTCCTGAAGCTCGGATTGATCGTCAATGTGCGCCATTATGTTCCTCATGTGTTTGTGAGTCAAGTCATGTAATTTTCTTATTTTATTTGAGTCTTAAACATGTAATTTTCCCTTTATTTGAGTCATGTACCTAGGTTAGAAAGTCATTTTCTTAAGTCGTGTGTCATTATGTTGGTTCATTAGGCTATTGGGCCCAAATATTGGGCTAGGCCTAGGGGCGCCCCTCCCTTGGAGTATTTGGTCATTATGTCAATTGTCAGGGTCAGTATGGTCATGAGAAAGTCTTGTGCCTATAAATAGGCCACCCCACTCCTCATATGTAACAATGATGCTTGAATATTGAATCCAGAAAATTTCCACACCTTCTAGTTCCCTCTCAATATCTCCCTCTCTCTCTCTCTTACTATCACTCTCTCTAAGTGGGTTGTGCCCCCCCTCTCTCTCCTCCCCACCCCAATTTCAAAATTCATTCTCTCTCCTCCCCATTCACCCCTCATTAAGGCCCCTTCCCCATGCACTCATTCAATTCCCCCTCCAACCCCTAGGTGGAAACCCCTTCTCCTAGGCACCTTTCCACTCTCCCAAGCAACCCTCCCTCTCCCCAAGACTGAAAGAGCCCTTCCCTAGGCCAAATTTTGAATTTCCCTCTCCCTTGGGCTGTGTCCTTTCATCTCCCCACCTCCCTAACCACCCAAGGTTGCACCCCCCCTTCCCCATCCACCCAATAAGCCCATTTTCATCCCCATCCCCATACCCTCTCCTCCACCTATTCTGTCCCTGTTGCAGGTTTCAGAAAAGCAGTGACTTGCAGAAGCAACTACGACCGTCTCTCAAAGATTCAGGTGGCAAGGCCTACATTGCTGGAATCATCTGAGAGTTAGCTTTCCAACGGAAGTGGTTTCGTCGGCATCTGAGTTCGGAGCTGTCCCGAGGAACATCATCTTCAACGACTGTGCAATCTGTCCCAGAGTGAAGGCCAGAGCGATCTTGGAAGCTGTTCAGCGGTCAACCTTGGAGGAATTCGAGCACACTTCCTTCTAAAAAATTCTTCTTCGGCCAGTCCTCCATCAGTAGCAGAAGGAACAATGCCAATCGCCTGCCCGAGCTATTTGTTCTGAATTTTCTCGCTGGAGTGCGTAGTCTGCCACCTGTGGGTCCAGGTTTGACCTGTCCCTACTTATCCGGCTACCTCACTCTCCTACGACCTCGGATTGTGGCCTCGTCAACTTCTACTCGAAGCTACTCCGTCCACAATTGAGTCTCCGCTAGTTTCGTCCCAATCGGAGTTCGGGAGCATCCATAGTACCTTCTGCAACCGACTGCATCAACCCTGCACCCGCCAGAGATAAAAAGTTGCAGCCAGGTTCCAGTCGCCGGTTCGATCAGCCCCGAGCTTCAGAGCCTTCCCAAAAAATCAGACATCACCCTCAGTCAGTTGGGAAGCTTTTGGCGCAAGTCTCATCAAGATCTGAGCTCTGTGGAATTTTTGGAAGCATCATCACCGCCCCACTATCCAGCAACCTGCAGATTGGCAGAACCGGCGGAATTCGGCAAGTCGGATTTCCTTTGCGTAATTCCCCACCCCGCTTGGCCGGCTGAAGGCCCCTCCCTGCGTGGAGGTAGTTTTGGATGTAATAAGCTTAATCCCCACCCCAAGATCACCCCACCTGCGAGAGGTGTAGTTCATGTGATAATCTTTTCGTAGATTTTGAAGCGACACCGACGCGGCTTGCGGGTGCAAACCCTTGCCTCCCCGCTCGCCCCCGTCTTCGGCCGGAGTCGGCGTCTTCACGCCGGCTAGGTGAGCCCCGGTTCCCCTTTCCTTGCTGGTTAATATCACTTGCTTAGCTTAGTATTCTTGCTTTGCTGCGTCAGACGGAGAGCGAGAGCCCGGCCCAAATTACCGTTCACGTGAGTGTCCATCGCGGGCGAGTTGTGAGCGAGCCAGTTCAACCCGCACCCTTGGTGTGACGGCCGCCCGTGAGTGGGCATACCTGGACCAATTGAGGTTCTCCCCAAGCTTGCCAAGCACCGGAGCATCATTTTCCCACCCCGGACCCTCTCCATTATCGCTTAGTTACCCACGGTCACAAGTGTGCACCAAGCGAGTGAGCCGCTCGAGTAGTATCATCGCCAATTTGCTTGCTTGCAATCTTAGGTCCAAGGGTCATATTGTCTTGTGGTCATCACCCCCAAGGTGGTGTCACATCAAGTGGTATCAGAGCAAGTTCACAACGTGTCTCTATCAAGTTGGTCCTAGGGCATGTCTATGCATTTAGAGTCTTCAAGTGCATCACTCTTGTCCCCTAGTATGGCCACCTCATACCAACCTTGCCCATCGTCCCTCTCCATGAGTCCAAAACCCCAAGAGAGACCCATCACCAACACACATGACCTCCACAGTCATGTTGAATACCTCATGGGAGCTATGAACAATACCTTTGATCGCCTAGATAGCATAAAAGGCCAACTTACCCGATTAGGTGACAATGAGCCCACCCCAAGGGTAGCTGATAGATTGGTCCCCCACCCACTTCCCGCCTTTGATGGAACCTCTCTTAGAGAATATTTAGATTGGGAAGCAGCATTAGACCAATACTTCACTTGGTATCCCATGTCCGAGGATAAAATGGCTTGGGTCGCCAAAATGCAACTAACCAAACAAGCTCAAACTTATTGGATGCAAATTGTCGGGCTAAGAATACTTAGAAGGGAAGTACCCATCACCACATGGAGGGACATGAAGGAGCAACTTAGGGCTAGATATGTTTCCCCCTCATACTCAAATCACCAAGACCTAAGGAGCACTTCAACTCCTTCATCCCCACCTGGCCAACCCAAGACCATAATCCCCCATTCCACATCACTTCCCACCTATCCTACCCCAACCACCACACCAGCACCCTACCTACAAACTCCCACCACAACCATATGTCCACAAACCCAGTTGGACCCCGTGTCCACCCCTCCATCGAGGCCCATAATGGCCACCACCCCCAAACCCAAAACCCCTCACCAAACCCACCTCCCGCTTCCTACACCAATCTTTCCCCAACCTAGGCCTCCTCTACTTCACCTTCCTATCCCAACCCAAGCCCATGCTTGTTCACCACCCCGGGTGTGTCATACGCTAGCTATCACCAAACCACCCACCATAGATCCCCCTACTCCATTAGCAATAGAAGTTGTAACCCACACACCCACCCAAGTGGAGAAGGATGCCCATCCGAATCCACCTTCCAACATAGAGGAAATCCAAAGGCCAAACAACTCACACACCTCTAGCCTAGCTCCTCTAGAGACACCCAACCTCACCATAGATAAGTCCATACTCCAATGGCTCAAGAAAGGTCTCACCATTCCTAGTTCACAACCATGCCACCTACCCATGGGATATCAATCCCAAATCATTCCCATTCAGCCACATGTCACTTATCAAACTTCCTATTGTGTGGAAGATTTGGGAGACTTAGTGAACTACCTACATGGGCAAATTCACTTGACCAATATGCTAGCTATGAGGCCATCCGAAGCTAACACCATTAGCCTAGCATATCCCACCATTGGCTCCATCACTTCCATCTACACTAATGGCCAAGTTACTAGTGAGATCATCCTCCTTCTTCCCATGGTGGAAGAACCTATCCTAGTCTACTCCCCAACCATTGAGATCCCAAGTGCTTTGATTGGCCAACCCATTAGCAACCTTGGCCCAATTATCTTGGAGGAGGATGACTCACCATTTGAGGACCTTGAGAACATGGAGTACCCCTACCTAGGTGACCCTTACCATGATCCCTTTGACCCTTTTCTATGGGAGCCTAAATCTCCATGTAACCCACTCCCCCTATTCACCACCCACCTCACCCTACCCATACCGCCCATGTTGACCCAAACTCCTCCCTTCCTAGAATCGGGTTACACCATGAGAGCATTGACCTTAGGCAACAAACACCTCGGGATTGAGGAAATGCCCCACCCCATAACCACCTTCCTAGATCCCTTCGACCCATTCACATGGAAGTTCAAAAGTCATCACACATCTATGCACATGGAAGTCACCTTTGGGATAAACATGCATGAATCTAGGCTTACCACACCATTTGACATGATTCATAAGTCGGGTACATTCATTCACATCACCCACATGTCAAGTAGAAAACATGAGTGGTCAATATATGGTTGTAATGGTCCACCATCATTCATCATAAATCTCAAGCATGTTAGGAGCATTCATGGATGTCCGGGTCCTCCAACATTCATCACACTCACTCACAATAGGGACACCTATGGATGCCCCGGTCCTCCCAAATCCTTCAAAGTCTTCATAACATCAATGCATGATAGGTCTACATGTGGTTGCCCTGGACCACCTTTGCATACCACGCACTACTCACTCACACCGCATCTTAGTACATGGCATATGCATCAAAACATGCATCAAGCAAAAGGCGGTGAGAATTATAAAAAGCGGGCAAAAACTCGTGAGTGCCACTTGAAATTCCACGTTGGCGACTTGATGATGATGATTTTGGAGTGGCTCTACTCTAGGGTCACCTCCAATTTGAGGGCACGAGGACTTGGACCCAGCCAAGTTCTGAGTAGCCTTGGCACCCGGCTTGCGGGTTGAACTTACCAATGGGTTTTGGGATTCATCTTACTTCCCACGTGGCGAATCCGGCACCCCCTAAGGGTACCGCGGTGGATCCTAGTGAGTGTCTTGAGCCTACACCTATCCTTGTGAGAGACACCCTCGGAGTGCCACCACAAACTAGCCCGAGAGCCCGACGTCAGCACATGGCGGCAATACTAGGCAAAGTAAGATCTCTTCGCCAGCCTAAGGGTGTGTCCGAGCCACTTTGTCGAGTGGAAGCACCATTCCCCGACTATAGACATGGGTCGAGTTTGGAGAACAAGGTTCGCCCGGAATTGCGTTTGGCATGCTACTCCCCCGATAGACCCATACTCGACAGGGTCGAGTTTTCCCCACCCTGGGGGTATGATGGGGACATCCCTTGCCCCTCCACATTTTTTGAAGCTCGGATTAATCGTCAATGTGCGCCATTATGTTCCTCACGTGTTTGTGAGTCGAGTCATGTAATTTTCTTATTTTATTTGAGTCTTAAACATGTAATTTTCCCTTTATTTGAGTCATGTACCTAGGTTAGAAAGTCATTTTCCTAAGTCGTGTGTCATTATGTTGGTTCATTAGGCTATTGGGCCCAAATATTGGGCTAGGCCCAGGGGCGCCCCTCCCTTGGAGTATTTGGTCATTATGTCAATTGTCAGGGTCAGTATGGTCATGAGAAAGTCTTGTGCCTATAAATAGGCCACCCCACTCCTCATATGTAACAATGATGCTTGAATATTGAATCCAGAAAATTTCCACACCTTCTAGTTCCCTCTCAATATCTCCCTCTCCCTCTCTCTTACTATCACTCTCTCTAAGTGGGTTGTGCCCCCTCTCTCTCTCCTCCCCACCCCAATTTCGAAATTCATTCTCTCTCCTCCCCATTCACCCCTCATTAAGGCCCCTTCCCCTTCCCCATGCACTCATTCAATTCCCCCTCCAACCCCTAGGTGGAAACCCCTTCTCCTAGGCACCTTTCCACTCTCCCAAGCAACCCTCCCTCTCCCCAAGACTGAAAGAGCCCTTCCCTAGGCCAAATTTCGAATTTCCCTCTCCCTTGGGCTATGCCCTTTCATCTCCCCACCTCCCTAACCACCCAAGGTCGCACCCCCCCTTCCCCATCCACCCAATAAGCCCATTTTCATCCCCATCCCCATACCCTCTCCTCCACCTATTCTGTCCCTGTTGCAGGTTTCAGAAAAGTAGTGACTTGCAGAAGCAACTACGACCTTCTCTCAAAGATTCAGGTGGTAAGGACTACATTGCTGGAATCGTCTGCGAGTTAGCTTTCCAACGGAAGTGGTTTCGTCGGCATCTGAGTTCGGAGCTGTCCCGAGGAACGTCATCTTCAACAACTGCGCAATCTGTCCTAGAGTGAAGGCCAGAGCGATCTTGGAAGCTGTTCAGCGGTCAACCTTGGAGGAATTCGAGCACACTTCCTTCTAAAAAATTCTTCTTCGGCCAGTCCTCCATCAGTAGCAGAAGGAACGACGCCAATCGCCTGCCCGAGCTATTTGTTCTGAATTTTCTCGCTGGAGTGCGCAGTCTGCCACCTGTGGGTCCAGGTTTGACCTGTTCCTACTTATCCGGTTACCTCGCTCTCCTCCGACCTCGGATTGTAGCCCCGTCAACTTATGCTCGAAGCTACTCTGTCCACGATTGCGTCTCCGCCCGTTTCGTCCCAATCGGAGTTCAGGAGCATCCGTAGTACCTTCTGCAACCGACTGCACCAACCCTGCACCCGCCAGAGATAGAAAGTTGGAGCCAGGTTCCAGTCGCCGGCCCGATCAGCCCCGAGCTTCAGAGCTTCCCAAAAAATCAGACATCACCCTCAGTCAGTTGGGAAGATTTTGGAGCAAGTCTCATCAAGATCTGAGCTCTGTAAAATTTTTGGAAGCATCATCACCGCCCCACTGTCCAGCAACCTGCAGATTGGCAGAACTGGCGGAATTCGGCAAGTCGGATTTCCTTTGCGTAATTCCCCACCCCGCTTGGCCGTATGAAGGCCCCTCCCTGTGTGGAGGTAGTTTTGGATGTAATAAGCGTAATCCCCACCCCAAGATCACCCCTCCTGCGAGAGGTGTAGTTCATGTGATAATCTTTTCGCAAATTTTGAAGCGACACCGACGCGGCTTGCGGGCGCAAACCCTTGCCTCCCCGCTCGCCCCCGTCTTCGGCCAGAGTCGGCGTCTTCACGCCAGCTAGGTGAGCCTCGGTTCCCCTTTCCTTGCTGGTTAATATCACTTGCTTAGCTTAGTATTCTTGCTTTGCTGCGTCGGACGGAGAGCGAGAGCCCGGCCCAAATTACCGTTCACGTGAGTGTCCATCGCGGGCGAGTTGTGAGCGAGCCAGTTCAACCCACACCCTTGGTGTGACGGCCGCCCGTGAGTGGGCATCCCTGGACCAATTGAGGTTCTCCCCAAGCTTGCCAAGCACCGGAGCATCATTGTCCCACCCCGGACCCTCTCTATTATCGCTTAGTTACCCACGGGCACAAGTGTGCACCAAGCGAGTGAGCCGCTCGAGTAGTATCATCGCCAATTTGCTTGCTTGCAATCTTAGGTCCAAGGGTCATATTGTCTTGTGGTCATCACCCCCAAGGTGGTGTCACATCAGGTTGCCAATGGATTTGAGATGTAACACATAAATACTTGTAATTTCCCATTTTCATGAATTAATGCCATTTGATTCAAAGAAATTCAAGAGCAAGGGCTGGTGCGCCCCCCTCCTCTCTCCTCCCTCTCCCCCTTGAAGTTGTGAAGGCTTCCATTCTGAGGTGTCACGCCTCGTGTATCGGTTCCGACGATCGCCGCCGCCGCCACGAGCCGCCACCGCACCGCCATCGCCATCAACGGAGTTCTGCCCGCGTAGTATCACAGAAGCTTCCACGAATTTCTTGTCTCAGCCACGAGCTCAGATAGATCTGGGGATTTTAGTGGATGTTCCAGAGGTGTCAAGGACATCCCGTAAATTTTGGTTTGCCATTCAGATCTCGTTTCATATTTTTTGATTTTCGTCCACTCTTCCATTTCGGTTCTGCCAGAGTTCTATCTAGATTTATCCCCGCCCTGAGTTTCATGTCTTAGGTCCACTTTTTATTTCTTTTGGTTCGCCCAATTTTACTGGGGGTTCCATTCATCCACCCCTTCGTCTAAAATTTTTCTTAATTTTTCATTCACTCATCTCATATTTTCTAAAAATCGTTCTAAGTCCCAACTACAGTTCTGTCCCCCTGTTCCCAGATCCGACCACCAGTCACCCCAAAAATCATAGTAAATCACCACCACCTCCAAATCCAATTCTAAAAATATTCCCCATTCCGTGGTTTGATTCCCTACAATTCTTAAGAAAAGCTCAAGAGCTGAATCGGAGGTTTACTAGGCGGTCAACGGTGGTTCTCAGACAAGTACCCTGCAGATCTGAGATTTCGGTTACTATACAACAGAGACTTGTAAATTCAATAAAGTTCTGATCCGACCAAATCCAGCAGATCTCTCTGGGTCTAGATCGAAGCATTTGAAGAGAGCTTTCCAACGATAGCTCATGCGTCCCGATCTGACGTCGGGATTGCTCGCAGCGGCCGTTTTCGCCGGAGCGCGCGCCGGAAGACAGCAATCAAAATCCGTGGACAGCTAGTTCAACAATTGGGAATCGGGGCCGATCGACCCCCGATCGGTGTTCCCGGCCGACCGCCGTCTGTGGAGGCACGCCACCAGGGATCCCCATCACAGTGGGTCCCACCCCCGCAGATCCGGAGGACAGCGCAATCCGTGGGCCCCGCGGGCCCGCAGAACCCGCCGTTCGGAAAGCACGAAAACGCGGAGTTCGGCACCGCCGGGCGACATCAAGATGCTGCCCGTCAACCCGAGTTGCGTGATTCCCGGGCTCCACATGTGACCTTTTACCTCCCTACGTGGAGTGGGTCAAATCTTTGTATTGCTGTGATATTGTTTAACCGGGAGTTCGTGATTCGACCGGGGTTGTCTTCGCCACGCCGGTTGGTAGAGGTAAAGGTCTTAACTCCTTGGCATTACATTGCTTAGCTAGTATACGGTCTTAGGCCACTACCGAGAGTGTACGTACTAGCCCGTGTGTCCATGTCACCGCTGTGAGAGTGAGAGTGACCCGTCCCGTGACTCGATCCGAGTCCGGAAGTTGAGTCGGACTACCCTTGACCTCCGCCGGTTCCTTAACCGCGCACGGTCCGCGCTTTCCCTCGCTTGGGATGACGAGTGAGCTTCCACTTCTGTTAGCGACGTTTTACCACTAGGATCTCGTAGTGTCGGGCTTAGTGTCTCCCTGGTGTGTGCTGCTGGTCGCGTCTTCATCTAGAGTCCGAGGGTGGCACCTAATAGTGTCGTCTCCCGTGTCCGTCCCGCATCAGTTTGGTATCAGAGCGAGTCGAGTCTAGGGTAGTCTTTGCATATGTCTTGCATGCATCATGGTCTAAGTCGAGTCTAGGACCATCATTATTTTCAAAACAAAAAAAAGTGTGTTTTAAATTGCATTTGCACCCTTTATTCGGCATCTTAAAAGGTGTTGTCCGAACGTTAGGCTACGCCTACCGGGAGGTCGCACACTTGCGGGAGTGATCTTCGGATCGATTAACTCCGCCCCGTACCGGATATTGGTTTAGGTCTAAGTGCATCATTTAGTGTGTGTTTGCATTAGTCAGTGTCTTCTAGGTCGTGTGTCAGTTGCATGCCCACCCGTCGAGGTACCCAATACTCGCCACCACCACCTATGGCGGATTCCCGGGCCCGTAGCTCCGATGAGTCCTCGACGGCCGAGATGTTCCGAGCCATTATGGAACGTCTTCACACGCGTATGGATGGCCTTAGTACGCGTATGGATGGCATAGGAACGCGTCTAGAAGGGCGGATGAAAGCCCTCGAGGATCGGGCTGAGAGTTCAGATCAGTCCATCCAGGGCTTAGTTGGGCGGATTGTCATCCTAGAGAGGGGCCCAGTAGCGGCGCAACCCGCGCCGACGAATGGCCAACAAGAGCTGGTGCAGCAACCCGCTGTGCCAAGGGCTCAAGTGGAGAATGTTGGGGTTCAACAAGTGCATGTGGTGGATGATTATGCATCTGATAATGATCAAGGGGGTAATGGTCGTCGTCATCAACGACGGAATCGTGATGACGAGGATGACGATCGCATTCTTAGGGGTGTGCGTGCGGACCCTCACACTTTTAGCGGGTCCTTGGACCCTAGGGTGTATTTCGATTGGGAGGCCGGCATGGACCGGTACTTCGAGTGGTTTGAGATGATGGACCACCGAAGAGTCCGATACGCAAAGATGAAGTTGCAAGGGCAGGCCCAAACTTATTGGATCAATGTGGAGAGCATGCTCAACCAGCGACGTCAACCCCAGATCGGTACTTGGGATGATATGAAAACCAAGTTGAGGGGGAAGTACCTTCCCGCCTCATATCGCCAACGTCTCATAGACAAGTGGCAAAGCATCTCCCAAGGGAACCGATCAGTGATCGAGTACACCGCCGAGTTCGATGAGTATTATTTACGGTGCGGGGTCACGGAAGAGAGCACCATGACGATATCCCGCTTTCGGAGAGGTTTGCAGCCCAATTATCAATATGAACTCTTTCGCTGTAATGCCACCACTTTGGAGCAGGCATATCAGATTGCTCTCGAATTGGAGCAGTTCGAGGCCGAGTTTGAGTCACCCCATCGGTTGGGCTCCTTTCCCCTTCGTAGTGTCGAGTCCCGTGGCTCATATGGCACGTATCCGAGGGCCCCCATGGCACGACCTCAGGAGCCCGCTCGCCCCGAGCCCTTTGCTCCTAGGCCTCGTCCTCCACCCCCGAGGGACCTTCCTCGTCCCCAGCATCTTACGGCCCCACCCATAGCCCGTCCACCGGCACCCGCACCTCCTGCACGTCCTTTGTTGCCTACGCCTCCTATCCGTCGGGAGGATAAAGGTAAAGGACCTATGATTGGGGAGCCTAGTGGATCACGGTAGCAGTGTTATTACTGCAATGAGTTTGGCCATTTCGCCAACCAGTGTCCCACCCACCCATCTCTTCACATTGGGGACACACAGGCCGAGGATACCACCCCTACGGGCCTCGAGTTAGTCAGCTATGAGGCAGATGAAGAGTTAGCTGACGAGTACTATGAGATGGGAGGTGAGGCCCTGGGTGTCCAGCAGTCGGACGATACCCACGTGGGGGTCGTCAGATGTATCCTCACCCAGCCACAGGCCAGTGATGACTGGCGTCGGACCACTATCCTTCAGGTATTCTGTAGGCTGGGAAAGCAAATTTGCAAGGTGGTCATCGATAGCGGGAGTTGTATCAATGCAATCTCCACAAACGCTGTCGCTCATCTTGGTCTCACACCCGTAGACCATCCTTGTCCCTATCAGGTATCATGGGTGGATACCACTTCCATTTCGGTCAGGCTACGGTGCTTGGTCCCGCTGCAGCTCCACTCCTACCGTGACGAGATCTGGTGTGATGTCCTCCCCATGGAAGTGGGTAGTATCATTCTTGGTAGGCCGTGGTTATTTGACCGGGATGCCATGCTCCATGGCCGGTCGAACACCTGTACCTTCGACCACGCTGGCCAGCGGGTCACCCTCCAACCCGTTCGGCCCAGGAGCCCATTAGTCAGGGGTCCTACTGGCCCTAGTACTCCGAAGCCTTCCGTCCCTGGGCCTAGTACCCCATCCCCAGCTCGGGCTATGACCGTTACCTCTGGCCCAGGAGAGCCCTCGACGAGAAGATTGATTATGATTAGCTCCCGGGAGATGGAGCAGGAGCTTAGTCAGGGCTGTCCGGTGTTTGCCATTACGGTCCGAGAGGTGGAGCGGGACTTCGAGGGTGAGCTCCCACCCGAGATTGTTCCCATTCTGCAGGAGTATGCTGATGTCTTTCCCGATGAGCTTCCCGAGGGACTCCCACCTATGCGGGATATTCAGCATGCCATCGACCTTGTTCCGGGCTCTTCTTTGCCCAACCTTCCTCATTATCGCATGAGTCCCACGGAGCATGCCGAGCTTAAACGGCAGGTCGATGAGTTAGTGCAGAGAGGGTCTATTCGGGACAGCATGAGTCCATGTGCTGTACCCGCATTACTCGCCCCGAAGAAGGATGGCACGTGGAGAATGTGTATTGATAGTCGTGCCATCAACAAGATCACCGTGAAGTACAGGTTCCCTATTCCCCGCCTTGATGATATGCTAGACATGATGGCAGGTGCCACTATCTTTTCGAAGATCGATCTTAAGAGTGGCTACCATCAGGTGAGGATTAGGTCAGGTGATGAGTGGAAGGCCGCTTTCAAGACCAAGGACGGTCTATATGAGTGGTTGGTCAAGCCTTTTGGGTTGACCAATGCCCCTAGCACTTTCATGAGGCTCATGACTCAGGTCCTTCGACCTTTCATTGGAGTCTTTGTAGTGGTGTATTTTGATGATATCCTTATCTATAGCCGCACCACAGGGGACCACTTAGACCACCTTCGGCAGGTCTGTCTACTTCTTCGGCGTGAGCAGCTGTTTGCGAACCCACAGAAGTGTGCCTTCATGACACCTCAGCTTACCTTCTTGGGTTTCATTGTGTCTAGTACTGGGGTCTCCGCCGATCCGGAGAAGGTCCGGGCCATTGTTGAGTGGCCGGAACCCCGTACCGTTCATGATGTCCGCAGCTTTCATGGTCTTGCGACGTTCTATCGTCGCTTTATCTGCGGATTTAGCTCCGTCACCGCCCCGATCACGGATTGCATCCGTAAGGGCACATTTGTATGGACGAAGGCCGCATCCGCCGCCTTCAAGGACATCAAGGAGTGCATGACCCAGACACCTATCCTTCGATTGCCTGATTTCTCGAAGGTGTTTGAGGTCTCTTGTGATGCGTCGGGTGTTGGGATTGGAGGAGTTTTGAGTCAGGAGTCCCACCCGATCGCATATTTCAGCGAGAAGCTGAATGACGCGAAGCTGCGATATTCCACATATGATAAAGAATTCTACGCAGTTGTTCAGGCTCTTAGGCATTGGAGGCATTATCTTTTACATCAGGAGTTTGTCCTATACTCCGATCATGAAGCATTGAGGTACCTCCATTCCCAAAAGAAGCTTAACTCGCGTCACAGTCGTTGGGTCGAGTATCTCCAGCAGTTCACCTTTGTGCTTAAACATAAGGCTGGAGTGGAAAACAAGGTGGCTGATGCCTTGAGTCGGCGAGCATGTTTGCTTACCACCATGAGTGCCGAGGTCATAGGGTTAGAGAAGATGAAGGAGGCCTATGTTGATTGTCCTGACTTCGGTCAGATTTTTACCACTCTCCAGGCCGGACCCTCGAGAGACCTTGATGAGTATGTGCTTCAGGAGGGTTACCTCTTTCGAGGTAGCAGGCTATGTGTTCCCCGAACTTCGGTTCGAGATTTCTTAGTGTGGGAACTACATGCGGGAGGTCTAGCCGGCCACTTTGGTCGGAACAAGACTATTGAGGCAGTGGAGCATCGATTTTATTGGCCGAGCTTGAAGCGCGATGTTGCTAACATCGTGGCTCAGTGCCGTACATGTGCTACGGCCAAGATGAAGAAGCAAAGCTCGGGCCTTTATACGCCTCTACCCGTGCCTGATGCCCCGTGGCAGGATGTTAGTATGGACTTTGTTTTGGGATTGCCACGTACCTCTAGGAAGCATGATTCGGTCTATGTGGTGGTTGACCGTTTCTCGAAGATGGCCCTCTTTATTCCTTGCTCTAAGACGTCGGATGCTTCTAGAGTAGCCCACCTTTTCCTTACGCATGTGGTGTGCAAGTTCGGGTTGCCTCGCACTATAGTGTCTGACCGTGATGTTAGATTCACTTCCTACTTTTGGAAGACACTATGGCATATGATGGGTACTCACCTCAAGTTTTCCACTGCATATCATCCCCAGACATATGGCCAGACCGAGGTGGTCAATAGGAGTCTGGGAGATCTTTTGAGGTGTCTAGTTAAGGACCGCATTGGGGATTGGGACCTCATTTTACCCATGGCTGAGTTTGTATACAATGATTCGGTGAATAGGTCTACCTGCATGAGTCCCTTTGAGATTATCACAGGTCGTAGGCCTAGGAAACCCGTTGACCTTGTCCCCATGCCTATCCATGCTAGAGTGTCGGAGTCGGCCGAGTCGTTTGCTAGGCATGTTAGGAGTTTGCATGACGACATCCGTCGTCACATTGAGGCCAGCAATGCACGGTACAAGGAGTTAGCCGATGCCCACCGACACCACCGAGAGTTCCATGAGGGCGAATACGTCATGATCAGGGTAAGACCTGAACGGTTTCCCTCTAGAACTGTTAAGAAGTTGCAAGCTCGCGGAGCCGGTCCATTCAGAGTGTTGAAACGCGTTGGATCCAATGCGTACGTTGTGGACTTACCCGAGGAATATGGTATAAGCTCTACCTTCAATGTATCGGATCTTGTTGCATATAGGGACCCAGCGGTAATCCCTAGTGAGCCTTTTAAGCAATCTCCTCCCCTTGAGAGTGATCCCACACCTGAGTGTCCACTTCCACCTCCAGCCCCCTTTTCACGGCAGCATGAGCATATAGATCGTATACTGGACGAGCAAGTGACAGTTACCAGGAGTGGATCTTACCCGCGCTACCTAGTGCGATGGAGAGGACGGCCCGCTACTGAGGATACATGGATCACACATGACGAGTTACAGCGGATCGATCCGGACCTTCTGGAGCGATACAGGAGCGATGCAGACCCTTACTCGACAGGGTCGAGTTTCTCCCACCCGGGCAGAATTGGTGCGGACACCCGAGCAGTTGAGCGGCGCGACATGTCGAGCCACCGGTACCGCACACGGAGCACGACTCGAGCCACCTCAGCATCTATTTGGCTCGGAGACAGCCTGGAGATGCCCCCCTGAGTCCCGGCATTTATCATATTTAGTTAGACTGTATGTGTGTATAATTTGTGTTTATTTCATTGTATGCGGTTTGCTATTTTGATTGTAAGAGGGGCTTATGTGCAATTTGGACCCCGTGGGCCCCCCAGGCCCCATCCCATTGAGCCACCTCACCCATGTGCCCCATGTGGGGTCAGTCAACATGTCAAATGGAGGCTTCTAGATGGGTGGGCCAAGTGGGGGACAAGGGACTTGGAAAGTCCACATTTGGCCACCCACCCCCACCTACCAAGTCCACATTCTACTCCTTGGTCCAAGGGCCGCCCCCCTCCTTGTTTTTATATATTATTTTTTGTGTGTGTGTCACACTCAATCCAGGCCACTCATTCCCATCCCCTAGATCCAACGGTTGCCAATGGATTTGAGATGTAACACATAAATACTTGTAATTTCCCATTTTCATTAATTAATGCCATTTGATTCAAAGAAATTCAAGAGCAAGGGCTGGTGCGCCCCCCTCCTCTCTCCTCCCTCTCCCCCTTGAAGCTGTGAAGGCTTCCATTCTGAGGTGTGACGCCTCGTGTATCGGTTCCGACGATCGCCGCCGCCGCCACGAGCCGCCACCGCACCGCCATCGCCATCAACGGAGTTCTGCCCACGCAGTACCACAGAAGCTTCCACGAATTTCTTGTCTCAGCCACGAGCTTAGATAGATCTGGGGATTTTAGTGGATGTTCCAGAGGTGTCAAGAACATCCCACAAATTTTGGTTTGCCATTCAGATCTCGTTTCATATTTTTTGATTTTCGTCACCTCTTCCATTTCGGTTCTGCCAGAGTTCTGCACAGATTCATCCATGCCCTGAGTTTCATATCTTAGGTCCACTTTTTGATTTCTTTTGGTTCGCCCAATTTTACTAGGGGTTCCATTCATCCACCCCTTCGTCCACAATTTTTCTTAATTTTTCATTCACCCATCTCATAGTTTCTAAAAATCGTTCTAAGTCCCAACTATAGTTCTGTCCCCCTGTTCCCAGATCCGACCACCAGTCACCCCAAAAATCATAGTAAATCACCACCACCTCCAAATCCAATTCTAAAAATATTCTCAGTTCCGTGGTTTGATTCCCTACAATTCCTAAGAAGAGCTCAAGAGCTGAATCGGAGGTTTACTAGGCGGTCAACGGTGGTTCTCAGACAAGTACCCTGCAGATCTGAGATTTCGGTTACTGTACAACAGAGACTTATAAATTCAATAAAGTTCTGATCTGACCAGATCTAGCAGATCTCTCTGGGTCTAGATCGAAGCATTTGAAGAGAGCTTTCCAACGATAGCTCATGCGTCCCGATCTGACGTCGGGATTGCTCGCAGCGGCCGTTTTCGCCGGAGCGCGCGCCGGAAGACAGCAACCAAAATCCGTGGACAGCTAGTTCAACAATTGGGAATCGGGGCCGATCGACCCCCGATCGGTGTTCCCGGCCGACCGCCGTCCGTGAAGGCGCGCCACCAGGGGTCCCCATCACAGTGGGTCCCACCCCCGCAGATCCAGAGGACAGCGCCATCCGTGGACCCCGCAGGGCCCGCAGAACCCGCCGTTCGGAAAGCACGAAAATGCGGAGTTCGGCACCGCCGGGCGACATCAAGATGCTGCCCGTCAACCCGAGTTGCGTGATTCCCGGGCTCCACATGTGACCTTTTACCTCCCTGCGTGGAGTGGGTCAAATCTTTGTATTGCTGTGATATTGTTTAACCGGGAGTCCGTGATTCGGCCGGGGTTGTCTTCGCCACGCCGGGTGCGTGGAGGTAAAGGTCTTAACTCCTTGGCATTACATTGCTTATCTAGTATACGGTCTTAGGCCACTGCCAAGAGTGTAGGTACTAGCCCGTGTGTCCATGTCACCGCTGTGAGAGTGAGAGTGACCCGTCCCGTGACTCGATCCGAGTCCGGAAGTTGAGTCGGACTACCCTTGACCTCCGACGGTTCCTTAACCGCGCACGGTCCGCGCTTTCCCTCGCTTGGGATGACGAGTGAGCTTCCACTTCTATTAGCGACGTTTTGCCACTAGGAGCTCGTAGTGTCGGGCTTAGTGTCTCCCTGGTGTGTGCTGCTGGTCGCGTCTTCATCTAGAGTCCGAGGGTGGCACCTAATAGTGTCGTCTCCCATGTCCGTCCCGCATCACCTGCTTCTCTGGTCCATGCTTCCTTCTGCGTTGCTGTACAGGTCTCATGGCGGGGTCGAGGTTGAGCTTGTGCATCACGGTTTCCTCTGGTATCCCGGGGAGTTGATCACCGGACCAAGCAAAGACTCGAATGTACTCAGAAAGGAATTTCTTATATTGCTGTTGTTCCTTGGGCGGTAGGTCGGCTCCGATCCTTACTCCTAGGGTCGGGTTATCGTTTAGGAAAATCATCAGTAATTCACCACCAGGCTTGGTGGTTGCGGTTTTATCCTCGACTCCCCGGGGACCCTTATCTTTCCCGTCCGGCCTTGTGGCTTCCACCGGGATATTGTAGCACCTTCTGGCCGTGGCCTGGTTACCTCAGACTTCCCCCAACCCATTTTTGGTGGGGAACTTCATTTTTTGGTGATAGGTATACGGTACGGCCTTTATTCGGCTGAGGATTCCCCGGCCGAAGATGGCGTTGTACGCTATCATACCCTTGATCACTATGAAGTCCATCATGACCGTAACGGTCTTGGGTGGGGTGCCGAGGTTAACCGGCAGGCTTAGGGCTCCCTCGGGGTGGGTGGCCAGGCCATTAAACCCGCAGAGGGGGGTTCGGACCGAACGGAGTTTGGATGGATCTTCCCCCATCTTAAGGAAACAGTCGTAAGATAATACATCAGGGGCACTCCCATTGTCAACTAGAATCCTATCTACGTTACAATGGTTTATTGTGGCTGAGATTACGAGGGCGTCGTCATGCGGGGTGTTCAGCCCTTCTAGGTCTCGGTCGGAGGAGACTATGACCTGGGGCTCACTCGGCGGGGCCTTGGGGGGCTCTATGGCTCGGCTTGCCCGCTCGGCATGACGCTTCCTTCCTCGGCTGCTGTCGCCTCCTGATGCCGTCCCTCTGGAGATGACGTTGATGTGGACCCCTCGGGGGGCGTTGTCAATCTCCTCTGTGGCGCCTCGGTCTTCTTTGCGCTCGGTCGTGAACCAAGCCAGGTGCCCCTGACGGATGAGGCGCTCGATCTCATCCTGGAGCTGGTGGCAGTCACCGGTGTGGTGCCCGTGATCGCTGTGGAACAAGCAATGCCTGTCACAATTACGGTTCTTCGACCTCATCAGCTCGGGCTGGCGGAGGAGTCCCGAGTCTTTGATGTCTTCATAGATCTCGTAGACCGGTGCGGCTAACGGGGTGTACCGCTCGTACTTTCACTTACGCTCTCCATCACGGTCTCGCTTCTTTCCCGAGCCAGGAGTTGGCTCGGAAGTCTGCTTCTTGTCTCCCTCCCGACCCGAGCCGGTTGAGTCTCGGAAAGCGCTGAGTACTTCTTCGCACTTGGCGTGGTGCAGTGCCAGAGTCACTAGCTCGGCAAGGGTCGAGGGAGGGTGGAGGACAAGCTCGCGGCGGAGATTCTCGTCCCTGGTGCCCCCAGTCAGTGCGGTTGTGGCTGAGGCTACGTCCAGGCGGGGGATTCTCAGGGCTTCCGATTTAAATCGGTGAATATAAGCCAGGAGTCTTTCCCCTTGTGCCTGCTTAAGGGCCAGCAGCCCCGCTACTGACCTTGGGGCGGCACTTCCGGCGAAACTCTCTTTGAAGACTCACCCAAATTACTTGAAATCTCGGATGGACCCGGGGGAGAGGGCCCGGAACCATGCTTGAGCGCCTTGGACCAGAGTGGTCATGAAGGCTCGGCACTTGATGGCGTCGGACACTCCGTGCAGAGTCATTAGAGCGTCGAAGCTGTCGTAATGATCGGCCGGGTCGCCCTGGCCGTCGTAAAGCTTGAAGGTCGGAATGGAGGTTCTGGGAGATACCTCTGCCTTCAGAATGTACTCGAAGAATGGGGATTTCTCCTCGTCCTCCGAGAAAGAGGTCTTCTGCAGGGCGCGGAGGGCGTGCTCCTGCTCTGCAAAACGTCTCTCGAAATCCCGCAGCCGGAGGGATAGTTCCGGTTGCTGTCGTGCCGTGGGGCTGGGGGGAGCATCTTGGCGATCCCTGGGGACGTCAGCTTCCAGGTTCGGGTGGCGCGCCCCCAGTTTTCCCCTTCTTGGCGTGGAGGAAGCCTCTTGCTCCAGAGGTGGAGCCTGCGAGGGTCCTCCACTCCGGTTGCGGATGAGTTGCTGGCCGCGGAGGGTGAAGCGACCCCCTGCGGTGTGCTGGGACATGTTCCCACGGGGAGGGCTCCCTGACGAAGTGCCGGACCTTCCATCCCTAGCCGCCTGGGCCCTCATGAGTTCCACAATGACATCCAGTTTCGCGTTGAGGGCTTGGAAGGCTTCGGCGCCACCATTGGGGGGGCCCTACCGCCACAGGGGGGGTGGTGGGTCGTTGGCGGGGACGCTGGCGTTGGAGGGAGGGTTCTGTGAGGCCCGAGAGGGGCCGTCCCCTGCCGCTACCATGGCCTTACCCCTTTCACCGGCGGACCTCCTCCCTGAGCTCCTTCGCACCATACTGGCTCTTTGTGCGTTTCCCACAGACGGCACCAGATGAAGAGGCGAAATCTCGCGCTGTTCCTGAGCGGGCTGATAATCACCAGATTGTGAACTGCAAGACAGGGAAACGGATCAGAGGGCCCAGGGGTAGTCCCTGGGGCAAACACTCCGATGCTTAAGTCAGTAGAGCTATGGCGGGAGCGATAATGGGGAGGGGCTAGTTTATACGCGAGATCCCTCTCCACCAAAGGGGTGAAGC
This sequence comes from Amorphophallus konjac, assembly GCA_022559845.1. Classification (NCBI taxonomy): domain Eukaryota; kingdom Viridiplantae; phylum Streptophyta; class Magnoliopsida; order Alismatales; family Araceae; genus Amorphophallus; species Amorphophallus konjac. The sequence goes on from CM040126.1 coordinate 361,552,288, forward strand.
GGTTCGTGCTCAGGAGTTTAGGGCGTATGATTGCCTTTTTGGCTTACCTTTCACCGGAGGGTACCCCTGGTTTAAATAGTGTGCCGTTCCCCAGAGTCCTGCAAGCCGAGGGGTTTCAGGTAGAGGTTACGTCCTCATCGTGGGCTTTTATTGCCTTATCGTGGGAGTGTTATCCTCGCGGGGAAGAAGAAGTCCCCTGCCTTCCCGGATTATTGCATGTTGCGGACTCTTAACGGCTGCAAAGATAAGTATTCGTCGGCCGTTCCGAGCTTCGGAGAGGCCGGCCCTATCCGGGCGGTAGGCTTAGCTCGGTAAAAGATGGGTCGGATAGGCCGGCTTATGCCTCCTTCTCCTGGGCGGAGGGATGGCTCGGGTGCGGACCTTCCAGTGACCTGACCAATGCTCGGGCCCTCCGAGCCTTGAGGCCGCCTAGGCGGGTTGTTTCCTCGAGCGCTGTAAATTGGGCTTTCTCCCCTAAGTGGGCCTTGTGGGCTGTCACTTGGGTGAGCTTGACCTCATTGGGCCCTGCCGGGCCTAGTTGGGCTACTCCATTGGGCTGTAGAAATCCCCCTCTCCAGAAAGGTTGGCAGAATTGGGATTCGACATGAATAAAGATCTTTGTATTGATCTAATTCTGTAATCTCTCCCTAGTTCTTTTTCCTAGTTCATTGTCAATTTCAACATGAACAAAATATAATGCTCTCTGGCAGAGCTTCTAAACATATTGAAGACTGTTGAGAGCACTATGAACAATGGGAAAGCTCCTGTGATGCTTGTTGGTAAGACCAACAAGAAGAGGAAATTTCAGCAGGCCTTTAAGAAAGGTAAGGCAAAGAAGAAGGGCAAACAGGTAAAGGCTGCCAAGAAAGATGAGGCTAACAAGGACAAGGGTCAGTGCTTCCATTGCCATAAGGATGGCCATTGGAAGAGAAACTGCAAGTTGTTCCTTGTAGAGAAAGCAAAGCAGAAGCTTGGAGAAGCTTCAAGTATGTTCATGATTGACCTTAACTTGTCATATAGATCCACATCATGGGTATTAGATACTGGATGTGCATCTCATATCTGCAATGATTTGCAGGTTCTGACAAGTAGCAGGCGATTGAACAGAGGAGAGGTTGATCTTCGACTGGGGAATGGAGCAAGAGTTGTTGCACTTGCAGTCGGGAGTGTGAACCTCAAGCTTGCTTTAGAAGCTACATTGGAATTGACAGACTATTATTATGTTCCTTCTATAATTAAGAACATTATTTCCATTTCATGCTTGAATAAATGTGGATTTATTGTGAGCTTTGAGAATAAAACATGTTCTTTATTTTTAAATGGTGAATTATTTGCCAGTGGGAGCTTAATTAATGGTTTATTTTTACTAGATGTTGATACTCCTATTATGTGTGTGGATGGACCTCTTAAGAGGAAGAGGAATGATATAAATCAAGCATACCTTTGGCATTGTAAGCTTGGTCATATTAGTGAGGAAAGATTGAAAAGGTTATGCAAAGATGTATATGTTGATCCATTTGATTATGAATCATTTGCAACATGTGAATCTTGCCTCATGGGAAAAATGACCAACTCTCCATTTACTGGATATGGAGAGAGAGCTGGTGAGTTATTCGAACTCATATATTCTGATGTATGTGGACCTATGTCCACCCAAGCCAAAGGGGGTTACTCATACTTCATTACTTTCACTGATGATTTCTCTAGGTACAGATATGTGTACTTGATGAAGTATAAATCTGAAGCCTTTGAGAAATTTGTGGAGTTCAAGAATGAAGTAGAGAAACAAACAGGCAAGAGTATTAATGGTGCGGACACCAGAGCACGCGAGAGGCACGAGCCGGCGAGCCACCAGTACCGTACGCGGAGCACGACTCGAGCCACCTCAGCGTCCATCTGGCTCGGAGACAGCCTGGAGACTCCCTCTTGAGTCTCGACATTTATCATATTTGTTTAGACTTTATTTGTGTAATGTGTGTTTGTTTCTTTTTATTCGGTTTGTAATTTTGATTGTAAGAGGGGTTTATTTGCAAAATAGGACCCCCGGGTCCCACGGGCCCCCCCAGACCCCTCCCATTAATCCACCTCAGCCTAGGGCCCCATGTGGGGTCAGTCAACATTCCAAATGGAGGCTTCTAGAAGGGTGGGCCAAGTGGGGGACAAGTGTTATTAGAAGTCAAGGTTGGCCACCAACCTTGGCCCTTGGTCAAGGGGGCGCCCCCCTCTCACTATCATGAAGTTTTTATTTTATTTTATTTTGTGGTTGGTCACATCTAATCCAAGCCATCCATTCCCCCATCCCTAGATCCAAGGGTGGATATTGGATTAGATATGTAACCTATATAAGCTTGTATTTTCCATTTTGGATAGAATTAATGCCATTTGAAATCAGAAATTTTCTTGGAGCAAGCCCTTGGGCGCACCCCTCCTCTCTCCTCCCTCTCCCCCTTGCAGCTGTGATGGTTGCCATTCTGAGGTGTGACGCCTCCCTTATCGTTCCGGTGATCGCCGCCGCCGCCATCGTGCCGCCCTCGCACTGGCACGGTTCTCATCGGTATTCTGTCCGTGCAGTGCAGCAGCAGCTTGTCCGAATTTTTCAGGTCTCCCTCGTGATCTTCTGGCCACCAAATTTGGAGGGGATGTTCTAGGGATGTCAACCACACCACAGAAAATTCGGTTGGCCTTCTAGTTCAATTTTTTCTAATTTTCCATTTTTGTCCCACTTTCAATTTCAGTTCTGCCAGTTTCAGATCTGATTTCCATATTTCCTGAGTTTCCCATTTTCGATCCATTTTGTGATTTTTCCTAGAGCTCCCAATTTTAATGGGTATTCTATACATTAACCCCTCCACCCACGATTTTATTGATTTTTTATCAGCCCTCCATCCATTTTTAAAAAATCATTTTCAGAGCCATCTACATTTCTGTCCACCTCTATCCAGATCCGACCACCATCCAGTGAAAAATTCATAAAAAATCATAGCCTCCACAAATCCTTACACAAAAATTATTTCCATTTTCCTTGTTCAAATCCCTACAACTTTGGTGAAGAGTTCAGAAGCTGAATCGGACGTCTTTCTCGCGGTCAACGGCAGTTCTCAGATAACTCACCTGCTGATCTGAGAGTTCGGGTACTGTACAATAGAAGCTTCAAAATTCAACAACATCCAGATCCGCGCAGATCCAGGTCCTCTTTCTGGGCCTAGATTGAAGAATTTCAAGAGAGTTTTCCAACGATAGCTCCTATGCCCCGATCCGACATCGGGATTGGTCGTAGCGGCCGATCTCGCCGGAGCGCGCGCCGGAAAACAGAAATCAGAATCCGTGGGCAGCCACTTCACAACGTGGAGATCGGAGCCGATCGGCCACCGACTAGAGTTTTCGACCGACTGCCGTCTAGGGAGGCGCGCCACCAGGGGTCCCCATCACAGCGGGCCCCACCCCAGCAGGCCGGGAGGACAGTGCCATCCGTGGGCCCCACGGACCCGTAGATCGCGCCGTCCGGACAGCACTTTAGACGCGTGTTCGGCACCGCCGAGTGACATCAAGATGCTGCCCGTCAACCTGATTCGCGTGATTCCCGGGCCCCACATGTGACCTTTTACCTCCCTGCATGGAGTGGGTCCAATATTTGTACCGCTGTAAAATTGTTTAACCAGGAGTCCGTAAATCGGCCGGGGTTGTCTTCGCCACGCCGGGTGCATGGAGGTAACGATCTTACCTTCTTGGCATTCATTTGCTTAGCTAGTATTTGGTCATACGCCGCTGCGAGAGTGTAGGTTTCTAGCCCGTGTGTTCATGTCGCCGCTGTGAGTGTGAGAGTGACCCGTCCCGCGACTCGATCTGAGTCCGGAAGTTGAGTCAGACTACCTTGAACTCTGCCGGTTCCTTAACCGCGCACGATCCACACTTTCCCTCGCATGGGACGACGAGTGAGTTTGCACTTCTGTTAGCGACGTGTAGTCTATAGGAGCTCTTAGTGTCAAGCCGAGGTCGCTCTAGTAGTCGTGTCATTGCTGGTCGAGTCGTGTCCGTCTCATATAGCATCGTCTCCTCAGTCCGTCCCGCATCAATTAAAACTCTTCGATCTGATCAAGGAGGGGAATACTTGAGTACGAAATTCACAGAATACTTAAAGGATAATGGAATATTATCCCAGTGGACTCCTCCTTACACACCTCAGCTGAATGGTGTGACTGAAAGGAGGAATCGTACCTTATTAGATATGGTACGATCCATGATGTACTTTGTTGGATTGCCATTGTCGCTCTGGGGCATGCCCTAGACACTGCTACTCACTTATTAAATAAAGTTCTCTCCAAATCAGTGTCTTCCACTCCATATGAGATATGGAAAGGAAAGAAACCAAACCTTAAGAATGTTAAGGTCTGGGGTTGCCCTGCTCATGTTAGGAAACACAATCCTGATAAACTGGCATCCAAGACTAAAAGTTGCAGATTTGTGGGATATCCTAAGGAAACTTATGGATATTATTTCTACCAGCCTAGCGATCAAAGAGTGTTTGTAGCTAAGCGAGCTGTGTTCCTAGAGGAAGAGTATATCCTTGAAGGAAATAGTGGGAGTATGGTAGAACTAGAAGAAGTTCTAGAACCACAAACTGGAGCTGCATCGTCTCAAGAACCAGTTCAGGATGGCACACTAACTATGCGTAGGTCTGGCCGTGTACCTGTCCAACCAGAAAGGTATGTGGGACATATCTCTGATGGTGGGGACAAGGTACACTATGATGAGGATGATGATCCTAAGACCTATGAGGAGGCAATAAGTGGTATTGACTCTTGGAGATGGCAAGAGGCCATGAAATCGAAGATGGACTCCATGTACTCCAACTAAGTTTGGAACTTGGTAGATCCACCTGAGGGTATAGTACCCATCGGATGTAAGTGGATCTTTAAAACGAAAGTTGGAGCAGATGGAATGGTTGATACCTACAAGGCTAGGTTGGTTGCGAAGGGATATCGTCAAAGATAAGGAGTTGACTATGATGAGACCTTCTCACCAGTTGCCATGACTAAGTCCATCAGAATTTTACTTGCCATCGCTGCGTACCATGATTATGAGATCTGGCAGATGGATGTGAAGACTGCATTCCTCAATGGAAACCTTGAGGAAGAGGTGTATATGATACAGTCTGAGGGATTCATATCCAATGAGCATACAGATAAGGTATGCATGTTGCTAAGATCCATTTATGGATTGAAGCAAGCGTCCCGCAATTGTAATTGAAGATTTGATGAAGCCATCAAGTCTTATGACTTCGTTAAGAACGAAGATGAGCTGTGTGTGTATAAGAAAACATGTGGCAGTGCAATCACCTTCCTGGTCCTATATGTCGATGACATACTACTCATTGGGAACGATGTAGGTATGTGTTTACGATGGGATCTTTCCGTTCTCTCCAGTTTTCTTTTTATTTATTTATGATTATCATTTGGGTTTATTTGGTTTATTTCACGTGTCGATCAATCAATTAACTGACTGATTGACTGCGCGGGCGTGCCAGTCACGTGAGTGACAAATTTATTATGCGCTCATTCTGACCCGTGTCGGGCGAAAGTGAGATTCGGTCGGGACCAGCAGCCCGCCACACCATAAAGGCTATGGCGTTAATTACATCCCCCGTGAGGAGGGAAAACCTTTGATTAATTACCGAGATAGTGGGCTGTCGAGGCCGGAATAAGGATGCGATATTGTGAACATGACGAGATCACATGAGATGCGTTTATCTATCATGCAAGAGAGGCATGGTTCATTAAATTGGAGACCCCTGGTACGTGGCGGAGGACGTAGGTCCGAAGACCACCATCGCGCATAGCGGAGGCTTCAGATCAGGGGTAACCCGATCTTCCGTCAATGTCATTTGATATACCCGAGGGTCTATGCAAGCATGCATACATGATGTTCGTGACTGTGCTAAGCATGGCAATATAGTTATGAAAACAAACAGTGATCAATCACATTTATTAATCTCCGCCAAGGGGAACGAGAATGGTAACACAAGCATGATAACGAAAGCGAAGTGCTGACGGACATGGTAGTGAAAGCATGATAACAAGACGATTCGGACTCGAATAGCCCTTCCGTTATTCAGTTTATCACTAATTAGGGTTTGTTAACTCCGACCAGGGGAGACGAGGATCGCTCCGGAGGCGAGTGAGTGATTAAAACAACACAAGGGTTCAAAACCGGCGCGGCCACGCGTAGGGGTAGGTTTCCCTAGCCCGGCCAAACGTAGGTGAAAGTGTTTAATCCGGTGCGGCCATGGCAAAGTTAACCCGACGCGATGGCCTTGGGGCGCGCCGGTTTAGGGCGCGCCGGGAACAAGCCAAAGAAAAACAAGAAGATATGAGTCTATCGTTAATCCGAGGGGGGGGGGGCGCCGTATTAGGGCGCGCCGGATTAGGACCGCGCCGTTTTAGCTTATTTTTGATGAATTTTGAAACCATTTAAGTTCATTAAGATTCTGTTGAGAGTTTTGAAGTTAGTTGGGCCGATTGCTTGTTTAATTGAAGTCCAGAACCCTTCCAGAATGAAGTGAAGAGCTAGTGCGAGGTCCATACTCGAGCACTAGGGTCCCTGATTCAGAATGAATGTTTTTATTATGGCCGGTCCGCAGAGATGACTTGACCGTCTAAAACCTGCCAAAAATTAGGTAGCATCTCCCCTGAACATGAAAGGTTGCAGAAGAGGAACGGGGTCATACTCACTTGTGGAGTAAGCCCCTAAACTGCCGGTCTGCATGGTGACAGCCAGCAAATTCCCAATGGATAGGATACCTTGAGGACTGGCCTACGAGGGGAAGCAAAGCTCCGTGGGTGGAAGCAGAGGACCGAGGCAGCTCGTGACGGAAGCAACACCCCGAGGACTGGCCTACAAGGGGTGTGCGACCTACAGCACACACTGCACCTGCTAGAGAGAGAGGCCCTTAGGGAAAGAGGCTCCGAGGACTAGCCTGCTAGGAGCATTTACCCCTTGGTCACCACAGGGTCCCGAAGGGCTGTGGGTTTGAGATTGTTGGGCTAGAGCCCCCAGTTGTTGTCAGCTTCGTGACTCATGAGAAACATCCATCACTCAAGAGTGGAGTTCCCTTGGCTAATTAGCAGCTCTGTGGAACGATGGGAGATATCCCCCCTCCCCGGGTGGCGGGCTAAGATGTTGATGCTCACAAGACTGGGTTGCCATTCATAGAATAGAATGCAACAGCAGTCACGGAAAGAGGCGATCGATATGCAACTAGAAAAGTTTACCTACACACACATACCCACAAATGACTGGAATGCAGTAGTCGCGAAGCGGACTTCACTATCCCAGAAACATCACCTGCCTCCTCTGAACAACGGAGAAATGCAAAGAGGGGAGGCCAAGGTCAGATTTCGTATCAAAACGGAGAGTGACGTGTGCACAGGCACAAGCGCGGGGGACCCAGGGAGGGGTTATCCATGTAGCCCATGGAATACCAGGGCGCGTTCGGAATCTGGAGAAATCGGGATCTCGAAGCCGTATACGGGAAGACCCTAATAGATATATACATCTATCAAATGAAATAGCAATGGAAGAGGAAGACGAGATGTTAAACATTCAACCCATTGGTGCATTCATATACACATGCTATCATTCCATTGACGGGGGGGAAACCACCCACATATCATGATTTCGGTGACGGCATCGCGGCACGGCCACCATTCTACTCGCAAGAGAGTTCACAGAAGAGCAGATAGTAAAAAAAAAGGACGTAGAGAAGGGGGGAGGGGTTGGCTCATATCATCTCCATCCCTCCCCCTCTCTCTTACATTCGACAGAGAGAAAGCAAGGCCGGGAATCAATGGAAACGCAGGCGCCCACCTGTTCCCAGAACAGAGTATCGGGATGCCTTCTTCTTCTCCGGCTCCGGAGGGCTTCAGGCAGAGGAGGGAAGACGGCGACGATGGGCACTCATGGGAACCCTGCTTCACACGCAAGAAACCCTTTCTCTCCCCCCGGACGATTGGCCCTCCGACCTCTATCTTTCCTCTCGATCTTTCTCCTTTTCTTTTTCTTTTTTTTTCTTCTCCAAAAGCCCCTTTTCTTTCTTATCAATCGAATGGCTGTCTATATATAGGAGCATATTCAAAGTTTTTAACCCGGCATGGAGAATGGCGCGTCGGGAAAGGGAGCTCCATCCTTTGCGTGCCGGAATAAGGGGCGCCAGATGGTGGCGCGCCGGTTTAGGGCGCCCCGTGTTAATGCTCTTCGCACGTCGCGAGTCAGCCGATGAGTCCGAGGATGATTCCGGGGGTCACCGTGAACATTTATCTCGCCAATGCTCCTTGAAACCTCAACGAGACGCCTTGTTAAAGCTTTCAGGCCGACGTACGGCCATTCTCGGAACTTCCGATGACTTTGGTTTGATCACGCGGGTTTTCCGCTGACACAGCTCTCGACACTATGATAAGTGCCGCTGGCTCGGTCTGGCTTGTGCTCAAAGCTCCTTAGAGGGTGGGATAACACCAGGGATAGTTTCGCCTGAGCTGGGTAATCATTCGGCCAGTAACGGGCCCATCTTGGCGGGAAGCCGTACCCGTGCCGGGTGACCGAGATCTTCTACCGACAGAGCTTTCGGTCCTCCGTTCTGGAGGGCCAAGGGGATTCTTTCATCTCAGGAGAGCCTTTCATGAGGTGGGTAGCCACTGGGTAGACCGTCGTCCTTGGTCGGACAACGGGTGTAGTGTATGCGGCACGACGGAGTCGATGCCGGTTCATTGGGCAGACTTCGTCGCACTACCGGTTGGTTATGAGTTCATCTCGGTTCTCCTAAGGTGAAGTCCCTGGCGTTCATCCTGGGTGACTCGAGGCCCTGGCAGCTTGAGAAGTCCTTAATATGTTGATATTTATCTGCTTCTGTGCTTCAGTGAGCCGTGTCATTCGTCTTCGAGGCTTGATCGCCGACGATCACATTTTGGGTGCCAACAAATCCCCCCAGACGTGGGTGTTGCAAGCGAGGCACGAGTGTCGCAAGGCCGACGGATGAGCTTCGCCTGGAATGATCTCCTCTTCAGTTGACAGGAGCTTGGGACGACGCTTGATCCGGCACGGATGTTAATCTGGCGCCATTTGAATGTTAATACGGCGCGGGTTAATCCGGCGCGCCCTTGGCTTTTAACAACTAATCCGGCGCGGTCCTGGGCATTTGGCCATTAATCCGGCGTGCCTTTTCAATTGACGTTTTAATTCGGCGCGGCCAATTCCGGCGCGCATTTTTGCCGAAGGAAGTTTGATGCGGGACGAGACCACGGACACGACAAGCTCCCGGTTGTCCCTTAGCAAGGGAAGCGTCGGATGTGCACGATTGAGAAACCGGCAAGAGCTAGGGTGGTCAGTTCGCACTTTCGTGCCCGGATCGGGTCACGGGACGGTAACGCTCTCTCTCGCAGCAGCGGTGATATAAATATAAAGCAAGCTAATTGTCCCTACACATGCTCTCTAGCAGCGGCATAAACAAATATATATGAAGTAAGCAAAATGCCAAGGGAGCGAATGCGATACCTCCACGCGCTCGGCGTGGGGAAGACGGACCCGGCCGAAACTCGTACTCCCAGGATAAATATTACACAATGATGACAGCAATGAAATATCGCCCACTCCACGCAGGGTGGTAAGGGGCTACACAAATGGGCCCGGGAGGACCGAATTCGGGTTGACGGGCGGCTTCTCGCTTCTCTTCGGCAGCACCCGAACTTGTGGCTGTGGGGCCCACGCGCTGTCCGGAGAGGCCGTGTGGGACCCGGTGGCACTGCTGTAGTGGGGACACTTAGGGAAGCGCTCCCCGGGCTGGCGGCACGCTGGTTCTCCGGCCGGAGGCCGGGCGGCTCCGATCGGCACCGGTCGGAATAATCGGCCACGGATCTGCCGGTTCTATTTTTCGGCGCGCGCTCCGACGAGAACGGACGATGCGATCAACCCTGACGTCGGAATATGACGAAACTGGCGCCGTTGGAAAGCTGCTTCGAAGGGCTTCAACTCTATGGGATTACAGAAAATAACAAAGCATGTACTTCTGATTGGCGAATTTTGAATGTTGCTATTGTACAGTGTCTGAACTCTCAGACTAGCAGGGAACTTTCCTAAGAGTTGCCTTTGACCGATATGCGAAAGTCCGAATCTGAAGTTATGGTCTTCAGAATAGTTGTAGCAAATCAAGCTATAAAAATGGACATAGTTTTTATGAAAGGTTTGGAGGTGGCTGTGATTTGTTCTGATTTTTAAACTGGAAGGTGGTCGGAACTAGAACTTGGCTGAAAGCACTATAGCAGAGATAGAAAACGAATTTTGAACAATGGATAGAGGGCGGATCAAAAATCAAAGAAAATGGTGGATGTAGGGGAGGATGGAGAGAACTCCCAGTAAAATTGGGAGGGTTTGGAAAATTCAAAAAGATGGTCAGAGATAGGAAATTCAGAGCTGTTGTCACTGTAAATAGAGACAAAACAGATCTCGGAATGCAAAATGAACGAAAATGGAAAATTACTAAATGGAGGAGTTTGGATGTGAAAATTTAGGTGGAGGTGGGGAGTCAAGGTAAGAATACACCCTCATACTTTCAAATCCATCTGAACTCGTGGCGGGCAGCAAGAATTCACGAACTACACCTCTATCCAGCAGGACAGAAACTCGAAGACGGCTCCGCGGCGGCTCGAAGGCGGCACGAACGGCGGCGGCGGCGGCACAGATGAAGATCAGAGGTTGAGAGGGGGAGATAGAAGATTGATACACTCTAGAACTGGAGGTTTGAGTAGAGGAAACCAGGGGGAGAGGGCTGGGGCGCAAGAGCCTTCTTGGCATTCAACAAAATTTCTGATTTTTCACTAATATTCATATGAAAATATAATCTTTTATATGATTCACATCAAATGCAATATGAACCCTTGGATCTGGGGGTGGGGATTGAAGGGCTGGGATTGCATGCCACAAACACAAAAAAATGAATATAATATGCAAGGGGGGGGGGGGCCTATTGACTAGATGGGGGGGGGGGTTGAATGGAAGGTTGAAATGGTAGGTGGCCTACCTTGGACAAAATGAGCCACTTGTCTACCATGTATCCATATGACCAGCCCACCCTTATAGATGTCCACCTTGGAAGGTTGACCAGCCCCACAAGGTGACATGGACCAATGGGAGAGGGCTGAGGGCCCCCTTGCTGGTCCTACGGCATAATTGCATAAAAACCCACACAATCCATGGGAATGACTCATTGGCTTATAAAGCCTTACATTTACGTAGATACTTTCCCAAGGATATATACACAAACTAAAAGGACATAAATGCAAAAGAAAAAGTACGGGCTCGGTGTCGATTCCCATCAACTCTCCCCGGGTGGGAGGAACTCGACCCTGTCGAGTAGGAGTAGGGATGCTCGAGTACTCCGGCGGATCCGTCACCGTGCCAAGTAACGCGGGTACGCTCCACTCTAAGTGATCGTCACCTGCTCATTCTATATATACTCGATATACGCGAACTGCTATGGGCTAAAGGTGGACACTCCGGGTGGGGCACTCTCAAAAGGGAAGGAAGTAGCTCGAAGACTCACTAGGAATCGCCGCTGAGTCCCTGTAGGTGACTGATCCGGGTATAGTTGTGGAACCGATCCCATACTCATCGAATGAGTCCACTCACCTCTTACGCATAAGAGAACGACAACGAGCTTGCACAAGACACATGCAGACTCACCAAATACTAACACACATATGCAAACAACACAAATAAGAAACGGACTCATGCATGACTCTAGACAAAACTAGTGTTAGTCAGACCCGTACATGGATGACGGCGGACCAGGACACCCGAATATGTGCCATACATGCATTTGACGTAACCGGAGATGGGTGCCATGGGGGTACACCTAAATGTCCAAGTATGACCCAGTCATGCATGGACGGCCCTTTAGATTTAGGAGACTTGAGTGGGCTAGGAAAGCCGGGTGTGGAAGAGTCGGGTGTAGGTGTATCGTGGACGGGCTTGGTGGGTATGGAGGACCCGACCCGTAGGAAAGGGGTATGAAGGTGGACTTCCCCGAAGAAGTGAAGGGAATATGAAGGGTCTAAGGATCCACTAGGGAAGGGGTCAAAGGGATCAAAGAAGGTATGACCCCTTATGGTGGGTTCCAACATGACATGGTCCCAATCATGAAATTCTTGAAGGTGCGGGTGGTCACCTTCCTCCGTCATGGTAGATGGGACCGTGTATAGGAAATATGACTCCACCCTCGGAAGCAAAGTCATGAAGTCGGGCTCATCCGGTAGCGGGAGAAGTAGAAGAACCTCCGTGGTGATACAACTCACGGTGCACTCGGAGGTAATGGACCCGAAGGCCGGATGGGTGAAGCTACGACTCGTGGGTTGGTCGAAGTCTCGGGCCAACATATGTGTCAACTTCCATTGCGTGTCTAGTCCCATAACAAGATCGTCCAACATGTCAACATGGTGCCTAGATCGAAACGTGGTATGGAAGGAGTTGACCGGCACTAGAGGTAGGATGTGGTCCATGGATGAGAAGGGAGGTGGGACCAAGCCATCTTTGAGCCAACGAAGAAGCGGCTCGGCTATGTATAGTGTACCCGTTAAAAACACGGGTGGCTCGGGGTGAGACGGCTCCAAACATAATGGTTCCGAATGTGGAGTGGGCCACTGGGGTTGAGTGACTGGACATACGAGGGTGATCTTACCGGGTAGGTAAGGTGGGTATAAGGTGCAAGTCCTCTTGCCCCAGTCAAGATTGGCTCTTCGTTCTCCTAACCATGTTTGCCCTAAAATGATGCATGAACTAGCAAGTGTGCCGATCCTGCACCATGCGCCATCGGTGTAGAGAACAGAGCCGATCCTCTTATAGAACTCAACACAAGCAAAATCACCATCGCAGACAATCTCGCCTGTCTTGGAGAGAGACTCCACGATGTCAAGAGAAACCTAATTATCCGACTCCCTATCGGTGAAATGGAGTTCCGTTGTGGACCCGTTGGGTAGAGCGACTTTCATAGTGAGAGGGGTAAAACCAAGGGCTCGGTCCATGAGGACATTGACTTTGGCCACAAAGGTTGACCACTCGGATGTATGGTCTTGGGGAACGGCCATGGGTAGCGGATATGGACATGCATACACACGGTGACAAGACACTAGACCGACTATGCAAGTTTGGAATGCATGCACACTAAGGACCCTAGACGTAAACCAAGACTCGGTATGGGGCGGAGTTAATCGATCCGAAGATCACTCGCGCAAGTGTGCGACCTTCCCGCTCGGCGTAGTCTAACGTTCCGACAACACCTTTTTATATACCAACTAATGGTATGCAAATGCTCCTAAAACCGACTTAGACACTTAGACTTAAATGACACACTCTTTTTTTTTTTTTTGGACACCCTAGACTCAACTGTGCTCTGATACCAAATTGATGCGGGACGAGACCACGGACACGACAAGCTCGCGGTTGTCCCTTAGCAAGGGAAGCGTCGGACGTGCACGGTTGAGAAACCGGCAAGAGCTAGGGTGGTCAATTCGCACTTTCGTGCCCGGACCGGGTCACGGGACGGTAACGCTCTCTCTCGCAGCAGCGGTGATATACATATAAAGCAAGCTAATTATCCCTACATATGCTCTCTAGCAGCGGCATAAACAAATATATATGAAGTAAGCAAAATGCCAAGTAAGGGAGCGAATGCGATACCTCCACACGCTCGGCGTGGGAAAGACGGACCCGACCGAAACTCGTACTCCCGGGATAAATATTACACAATGATGACAGCAATGAAATATCGGCCACTCCACGCAGGGAGGTAAGGGGCTACACAAATGGGCCTGGGAGGACCGAATTCGGGTTGACGGGCGGCTTCTCGCGTCTCTTCGGCAGCACCCGAACTTGTGGCTGTGGGGCCCACGCGCTGTCCGGAGAGGCCGTGTGGGACCCGATGGCACTGCTGTAGTGGGGACACTTAGGGAAGCGCTCCCCGGGCTGGCGGCACGCTGGTTTGCCGGCCGGAGGCCGAGCGGCTCCGATCGGCACCGGTCGGAATAACCGGCCACGGATCTGCCGGTTCTGTTTTCTTGCGTGCGCTCCTGTGAGAACGGACGATGCGATCAGCCTCGACGTCGGAATACGACGAAAGTGGCACCGTTGGAAAGCTGCTTCGAAGGGCTTCAACCCTATGGGATTACAGAAAAATAACAAAGCATGTACTTCTGATTGGAAAATTTTGAATGTTGCTGTTGTACAGTGTCTGAACTCTCAGACTAGCAGGGAACTTTCCTGAGAGTTGCCTTTGACCGATATGTGAACGTCCGAATCCGAAGTTATGGTCTTCAGAATAGTTGTAGGAAATCAAGCTAGAAAAATGGACATAGTTTTTATGAAAGGTTTGGAGGTGGCTGTGATTTTTTCTGATTTTTAAACTGGAAGGTGGCCGGAACTAGAACTTGGCTGAAAGCACTATAGCAGAGATAGAAAACGAATTTTGAACAATGGATAGAGGGCGGATCAAAAATCAAGGAAAATGGTGGATGTAGGGGAGGATGGAGAGAACTCCCAGTAAAATTGGGAGGGTTTGGAAAATTCAAAAAGATGGTCGGAGATAGGAAATTTAGAGATGTTGTCACTGTAAACAGAGACAAAACAGATCTCGGAATGCAAAATGAACGAAAATGGAAAATTACTAAATGGAGGAGTTTGGACGTGAAAATTTAGGTGGAGGTGGGGATTCAAGGTAAGAACACATCCTCATAATTTCAAATCCATCTGAGCTCGTGGCTGGCAGCAAGAATTCACGAACTACACCTCTATCCAGCAGGACCGAAACTTGAAGACGGCTCCGCGGCGGCTCGAAGGCGGCACGAACGGCGGCGGCGGCGGCACAGATGAAGATCAGAGGTTGAGAGGGGGAGATAGAAGATTGATACACTCTAGAACTGGAGGTTTGAGTAGAGGAAACCAGGGGGAGAGGGCTGGGGCGCAAGAGCCTTCTTGGCATTCAACAAAATTTCTGATTTTTCACTAATATTCATATGAAAATACAATCTTTTATATGATTCACATCAAATGCAATGTGAACCCTTGGATCTAGGGGTGGGGATTGAAGGGCTGGGATTGCATGCCACAAACACAAAAAAATGAATATAATATGCAAGGGGGGGCGGCCTATTGACTAGAGGGGGGGGGGTTGAATGGAAGGTTGAAATGGTAGGTGGCCTACCTTGGACAAAATGAGCCACTTGTCTACCATGTGTCCATATGACCAGCCCACCCTTATAGATGTCCACCTTGGAAGGTTGACCAGCCCCACAAGGTGACATGGACCAATGGGAGAGGGCTGAGGGCCCCCTTGCTGGTCCTACGGCATAATTGCATAAAAACCCACATAATCCATGGGAATGACTCCTTGGCTTATAAAGCCTTACATTTACGTACATACTTCCAAGGATATATACACAAACAAAAAGGACATAAATACAAAAGAAAAAGTATAGGCTCGGTGTCGATTCCCATCAAAGTTAATCTGGCGTGCTAAATAGCGCGCTGGATTAACCGAAGGGGAGGCTTCCGTATATATTCTTCCCCCTTCGATTTTTTCTTCATTCTTCCTCATTTGCAAAATTTCTTTCTCTATCTTCTTGCTCTTCCTGCGGTGCCGAGTAAGGTGAGGGCGAGAGCGAGTTTCTCAGGGGTGAGTGGAGTGTCGTTCATTAGGGTTTTAAACCCATTTTTGGGCCCCGGGAGGCTTCTGGTAGGGCTTGCCCTCGGAGCTATTTCCCCGGGTGTTCCATTTGGCCTCGGTGTAATGCCGATGGCTGCTTTTAGGGACCGTTCCCTTAGTGGGCGTCCTCCCGATTTTCTTTGGCAATCTCCCGTGCTAGGGAGACTGCCGAAATTTTGTCAGAAATCTACCTTTGATCAGCTATTTTCTGACTTTGCTTATTGTTTGATGTGCTTTTTTGCAGCCATCATGGCATCCGGTTCTTCTTCTTCTTCTGCCTCTCGTGCCGTGGTGACGTGGGAGAACGTTCATTCCCTTGATCGGGGGCACGATCAGCTTGCTATAGTTGCAGAATCCTCGGACTTGGAGACCGATACTGTGGACACTCGCCGTCTCCTCATCCTTGGAGGCGATTCTTTTCATTATGACCGGGAAGGCGCCGTCAGGCGAGATCACCCCAAGGACAAGCATCTGATGTCCTGCCTTCGGCATTTCAATCTTCAGGGGAAGAGAGATCTGTTCCTCGTCCGCAAAGCCGAGCAGGCCTTGTTAGTAGAGAGGGATAGCCTATCGGACTGTGTGGTGCGGGGAAGGCCAATTTATCTTCCCGGAGAGGTCAGGAAATGGAGCATCGTGCTGGGGCTGCAAGATCTGGCTCCAGAAGATGGGCTGCTGACTAGGGCCCCTGAATTTGTACCCGCTCGGTGGAATGATTCCGTCGACAGGGTGGACCGGGAGAAGCCGATCTTTGGCTTGTTTCTTACCCCGTTGAAATGGGGGTATAGATAAGAATCATTTCTGCTGGACTACCTGGCGATCCGCTTTAAGCACCAGATATCTGTGGGGTGGTTTGTCGAGCTGAGGGCCACCGACGCTCACGCATTTAGACCTGGAGCGGTGGAGTTCACAGATTATGTGCTGCATCATTACGCTCCCATCTTGACCAGGGCTGGCGTCTACCACAGCGTGTATGCCTCGAGATACCGCTACCCCATCTCCCGAGGCTTATGCTGCGGCATGATCGAAGTGTTTTGCCCCGAGTACAACACTTTCTATACCTCGGAAGGAGAGACCTCTCTGGATCTATGGAGCCTCTCACAGCTTAGCGGCCTACCCATCGATGGAGAACCGTATGAGGAGGTCTACTGGCATGACTGGCTGAAGGATCAGACCGACGGTGAGGGTCGGTATCTGGCGGGTTACGCTTAGCGCTATTTGATGAAGGCGTATCGCACCCTCTATCATTCGTCGCACGACACGAGGGAAGCTCGGAAGCCGGGCGAGAAGCGGAGGGTGCGGATGGGCGCCTGGCTCCAATATTTCTTCGGCAGGAAGAAGAAGTATGAAGATTTTCCCCCGATAGCGCCAGTGGCTCAGAGGCAGAAGAAGAGAGTCCGACGCCAGGCCGCCTCATCATCATCTTCAAGAGGAGGGCAGATGGAGGACCCAAACCCTACTGGTGTCGACGCAGTCACCCAATGTGCTGCGTACCTGGTCTACTGGATCTGTTCTTTCGCTCTTCCGCAAGGTGACGAGAGCGTAATTAGGGCAGAGGCCATTTATCCTGCCTGTCTTATGGCTTGGGGTACCAAGCTATCTCTTTGCCCGGTGGCTCTGTGTCTCATTTACAAGATGTTGGGACACCTGCACAAGACACGTCTCCCTAGGAATCTTCAGACGGTTGGTCCGTTACACTTTTTCAATGCTTGGGTCTGTACCCTGTTCCCGGAGGCGGCTCCTCGGGCGTTACAGTCGGTTCCTCTTGTTCCGCGGATGATAGAATTCGCGAGTGCTGAGCCATCCTTACTAGCGGAGCAGCTCTTTTCCATCTGGGGCAAGTTGGCCCGTATTCCCATAGATTCGCCTGGGGTTCTTCACTTTTGGAGCTTAGCTGCCCATTCCAGCCCACTGGTGAACAGGACGAGGCAGTGCAAGCTTTTTGAGACTAAGGAGTATATCCATCGATTTTCGAGGCCAAATGTACCAGACCCATTCTTGAGCCAGAGTTGGTTGACTGGGGGCTGGCTATCAGGTCGAGTGTACTTGTATTCCGTAAGAGCGGCATTTTATGGTTGGAGCCGTACTACCCATTCCACTTCAGCCGGAACTTCAGCTACGACCAACACATTCCACATTCTTCTTCATAGTTTGCGTTGCCTAACAGGCACAGGCCGGGCAAGTTTCAAATGATGATGCCCGGATATGGTGGGACTTCTTCCACCGTCGGGAAGATGTTTCTTTCAGGGTGCCAACCCCTGCCCATTTCCCTCGCGTCACGCCTGAGTATATCAAGTGGTGGAACGCGCGGACGGGGTTCTATAGGAGCTCCCAGTGAGAGTGTTGGGCCGTAGCAGAGCATAGGTTTATGGATTCCCAGCAAGAGCTAATCGTTTATATTGACTCTTCTTATTTGAGGAAGTTGAAATCCTTGACCCGTACAGAAGTGAGGGCCTATCTGGAGGCCCGAAAGGTCGTGAAAAGTTGCAGGACGAAAGTTGACCCGAAGCTGCCCATAATCAGCAAGGATGACTATGTGAAAACACTTCGGGGCTTATGCCGGGTAAGCAGCGAGAGGGTGGTCCTTCAGCAACTCCCCCTGCCGGTGGAGGAGCCCATCTCGGTTGTGGCTGACTGGCGTCTCGAGGTGGATAGGTTGTACCCTTATCGGATTTTCATCCGTAGGGAAGACAGGCGGGATGCTTTATATGACAACACCCCGTGGCTATTTGCGCTCCTTTGCTCACACGGTCTCTCAGTGGGTGGCCCTAGCGAAGCCATTCTGGACCGGCCCCTCCATATCTCATTCAAATATGCCGACAGATGGGGGCTGGATCACCTGAGCTTATATTATCACTTGTCTTCTCGTGGCCACGAGGACCTGGCGCTACTGGCTGAGTCAAGCGAGAAGATAGGGGACTTATGTTGGCTTATTCGCGAGGCAGGTTCAAGAGACAAAATGCAATCGCTATATTATTGGCCTCTCTTCCCCTTCTACACGGGGCCGGCAAGTATGTTCCATTTCTTCATTCAGGCCCTTCGGCCAGCTTCCTTCTTTCATTGTGGTGCATTATTCTCACCTTTGTGCATGTGCAGTCCGACCAACTTCGGAGGAGACCCGACACTTTAGGGAGCTGATAATAAAGGCTCAGAAGCCAGCATACTTCGAGGTTCTCGAGCCGGCCCCGACCACAACGCCACTGTCTCCCGACAATTCGAGAAAGCGGACTCGATCCCAGTTGAGAGAGGCCGTCGGGAAGGCAAAAGCGGCGGTGACCCGGGTGACACGGGCGCGCCGAAAGAAGGCCACAGAAAAAGCGGCGGTGACCCGGGTGACACGGGCGCGCCGAAAGGGAATCAGCAACCGTTCTTCCTCCAGTTGTATCCTTTGAACAGTTCGAGGCTTCTCGCACACAAAGGCCAGAAGCTGGAGGTAGGCTCTCCTTTTCTTTAGAGTTCATTAGCTCACTTTGACTGCCTTGGCTAGCCCATGCTGACGGTCACCGACACAGTTGCCGCGGTTGTCGGGCTGGAGGCGACGGTAGATGTCGCGACTAGGGAAGGGGCAGAGGAAATCCCTGCTGCTCCCGTAGAGAGAGATCTGCCTTCTCCAACGCCCGGACAGGAAATGGAAGGTAATTTATAGTTTAATTGTGACGCCACCGTGAATCTTCATCTCTTCAGCCGGCTTGACCATTTCTTGCCGTAAGTTTAAGTTGATATACATCCATCATTACTTCCGAGCTCGGAGACTGCAGAAGAAGCGATTATCCAGGGGCAGGGTGAACTTGCCCTTGAGATCCCATCCACTATTGCTCCTGGTGTGGAGTGCATGGGGGAAGCTCCTGCTGCGGGTGATGCTCCTCCTGGTGAGGCTCCTGCTCCGAAGGTGGAGCGTCCCGAAAGAGCATAGGAGTCCTCTTCCTCTGAGCAGGTCGATTATGGTGGCGGCTCCAGTGATGAGGAGTTCCCACCTGTTGACACAGAGACTGAGGATGCCGGGGCGTCTTCGGCCTATGAAAGGGATCATCTGACTTTTAGCCCACCCCGGTTGTCATGGAGTGGTCCTGGGCCGTCACGCTCGCTTGTGAGCGGAGAGGCTGGCGCCGGAGAAGTTGCCCTAAGAGATTTGAGCCTAGTACTGGCTGAGGTAAGGACCCACCCGTGGTCGGCACCTGCTGCCCTTCCTTTCTCTTCCTTTTAGCTTTTTTAATGTACATATTTCTGGTGCAGACTGAGGTGGTGCTGCCAACCATGACGGTGCAGATACCCCTCCCAACTCTAGGTGCGGGTCACACAACCTTCCCGTCCGTCTTGCGGCCTATCGCACTGCGATACCCCAAGGACTATGCAGCGGCAGTGGCTCCAGCTGGACCCGGAGCACTTGCGAGGGTTGATAGTTTGGTAGCAGTCGAGGACTCTCAGCCATTAGAAGTCGCACAACAGTCGGCTTCGGAGAAAGATGGCCCCTCCGAAATAGAGGCCGGAGAGATCGTCGAAGAACAGATGTCCTTGGCTCTTGATATTTCTATTGCAGCTCCATCCCAGGGGGCTTGGAGGTAAATTGTCGTCATTGAGACTCCAGCTGCCGTATCGGCCACCACGATTGTTCCCCATACCAGTGCACTGCAGCTCATGCCGTCATCTTCTGAGATGGGCGACGATATCTGGGCCACTGTGGACAGCATAGTGGAGTTCGAACTACCCGAGACATCGCCGCTCGGTCTCCAGTCTTCAAGTAACCTTGTGTGGCAGTTCTTAGGGACCCTTCAGCAGACCATAACGGCCAGCAGAGATATGACTTATGTTTAGTTGAGGGGCTTGATAGAGCACTTATCCCGCTCGCTGTTGGCCTTTGGTTGCCCCATGGACGACTGGACTCCACGGGTGATTTTGCTTCTAAAATATATAAACAGGTGGGAATTCTTAGGCCGGGAGGCAGCTGACCAGCTGGCGGCCGTAACACTGGAGTGAGCCGAATGCCGAACAGCTCTCATCTCTCTAAAAGGGACTGCGGCGAGGATGAGGGATGACGCCAATGCCCCTTTGCAGCGCCGAAGCTTTCTCACGGACCGGAAAGCAGAACTACAGGCCGAACTTTCAAGGGCAGAGGCTGGGCTTCAAGAGGTAGAACGCCTGGAAGTCCAGAGGGTGGAGGAGGCAGA
The DNA here is from genome assembly GCA_022559845.1 of Amorphophallus konjac. NCBI lineage: Eukaryota > Viridiplantae > Streptophyta > Magnoliopsida > Alismatales > Araceae > Amorphophallus > Amorphophallus konjac. Next base: position 361,573,189 of record CM040126.1, read on the forward strand.
GATGGCCGAGGGACAAGTTGCTTCCCTCGGGGAGAGACTATCTCAGCTGGAGGCCACTGAGTTCAAACTGCAAGAACTAGCCCACCATCCTTCCCTGGGCATTCCGGCGCTGGAGGACTGTTGTGTCCCTATGGTTTTGATGATAGCAAACACTATAAGTCATCATCTGTTTTAGTCTGCATACTGTTTGAGTCTGCATATATACCTGAACTTTGTTGAATGAATGTTTCATTGAACATCTTATCTGACATAACAAACGAACAGGCTGAGGCTGTGTGTTGTGTGCATTGGTGCATTTCATAATTGTTGATGCATCTCATAATTGCATTTTATATGGAGTGTGTGATGTTAATATGTACAATGGGTGATGCTGCCATACCCTTTCAGCATAGTCTGTACATCAGTTAACAGCATGCCTGAACTTTGTTGGATGAAGTCCATACATTGCTTAAGTATGTACAGAGTCTATCTAGACAGCACAGATTTCATGTCTGTACATTCTTCATATTCACAGTCTATACATCGTCAGTGCATGAGTGTCTTACAAGTCTATACACTGTCTAAGTATAGCCATCGTCTCATCATGCATATGCTTTGTTCATGCAAGTATATACAAGTCTATACAGTCAGCGTCTCATATGCATATTTGAGTCAAAGTCTGTACATGCCTCATTTCATTAACTCTGCACATTCATAGCAAAGCCTTGCTGCTGGGAAGTCTATACATCATCCAGAGTCTTGTTGCATTGTGTGCCAAAGTCTATACACTGCCAGCATACAAGTTCAAAGTCTCTGCATTGAAGTCTGAACATTGTCCGTCTTATTTAGTGTCTCATGCAGCATCAGGTCTATACATTGCATTGGCTAAAGTCTGCACAACGTCCGTCTCATTTAGAGTCTAAGGCAATGTCTATACACTGGACTTGAAGTGTGTACATTGAGCGTCTCATGAAAGTCTATACAACGCATCAGACTAAGTCTGTACATTGTGCACTTTACATTGGCTAAGTCTGTACACTAGACCGTCTCAATCAGCGTCTTATGTAAAGTCTATACAGTGCAGCTCAAAGTACTAGCAAGTCTATACATTGTCTCAGCATCTCATGCATCAGTCTTCAAAGTCCATACAATGCACTGTAGCATGCACGAAGCTAAGTCCATACATTAGTGAAGTCTGTACAGCGTCATGCATCAGTCTTCAAAGTCCATACACTGCACTGTAGATTGCTCGAGGTGAAGTCTGTACATCCATCAGTGAACTTTCAAGTCTGTACATCCATCAGTGATCTTGCAAGTCTATACATCGGTAGCTTTACCGACGTTGCACTCGAAGTCTATACACTGATAGCTTTACTGTCGTTTTCCCTTGGCAAGTCTATACATCCTAGAACTGTGCAAGTCTGTATAGCCATTCCCTTGCCAAAGTCTATACATTGTGAACCTTGAAGTCTGTACAGACTTTGCCTTGCTCAAGTCTGTACATCGCCCAGTTGGCAAGTCCATACATTGGAAGTCTATACATTCGTTTGCCTTGCATCATTCATCAAGTCTGTACAGCCCTTTCGCTTGGCAAGTCTATACATTGTGAATGTCTATACACTCGATTGCTTTGCCTTGGTCAAGTCTGTACAGCCATTTCCTTTGGTAAGGTCTATACATCATCTGTCTTCTTAGAGACTCATGCATACATGAAGTCTGTACAGCCTGTGTTCGTAACACAGAGTCTGCACATCGTTCAAGTTTATACAATGTCTACACACTTCATCATGGTTGATTTTGCTTGAAATTTGACGCCCATCAGTAGGAGCGTCCATTCTGAATCTGACGCCTAGGAAAGAGTCATCTTTTAGTTGTGCTTCAATTTATCAAAGTCTAGACATTATCTCGCTTGCTTGAATGAAGTCTGTACATCCATTTGCCAGCATGTATGCACAATGTTCTTCATGCATTTGCTAGTCAATACAGCCACATCAAGTCCTTACATCCCCCACAGCAAGCATAGCATGTCTGCACATCGCTTGCACAGCACGCTTAAGTCTATACATTGTGTTGCATCGTTGCACGCCATGTCTGCACATTGGTTGCATAGCACAACTAAGTCTATACATCCAGTTGCATCGCATGTCTACAGAGTCTACACATTCGTCCCACAGCCTACAGCTAAGTCTACACAGCCTCCACAGCAAGTCTATACAGCGTCCCACAGCTGCGCTGCAAAGTCTATACATCGTGGCAGCCTGCACGCAGCAAGTCTATACATCGCTGCGAGCCTGCAATGCAGAAGTCTGTACACTACATAAACACTGCATCCTTAAGTCCAAACTCTGCTGCTTTTATATGAAGTCTATACAGCCTGTGGCTTATACATCGACTGAACTCTTCATTAAACCTGCAGGTGTCTGGGCACGTGATCCGAGGTAGGCACTTGGCACGTGATCCAAGATGCTGAGAAGCCGCCACGTGGACTGAAGCTTGGGCGGGAATCGAAGAGAGCACACGCCCTAGCTGCTTACGGCTGCTATAAAAGGAAGCCTTCTTCCACTGAAGAAGACCGACGAAGTGGATAAAAGAGAGCAAGAGAGTGATCGAGATAAAAGGAAAGAGCTGCAGAGAGGCAGTGAGCAGAAGAAGAAAAAGAAGAAGAGAAAGAGATAGAGAGTTAGAGGAGAAGAAGCAAAGTTACTTGAAGATTTGTTCCTGCTGGACCGTGGATCATATCCAGGCCAGTCAGCTCTATTTGACAGCCACAGTTGTGCTACCATCTTTACAGTTTTCTGATTACTGTATTTTCTCTTTCTTGGTTTCGTTTACATTTCTTTGTGTTTCTCCCGATTGTCCTGTATGGGATCGGGTTCCTCCTGTGGTTTCAGGAGAAGGGAGATTTGTTTCTCCAGGTTGCTGGTGACTTAGTGTCATCAGTGGTTCCCTCCCTTGCGGAGGAAGAGAGGTCCTACACCTCTAGTTTGCAGGTGACTTGGTGTCACCTGTGCTTCCCTCTGGGTTTCAGAGGAAGAGAGACTTGGGTCTCTAGGTTCCCCTCCGGTTTGGAGGAAGGGAGGATTGGTCCTCCGGTTCTGGTCTTGTGGATTGCAAGTCCAGGTGAGCCCTCCTAGTCTGGAGGAAGAGAGACTTCGGTCTCTGGTTTGCTAGTGACTGGGTGTCACTAGTGGTTCCCTCCGGTTGGGAGGAAGAGGGGAGGTTGTTCCCCTGGTCAAGCTGTGTGGCAGCATTTGTTGCAGACTGAGTCTGCTGTTCTAGCGTTGCTAGTGGAAGCCTCACTCCGGTTTGGAGTGAGAGGTGGACGTAGGTCTGTGGACCGAACCACCTAAAAATCCTGGTGTCCCTTGTGGTTTGATTTTCTTATGTGTTCATCTTATTGTTTCGCACATTAGATGTTTGCTTAGGATCGAGTGAGAGCTTATTCTTTGTGTTGCTTTGTGAGATCCTTCAAAGTATCTTCAGAATATATCTACAACTGTTCTTTAAGTCCGCATATCTGAGCATTAGTTTTTTATTAGGCTATATTTTTATGGGGAGATTCATTCACCCCCCTCTGAATCTATCGCACCTGTCTCAACAATTGGTATCAGAGCGGTTCTCTGACTGATCAGATCCAACGATCTGTAGAGGATCCTATTGTCTTTGGTGCATTTCTGAATTTACTCTCTGCTGCATTAATCTGCTTGCCGATTTAATCAATGGGTTCTCCACTGATTTTCAATGGCTCTAATTTTAACTCATGGGTTAGCAGTCTACATAACTATGTGAATTTGATGGATCCGGATTTGTGGAAGTTAATCTCACATGGTCCTCACTGGCTGCCCAAGAAAGAGTCCAAATGGACTAACAGTCACAGATCAAGAAATGGAGAGAATCAGAAAGTTTTGAATCTAATGAAAGAAGCTACTGACAAGGCTCTACATTCTTGTTTTTATGACTGTAGGTCTGCTAAGGACATTCTGGAAAAGTTGAAGCTAACTCAGAGGAGAGATGAGGACAGCTGCCTGATGGCTGACAAGAGCGACCATGGCAGTGATCAAGATGAATCTGAAGATGCTGAAGAGGTAACCAATCCTTTCTCTAGTTACACTTTAGACGACTGGGAAGATGCCTATGCCAATCTGTTAGAATCCTATGAAAGACTAAAGAAGAAGAATAAAAAACTGATAAAGAAGCTAAAGAAACATGAGGATGCTAAATCTCGAGGTGAAAGCCCTGAAATTCTCAAAATTGAAAATGTTATATTTAGAAGACAGCTAACATATTTTGATTCTATTAGTTCAGATTTAGATCACTTGAAATCTAAAAAACAAACTCTTGTGAAACAAATTGATTTACACAAAAAGGAGAATCAAGAGCTTGTTTGCGAAATTGCTGAACTAAAGAAGAGGCATAGTTTAATTGATGAAGATCAGGTTCATCACAATAATGCTGTTCAGAATGAAAAATTAGTGAGAGATTTAGAGTTTGTCAACTCTGAATTGGAAAATATGAAATCTGAAATTGAAATACTCAAAAACCAGCTCAAAGAATCTGAACACAAATCAAATAATCTTGAAAAAGTAAATAGTTTGATTTCTGAGAAACTGGAGGCTGAGAGAGTAATAAACTTAGAGCTTCAGAAAAATCTTGACAAACTTCAATCTGAAAAACAACAAGAAAAGTTTTATGAATGTCAGTTTTCTTCAGATGAAGGGGTGCTTGATGATGAACTCCTAGAGCAGAACAGTAAACTGAAAGAGGAAATTAATAAGCTGAATCACCTAAACTCAGCAATGTCTGAGAGGCTAATCACTTTAGAAAAAGGAAAGAGTGTAAGCCTGGTGAGCTCTAGTGAGTTGCTGAATGCTGAACATGAAATTACAAATCTGAAAAATATCAACCTAATGTTGAGTGGGAATGTCACTTGCTGTGAACAAAAGATAGCTAAATATGAGTTAACAATCACATCCCTTCAACAAGAAGTTGATGATCTTTATAAGTCCCTATCTGAAGCTGACAATGAAATAAAATTAAAACAGGAAGTTGAAAAACTCAAAAGTCTGAATGATGCCTTGCATCAACAAGTCATTTCCTGTGAAACAGATCTGTCCAAATATGAAGCTAATATTTGTGGCTTAAATTCTGAAATTCAAGATTTGAAAAACTCCTTGTCAAAATTTGTCAAAGGAAAGGACAATCTGAATAAGCTTCTTGGAAATAATGTTAGCTTTCAGAGAGAGGGACTGGGTTACAGTCCGACAAACAAAAGGAGTAATGGGAATAAAACGTCTACTGTTTTTGTCAAAGCTTCTAATCAGAACACAACCTCTGCTCCTTCTATTTTTCAGTTCACTGCACAAAAGTCCACTGTCAATTCCAAATCTGCAGAACAAATTCAAAAACTGAAAAAGAATGAAAATTCACAGAAAAAGGACAAAGGCACTCCTGTTGCTATAAAGAATGCTGCACACAATTCACATGATCTCTCACACACTCATATTAAAAAGGGGTCATGCTATTATTGTGGGAAAGGAGGTCACATAATGAAAGATTGCAGATTAATGTTAAAGGATGAGCATGCTAGTGGAACATTACATTCTAGAAAATTTTCTGATAGAAACCATGCTACTAGGAAGCCTGATGCTTCATGTTATTATTGTGGTAAATATGGTCATCTCATGAATGCATGCTTTATCATGAAAGAAGATAATAAACTGCATGCCAGGTCTTCCATGAATATTCATGGTCCTTATGGAACTAAACACAAGTCTAGTCAGCACATTGTGTGCTCTAACTGCAATAAGCCTGGGCACAAGGCTGCTGAGTGCTGGTTTAGATCCACTTGGGGTAAAAATGGCTTTCATAGAAGAAATTCTTCTGCTTGCTCTCACTGTGGGAAGAATGGCCATACAGTCAAGAACTGTTGGCATGTTCAGAAGAACTCGGTTAACCCCTATGTTGTCAAATTCCCTGCAAAACCATTTGCAAGATTCTCATGCTATAACTGTGGGAAGCTAGGCCATAGATCTGCTGAATGTTGGCTGAGTAAGAACAAGCATCAAACTGTTCATGCATATAACAGAAAATCTTATGAACATGTTTATAAACATCATCCTGCTGTTAATATGCATCATAAGAACAAGAAACCAGTCACATCATGTAGATATTGTGGAAAGTATGGTCACTCTATGGAAAATTGTTATTTGATGGATCATGATGACCATGTTGCTAAGAAATTGTTTAGAACACCTGTTAGGGCTAACGCAGGACCCAAAGCTGCTTGGGTCCCTGCAGGATCAAAATGATCAAAAACTTTGCAGGTGTGCCTTGGACTGAGGAATAAAGAGGGGTAAATTAAACCAATGCACCCAAGTTGATAAAGCCCCTTTCAGGTAAATTCTCTGCACTTCTTGTTCTTAGAATAACTGAATAGCATGTTAAATCCGTCTTTGCATATTCATTCATCATCTGCAGTGTCAGATTCAAATTTTATGAACTCTCCTCATACATGATTTGCTTTTTAATAATAGACTGAATTTGCATATGCACCCATTGAAAAATATTAAAAAAATATATATTGCATTAGGACTGTTGGTATTGCATTATCATGCACACTGTAAGGGGGAGTTTGACTGATGCATACATGATAATCTCATTTGCTGAATGCATACATGTAGTTAGCTGCATTGCATTTCCTTACATTGAAAAATCTAAAAAGAAATGACTCATTGCATCTAGACAGGGGGAGCTTTCCTGTTCCATCTCTTCATCTCTTGAACTCTCACTGTCTAGTTATCTGATCCACTCTTGGCAAATGTGTGGTTCACCGAAATTCTCTGCTGTCTCTACTCTGATATAGCTGATCTGTCTGTATTCCAGACTTAGCTATTGATTCTGCCTCCTGTGAATTCAATTGCTAGCTTGTTCCTATCATTCACATTTCTTCATATCTTGTCAAGTCTGGTCCAAGCTAATCTGACTGAATCTTAGTCTTTAATGCTGGCTTCTGATCGCTCTCTACTATTCTCTCAATAAAAATGCTTTATTGACTCCACTGATTTCCTGACAATGTCATTGACTCATCTAAATGAGGAAAGATTTTAGTCAGTGCACCCTAGACATAAATCAGACATATTCTGAAAAGAAGAAACTTCTATTATACTGGCTGAAGAATGTTTTGATAAATCAAATTGATTTAAGTCTAATGTATTTCCTAAGTTTTGATGTAAAGGACTTGAAAATATCTGAATCATCGTGCTTAATAGATCTTAACAAATTGTCTCATGAACTTCATGCAAAACCTTCTGAAATCTGAAATTCTAAAAGACATGGCTTTCTTTGGTTAAGATACATATAGAAGGTATTGTTCTTAAATATTTCAGTGTACTGAGCATTGTTTGAAAAATCTGAAAACACTTAAAAATTTAATGCAAGAGCAATGATTTTGGTCACAGAGAAATTGGGTTCTCTATCAAAGAAATGGAGTAAGCCCATGTCATGAAGTGCCATAGTTAACTCTTTGTTTCAAAATGTTTGAAAATCTGACAGAGCAATGGCATGGATTTGTTGAGTAACTGGGGATTCTGGCCTCTGATCAAGGTGTCTCCTCATGTAAAAAGACACTCCAAATTACTAACTCTGTTCTCCTTTAGAGGCAATATGGTTGTCACACTGAGTAACTGGGTCACTTCACCTGAGAAGTGTTGTGCCTCACGTAAAAAGGTGTTGACTGAACCAAACTTGCTCAGGAAAAATGAGTGCTGATCAATAGAAAATTCTGAAAAACTAAAGACATGTTCAAACAGAATTATTTCTGTTTAATCTCAATATTATCGTGTGTAACTTCCATAGGAGTCATTGAATTTAAATGAGTAAGATGGAAGGAGGTTAAACATGAATATCAGATGAATTGTTGGTTCATTTCTATTAAAAGGTGTTTCAGATATGAGTATTGAATTTTCTTGATAAACTTTGAATACATCTCTCTTAAATCATGATGATAAGTTTAAACTCATTCATAATCTATTATAATTGAAGAATCTGAAATTCGTTTACAAAGATTTATGAATTTGGTGTGCTAATGAAAATTTGTCTTCTTCATTCATTCATTGTGCTTACAGACTGTGGTAATCCTTGAGTACCCATGTGCTCTGCTGATAGATGCTCATCACCTCTTTCACTCCATCTAATCAGGGGGAGTTTTCCTGTCATGCTGAGTGTCTTTCATAAAGGGGGAGATCTAGTCAGCATCCTTGAGTGTCCCTGTGCTTTTGTTGATATTCTCCCTTCATCTCAATTGGTTTCAACCTTCAAAACATTTCTGATCATTATTCTATTCAGGGGGAGACTTTAATTCATTCATCTTATACAGTCTTATTCTTCCCTCTTCAATTAATGTCTTTTTGCTGAAGTCAAAGGGGGAGAAATAATTGATCAAGTCAGTATGACTCATAGTGTTACCATCATCAAAAAGGGGGAGATTGTTGTGTCCTAGTGATTTTGATGATAGCAAACACTATAAGTCATCATCTGTTTTAGTCTGCATACTGTTTGAGTCTGCATATATACTTGAACTTTGTTGAATGAATGTTTCATTGAACATCTTATCTGACATAACCAACGAACAGGCTGAGGCTGTGTGTTGTGTGCATTGGTGCATTTCATAATTGTTGATGCATCTCATAATTGCATTTTATCTGGAGTGTGTGATGTTAGTATGTACAATGGGTGATGATGCCATACCCTTTCAGCATAGTCTGTACATCAGTTGACAGCATGCCTGAACTTTGTTGGATGAAGTCCATACATTGCTTAAGTATGTACAGAGTCTATCTAGACAGCACACATTTCATGTCTGTACATTCTTCATATTCACAGTCTATACATCGTCAGTGCATGAGTGTCTTACAAGTCTATACACTGTCTAAGTATAACCATCGTCTCATCATGCATATGCTTTGTTCATGCAAGTATGTACAAGTCTATACAGTTAGCGTCTCATATGCATATTTGAGTCAAAGTCTGTACATGCCTCATTTCATTAAGTCTGCACATTCATAGCAAAGCCTTGCTGCTGGGAAGTCTATACATCGTCCAGAGTCTTGTTGCATTGTGTGCCAAAGTCTATACACTGCCAGCATACAAGTTCAAAGTCTCTGCATTGAAGTCTGAACATTGTCCATCTTATTTAGTGTCTCATGCAGCATCAGGTCTATACATTGCATTGGCTAAAGTCTGCACAACGTCCGTCTCATTTAGAGTCTAAGGCAATGTCTATACACTGGACTTGAAGTGTGTACATTGAGCGTCTCATTGAGCATCTCATGAAAGTCTATACAACGCATCAGACTAAGTCTGTACATTGTGCACTTTACATTGGCTAAGTCTGTACACTGGACCGTCTCAATCAGCGTCTTATGTAAAGTCTATACAGTGCAGCTCATAGTACTAGCAAGTCTATACATTGTCTCAGCGTCTCATGCATCAGTCTTCAAAGTCCATACAATGCACTGTAGCATGCACGAAGCTAAATCCATACATTAGTGAAGTCTGTACAGCGTCATGCATCAGTCTTCAAAGTCCATACACTGCACTGTAGATTGCTCGAGGTGAAGTCTGTACATCCATCAGTGAACTTCCAAGTCTGTACATCCATCAGTGATCTTGCAAGTCTATACATTGGTAGCTTTACTGACGTTGCACTCGAAGTCTATACACTGATAGCTTTACCGTCGTTTCCCTTGGCAAGTCTATACATCCTAGAACTGTGCAAGTCTGTACAGCCATTCCCTTGCCAAAGTCTATACATTGTGAACCTTGAAGTCTGTACAGACTTTGCCTTGCTCAAGTCTGTACATCGCCCAGTTGGCAAGTCCATACATTGGAAGTCTATACATTCGTTTGCCTTGCATCGTTCATCAAGTCTGTACAGCCCTTTCGCTTGGCAAGTCTATACATTGTGAATGTCTATACACTCGATTGCTTTGCCTTGGTCAAGTCTGTACAGCCATTTCCTTTGGCAAGGTCTATACATCGTCTGTCTTCTTAGAGACTCATGCATACATGAAGTCTGTACAGCCTGTGTTCGTAACACAGAGTCTGCACATCATTCAAGTTTATACAATGTCTACACACTTCATCATGGTTGATTTTGCTTGAAATTTGACGCCCATCAGTAGGAGCGTCCATTCTGAATCTGACGCCTAGGAAAGAGTCGTCTTTTAGTTGTGCTTCAATTTATCAAAGTCTAGACATTGTCTCGCTTGCTTGAATGAAGTCTGTACATCCATTTGCCAGCATGTATGCACAATGTTCTTCATGCATTTGCTAGTCAATACAGCCACATCAAGTCCTTACATCCCCCACAGCAAGCATAGCAGTCTATACATTGTGTTGCATCGTTGCACGCCATGTCTGCACATTGGTTGCACAGCACAACTAAGTCTATACATCCAGTTGCATCGCATGTCTGCAGAGTCTAGACATTCGTCCCACAGCCTGCAGCTAAGTCTACACAGCCTCCACAGCAAGTCTATACAACGTCCCATAGCTGCGCTGCAAAGTCTATACATCGTGGCAGCCTGCACGCAGCAAGTCTATACATCGCTGCGAGCCTGCAATGCAGAAGTCTGTACACTGTATAAACACTGCATCCTTAAGTCCAAACTCTGCTGCTTTTATATGAAGTCTATACAGCATGTGGCTTATACATCGACTGAACTCTTCATTAAACCTGCAGGTGTCTGGGCACGTGATCCGAGGTAGGCACCTGGCACGTGATCCAAGATGCTGAGAAGCCGCCACATGGACTGAAGCTTGGGCGGGAATCGAAGAGAGCACACGCCCTAGCTACTTGCGGCTGCTATAAAAGGAAGCCTTCTTCCACTGAAGAAGACTGACGAAGTGGATAAAAGAGAGCAAGAGAGTGATTGAGATAAAAGGAAAGAGCTGCAGAGAGGCAGTGAGCAGAAGAAGAAAAAGAAGAGAGAAAGAGATAGAGAGTTAGAGGAGAAGAAGCAAAGCTACTTGAAGATTTGTTCCTACTGGACCGTGGATCATATCCAGGCCAGTCAGCTCTATTTGAGAGCCACAGTTGTGCTACCATCTTTACAGTTTTCTGATTACTGTATTTTCCCTTTCTTGGTTTCGTTTACATTTCTTTGTGTTTCTCCCGATTGCCCTGTTGGGGATCGGGTTCCTCCTGTGGTTTCAGGAGAAGGGAGATTTGTTTCTCCAGGTTGCTGGTGACTTAGTGTCATCAGTGGTTCCCTCCCTTGCGGAGGAAGAGAGGTCCTACACCTCTAGTTTGCAGGTGACTTGGTGTCACCTGTGCTTCCCTCTGGGTTTCAGAGGAAGAGAGACTTGGGTCTCTAGGTTCCCCTCCGGTTTGGAGGAAGGGAGGATTGGTCCTCCGGTTCTGGTCTTGTGGATTGCAAGTCCAGGTGAGCCCTCCTGGTCTGGAGGAAGAGAGACTTCGGTCTCTGGTTTGCTAGTGACTGGGTGTCACTAGTGGTTCCCTCCGGTTGGGAGGAAGAGGGGAGGTTGTTCCCCTGGTCAAGCTGTGTGGCAGCATTTGTTGCAGACTGAGTCTGCTGTTCTAGCGTTGCTAGTGGAAGTCTCACTCCGGTTTGGAGTGAGAGGTGGACGTAGGTCTGTGGACCGAACCACCTAAAAATCTGGTGTCCCTTGTGGTTTGATTTTCTTATGTGTTCATCTTATTGCTTCGCACATTAGATGTTTGCTTAGGATCGAGTGAGAGCTTATTCTTTGTGTTGCTTTGTGAGATCCTTCAAAGTATCTTCAGAATATATCTACAACTGTTCTTTAAGTCCGCATATCTGAGCATTAGTTTTTTATTAGGCTATATTTTTATGGGGAGATTCATTCACCCCCCTCTGAATCTATCGCACCTGTCTCAACAAGGACATCTTCCGACGCCCTCTGCCATAGTCATTTTCTATTCGCCTCTTTTTGATGGATTTCATGTATTCCGGGGAATGCCCCGCGTAACATGTACCCTTTATTCTATAGGAATGAAAATCTTCATTTTGCTATTAAATGACGACTCCATTCTTTCATTATTCTTTTCTTTTTCCTTTCCATTCGCCAGTTAATTCTAGTCCGAGCGTGTGGGTCACGAGGGCAGGAGAGCGCTCACGCCTTCAGCAACGGGGTGAGGTGTTCGCTCCACTGCGCCATGACTATTCTCAGGATTAAACAACGGCCAGTGCAAGCCAAGAGTCCAGAGGACCCAAAAGAGTATAGTGGCCTCTTGAGGGCTAGGAAATAAGGACTGATGGCCCATCAGCCGAATCCGTTGAAGCTGATGGAAACTGAGGATAGGGCTTATTCATCAACAGAGTCTATATGGAGCAAAAACAATCTGCTACTCAATGAGGATGAGGAGTCCGGGTTAGGGGGAAAAGTCGACCGGTCCTGTCGAAGGTGACAAGGGTCGATAGAAAGTCGGTCAGTCTAGGAGACGAAAACTGAAAAAGATAGCGAGCGACCTTGCCGATGGTGACAAGGACCGAAAAGGTAGACGGTCTTGCCAATGGTGACAAGAACCAGAAAAGGGTTGCGACCGATCTTGCCGATGGTGACAGGGGTCGAAAAGGGTAGACAGTCTTGCCGATGGTGACAAGAACCGGAAAGGGTAGCGACCGATCTTGCCGATGGTGACAAGGATCGAAAAGGGTAGACGGTCTTGCCGGTGATGACCAAAACTGGAAAGGGTAGCGACCGAGCTTGCCGATGGTGACAAGGGTCGAAAAGGTTGACGGTCTTGCCGATGATGACAAGAACCGGAAAGGGTAGCGACCGATCTTGCCGATGGTGACAAGGGTCGAAAAGGGTAGACGGTCTTGCCGATGATGACAAGAACCGGAAAGGGTAGCGACCGATCTTGCCGATGGTGACAAGGGTCGAAAAGGGTAGACGGTCTTGCCGATGATGACAAGAATCGGAAAGGGTAGCGACCGATCTTGCCGATGGTGACAAGGGTCGAAAAGGGTAGACGGTCTTGCCGATGATGACAAGAACTGGAAAGGGTAGCGACCGATCTTGCCGATGGTGACAAGGGTCGAAAAGGTTGACGGTCTTGCCGATGATGACAAGAATCGGAAAGGGTAGGAAATATATATATATATATATATATATATATATATATATATATATATATATATATATATATATATATATATATATATAGGTGGGACATTAGATGAAGACTCCGCTTCGACCCTGTAAAGGGTCTTCAGGACGGAGGATGGATCATCACTATTCATCATTCATTTATATAATTTTTATTCACATTACTGACCTAAGCGCCCTTTCGGATTTTCGCTGAAGCCAGCCCCCTCTTGCTTTTGCCCACGCGCCCTCTCGGGTTTTCACGTGGCGGGGTACCCGATTTTGCCTGCGACGCCCTTTCGGGTTTTCGCCACAGCTGGGTTATAGCCATTTTTGCACTTGTCCTAATATAGGAGCAAGTCTAGCAGGGTATCTCTATTTTTAACCCCATTTTATTTCTTCTTCTTATTTTCTCTCTTTTTTTTCTTTTTTTGAATCTGGAGTACAGAAGAACTTGACTGCTAGAATGCTGACTGGCCTTGCCGATGATGACAAGGGTTGGTCCCTGGTTTAGTTCATCGACACTGGTTAAATGTCGAAGCAAAGGACATGGTTCATTAATAAGGACGTAAGATCCGAGTTAAGGGTAGAGGTCGACCGATCTCACCGATGATGACGAGGGTCGAACATGGATTTACTCATCAACATGGGTTACATGCCGAAGCAAAGGTATGATTATTAACAAGGACGGAAGGTCCAAGTTAGGGGTAGAGATCAACCGATCTCGCCGACGATGACGAGGGTCGAACATGGGTTTGTTCATCAGCATGGGTCACATGCCGAAGCAAAGGTAGGATTATTAACAAGGACGGGAGGTCCAAGTTACGGGTAGAGATTGACCGATCTCGCCGATGATGATGAGGGTCGAACATGGGTTTGTTCATCAGTATGGGTCACATGCCGAAGCAAAGGTAGGATTATTAACAAGGACAGAAGGTCCAAGTTAGGGGTAGAGATCGACCGATCTCGTCGATGATGACGAGGGTCGAACATGGGTTTGTTAGAGGATCTCCGGTGAGACTTTTGATAATTGTCCCTTTTTGGAGTTTCATCAGGGGGAGAACAAATGAGGAATTTTTAAATTACCACTTTACTGACTTAAGCGCCCTTTCGGGTTTTCGCCAAAGCCAGCCCCCTCTTGCTTTTACCCACGCGCCCTTTCGGGTTTTCACGTGGCGGGGTACCTGATTTTGCCTGTAGCGCCCTTTCGGGTTTTCGCCACAGCTGGGTTATAGCTATTTTTACACTTGTCCTAATATAGGAGCAAGTCTGGCGGGATATCTCTATTTTTAACTCCATTTTTCTTTTTTTTCTTTTTTTTTTAGGATATAAAAGGTGGTAGGCCAAAGTGTGATGTCCGACCCTTGGTTGACAATAGACGGCTGTTGGCCGGAGCACCGGGCCTTGTGCCGAGCAGAGCGGTTCATTCGTTAGCAAGGGCTGAATGCTAACGCAAAGGAATGATCTTTCGCCGATTTCGGCGTAAGGCCCGTAATGGCAACATTGTGAGCGGGCCGGCTGGGACACGAAGTCTTAAGCCGAAAAGATTTATTCGTTAGCACGAAGATAATGCTAACGTAGGGGAAGGGTTTCATGCCAGTTCGGACGTAAGGTTCGTAATGGCAATATGGTGTATTCTTTTGAGAGCTCGGCCAGGGCGGAGTACCACTAGACCAAGGGAAGGTAGCTCGATCAGGGCGGAGTGCCACTAGACCAAGGAAAGGTAGCTCGATCAGGGCGGAGTGCCACTAAACCAAGGAGGGATAGCTCGGTCAGGGCGGAGTGCCACTAGACCAAGGAAGGATAGCTCGGCTAGGGCGGAGTGCCACTAGACCAAGGAAAGGTAGCTCGATCAGGGTGGAGTGCCATTAAACCAAGGAAGGGTAGCTCAGCTAGGGCGGGGTGCCACTAGACCAAGATAAGGGTAGCTTGGCTAGGGCGGAGTGCCACTAAACCAAGGAAGGATAGCTCGGCTAGGGTGGGGTGCCACTAGACCAAGGAAGGATAGCTCGATCAGGGCGGAGTGCCACTAAACTAAGGAGGGATAGCTCGGTCAGGGCGGAGTGCCACTAGACTAAGGAAGGATAGCTCGGCTTGGGCGGAGTGCCACTAGACCAAGATAAGGGTAGCTTGGTCAGGGCAGAGTGCCACTAGACCAAGATAAGGGTAGCTCGGCTAGGGCGGAGTGCCACTAAACCAAGGAAGGATAGCTCGGCTAGGGCGGGGTGCCACTAGACCAAGGAAGGATAGCTCGATCAGGGCGGAGTGCCACTAGACCAAGGAAGGGTAGCTCGGCTAGGGCGGAGTGCCACTAAACCAAGGAAGGGTAGCTCGATCAGGGCGGAGTGCCACTAAACCAAGGAGGGATAGCTCGGTCAGGGCGGAGTGCCACTAGACCAAGGAAGTATAGCTCGGCTAGGGCGGAGTGCCACTAGACCAAGATAAGGGTAGCTCGGCTAGGGCGGAGTGCCACTAAACCAAGGAGGGATAGCTCGGTCAGGGCGGGTGCCACTAGACCAAGATAAGGGTAGCTCGGCTAGGGCGGAGTGCCACTAAACCAAGGAAGGGTAGCTCGGCTAGGGCGGAGTGCCACTAAACCAAGATAAGGTTAGCTCGGCTAGGGCGGAGTGCCACTAAACCAAGGAAGGGTATCTCGGCTAGGGCGGAGCGCCACGAGACCAAGGAAGGATAGCTCGGCTAGGGCGGAATGCCACTAGACCAAGGAAGGATAGCTTGATCAGGGCGGAGTGCCACTAGACCAAGATAAGGGTAGGCCATTCCGAGAATGCCGGTTGTGCCGTGTGATACAGCTTTATACGCTTTCCGTTGAGGGGAGAGAATTGGATGACTCCTTTGTGGTCTACCAGGACGTAGGCACCCCCTTCATATACTCGGTGGATGACATATGGTCCGACCCAATTTTCGACCAGCTTCCCTTTGGGGTTGGAGGCCATTACTTCTCTTCTCTTGACCATTACTAGGTCTCCTTTCTTGAATTCTCGACCTTTGACCAGCTTGTCAAAAGCACGGACCATGTGGGCTTGGTAGAGTTGGATGTTTTGTTGTGAACGGAGGCGCCTTCCTTCAAGCTCAGCGAGCTCTTCCAATCTTCTTTCTGCATTGGTTTGTTCACCGCTGACTAATCCATGCTGGATGGCGACTCGCAGCGAAGGAACTTCTAATTCGATTGGCACCACAGCCTCCGACCCATAGACAAGGGAGAAAGGTGAACAGCCGGTTGGGGTTTTGTAGACAGTACGATAGGCCCAGAGCTCTTCGTACATCCTTTCTTCCCAATCTTTTTATTAGACTTGATAGTCTTTGCCAGCAACGTGCATTGTGTCTTGTTGAAGGCTTCTGCAAGTCCATTGGCTTGCGGGTTGTAGGGGGATGATGTCCTCCAGTCAATCTTGTATTTGTCGGCCATCCGATAAACCTTATGGTTTCTAAAATTACTGCCATTATCAGAGATGATTCGGCTGGGGATCCCGAACCAGAATATTATATTCTGCCGGAAGAATCTTGCGACCAGTTCCCCCGTTACATCTCTCAATGCGACCGCCTCTGCCCATCTAGAGAAGTAGTCTGTAGCTGCTAAGATATATCTGCACCCTGATAAAGATGCTGGTAGAGGCCCTACCACGTCCGTGCCCCACTGAGCAAACGGCCAGCTTTGTAGGGTCGGATGTAATGGCACTGGAGGTCTCCTTGCCACGTTAGCGTGCTCTTGACACTTCTGACAAGCCTTAGCGAACTTGTAGCAATTATCAAACATAGTGGGCCAATAGTAACCCAATTTCTTTATCTCATTTTTCATCTTTGGGCCAGCCTGGTGTGCTCCAGCTGATCCCGCATGGATTTCTTGCATCACATGTCCCGCTTCTATTGAAGACAAGCAACGAAGTAGGACTTCCCTTCGGGCATCTGCAATTATTCGGAACAAGGTTCCGCTTCTCATCTCGTAAGAGTCTTTGACGCTCAGGAGTTTCATTCTCTATTCTTTATCTCTTGGGAGCTGTTGGTGCTGAAAACACTGTAGGAGATGTTCTCGCCAATCGGGTCGTTGAGCCTCTTCGACGGCTACCACCTCAATCTCCTTTTCGTCGGCTAAGGCCTCGGTCATACTGGGGACTTGCCGGCGGTTGATCACTATTATGTTCAGGCTTGTGTCTGGCGGGACCGCCAACGAACTGGCCAGCTTAGCGAGGGCGTCTGCCTGAGCATTCTGGCCTCAGTTGACATGCTTGATGTTGATGAAGTAGAATCTCGACATAAAGCGGGTTGCTAGCTGATGATAGGGGAGAAGTTCTTGCTTTCGCACATCGAACTCTCCTTCCAGTTATTTTATAACTAGCATGGAATCTCCGAATGCTTCCAACATTTGAATTCCCATGGATAGGGTGATTTGCAACCCGATTATCAAGGCTTCATACTCTGCTTCGTTGTTCGTGCAATGCTTGTTTATCGAGCAAGATGTGTGCACCACTTTCCCTTCTGGGGATTTCAGGACTATGCCTGCTCATGCCCTGACCCTGGCCGATCCAGTGGCAGAAGTGTCAATTCTGGAAGCGCCATCAAAATATAGCTGCCATAAGGAGGGCTGCACCTGAACGGCTTCCAGGGTATCATCTTCAGGAAGCTCCAGTTCCAGCGGGCAGTCCCCGGGTACTGGGTGCTTAGCGAAGAAGTCTGCAATAGCTTGGCCCTTGACAGCCCCGCGCGGCACATAGGAGATGTCAAACTCCATAAGGATTACTGCCCATTTGCCCAAGCGACCTTTGAGTGCCGGCTGGGACATAATATATTTCAGGGGATCCTCTTTGGATACCAAGCCGATTTCATGCGACAACATGTAGTGTCGCAGCTTCTTAACTGCGAAGACCAGTGCCAGACAGACCTTCTCAATATAAGTATATTTCTCCTCAGTTCTGACCAGTCTCCGACTGAGGTAATAGAGGGCTTGCTCTTTCCCTTCTTCATTATTCTGGGCCAGCATTGCCCCCAGGGAGTTATGTGTAGCTGCTATATATAGTATCAATGGCCGTCCTTTCACCGGTACGCCCAGCACTGGAGGAGTCTTCAGATAGTCTTTCAGCTTGTCGAAGGCTGTCTGGCAATCTTCATCCCAATAAAAGGGAACATCTTTCATCATCAGTTTGTGAAAAGGCTGGCATCGCACTGACAAATTGGAAATGAACCGTCGGATATAAGCCAAGCGGCCCTGTAGTGATCTCAACTCGGATAGGTTCCTTGGTGTAGGTAGCTCCTGAATTGCTTTGATTTTTGCGGGGTCTATCTTGATCCCCCGATATCGGACAATGAAGCCCAAGAACTTCCCGCTCGACACTCCGAATGCACATTTCATGGGGTTCATCTTCAGCTCATGCTGCCTCAGCCTCTGAAAGACGATCCGGAGGTCCTGCAGATGATCTTATTTTCTTCTGGTTTTGACCACCAGATCATCTATGTAGCACTCGACCTTGTGGTAGAGCAACTCATCAAAGATTTTGGTCATTGCACGCTGATAAGTTGCGCCAGCATTCTTTAGTCCGAACGGCATCCTCTTATAGTGATAAATGCCTTTAGGGGTTCGGAAAGCGATATGGACCCGGTCATGCTCCACGATCCAAATCTGGTTGTAACCGGATGACCCGTCCATGAATGACAGGGCCTCATGCCCGGTTGTAGCATCGATCATGACTTCCGTTATTGGCACCGGAAAGTCATTTTTGGGGCAGGCTTTATTTAGATCTCGGAAGTCGACACATATCCGGATCTGTCCATTCTTCTTTTTCACGGGGATGATATTCGCCAGCCATGTGGTGTATTGGTTTTCTTCAACAAATCCCACATCAATAAGCTTGTCGACTTCAGCACAAATTTGAGTAATGAGTTCTGGCCTCATGCGCCGCAGTGGTTGCTTCACCGGCTCGGCCTCAGGGCTGATTGCCAGCTCATGTTGTGAGACAGCTGGATTTAGACTGGGCATTTCTTTGTAAGTCCAGGTGAAGCAATCCCGGTACTCTAGCAGCAGCTGGGTGTACAGCTCCCGTTCTTTTGGGGACAGTTGGGCACTGAGGAAGGTAGGCCTAGGGTCCTCCTTATTTCCCAAGTTGACTTCTATCAGTTCCTCGACTGTGGCTTGGCCTCCGTCTTCTATCTCCGGAGGTGCCGGTTGGAGGTCAACGAAGACTGGAATACCATCTTGAGGGTCGAATACTTCGACCTCCTCGTCAGACACCACCAGAGCTTCTTAAGAGTCCTCTGTTTTATTTGACAGTGGCCGCATGTATTGCTCTTTCAGCAAATCCGCTGCCATTGCAGTCTCCCAGGGTAAGAGAGCAGCTTTAGTCGTTGCGGATGGGGTTGCAGTCGCGCCAAACTGGCGACTGCTTATTGTTGGGCCGGAATAGCAACCCAACCTTGCAGCAAAAGGTGAGGAGATCTCGCCTTCTGGGGCAATTGCATCTTTAATAGGAGTGGCAATCCCATTGACGGCGGCACACACCTCCCGATCGGGGCTGGTCGAGGCTTCCCCGATTGACACAATAGGTGCAGAGGTCCTTGTTGGTAGGACTCCATAGGAGGGGGAGGTCCCTGCTTCTTCAACACCTTCGGCTTCGCTGCTGCTAGCCGTATCAAATTCGACTTGCGGGGCCGCCTCTTCGGGATAGACCTGTTCCCAACATCGGCAATGAGTCATGGTCCCCGTTTCTTGCTTTTCGGGTTGCCCCAGGTCAGTCTGTTCAGCTTCCGCTGGATATTCGTCGAAGGTTGCCCCCGACGGGCTGTCCTCAGCAGGGTAGAAGGCGGAGAGGGTGTCCACCTCGTATCGCCCACTATGATAATATTCTTACAGGGTGAAGCCCAACCCCGGATGTTGAGAGACGTGTCTCATTTCCTTATCCAGATTTATGGGATACCACATTTTCTGGAAAGCTTCCTTGCGCTTTTGAGACTGGTCGGGGGGAATGTGTTGATGCTGAAACATCCTGGCCATCCGATCAGTTGTGAATGCCAGACCCTTGACGGGAACCGATGGGTTGCTTATATCTTCGGGGAGGCTACAGTCTGTGTCTTCCCGAGTAGGGTGTTCTTCAGCCGTATAGAACAAGCTGCTAGGTCCCTCTTCCTGTGCCACCTCCCAAGTTCTAAAAGGCTCGACAGTAGGGTTATCAAGACTGGGAGTTGGCTTGGTGAGGCCATCCGGGATTTCAATATGATTGTGCCGCCGAGCGACCCGTACTTCATTAGCTTCAGGGTATAATGTTGGGGGTGCTGTTCTGCCCACGTCCCCGGATGCTGTGATATGGGAGACCACCTTGGGCTTGACATATCCGCGCGGCGGTGGTGGATACCAACTGCCGCCGGACGTGCTTCTGGATGCCCCTACAGGGGTCTTAGCTTCAGAGGTCTTCTGGGAAGGCCCTGTATATAGGTTGGCATCCGCCAAATGACATTCAAACACCTCGAACGGGTGGGGTCTGCAAATATCCTCTCCTCCTTCCCTTGGAGACTGTACTTGATGCATTGGTGGAGCGTGGAGGGCACCACCATATTTTCATGCAGCCATGGGCGGCCGAGCAGTGCCTTGTACGAGGTGCGGGAGTCAATGACATGGAACTACACCGTTGTAGTGAAATCTGCTAAGGTGAGGGTTAACTCTGCCACCCCCATTGACACTTCACATTTTTGATTGAAGCCGGCGATACGCATATCTCCGACTTTCTCAAGATGCACGTTAAAGTGGTGCCTCTCGTATATCCTATAAGGCAAGATGTTGACCGCTGCACCGGGATCAACCAAAATCCTGTTCAGCTCCCTTCCATTCAGGTGGCCCTTCATATACAGTGGCCTGTTGTGGCTGATGGTGGGCAGTAGCATATCGTCTGGAGTGAAGGTCATGCTAGCCTCCAACATTGCTTCAGCCAGACATGTCTCAAAATGAGCAGGCGTCTGGAGAGCAGTGATAATCGCCTGTCGAGTCTCTTCACTCAAAGAAAAGATCTCCCAGAATGTAAATCGAGCAGGGAGCTTCTTGAGTAGCTTCATTATTCGGCTCCCAGCTCGGAAATTGGAGAGCTTCATCTCTTCAGCCCATCTGGGCTTGGAGAAGTCTTGGTTTACAGGCCCTGACGGACCTGCTTCATCTTCCTCGGATTCGGCGCCCTTCTAGCTGGTATCGACTCCTGGGTGTTCTTTGTTAGCTACTGCGGGGCAAGCTCGATCTGCATTTGGATCTTCGGCAGATTGTGCTAGCTGCGGGCGAACGTCCTCGGGTGTGGGGTTAGCCTCCTGACAAGGCTACTTCCCCTTGGACATCTCCATGAATTCAAGAAATGAAGGGACCCCCTTGCCCCCGCTCTTGTTATATAGGCCTGGCGGAGGAGGGATTTGGATTCCCTTGACCTCCGGCGGAGGTGTTTTGTAGGGTTGCTCCCCCCTGAACATGATGTTGTGGTTGGGTGGCGGCTGGCGCCCCCATTTTCGGCCTGACCGGGTGGAATGTGCAGCAGTTGCAGCCTCGGCCTTGCCTCCCCCAGCATGGGGTGTGAAACAAATTTCCTCTTCTTCCTCCTCTCCGGGCAGGTTGAAGAGTACTGATAGAGTATGACAGGAGACAATCTGCACTTTATCGGCCTCAGCGGCCTTCCTTTTCTTCTTCTTTTGTCTCTTCTTCTTTTTTGCTTCAGAGGGCGGGTGCCCCCAGAACAGACTGCCCTCTCTATCGGGTGCCGCTTCAGCTTCCTCCTTTTGTTCGAGTGAGAGCTGCTCTAGTTCTTGCCACGGGACGTGGTCCCGCACCAGCAAGGGCTTCAATTCGGGCTACACATACTCGTCTAGCCCCTTAATGAGGTTTTGCAGTCGACGGACCCCAGGAATGGTTTCCTTAATCACTGGCAGCGGAGTTTGTCTCCTCCAATTATGTGTAGGTATCCTGACAGTTATTGGTGAAGTGATCCGTACGGGTGCTACCACTGGCAGAGCAGGCCGGGGTGTAACACCACGGATATGTGCCCCCTCTTTCGGGCGGGGTGCCCTCCTTTTCTTATGCTTCACAGGGACCTGCTGCCATCCCTGTTGTTCTTTCACGGGCTCCAAGAAATGAGCTTCATAGGTGCTCCGTGTACTTGTCTCAGAGATGTCCTCGGGCAGTGCCTGGTATAGGGAGATCATGTTGACTCATGTCCTCCTCCGAGGGGCTTCATGTGGCTGAGGAGGATCCACTTTGTACTCTCCCAGCTCGATCTCATTTTTCTTCACCATCTCTTCGATGATGTCCTTAAAAACATAGCAGTCTTCGATTGGATGCCCCAACATCTGGTGGTAGGGGCAAAATCTTGGGCTGTCTTTTCTCTTGAGGTCCTCCGGCCTCCTTGGCTCTGGCAGGGTGACCATGCCATATTCCGTTACCCAGTCGAATAGAACCCGGGTCTTGTCCTTTGGAAATGAATAGGCCTTCTTCATCTTGTCCCTGAGCGAAGGACCTTCTTTGCCGTCTGGGGCTTCTGCAGGCTGTGGGGTGATTCCCTTCTTTCCTTCACTTTTCTGTTGTTCGAATGCCTTTATGTCAAGAGCGTTCGCTTCTTTAGGCGACGAGCGCCGCTCCACCACCTTGCCCTTCTGGGTCGTGCCGGCAGTAGATGTAGGGGCAGGTCTGGCCAGAAAAGCTTCCACCTCGGCCACGACATTGTTCAATCGATCAAACGATCGTATTTCCATTCTGATCATCTTTTCTAGAACCTCCCTTCTGAGATTCTGTTTGCATATTTGCACAGCGTCCTCCTGATGCGGGGGCCGCTTGCACCTCATTCAGAGGTTCCTCCACCTCTTGATATAATCGAGGGCTGTCTCATCGGCCATCTGCTTTGTTGAGTAGAGTTCGGCCACTGTGACCTCCCTCTCTGTAACATGGAATCTTTCTCTGAACTTCTTCTGCATATCTGGCCAGTCGCTGATCGACCCGGCCGAGAGGCTGGAATACCATTCAAATGCGAGCCCCGTCAGCGATGATCCAAAAAACTTTAGCAGGTATGACTCGTCGGTGGCCAAGTCACCCATGACAGTCATATAATAGGCAATGTGTTCTCTCGGGGACCCCTTCCCATTGAATTTGTCGAACTTGGGCGGCTTATTGATTCCCGGGGGAAGCCGCTTAGCAGCATGGTGTTGCGGGTATGGCACCCGATAGGCATCGAACCCGACGTAGTCGCCTTCACCCCTTTCTGCGAGCTTCAGCTCGATCATTCTTTCCACTATCATCTGGTTCATGACTGCAGGGTCAACTGGCTCTTGGTAGAAGTGTGTCGGCTGCAGGTACGGGGTGACCAGAGTGGTCGCCTGTGGAGGACGCAGCAGCGGGGGTGTCTGGTGCACTTGAGGGAGCACCGGTGGTAGCAGCGGCTGGAGCTGTGGTGGCCGCTGTTGCGTCGTCGCCATGCTTGGTCTTGACGACTGAGGCAGTGTGTAGAGCGGCGGAGGGTCGTCATGACGAACCGCTCCCCGGGATGATTCACCCTGGACTTCGGGTGGTTTGGAAGCTGAGGACTGTTCAATTTTCTCCATCAGCTGCTTCTTTAGCAAGTCTATCTCTTGCCAATATTTCTGAAGTAGTATCAAGACTGATGGGTCCATAGTGGCTGTAGTGGGGATAACTTCTGTTGTCTCCCCGGACGTACCCTCTGGCAGGATGTCGAGGGGGATGTCGTCTTCTTCTTCCGCCGTCACCACATTGGCAGTCAGGACGGGGGCCTTATCATCCCACTGGTGGTAGACCCGGGGTTGTTTTCCCTTAGTCATCATCAGGAGCTCCCTTGCTGCTTCTGTTCTGCGAGTATTCGGCCCCGGCCGTGCGGCCATTTTAGCCAACTCGCGGGGGTCTTCGGGAAGCCCCCCATATCGGTTGGATATACCAGCCATGTTGCAGGTAAAAACCCGTATCTCTCTTCTCTGTCGGTGGGCCCTTCTCTTAGCCTGATGTGGGAAGGTCAGCCTCTCGAACACAGAAGTCCTTTTTGTTCCTTCCTGCTTGGGGACGGCTTTATCGGCTTCGATCTCGAAGCCGTTATCATATCCATTGTCGTCGACTGACGACACCATCATTCTTTATCCTACATCTTCTTCATCTGCCATTGATGGGCAGTAGTCTTCATTGGCGGCGGCTGCTTGCATCAGTCGCTGTTGCCCAAGCGAGGGGTTGCCTAACCCTCGAAAATAGTTCCTGACCAGACATGTCATCTCTTCTTGACCCCGCTCCTGATGTAACATGGGGGACAGTTGCCGACCTCCCACAGGAGGGGTATAAGCTAGCCGAGCTCTGTCGGCAGGTTGTTGGAACCTTCATCCCACAGCTGGGACGTTGGTTTGACGGGCGCAGGCCTGAAAAGTTTCACGGCGCGGAGGGTCCACAACCACTTCTTCCTCTTTCGGGGCCAAGCCCCTTCCTCTCTTTTCTTCCCCTCCGTCGTGAGCAAGACGGCGGGGGATAGGTGCAGCTTGATGAATAGGTTGGACCCTCTTGGGGACCCACATCTGCTTTAATTTCCTTGGCCTGGGGGCCAACTTCTCTCGACCGTAATGGCCGGCTTCTTCTCTTTCTGCCCTCCTTCCAGCGAGGGCTTGATATGAGTTACGGACGGGGATGGAAGGGACAACCCGATCCGAAACTATCCGCGTGTCACGTCCGTTGAGGAAGACGCGCATGCCACCAACCATCATAGATTTGCAGATTGGGAGAGGGTTCTGGTAACCACAGCAGTACTCCTCCGGATCTGCCTGCACTGACGTCCACCGGGGTTCCTGTTGACAGCATTGGGGCAGGCCCCACGGATAGCATGGTGCACCAGGCAACTGGCGACCGAGGTTGGACTCTTGAGCGAGTCGTGGCGGCATCGAGCCTTCAGAGGCTCCATGTTCTTTATAGTTCCCTTGACAGGCTCCGAGGTTTCCACTTCTAGCATATCCACAAAGGCCAACCCCAAGAAGTTGGGGAAGCCAACAACGGCAGGGAAACTGCCGAACTTCATGGGCACCGCCAGGTACCCTTGCGCATGACCGGCAATAATCGAAGGGCCAAAGCTGACGCCAGTCAACCCAGTCGTCGTCATCGCTCGCCTGCAAAGATGGACAAACCAATGATCAGCAGCCTTTGGGAGGGCCTCGAAGCCCAAGTATCTCGACAAAGAGATGAAAGGTGACACTGGTCCCACCGGGCGTGCCAGACTGTTTGCGATGGGATCTTTCCGTTCTCTCCGATTTTCTTTTTATTTATTTATGATTATCATTTGGGTTTAATTGATTTATTTCATGTGTCGATCAATCAATTAACTGACTGGCAATTAACTGACTGATTGACTGTACGGGCCTGCCAGTCACGTGAGTGACAAATTTATTATGAGCTCATTCTGACCCGTGTCGGGCGAAAGTGAGATTCGGTCGGGACCAGCAGCCCGCCACACCATAAAGGCTATGGCGTTAATTACATCCCCCGCAAGGAGGGAAAATCTTTGATTAATTGCCGAGATAGTGGGCTGTCGAGGCCGGAATAAGGATGCGATATTGTGAACATGACGAGATCACATGAGATGTGTTTATCTATCATGCAAGAGAGGCATGGTTCATTAAATTGGAGACCCCTGGCACGTGGAAGAGGATGTAGGTCCGAAGACCACCATCGCGCATAGCGGAGGCTTCCGATCGGGGGTAACCCGGTCTTCTGTCAATGCCATTTGATATACCTGAGGGTCTATGCAAGCATGCATACATGATGTTCATGACTATGCTAAGCATGGCAATAGAGTTATGAAAACAAACAGTGATCAATCACATTTATTAATCTCCGCCAAGGGGAACGAGAATGGTAACACAAGCATGAAAACGAAAGCGAAGTGCTGAAGGACATGGTAGTGAAAGCATGATAACAAGACGATTCAGACTCGAACAGCCCTTCCCTTATTCAGTTTATCACTAATTAGGGTTTGTTAACTCCGACCAGGGGAGACGAGGATCGCTCCGGAGGCGAGTGAGTGATTAAAACAACACAAGGGTTCAAAACCGGCACGGCCACGCGTAGGGGTAGGTTTCCCCGTCGCGGCCAAACGTAGGTGAAAGTGTTTAATCCGGCGCGGCCATGGCAAAGTTAACCCGGCGCGATGGCCTTGGGGCGCGCCAGTTTAGGGCGCGCCGGGAACAAGCCAAAGAAAAACAAGAAGATATGAGTCTATTGTTAATCCGACGCGGGGGGTGGGGGGTACCGCGCCGTATTAGGGCGGGATTAGGACCGCGCCGTTTTAGCTTATTTTTGATGAATTTTGAAACCATTTAAGTTCACTAAGATTCTGTTGAGAGTTTTGAAGTTAGTTGGGCCGATTGCTTGTTTAATTGAAGTCCAGAACCCTTCCAGAATGAAGTGATGAGCTAGTGCGAGGTCCATACTAGAGCTGTAGCACCCCTGGAAATTTTAAAAGAATAAGGCAGATTTTAAATAAATAAAATCTATTTATGCTAATATTAGTTATGAATTAAATAAAATAAAGATATCATAAACTGATAATGGGCCTTGCGCTTAAAAGATAAATGGGCCAAAATGAAATAACGCCTTTCATTAAGACGTTAATTATAGTAAAGACGCCTTTAGCATGGGCGCTAATTCATACGAAGAAATTTGGAAATAAAGCGGCAAAATATAGAAATAATAAGAGACGACCTAGGTTAAGGCACTAATTAATGAAAAGACGCCCTCTTTAAAGGCGCGACTTAATGTGAAAACGCCCTTGTCTCAGATGTCTTTTTCCTGAGGGAAAAACCGTGCTCGGTCGAATGCATGGCTAGGGTTTTCTATGCAAATGGAAGTAGGCGGCTGTTTAACTGGAAGGGAGCTGACCATGCATGGTAGGTTTTAAACCCTGCCAATCCCACACGTAAAGTTTTCTAATATCGAGCATTAGAACCCTCCAGAATCTTGCCATCACTAGTTCTACCACCCCGTTAAGGCCTTTCCTCCTCTATAAAAGCACTTCCCGATCGAACAGGCCTGGCCTGTTGATGCTGCTGCACTTCGTTGACGACCGTGAAGGGGCGTGAGGCTTCATCTTGTTGCCGTGTTCGTGAAGAACGTGGAAGTTCTTCAACATCTGCATTCTTCTTCCTGTTGCTGTGGAAGCAGTGGGAGCCATTCATCCACTTCTTCCATCTGCTTCCGTTTTGCAGTTGCATGAAGGGGTTTCCTCCATCCCCTGTTCCTGCGTAAAGAAATAGAGCATCGTATTTATTGGGTTCTTCTTCTTATTCAACATTCAATCTTCAACAAAAGGTAGGTTTTCTCAAGTTTCGTAGCCCAAACAATGTTAAAACATGATTTAAGACCAACATGATAGATAAAATCATCATATATCATGCATATGATTATCGATGTGTTCTGTCGAGAGTTTAATTCTTTACAGTAAATAATGCCCCTTTCTAGGGCGTTAATTTGAAAATGACGACTTGATATATGTCGTGTCTCCTGAAATTGACGCCCCTTAAACAGTCGTAAATTCCTACTTGATTTAATAATTACACACGTTAGAAATTTAATAGCTGTATGAGGAAATGACGCCGTGCACTGTGTCATTTATTTGAATTAACGACCCTGCCTAGGACGTTATATTCATAGAAGATGGCAGCATATCAGACGTCACTTAACAAATTCTAAAAACCTTATCAAAGACCGGTCGTCAATTGTAAATATGTTAGTTATAAATTTTTCGCATTTATAGTCATACATAGGTATAATAGTATCGTTTCGCCATGAAAATTTATGGACGTACTATTAGGGTGGAGACCGAGGTAGTGCAAGTGGTTGCACCATTTTTCGTGCCCTCTATCGCAAGATCCCCCGTCTCTCGTCGAAAAATTATTTTGAACATATGGTTAGGTAGAGTTTTTCGAGCCGGTCATTTCGGTATATTATAAGCTAGATTCCGACATTGTTAAGTACAAAAACGAAAGGTTCCAAAAAATTGAATTTTTCAAATAACGACCAAAGTGAGGTCGTCAGATTCATTTTTGACGCTTGGGTATAGAGGCGTCAATTTAACTATATACGTATGTGTATATATATATATATATATGTATATATATCATGTATATATGTCTTTGAAAATCTATATTTATTAAAATATGTAACCGAAAATTATGAAAAAAATGTATTTGGAATCCTAGCATTTTTCTCTTAATTGTCATATATTCTATTTTCTTAAATTATTTTAAATAAAACAATGTGCCTTTTAATGTATGTTTTTGAGTTTATTCAATTAAATAGGTATAAATGTAAATTCTTGTTAAATAAATTGAGTTAAAAATCACGAAAATTAACGTTCCCCAAGAGGATGCTAATTAATAAATGACGGCACCCACGGGCGTTAAATAATATAAGTTTATTTAATTATAGTTAATTATAGAATAGTATGGACATGAATTCTATTATTAACGTATACATGTTCTCACCGTTTTCTTCCGTTTTTGACCCATACATCGGGTCTTTTGGCACTCTCATCTCACGTCCGTAGATGGAGTCCCTGTTTCATGATTGGTTCACGCATACACCTCAACTCTTGGTGACATACGAGCCCTCCGTTGGACATTCCGTTCCTTCGGACTGGCGAGTTAGTCATTGGGACCTCCGTAAGTCTCCTCGTAGCCTTGGATTCTCTCAAGGCCGACTGAGCTGGTTGTACCTTAAACACCTTGTACCTTTTGATTGCCACGTCTTGTGGTAAACCGGCCCTCTCATGGTGCCATCTTGGTCCATGAGAGAAGAATCTTAGCCTGTGGAATGATGATATTCCACTAGGCAATGTCTTGGATTGAGTCCCTTATAGATAGGGTCAATCTCTCAGCTTGATTCATGCCCCTTGATTGGTGACAGGTTTAGTCATCCACTCGAGTTATCACGGCTACCTAGTTAAGGTACCGAATCTACCCAGGTTATCGACACGTCATGATTATCGTTGGTTTTATCATTGTCCATCTAATGTTCTTCTTTGAATTCCGTGGAACCTATCCACGAATCTGCCTTGTTATCCTACTAAGTTTGTTCTTGGAAATCCATGGCTATCACTAAAGTGGTTGTCTAGATATTTACATGTAACAATGCCTGCGCATTTAAGTGCCCGATCTGGTCCTGGGAGGAGCACCCGAAAGTACTTGTGCCTATGGGAGTTATATTTATCACGGTGTGGCATTGCACCGAAGTACTTGCTTGAATCTATGACTCTCCACTATATCTCTATCTCTCTCTCACGTGCTAGACTTGATTGACTTGACATGACTTGCGTGGCCCGGAATGGGCAAAGTACTTGCTTGCTTGCTAATAGCCATTATCTCATGACATGAAAGACTTTATTGATATACTTGGTACTCGTTCAAATACTTGAAATCTTGAATACGTGAAATTCCCTATCTTGGATCAACAGTTATTTCCTTTTGTTATCATGTTCAAATTCCACAGCACTTCATTTTTACATGATTTACATGCTAAACTTGCATTTTCATTTGAATAAGGTAATTACTTAAACCAGTTGTTAGTTCTTGAGATATAATTCCTACTGAGCGTTCGCTCATCAAGTTCTTTCCCCCAACTTTTCAGGTAATGCAGACTCTGACTCGGACTCGGATGGCCAGGAGCAAGAGTGACGAGCGTAGAACCTACAAGCGTCATGCTATTGCACTCTATCGTGTCATGTCGTCCCTAGTTTATTCTTGGAGTCTTGTTATTGGAACTTATGTCATTGCAAGAATTGTAATAATTAAGGCTTGCGGGCCTGATTAGACTTATTAAGTCTTGGAATTATGTGACTTTGTTTAATGGATTAGGTGGTTATCAATGGTATCAGTATTTGGTTATGCTCTTGTCTTATTGCGCACTCTATGTTGATGTCAAAATTCTATTTGCTCTGATTGACATGATTGATATAAACTCGTCACGCTCTTCCCGGGTTCCTTCCGCGCTCGGGGCGTGACAGTTTTTGTGGTATCAGAGCCTAGGATTTCAAATTTCTAGGAAACCCAAGTCCAAGGATATGTCTATTCCTAAACCGTGAGGATGGGTAGTACCGTGGGTACAAGTCCTTGTAGGGCATCCGACTACAAATTTCAACATGAAACTAATTAAGGTTCACTCCTTGTAGGACTATGGCTGCAGAACGCACACAATGGCGTGAGATGCAACGAACTGTTCAAGGCCTGACCCAGGCCTTGCAACAGGTGGCTCAGGGTGGGGTACACCATGGTGCTGGCGACCTCCATCGGAGCTTTAGAAATCTCAACCCTCCGAGATTCTCAGGTTCATCAAATCCCGAGGATGCGGAGAATTGGATAAAAGAGATCGAGCGAATCTTCCGCGTCATGCAATGTGCGGATGGTGAGAAGGTGCTCTTGGCCACGTTCCAACTAGAACGGGATGCCCGTGCTTGGTGGGAGTCCGTCGAGGCCACCCTGCTTGAAGATCATGTTTCATGGGCCGAATTTATTGAGCACTTCAATAGCAAATATTTCTCCGACCGTGTTCAGGAGAAAAAGGCCGCGGAATTTGCTGCCTTGAAGCAACGATCCCTGTCGGCAGCTGAATCAACTCACTATCAAGAATAAATACCCGTTACCGAGGATTGATGAACTCTTCGATCAAATTTCTGGAGCAAAGTATTTCCCAAAAATTGATCTTCGATCGGGTTATCACCAATTGAGGATCAAGGACGAGGATATTCACAAAACTGCATTCCGAAGAAAGGTACGGGCATTATGAATTTACTGTTATGCCTTTTGGACTAACAAATGCCCCTGCAGCTTTTATGCAGCTTATGAATAGCATCTTTAGACCGCATCTGGACAAATTTATTATGGTTTTTATCGATGATATCCTGATATATTCAAAGTCTGAAGAGGAGCATGAAGTACATTTGAGGATAGCATTACAGATATTAAGGGATAATCAATTATATGACAAACTTAGCAAATGCGAGTTTTGGTTAGAAGAAGTGTCCTTCTTAGGACACGTAATTTCAAAGGATGGAATCTCAGTGGACCCCGCAAAGGTCGAAGCAGTAAAGAAATGGGAACAACCGACAAATACAACAGAAATCAGGAGTTTCCTTGGTCTTGCTGGTTATTACCGGCGTTTTATTAAAAACTTTTCAAAGATTACAGTACCACTCACCAGGCTGACCCGCAAGGAAGTTCCGTATGAGTGGAATGAGGAATGTGAACAAAGCTTCCAAACATTGAAGGACCGTTTGACCACTGCTCCGGTCTTGGCCCTTCCTATTGAAGGAGAGAAGTATGAGGTATATATCGATGCTTCCGGTATTGGCCTCGGTTGTGTGTTAATACAACAGGGAAGGGTTATCGCATACTCCTCTAGGCAGTTGAAGAAGCACGAGGAAAACTACCCGGTGCATGACTTGGAGTTGGCCGCGGTAGTATTTGCACTAAAGATCTGGAGACACTATCTCTACGGAGAACAATTCACAGTATTCTCCGATCATAAGAGCCTCAAATATCTATTCTCTTAGAAGGAGCTTAATATGAGGCAACGTCGATGGCTGGAATATTTAAAGGACTTTGATTTCACTATTCAGTATCACCCCGGTAAAGGGAATTCGGTAGCCGACGCCTTGAGTCGAAAGCCGAGAGCCCTTATAGCCAGCTGTATGATACGGGAATGGAAACTATTAGAAGAATTCTCTAGATTAAATATAAGCACGGACCAGAAAGACGGGTGCATTACTCTCTCTCACATGAGTGTGCATCCGGACTTGCTATCCGAAATCAAGAATTTACAAGATGAAGATCCTGGAATGATTGAAATCAGGGAGAAACTAGGTCAAAGAACCGGGTTCAAGCTAGCAATTGATGGAAGAC
The DNA here is from genome assembly GCA_022559845.1 of Amorphophallus konjac. NCBI lineage: Eukaryota > Viridiplantae > Streptophyta > Magnoliopsida > Alismatales > Araceae > Amorphophallus > Amorphophallus konjac. Next base: position 361,605,199 of record CM040126.1, read on the forward strand.
TAATGTTGCAGGAAAGGACATGTGTTCCGGACTGTCCTGAGTTGAAAAGGAAAATTCTAGATGAAGCTCACCGCTCTAGGTATACCATTCATCCTGGAGCAACTAAGATGTACAAAGATCTAAAAAGAACTTTCTGGTGGCCGAACATGAAGAGGGAGGTAGCGGACTTTGTATCTCGCTGTCTCACGTGCCAACAAGTGAAAGTGAAACATCAAAGACCCGCCAGAAAGTTACACCCCCTGGAGATTCCTAAATGGAAATGGGAAGGAATTGGTATGGATTTCATCATGGGACTGCCTAAGTCTAGAGGCAGACATGATGGTATTTGGGTAGTCATCGACCGACTGACCAAGTCAGCGCATTTCTTGCCAATTAAAAGTCGATGGTCGGTTGATGTTTTGGCCGCATTGTATATTAAGGAGATCGTGAGATTGCATGGAGTCCCAACATCAATCGTGTCTGACCGAGACCCTCGCTTCACTTCTCATTTCTGGAAGGGTCTACAACACTCTTTGGGGACGAAGCTCAACTTCAGTACTGCTTTCCATCCCCAGACCGATGGTCAGACTGAGAGAACAAATCAAATAGTTGAAGTCATGTTACGAGCTTGCATTATTGACTTTGGCGGAGGCTGGCATGATCATTTGCCTCTAGCCGAGTTTGCATACAATAATAGTTATCAAGCTAGTATACAGATGGCTCCATTTGAAGCCTTGTACGGCAGGAGTTGCCGATCACCTATATGCTGGAATGAGGTTGGCGAGAAGCAACTACTAGGGCCAGATATGGTAAGAAACACAACAGAGAAGGTTGAACTTATCGATGAAAGACTCAAAGTGGCACAATCCCGACAGAAATCTTATGCAGATAATAGAAGAAGGGAATTAGAGTTCCAAGTTGGAGACCATGTATACCTCAAGGTCTCACCCGGTCGAGGAATAAGAAGGTTCGGAGTTAAAGGCAAGCTTACACCGAGATTCATTGGTCCATTCGAAATATTGGAAAGAGTTGGCGAGGTAGCCTATCGTCTTGCTTTGCCTCCACAACTGTCGGAAGTGCACAATGTGTTCCACATTTCCATGCTGAAGAAATATGTGCACGACCCTTTCCACATCATTGATCATAGTAACTTAATGATTCAAAAGGACCTCACTTATGAGCAAAAGCCAATGAAGATTCTTGATCGAGAGATTCGAGTCTTAAGAAACAAGACCGTTCCCATGGTAAAAGTGCAGTGGAAAAAATGCTTGGAGCAAGAAGCCACCTGGGAAACTGAAGAATCTATGCGAAGGAGATATCCGGAATTAATTTAAACCGTAAGTACTCTATACCCTCCATGTCTCCATTCACGCAAATGAATTTGGGGACCAAATTCTTTTAAGTGGGGGAGGATGTAGCACCCCTGGAAATTTTAAAAGAATAAGACAGATTTTAAATAAATAAAATCTATTAGTGCTAATATTAGTTATGAATTAAATAAAATAAAGATAGCATAAACTGATAATGGGCCTTGCGCTTAAAAGATAAATGGGCCAAAATGAAATAACGCATTTCATTAAGACGTTAATTATAGTAAAGACGCCTTTAGCATGGGCGCTAATTCATACGAAGAAATTTGGAAATAAAGCGGCAAAATATAGAAATAATAAGAGACGACCTAGGTTAAGGCACTAATTAATGAAAAGATGCCCTCTTTTAAGGCGCGACTTAATGTAAAAACGCCCTTGTCTCAGACGTCTTTTTCCTGAGGGAAAAACCGTGCTCGGTCGAATGCATGGCTAGGGTTTTCTATGCAAATGGAAGCAGGCGGCTGTTTAACTGGAAGGGAGCCGACCATGCATGGTAGGTTTTAAACCCTGCCAATCCCACACGTAAAGTTTTCTAATATCGAGCATTAGAACCCTCCAGAATCTTGCCATCACTAGTTCTATCACCCCGTTAAGGCCTTTCCTCCTCTATAAAAGCACTTCCCGATCGAACAGACCTGGCCTGTTGATGCTGCTGCACTTCGTTGACGACCGTGAAGGGGCGTGAGGCTTCATCTTGTTGCCGTGTTCGTGAAGAACGTGGAAGTTCTTCAACCTCTGCATTCTTCCTCCTGTTGCTGTGGAAGCGGTAGGAGCCATTCATCCACTTCTTCCATCTGCTTCTGTTTTGCAGTTGCATGAAGGGGTTTCCTCCATCCCCTGTTCCTGCGTAAAGAAACAGAGCATCGTATTTATTGGGTTCTTCTTCTTATTCAACATTCGATCTTCAACAAAGGTAGGTTTTCTCAAGTTTCGTAGCCCAAACAATGTTAAAACATGATTTAAGACCAACATGATAGATAAAATCATCGTATATCATGCATATGATTATCGATGTGTTCTGTCGAGAGTTTAATTCTTTACAGTAAATAACGCCCCTTTCTAGGGCGTTAATTTGAAAATGCCGACTTGATATATGTCGTGTCTCCTGAAATTGACGCCCCTTGAACAGTCGTAAATTCCTACTTGATTTAATAATTACACACGTTAGAATTTTAATAGCTGTATGAGGAAATGATGCCGTGCACTGTGTCATTTATTTGAATTAACGACCCTGCCTAGGACGTTATATTCATAGAAGATGGCAGCATATCAGACGTCACTTAACAAATTCTAAAAACTTTATCAAAGACCAGTCGTCAGTTGTAAATATGTTAGTTATAAATTTTTCGTAGTTATAGTCATACATGGGTATAATAGTATCCTTTCGCCATGAAAATTTATGGACGTACTATTAGGGTGGAGACCGAGGTAGTGCAAGTGGTTGCACCATTTTTTGTGCCCTCTATCGCAAGATCCCCCCGTCTCTCGTCGAAAATTTATTTTGAACATATGGTTAGCTAGATTCCGACATTGTTAAGTACAAAAACGAAAGGTTCCAAAAAATTGAATTTTTCAAATAACGACCAAAGTGAGGTCGTCAGATTCATTTTTGACGCTTGGGTATAGAGGCGTCAATTTAACTATATACGTATGTGTATATATATATATATGCATATATATCATGTATATATGTCTTTGAAAATCTATATTTATTAAAATATGTAACCGAAAATTATGAAAAAAATGTATTTGGAATCCTTGCATTTTTATCCTAATTGTCATATATTCTATTTTCTTAAATTATTTAAATAAATCAATGTGCCTTTTAATGTATGTTTTTTAATTTATTCAATTAAATAGGTATAAATGTAAATTCTTGTTAAATAAATTGAGTTAAAAATCATGAAAATTAACGTTCCCCAAGAGGATGCTAATTAATAAATGACGGCACCCACGGGCGTTAAATAATATAAGTTTATTTAATTATAGTTAATTATAGAATAGTATGGACATGAATTCTATGATTAACGTATACATGTTCTCACCGTTTTCTTCCGTTTTTGACCCATACCTCGGGTCTTTTGGCACTCTCATCTCACGTCCGTAGATGGAGTCCATGTTTCATGATTGGTTCACGCATACACCTCAACTCTTGGTGACATACGAGCCCTCCGTTGGACATTCCGTTCCTTCGGACTGGCGAGTTAGTCATTGGGACCTCCGTAAGTCTCCTCGTAGCCTTGGATTCCCTCAAGGCCGACTGAGTTGGTTGTACCTTAAACACCTTGTACCTTTTGATTGCCACGTCTTGTGGTAAACCGGCCCTCTCATGGTGCCATCTTGGTCCATGAGAGAAGAATCTTAGCCTGTGGAATGATGATATTCCATTAGGCAATGTCTTGGATTGAGTCCCTTATAGATAGGGTCAATCTCTCAGCTTGATTCATGCCCCTTGATTGGTGACAGGTTTAGTCATCCACTCGAGTTATCACGGCTACCTAGTTAAGGTACCGAATCTACCCAGGTTATCGACACGTCATGATTCTCGTTGGTTTTATCATTGTCCATCTAATGTTCTTCCTTGAATTCCGTAGAACCTATCCACGAATCTACCTTGATATCCTACATAAGTTTGTTCTTGGAAATCCATGGCTATCACTAAAGTGGTTGTCTAGATATTTACATGTAACAATGCCTGCGCATTTAAGTGCCCGATCTGGTCCTAGGAGGAGCACCCGAAAGTACTTGTGCCCATGGGAGTTATATTGATCACGGTGTGGCATTGCACCGAAGTACTTACTTGAATCTACGACTCTCCACTATATCTCTATCTCTCTCTCACGTGCTAGACTTGATTGACTTGACATGACTTGCGTGGCCCGGAATGGGCAAAGTACTTGCTTGCTTGCTAATAGCCATTATCTCATGACATGAAAGACTTTATTGATATACTTGGTACTTGATAACGCGAAAGTTCATTGTTTAAAACACGCGTATAACAATCTTAAAACCGAACTCGCACAAAATGATCAAAAGAGAACGTAGTACTATGGCAAGCACGGGTCGAATCCACAGGGAAGAAGAGATTTTTAGAGTTAAAAATCTTAGAGTCCTTTAAAAAAATACTTGTGATTTGGCTTTGCTTAAAGAAAATTGTGAAATGAAGAACAAACCAAACACTTAATTAAAACACCTATGATTATGCGCTTATGCTATAGAAATTAATTGCATGAAGTGAAAAGAAGAAATAGAAGAAGGGGGTAGAGATGGAAGAAGATCAAGAACTAGATCAAAAGAATAACTTTCTTCATTAACTTAAAAGAAAGAGTACATGAAGTGCAAGACAAGCTTACAACAAAGAGGTGACAAGATTACAATGAAGTAACATAACACAAAAGTTATAATAAAAAGAGGGGCATGAGATGTGAAGATAGTAGTAGCAATGGAGATGACGCCGTCGTCTCCTCCTCACCGAGCCTTGGAGAGGATCGCTCCGCCTTGAAAGAGATCGCCGTGGAAAGTGATGGATGAAGAAGCCGTCGTCATCCACGTCACGAGCCTTGGAACATCACCCATCTTGATGTGCACACCACCATGAAAGGAGAGTTGTGGAGGATAAACTTTGGAGAGAAATATAGAGAGGAATATGGAAGGGTTTGTGTGGAGATGAAGAAGGAAGAAGATGAGAGAGTGAAACAGTGGAAAAATAAATATAACTCGTAAAATAAGAAGAATTGGAGGAAGTGATAGAAAAAGAAAATTTAGATCTACAAGAGAGGAAGAACTTTAATGAAGAACTCAGAGAGAAATAAAGAAGGGAAGGACTTCAAAACTGAGAAACAACAAAATCTAGAACCTCGGATGAACAATGACATTATAGGACAGCAAGTTGAAAAAATGAGAAATAACTTTCAAACCAGAAAGAATTAAAAGATGGCGTAGAAGAAGAAGTTGAAGATCTTTTACAAACAAAGAACTTTTATGAAGAAAGTAAGAGGAGAAAATGACTAGAAGAGTGAGAAACAAGGGGAAGAACAGAGAGAAACACTGGTTCACAGATGAACAGGATAGCACAGTGAAAAACACGACATAGCTTGAAAACTAGAAGGAACTATAAGATGCTCCAGAAGAAGAAGTTGTAGAGAACTTAAAAATAAAGAACTTTGATGAAGAGTGCATGAGCTGAAAATGAACTTACAAGGGACAACTCGGAGGCCTAAGGCTGGGAGAGAAATTACCAAAAGAAGAACTCTCTTCTCCTTCTTGTCATGGGCTATTTATAGGAAAAGTTGGGTAGATGGAGGGTGGAGGGTGGAGATTGTATCAAAGGAGATGGATGGATAGGATTTAAGTAGAATATGATGCATGGGGAAGAGAAAAAGTAGGTGAGTACACCCTCCTTGGGCTTTGGACAACCCCCTTCCCAAGACTCATCATTCCTCTCCTTTATTTCAAACTTTGAATTCAATTTTCCCTCCACCCGAAATATGTGTTTCTTTTCTTTAATTTCAAACTTTTGAAATTTCTTTTCCCTCCAATCAAAATATGTGCTTTTGACTTGGTCAAAGTAGTGGTGACAGTTTTGCCCTCGGCTTCTTTTGTAATTACCTTTGGTGTCCTACACACACATAATTACACTTTAGTCCATAAAAAATATCATAATGTGCACATAAATCTTAAATGCTCATAATTAATTATGCAATGGAGAATTAATGCTCATGGCCCTCAACTTTAATTCATTAAATAATATCACCAAATTAATCAATTTACGTGAAATACCTAATTTACATGTAAAGTTGAGATTAATGATGGGACATGCATAATTATCTAATTATATGCACATAAAACGGTGTACATGTGATGAATTATCATCGAAAATGAACACTTATCACACCCCCCAACTTACTCATTGCTAGTCCCTTAGTAATGCAAATAAAATTAAAATTTAGGACTAACAAGAGTTTATAAAATTCATACTCTCATATCCAGCTCCCCCTTCATAGAACAACCAAAGATTAAGAATCTGGAATCATTAATACACACTAGCCATACGTAGGAACTACATGATCAAGAATTCAAATCAAAGCTTAATAGCACTTGTGCATATATAACTACCAAATCCACAGCTTAGACAATTACGTCCCTCATTCGCTATTCCAAACAAATGCCTTTCAACCCTGCACCTCTTAGATCAGAGCATTATATATATTAGCTTTTTGTCTGTCTTATTGCTTTGTCCCTTTGGGATTTTTATACCACACATGATGCTGCACTACCCTTCACTGCTCAACGCGAACCTCGACTCTTACCTTAGGAGAAGTAGGCCCGGTTTCACAGATCAAGGTTCCCTTTTCCATTTTACGTGAACCTCAACACGTCTTAGGTGAAGTAGGCCCGATTATTAAGACTAGGGGCATTTTTCATGGTGTATTTTTTTCTTCTTTCTTCTTCTTCTTTTTTTTTGTACCATTACGCTTATTTGATAGATAATTTGGCAGAAAGCTTTGTAAAAAGATCTCTTTTCTTAAGAAGTGCAGAATATTAGACATCATACCAAAAATAGCAGAGGGCTTGTCTTGCTTGTTTCATTAGTGTGCAACATGAATTTCTTTTTTTTCTTCTTCTTCTTCTTCTTTTTTTCAAAGTACACATGAACTTTAAAGGGATTCTTATGTCAGTTTTCTATGGCTATATTGACTAAATTTTCCATCATCCTTCTCCCTAGTCTTTTCTATTCCAGAATTACTTTTAAATTAAGCATGAATCATGAAACTCAAAATGGGGTTAACATCTTTCTACTTTCATGGAATGATGACATGCAAGATAAAACTCCTATCAGGTTGTGCAATATGCATCATGAAATTTTTTTTCTCCCCCCCAACTTGAATGGCATTGTCCTCAATGACATGTAGAATATATGAACATGACAATGCATACATGAATGCTTGGGAAGGAAAGGTACAACCTGGGGTGCGCAGACGTGGCTATTTTGGTAGGCAATTTTGCGAACGACTTCTTCCAGCTCCTACAAACACAAATGAAAATGACTCACTAGATTTTTGAAGAGAAATGGTTGGGTTGCCTCCCAACAAGCGCTAAATTTAACGTCTTCAGCCAGACGACATTCTTGTATTTATCATGGGTCACTCAATGGGGTTGATTCCTTTGATAGAAGTTGTGTGTTCTCCAAGTAGAGTTTGAGACGCTGACCATTGACAGTGAAAATTTGACCATTTTTAGCATCTAGAATTTTGACAGCACCATGATCAAAGGCTTTGAGCACAACAAATGGTCCATCCCATCTAGACTTTAATTTTCCCGGGAATAAGCGCAACCTTGAATTAAAGAGCCAAACTTTTTGATCAGGTTGAAATGATTTTCTCATAATGTGTTTATCATGGAAAGCTTTGGTCTTGGCTTTGTAAATCTTGGCATTTTTATAGGCTTCATTCCTCAGCTCCTCCAACTCATTTAGTTGTAGGGTCCTATGAGATCCGGCTTGGGCTAAGTCAAAATTGAACTACTTAATAGCCCAATAGGCCCTATGCTCAAGCTCAACAGGTAGGTGACAAGCTTTTCCAAAGATTAACCTATATGGAGACATTCCAATGGGGGTTTTGTATGCTGTCCGATAGGCCCAAAGAGCGTCATCCAATCTTTCGGACCAATCCTTCCTATCGGGCCTAACAGATTTCTGCATGATGTTTTTGATCTCCCTATTGGATGTCTCCACTTGGCCACTTGTTTGGGGGTGATAGGGGGTGGCAATCTTATGAGTGATCCCATATTTCACGAGAAGAGCTCGGAATTGGGCATGAGTGAAATGAGAACCTCCATCACTAATGATCCCCCTCGGACACGCGAACCTTGAAAATATATTCTTTCGGACAAACTTCATGACAACTTTGTGATCATTAGTTCGGGTGGCAATGTCTTTAATCCATTTAGACACATAGTCGACTGCCACAAGAATGTACTCATATCCGAATGATGGCGGAAAGGGCCCCATAAAATCAATTCCCCAAACATCAAAGATTTCGACCACTAGAATGGGGTTGAGTGGCATCATATCGCGTTTGCTCATGTTTCCAATGGCTTGACACCTAAGACAAGTCTTGCTAAATTCATAGGCGTCTTTGAAGAGAGTGGGCCAGAAGAATCCACTTTGCAACACTTTGGCGGCTGTTTTCTTTCCCGCGAAGTGTCCCCCACAAGATAGAGTGTGACAAAAATTCAGGACGCTTTGTTGTTCTTCCTCGGGGACACATCTCCTAATTATTTGATCTGGACCTACGTGGAACAATTTAGGATCTTCCCAGCAATAGTGTTTGATTTTGGCAAAGAAATGTTCTTTTTCATGTTTAGACCACCCATTAGGAATTTGTCTCACAGCTAAGTAGTTGACAATGTCTGCGAACCATGGGAGTTGACTATGGGTGATGGACAGGAGATGTTCATCTGGAAATGAATCTTGTAAAAGAGCATTATCAGTTGTGAGAATCCAAGAAAGATGATCGGCAACTTTATTCTCAGAACCTTTTTTGTCTCGGATCTCAAGATCAAATTCTTGGAGTAGGAGGATCCACCTAATGAGTCTAGGTTTGGCATCCTTTTTAGAGAACAAATATTTGAGAGCTGAGTGATCAGAGTACACAATGACTTTTACCCCTAAGAGATATGATCGAAACTTTTTAAGGGCAAAGACAACAGCTAACAGCTCCTTTTCCGTGGTGGTGTAATTAAGCTGAGCATCAGCGAGGGTGCGACTCGCATAATATATCACCACCGGACACTTGTCAATTCTTTGGCCTAGAACTGCCCCGATAGCATAGTCGGAGGTATCACACATGATTTCAAAAGGCAAAGACCAATTAGGAGATTGGAGAATGGGTGCCTTGGTCAAAGCCTCTTTAAGGGTATTGAAAGCCTCAAGGCAGGCAGCATCTAAATGGAATGGAGTGTCTTTGGCCAAGAGAAGAGTTAACGGACGGGCAATCTTAGAAAAGTTACTTATGAACCGGTGGTAAAAACCGGCATGGCCGAGGAATGAACGAATTTGCCTCACAGAGGTCAGAGGAGGGAGATTAGAAATAAGGTCGATCTTGGCTTTATCCACCTCTATACCCCGTTCGGACACAATATGGCCCAAAACTATGCCATCTTGAACCATGAAGTGACTCTTTTCCCAACTAAGAACAAGGTTGGTTTCAATACATCTCGCAAGCACTTTCTTCAAATTTTCCAAGCAGTTTTCAAATGACTCCCCAAACACAGAAAAATCATCCATAAAGATCTCCAAGAATTCTCCTACCATATCAGAGAAAATGGCCATCATGCACCTTTGAAAAGTGGCCGGTGCGTTGCAAAGACCGAATGGCATTCTCCGAAAGGCAAATGTTCTATATGGACAAGTGAATGTGGTCTTCTCTTGGTCTTCCGGATAAATGTCCACTTGATTGTACCTAGAATATCCATCTAGGAAACAAAAATATCTTTGGCCCGCCAATTTCTCTAGAAGTTGATCAATAAAGGGGAGTGGAAAATGATCCTTTTTGGTCATGGCATTGAGTTTCCTATAATCGATGCACACTCTCCATCCCGTGGTGGGCCTAGTTGGCACATCTTCTCCTTGTTCATTTTGGACCACGGTGAGTCCCGATTTCTTAGGAACCACTTGAGTGGGACTCACCCATTGGCTATCCGATATGGGATAAATAATTCCCGCATCGAGCCATTTGACAACCTCCTTCTTCACCACCTCCTTCATGTTCGGGTTCAACCTCCTTTGCATTTCCCGACTAGGTTTGGCGTTGTCCTCTATGTAAATGTGATGCATATAAATAGACGGACTTATCCCCTTAAGATCGGCCACTGTCCAACCTATGGCACTCTTGTGAGTCCTAAGGACTTCTAGGAGAAGTGTTTCTTGGGTAGGGGTAAGATTGGAAGCTAAGATAACATGAAGGGTTTGATCGGGGCCTAGGAATGCATATTTGAGAGAGTCCGGAAGGGGCTTAAGCTCAAGTTTAGGAGGACTTTCAAGTGATGGAAGGGCTGGTTCATCTTGTAAAGCTGGAAGTGGTTCAACCTTATGCCAAATGCTACTATGATGAGGGGAATCTTGAAGAGCATTGACCTCCCTTATTTGACCTATGCCCAGATCATTCTCAATAAGTTCATTGTAGATGTCTATGAAGTGGCATTCTTCATCTAGGTCCAAATATTGGGAGGCTTTGAACACATTGAGAGAAACTTTTTGACCTCCGAATGAGATGTCCATCGTCCCCGTAGCACAATTGATGTTGACTTTTGCAGTAGCAAGGAATGGGCGGCCTAGGATGATTGGGGTGTGACTTAGCTCCGAGGAGGAGGCCATGTCAAGAATGAGGAAATCAACGGGGAAGTAGCAATCATGGACTTTCACAATCACATCCTCTATCAAACCTCGAGGGGTCTTGACTGAGCGATCGGCCAGTTGGAGAATGACGGGGGTTGGCTTGAGTTCCCCTATATCAAATTGCTCATAAACAGATGTGGGTAAAAGGTTGATACTAGCTCCCAAGTCGAGGAGGGCACGGTCAAAGGTTACACCACCTATATCACATGAGATGAGGGGAGCACCGAGATCCTTCAACTTTCTAGGGAGATTGTTCATCAAGACCGCACCAACATCCTCGGAGAGCCAAATTTTCTTAGGGGTCGACTTGGGCCCTCTTCTTGGAGTGTAAAGCTCTTTGAGGAATTTGGCGTAGGCCGGAACATGTTTTATGGCATCTAGGAGTGGAATATTGATGTTAGCTTGTGAAAAGAGCTCCATGAATTCCTCATTTTGGACTGGCCTAGTCTTAGTGGGCTTCAGTTCTAGGGCATTAGGAAAGGGGACCTTGGGTTGATAGAAATTTGGATCTTCATGGGCCTTTCCTTTCCCTTTAGGATCTCCCCCCAACTTATCTTGAGTGTAATCCTCCTTGCTTGCATCCTCATTATCTTGATTCTTTTCTATGGAATTTTACAACTCCTTTCCATCCTTGTATGGGTCATCTAACACCTTCCCACTCCTCAAAGTTGAAATAGCCTTGACATTTTCAAATTGTGGGCCTTTAGGTTGGGCTTGTGGGATGGGTTGAGGTAGGAGGCCCGGTTGTGGAGGAAAACTCGGGGGTTGGTTTCTTGGGTTGGCCATAGGTTGACTTGGAAGTTGACCCACTTCTCTTCTCATTGTAGCTTCCGCCAATTGTCCTATTTGACTTTCCAACTTGGAAATGGATTGTTATTGATTCAAGATAATTTGTTGGAGTTTATTGAATTTATCTTCAAAGTTGGATTGAGGCGGAGGTTGGTAAGTGGGTTGGCCTTGATTAGACTGAAAATGTGAATAGCCCATAGGAAGGAATTGAGCTTGTGGACCTCTACCAAATGGATTGAAGGTGTTGGGTTGGGTTTGAAATTGACTTTGCATGGGTTGCTTTTAGACTTGATGAATAGAGGGGTTGGTTGCTTGAGGTGGAGCTTGTTGGGATTTCCAAGAAAAGTTCGGGTGATTCCTCCAGCCCGGATTGTATGTGTTTGAAAATGGGTCATTATTGGATTTAGAGAATCCTCGGGCTGCAAAGACTTACTCTTGGATGGCAGGGGATAATTGAGCCGCAGTTGGACACTCCGTGATATGATGGGATGGGCTTGCACATAGAGTGCATGCCTCATGTGGAGTGACAGATTGACCCAAGTAGGAATGGGATGATGGTTGGCAAGAAGGGTCTTTCAAAGTCAAGAGTTGATCTAACTTTTGAGTCAGACTCTCTACTTTATCCAACTTTTGAGTGATGAGATTTATGTCCAATCTTGGTTCAAAATCACCCCGGGCCTTGATCTCATATAATCCGGCCTGCTTGGAGGACCCAATGGATCTCTCATAGGATGATAAAGAAGCATGATTGATAGAATTCTCACTAAGCATTTCGAATAAATCATACGCCTCATCCTCACTTTTCCTCATGAATGCCCCTCCACATGATGCATCTACCATTTGTCTAAATTGATCGGATAGACTCTCATAAAAAGCTTCGACTATTTGCCATTTGGACAATCCACGGTGAGGACACTTCCTAAGCAATTCCTTGAGTCTTTCCCATGACTCATGCACTTGTTCCTCTAGAGTTTGGGTAAAACCCGTGATTGCCCTTCTCATAGTATTGGTGCGGCCTATAGGGTAGAACTTCTTCAAAAATTCTTGTTGCATCTCGGCCCAAGTTCTCATTGGCTTCCCTATAGTGCCTAACCAATATTTAGCCTTATCCTTAAGAGAGAATGGAAAGAGGGTCAATCTAAGGGCATCATCCGAGAAATTTTGAATTTTTACCGTGGAACAAATTTCTAAAAATTCATCAATGTGCTTGTAGGGGTCCTCATTGGTATTTCCATAAAATGAGGGGAGCATTTGAATTGTGCTTGACTTGATCTCATAATGGATGGCTTGATTTTGAGGAATGTAAATGTAAGATGGAGGTTGATATTGGTTGGGAATGAAATAATCATTCATTTGCTTTGGAGGATTGGGATTTCCGGCCATGAGATTTTGGTGGTGAGGTCCTTGATTTTCGGCCATAAGATCTTCTTGGAGATCGTCTCTTTGATACAATACTCTCTCTATTTCCTGAATGGGTTCTAGTAGGTTTGGATGTTGTGATCTTCTTCCTTGCATAAACTAGGATGAAGAGAGATGAGAGATTTTTTTTTATGATGATTTATATATATATATTTTTTGGTTTTGACACAAACTAGGATGAAGAGAGAGAAGATGAGGATTTTTTTTATTTTTATTTTTGTTTTCTATTTTTTTATGCAAACACAAACAAGTTGTCAAACAAATTACCTAATGACCTAGATGTGACTTAGACCTACAATTTGGATTTCACAAAATGGCTAAAGTGCAACTTGAGTTCACCCTCAATATTTCCACTGGCCAGGTAAGGGGTGGGGTAGTGGGAGGATCCCCTACTTTCGTAGGGACCTAATTACAAACCACTAGCCCGCTTAAGGCGTTTGCCATCCGACCGTCTTGCCTTAGACACCGGTTTTCACAAGAGGGTAAGCCCAAATAACACAAGAACCACAGTGTGAACCTAGGGCCAACGTCTATTGAATTTTATTTAGGGTCTAGGTGATGCAAAGATGAAGAAAATTATGGTTTGTGGGCTAAGGAAGGGTGATGAAATCCCCACCTTATCTTGCTTATGGGTGTTGCCCTTAGAATATTTTAGAATGATATGCAACAAACCAAGTTCAAACAAGGGGTTCTATGCAAGTATGCATGAGCATGTGATTAAGAAAAAGATTAGAAAAGAACTCACCTTGCCCCTCGCAATCTCCAAAATGCAATGACCAAAGTTAAACAATAAGGGGAAAAAAATCTATCCTAAATGATGCATGATCCCTCGTTCTCTCTCTCTTTTTTTTTTGAAATGAATGACAAACTCAAAAGATGAAAGAAAGAAATGCAAACTTACCTCTAATTTTTCTGGGTTTTGTTTTTAACATGTAAAAAATAAAATAAAATAGAGCTTTATTAGTACACTATATACACAAGGAAAATAAAGTTCTTAAATCAAAAATCATCATTCTTCCCCGGCAACGGCGCCAAAATTGATAACGCGAAAGTTCATCGTTTAAAACACGCGTATAATAATCTTAAAACCGAACTCGCACAAAATGATCAAAAGAGAACGTAGTACTATGGCAAGCACGGGTCGAATCCACAGGGAAGAAGAGATTTTTAGAGTTAAAAATCTTAGAGTCCTTTGAAAAAACACTTGTGATTTGGCTTTGCTTAAAGAAAATAGTGAAATGAAGAACAAACCAAACACTTAATTAAAACACCTATGATTATGCGCCTATGCTATAGAAATTAATTACATGAAGTGAAAAGAAGAAATAGAAGAAGGGGGTAGAGATAGAAGAAGATCAAGAACTAGATCAAAAGAATAACTTTCTTCATTAACTTAAAAGAAAGAGTACATGAAGTGCAAGACAAGCTTACAACAAAGAGGTGACAAGATTACAATGAAGCAACATAACACAAAAGTAATAATAAAAAGAGGGGCATGAGATGTGAAGATAGTAGTAGCAATGGAGATGACGCCGTCATCTCATCCTCGCCGAGCCTTGGAGAGGATCGCTCCGCCTTGAAAGAGATCCCCGTGGAAAGTGATGGATGAAGAAGCCGTCGTCGTCCACGTCACGAGCCTTGGAACATCGCCCATCTTGATGTGCACACCGCCATGAAAGGAGAGTTGTGGAGGATAAACTTTGGAGAGAAATATAGAGAGGAATATGGAAGGGTTTGTGTGGAGATGAAGAAGGAAGAAGATGAGAGAGTGAAACAGTGGAAAAATAAATATAACTCGTAAAATAAGAAGAATTGGAGGAAGTGATAGAAGAAGAAAATCTAGATCTATAAGAGAGGAAGAACTTTAATGAAGAACTCAGAGAGAAATAAAGAAGGGAAGGGCTTCAAAACTGAGAAATAACAAAAGCTAGAACCTCGGATGAACAGTGACATTACAGGGCAGCAAGTTGAAAAATGAGAAATAACTTTCATACCAGAAAGAATTAAAAGATGGAGTAGAAGAAGAAGTTGAAGATCTTTTAAAAACAAAGAACTTTGATGAAGAAAGCAAGAGGAGAAAATGACTAGAAGGGTGAGAAACAAGGGGAAGAATAGAGAGAAACACTGGTTCATAGATGAACAGGACAGCACAGTGAAAAACATGACATAGCTTGAAAACTAGAAGGAACTAGAAGATGCTCCAGAAGAAGAAGTTGTAGAGAACTTAAAAATAAAGAACTTGGATGAAAAGTGCATGAGCTGAAAACGAACTTACAAGGGAGAAATCGGAGGCCTAAGGTTGGGAGAGAAATTGCCAAAAGAAGAACTCTCTTCTCCTTCTTGTCATGGGCTATTTATAGGAAAAGTTGGGTAGATGGAGGGTGGAGATTGTATCAAATGAGATGGATGGATAGGATTTAAGTAGAATATGATGCATGTGGAAGAGAAAAAGTAGGTTAGTACACCCTCCTTGGGCTTTGGACAACCCCCTTCCCAAGACTCATCATTCCTCTCCTTTATTTCAAACTTTGAATTCAATTTTCCCTCAACCGAAATATGTGTTTCTTTTCTTCAATTTCAAACTTTTGAAATTTCTTTTCCCTCCAATCAAAATATGTGCTTTTGACTTGGTCAAAGTAGTGGTGACAGTTTTACCCTCGACTTCTTTTGTAATTGCCTTTGGTGTCCTACACACACATAATTGCATTTTAGTCCATAAAAATTATCATAATGTGCACATAAATCTTAAATGCTCATGATTAATTATGTAATGGAGAATTAATGCTCATGGCCCTCAACTTTAATTCATTAAATAATATCATCAAATTAATCAATTTACGTGAAATACCTAATTTACATGTAAAGTTGAGATTAATGATGGGACATGCATAATTATCTAATTATATGCACATAAAACGGTGTACATGTGATGAATTATCATCGAAAATGAACACTTATTAGTACTTGTTCAAATACTTGAAATCTTGAATACGTGAAATTCCCTATCTTGGATCAACAGTTATTTCCTCTTGTTATCATGTTCAAATTCCATAGCACTTCATTTTTACATGATTTACATGCTAAACTTGCATTTTCATTTGAAAAAGGTAATTACTTAAACAAGTTGCTAGTTCTTGAGATATAATTCCTACTGAGAGTTCGCTCATCAAGTTCTTTCCCCCAACTTTTCAGGTAATGCAGACCCTGACTCAGACTCGGATGGGCAGGAGCAAGAGTGACGAGTGTAGAACCTACAAGCATCATGCTATTGCACTCTATCGTGTCATGTCGTCCCTAGTTTATTCTTGGAGTCTTGTTATTGGAACTTATGTCATTGCAAGAATTGTAATAATTAAGGCTTGCGGGCCTGATTAGACTTATTAAGTCTTGGAATTATGTGACTTTGTTTAATGGATTAGGTGGTTATCAATGGTATCAGTATTTGGTTATGTTCTTGTCTTATTGTGCACTCTATGTTGATGTCGAAATTCTATTTGCTCTGATTGACATGATTGATATAAACACGTCACGCTCTTCCCAGGTTCCTTCCGCGCTCGGGGCGTGACACGAGCACTAGGGTCCCTGATTCAGAATGAATGTTTTTATTATGGCCGGTCCGCAGAGACGACTTGACCGTCTAAAACCTGCCAAAAATTGGGCAGCATCTCCCCTGAACCTGAAAGGTTGCAGGAGAGGAATGGGGTCATACTCACTTGTGGAGTAAGCCCCTAAACTGCCGGTCTGCATGGTGACAGCCAGCAAATTCCCAATGGATAGGATACCCCGAGGACTGGCCTACGAGGGGCACCAAAGCTCCGTGGGTGGAAGTAGAGGACCGAGGCAGCTCATGACGGAAGCAACACCCCGAGGACTGGCCTACAAGGGGTGTGCGACCTACAGCACACACTACACCTGCTAGAGAGAGAGACCCTTAGGGAAAGAGGCTCCGAGGACTAGCCTGCTAGGAGCATTTACCCCTTGGTCACCACAGGGTCCCGAAGGGCTGTGGGTTTGAGATTATTGGGCAAGAGCCCCCTATTGTTGTCAGCTTCGTGACTCATGAGAAACATCCATCACTCGAGAGTGGAGTTCCCTTGGCCAATTAGCAGCTCTGTGGAACGATGGGAGATATCCCCCCTCCCCGGGTGGAGGGCTAAGATGTTGATGCTCACAAGACCGGGTTGCCATTCATAGAATAGAATGTAACAGCAGTCACGGAAAGAGGCGATCGATATGCAACTAGAAAAGTTTGCCTATACATGCATACCCACAAATGACTGGAATGCAGTAGTCGCGAAGCGGACTTCACTATCCCAGAAACATCACCTGCCTCCTCTGAACAACGGAGAAATGCAAAGAGGAGGGGAGGCCAAGGTCGGATTTCGTATCAAAACGGAGAGTGACGTGTGCACAGGCACATGCGCGGGGGACCCAGGGAGGGGTTATCCATGTAGCCCATGGCATACCAGGGCGCGTTCAGAATCTGGAGAAATCGGGATCTCGAAGCCGTATACGGGAAGACCCTAATAGATATATACATCTATCGAATGAAATAGCAATGGAAGAGGAAGACGAGACGTTAAACAATCAACCCATTGGTGCATTCATATAAACATGCTATCATTCCATTGATGGGGGGGGAAACCACCCACATATCGCGAGTTCGGTGCCGGCATCGCGGCACGGCCACCATTCTACTCGCAGGAGAGTTTACAGAAGAGCAGATAGTAAAAAAAAAGGACGCAGAGAAGGGGGGAGGGGTTGGCTCATATCATCGCCATCCCTCCCCCTCTCGCTTACATTCGACAAAGAGAAAGCAAGGCCGAGAAACAACGGAAACGTAGGTGCCCACCTGTTCCCAGAACGGAGTATCGGGATGCCTTCTTCTTCTCCGGCTCCGGAGGGCTTCAGGCAAGGAGGGAAGACGGCGGCGATGGGCACTCAGGGGAACCCTACTTCACTCGCAAGAAACCCTTTCTCTCCCCCGGACGATTGGCCCTCCGACCTTTATCTTTCCTCTCGATCTTTCTCCTTTTCTTTTTCTTTTTTTTTTCTTCTCCAAAAGCCCCTTTTCTTTCTTATCAATCGAACGACTGTCTATATATAGGAGCAGATTCGAATTTTTTAACCCGACGTGGAGAATGGCGCGCTGGGAAAGGGAGCTCCATCCTTTGCACGTCGGAATAGGAGGGCGCCGGGTGGAAGGTTCTTTGCGCGCCGAAATAAGGGGCGCCAGATGGGGGCGCGCCGGTTTAGGGTGCGCCGTATTAATGCTCTTCGCACGTCGCAAGTCAGCCGATGAGTCCGGGGATGATTCTGGGGGTCACCGTGAACATTTATCTCGCCAATGCTCCTTGAAACCTCGACGAGATGCCTTGTTAAACCTTTCAGGCCGACGTACGGCCATTCTCGGAACTTCCGATGACTTTGGTTTGATCACGCGGGTTTTCCACTGACACGGCTCTCGACACTATGATAAGTGCCGCTGGCTCGGTCTGGCTAGTGCTCAAAGCTCCTTACAGGGTGGGATAACACCAGGGATAGTTCTGCCTGAGCTAGGTGATCATTCGGCCACTAACGGGCCCATCTTGGCGGGAAGCCGTACCCGTGTCGGGTGACCGGGATCATCTGCCGACAGAGCTTTCGGTCCGCCGTTCTGGAGGGCCAAGGGGATTCTTTCATCTCAGGAGAGCCTTTCATGAGGTGGGTAGCCACTGGGTAGACCGTCGTCCTTGGTCGGACAACGGGTGTAGTGTATGCGGCACGACGGAGTTGATGCCGATTCATTAGGCAGGCTTGGTCACACTACTGGTTGGTTATGAGTTCATCTCGGTTCTCCTGAGGTGAAGTCCCTGGCGTTCATCCTGGGTGACTCGAGGACCTGGCAGCTTGAGAAGTCCTTAATATGTTGATATTTGTCTGCTTCTGTGCTTCAGTGAGCCGTGTCATTCGTCTTCGAGGCTTGATCACTGACGATCACATTTTGGGTGCCAACAGTATGTTGTCATCAGTTAAAGCCTGGCTGTCTAAGCACTTCTCCATGAAGGATTTGGGAGAAGCATCCTATGTATTGGGGATCAAGATGTATAGAGATAGATCAAATAGGATGCTAGGCTTGTCCCAATCTATGTACATAGATTTCATTGTAAAAAGGTTTGGCAAGGAAAATTCCAAGAGAGGTCTCATACCGATGAGACATGGAGTTTACCTCTCTAAGGAAATGTCCCCTAAAACTCTTGAAGAGAGGGGGCGCATGAGTAGGGTACCTGATGAGGACATCTCACGACACTCGCTATGGCTCGGGTCGTCTGCACACCCTTGATTTGGGTCGACTCATTCTCATCTTATGTATCCTCCTTGTATTGAGTCTTATCATATGTAATTTTCATTTTATTGGGTCATGTCGCATGTATTTCCTTTTATTATGTCATGTTGTACTAGTCCATTTCCCCTATTTGGTCTAATTGGGCCCTAATACCTTAGTTTGGGCCTATTGGACTGAGTCTAGGACATGTTTGGTCTTTTGCCTTAAATGGCAGGGTTATTTTTGTCTTGTAAAGATGGGTTGCCTATAAATAGCCCCCATCTCCCTCCATGTACTAACTTTTGATGAATATTGAAGAAAACTCTTTCAAATCTCTCATTATTCCATTCCTCTCTCTCTCTCTAGCTCTCCTTCTCTCTCCCACAAGGCAAGGGCGAACCTCCCCTCTCTCCTCCCCCCTCTCTCATTCAATTCCAACCCCCACCTACCTCCATTAATACCCCACAACTTCCCACAACCCTCTTTTACTCTCCACCTAGTCCCAACAACCCTCCACCAATCCAAACTCTACTTCCCAACTACCACCCACCTCCCTTCACTTCCCAAGGCACCTATCCACCTTCCCAAGGCTAAATTAACCCCTCCCAAAGTCCAAATTCGAATTACCCTCCCCTCTCCCATCCCTCCCTCACCCTAGGTCGAAATCCACTCCCTCCCCATAGCCAAGTTCACCCCCCACCTTCCCTCACACTCATCTTCTCTCTTGTGCACATCGACTCCCCCATCTCCACCTCTAGCTGTTCCAGCCCCCTTTCTCCCTCCATCCCTGCCATTCCTAACCTCCTGGAGCCCTAGCCACGTCCTCCCCCCCTCCCTAAACCTTCAGCCATCATCCTCAAGCTTTGTTAACCCCCTCCCACTCCCTTCATTCTTGCTAGTTTGCCATTTCAGAAAGCAGGTCGCATGCTGCAGAGTTGGGTCCTGAAGATCGCAACAGGACCGGCCTTTCCCTGGTCCTCCTAGTGTCAAGGCCTACATCTTTGGAAAGGGCGTCCAGAGAGCTTTCAAGGCGAGGTGGTTTCGTCAACATCCGAGGTCGGAGCTGTCCACAGGAGCCGATCTCCCTCAACTACGCAGAAGCTCTCAGGCAGGGAACCAGAGCTGCAGTCACAGTCCGACCACGACTTCCTCCATGAAGATCTGAGCGCCATTTTTGGAGGGCTGAAACTACTACCAGTTAGCTGTCTCCTCCAAGAAGAAGGACCTCATTCGGCCACCGGAGCTGCAAGTTAACATTTTCTTCGTCAGGGTGGGTAGTCTGCCCACTGTGGGACCAGGTTCGACCTGTACCTACTCTTCCGGCTACCCCGCTCTCCTCCGACCTTGGATCGAGGCCCCGTCAACTGCTGCTCGAAGCTACTCTGACTACGATCGCGTCACCACCAATCTCGTCCCAATCGGAGTTCAGGAACAGCCACAGCGACGTCTGCAACCTGCTGCATCAGTTCGGTACCTGCCAGGAGCCAGACATTGCTGTCCTGTTCCCATCGCCGGCACTGCCAGCCTCGGGTGTCAAAGCTGCCCCAAAAATTCAAGCTTCATCCCCTGTTAGCTGAGAAACTTTTGGCAGTGGTTTCGTCAAGTTTGGAGTCCCGTGGATCCCGTGGCAGCATCAACAGCGACATCCTGTCCTGCAAACCTGCAGATTGGCAGAACCGGCGGACTCGGAAGATCGGCTTTTCCTTTGCATAAATCCCCACCCCGCTTGGCCGGCTGAAGGCCCCTCCCTGCGTGGAGGTAGTTTTGGGTGTAATAAGATTAATCCCCACCCCAAGTTCATCCCTCCTGCGTGAGGTGTAGTGTTGTACTCTTTAAGTTTCAGGTCAAGCGACAATCGCCGCAGCGTTCGGGTAATTACCCACGCTTCCCGGCGCGCCCTCGTCTCCGAACGGGATCGGTGTCTTCACACCGATCAGGTGAGCTTCTGATCACACCCTTGTAGCTTCATTTCTGCAAATGTAGTATTGCCTTGAATGCCCGTCGGACGGTAAGAGAGCGCTCGGACTTAATTTTAAGCGATTTCGTGCCCACCGCGGCCCGTGAGTGAGTGCCACCCAACACCCCGCCTTGCGGGCCAGCCACCCACAAAGCTGGGTCTCCCAGGCCCATTGGGGGTCAGCCTTAGCATTGTAAGTCCATTAGGACAATTGGGTCCCGCCTCGGACCCTCACCATCATCTCCCGGACCCATCGGGTGAACGTGTGAGCCGAGTGAGCAAAAATCATCATTGTGAGAATCATTGAGCGCTTGTATGCTTGCGGGTCTAAGTCCTAGGGTCATCCCATCATATTTAGTGGTCTTTGGGCTGTGCCACATCAAGTGGTATCAAAGCGGTCATAGGCTTGTCCTTACAAGTCTAGTCTTGGGTCACACTAAGTTTTTCTTAGGTGCATTCGCACACCCTTGCATAGCCCACCCAACTTTGCATGACCACTCGTAGTGGAACTCATTATCAAGGCAATTCATCTTCTTCCAATAAACACCATGAATCCCAATTCCCACGGTGACCGGTCCACCATGTCCTTTAGCTTCAAAGTAGTCCTACCCCACAACAAAATCACCAATGTGTTCCTTGATGAGTACCAATCGGGAAATTATGTCTCCCAAACTCTTGTGAACTCCTTGTCACAAGAAGGGAAAATTGTCATCCATGGGGAATGGGTTTTCGTAGAGTTCTACGTACCTTGTGTAAGCCGCATTCCCTCCAAATCCATTACGTGGGGTAGTGGAGCATGGTGCAAAATTCGGCCCCTTGGGTCACATATTATTTTGGGAAAAGAATGGATGGAAGAACAACAAGCAATCATAGACCCCGAAGGAAAAGGGTGTCACTTGCAATCCCCGGGAGACAAGAAAAGGTTCCACTTCCCAAATTCTTATAACCAAGCCCTCTCCAAGTTTGAGCAAACCATTCAAAAGCGATCAGTTAAAGTGGAAAATGAGCCTCAAATCTCCATTGCACAAAACCAACCCGAACCCCAACATGAGCAACTCATCCCACCCACTGGTGAGCTAACCATAGAGGAGCCCCTAGCTACCTGGCTCAAGAAAGGTCCCATCTTGTACCCTTCAACCCCATGCAACCTCCCCATAGAGCAAGTTCAACTAGTGCCATGTCATTCTCGTCACACAACATATCAATCCTTTTGCTTTGTGGAAACCCTTGAAGACCTACTTAGGAGTTTGAGTTATCAAATGGGGTTGACTAGCATGTTGGCCATGGAACCCATTAAGCCCAAGTACCTTGCCTTTGCCTACTCATCCATTGGCTCCATTACATCTATTTGCACTATAGGCCACTGCACTAGTGAGCTTCTAATCTTCCTGCCAACCCCTAGGGAACTTGACCCAATGAGCCCCACAAAAAAATACTCTCCTCTCCTCAAGGTCACACTTCCTAGTGAGTCCACACTCTTGTTGTTGCCCCTTGTCGATGAAGGTTCAACATGCATCGGGGAACGTCCTACTTGGGCCAACCTATCCAAGGACATAGAGGGATCCCTCTATAAGAGTTTCAATTTCTATGATCCTTTTGACCCCACTCAATGGAAATTCCCTCCTTCCACAAGGAAAGGGATTTCAATTCCCGATGAGTTTTACACCACTCCCCTACCACAAGGAGAGGGCAATCAACCTAAGGAATCCACTTTTGTGCTTACCCCATTAGGAGACGAGTGCCCAGCCCACACTAGGGAGTGTATGCTTTGGAATGCTCAAGGTCCAGGATGGGAAGAAGCCTCATTCCCCTCAACCCAAGTCCTCCTAGATCCACATGTTCCCTTCCCACTAGCCCCTCATTACCAACCCACCTCCTGGCCCTCCTACATCTCTCCCTACCCCTCGCCCCTTTGCAAGGAGCATTACGATAAGTCCCACTGGGTTCATGATTTCCACTTCCCTATGTGTGCTAGGGACCCTAGGGCGACCACTTGGATTGAAACCCACCTCCACATCACCCACCCCTTAACCCATCTTGATCTGTTTGGCCACTCCCTATGGGCTTCCAGTACTCCTCACCCACCACCCACTCCCTCCTACCCTCACCCACCATGTCAGGCCTAACCCACCCATTCCGAAATTCCTCCCACACTATGAGAGTCAATGCCAAGGGTGGCATCAACCTTGGAAATAAGGGAGTGACCCATCCCAAGATGTCCACCCCTTGGAACCGCTTCGATCCCCATGAGTGGAAACCCCCAAATCTCACAGATGGGACCATCTTGATAAGAATCCATGTATCACAACCTTTTGCATCATGTGGTCAGGCTAGTCACATCATTTGTGTCATTCACACACTAGGTCCAGTGCATGATAGGCTTACATTTGGACAAGTTGGTCTTCCCCCACTCTTCATCCGTCTCATGCATGATAGGGCCACTTGTGGCTGCCCCGGTCCACCTAAGTGCATCAAGGTCCACATGGTTTCTAAGCATGATAGGTCAATTCATGGATGCCCTGGTCCTCCTAAGTCTGTCAAAACCAATCTAACACTTGATAGGGCTGAATTTGGCTGTCCAGGCCCTCCCTTCATCCCTATAGGATCATCATTCATGACAGTGCATGGTTTTAGGCCTAGAAAGCCCTCGGATCTCATTCCCCTTCCCCCACATGCTAGGGTGTCAGTCTCAGCTGAGTCCTTTGCACAGCATATCAAAGAGTTGCATGATGACATCCGCAAGCATATAGGGAAAAGTAATGAGGCTTACAAAAGACGGGCAGATGCTCACCGGCGCCACTGTGAATTCCAAGTGGGAGACCAGGTGATGGTGAGGACGGAGCGGCTCCTTCCCGGGCCTACCTCCAAGTTGAGGGCACGAGGGTTGGGACCCTTTCAAGTTCTACGACGACTTGGCAGCAATGCTTATGAGCTTGACCTACCAGAGAGCTATGGGGTGCACCCTACCTTCAACGTGGTGGACCTGGTACCCTACAAAGGCCCCGCGGTGGAACCCAGTGAGGAGCTTGAGCCGTTACCCCCCCCTTATGAGAGACACTCCCAGATGGACTCCACTTCCCAGCTTAAGAGACCGACGAGAGCAGATAGAGGCAATACTGGATGAGCATAGCATCATTACGAGGCACAAGGTGTATCAGCGCTACTTGGTTAGGTGGAAGAATCGTTCCCCGACGGAGGATGCTTGGGTGAGCCGGGAGGACCTACTGCGGTTGGATCCCGACATTCTGGAGCACTATGACAGCCAGGCAGACCCACACTCGACATGGTCGAGTTCTCCCCACCCCGGGGGATTTGATGAGGACATCTCACGACACTCGCTATGGCTCGGGTCGTCTGCACACCCTTGATTTGGGTCGACTCATTCTCATCTTATGTATCCTCCTTTTATTGAGTCTTATCATATGTAATTTTCATTTTATTGGGTCATGTCGCATGTATTTCCTTTTATTATGTCATGTTGTACTAGTCCATTTCCCCTATTTGGTCTAATTGGGCCCTAATACCTTAGTTTGGGCCTATTGGACTGAGTCTAGGACATGTTTGGTCTTTTACCTTAAATGGCAGGGTTATTTTTGTCTTGTAAAGATGGGTTGCCTATAAATAGCCCCCATCTCCCTCCATGTACTAACTTTTGATGAATATTGAAGAAAACTCTTTCAAATCTCTCATTATTCCATTCCTCTCTCTCTCTCTAGCTCTCCTTCTCTCTCCCACAAGGCAAGGGCGAACCTCCCCTCTCTCCTCCCCCCTCTCTCATTCAATTCCAACCCCCACCTACCTCCATTAATACCCCACAACTTCCCACAACCCTCTTTTACTCTCCACCTAGTCCCAACAACCCTCCACCAATCCAAACTCTACTTCCCAACTACCACCCACCTCCCTTCACTTCCCAAGGCACCTATCCACCTTCCCAAGGCTAAATTAACCCCTCCCAAAGCCCAAATTCGAATTACCCTCCCCTCTCCCATCCCTCCCTCACCCTAGGTCGAAATCCACTCCCTCCCCATAGCCAAGTTCGCCCCCCACCTTCCCTCACACTCATCTTCTCTCTTGTGCACATCCACTCCCCCATCTCCACCTCTAGCAGTTCCAGCCCCCTTTCTCCCTCCATCCCTGCCATTCCTAACCTCCTGGAGCCCTAGCCACGTCCTCCCCCCCTCCCTAAACCTTCAGCCATCATCCTCAAGCTTTGTTAACCCCCTCCCACTCCCTTCATTCTTGCTAGTTTGCCATTTCAGAAAGCAGGTCGCAGGCTGCAGAGTTGGGTCCTGAAGATCGCAACAGGACCGGCCGTTCCCTGGTCCTCCTGGTGTCAAGGCCTACATCTCTGGAAAGGGCGTCCAGAGAGCTTTCAAGGCGAGGTGGTTTCGTCAACATCCGAGGTCGGAGCTGTCCGCAGGAGCCGATCTCCCTCAACTACGCAGAAGCTCTCAGGCAGGGAACCAGAGCTGCAGTCACAGTCCGACCACGACTTCCTCCCTGAAGATCTGAGCGCCATTTTTGGAGGGCTGAAACTACTACCAGTTAGCTGTCTCCTCCAAGAAGAAGGACCTCATTCGGCCACCGGAGCTGCAAGTTAACATTTTCTTCGTCAGGGTGGGTAGTCTGCCCACTGTGGGACCAGGTTCGACCTGTACCTACTCTTCCGGCTACCCCGCTCTCCTCCGACCTTGGATCGAGGCCCCGTCAACTGCTGCTCGAAGCTACTCCGACTACGATCGCGTCACCGCCAATCTCGTCCCAATCGGAGTTCAGGAGCGGCCACAGCGACGTCTGCAACCTGCTGCATCAGTTCGGTACCTGCCAGGAGCCAGACATTGCTGTCCTGTTCCCATCGCCGGCACTGCCAGCCTCGGGTGTCAAAGCTGCCCCAAAAATTCAAGCTTCATCCCCTGTCAGCTGAGAAACTTTTGGCAGTGGCTTTGTCAAGTTTGGAGCCCCGTGGATCCCGTGGCAGCATCAACAGCGACATCCTGTCCTGCAAACCTGCAGATTGGCAGAACCGGTGGACTCGGAAGATCGGCTTTTCCTTTGCATAAATCCCCACCCCGCTTGGCCGGCTGAAGGCCCCTCCCTGCGTGGAGGTAGTTTTGGGTGTAATAAGATTAATCCCCACCCCAAGTTCATCCCTCCTGCGTGAGGTGTAGTGTTGTACTCTTTAAGTTTCAGGTCAAGCGACAATCGCCACAGCGTTCGGGTAATTACCCACGCTTCCCGGCGCGCCCTCGTCTCCGAACGGGATCGGTGTCTTCACACCGATCAGGTGAGCTTCTGATCACACCCTTGTAGCTTCATTTCTGCAAATGTAGTATTACCTTGAATGCCCGTCGGACGGTAAGAGAGCGCTCGGACTTAATTTTAAGCGATTTCGTGCCCACCGCGGCCCGTGAGTGAGTGCCACCCAACACCCCGCCTTGCGGGCCAGCCACCCACAAAGCTGGGTCTCCCAGGCCCATTGGGGGTCAGCCTTAGCATTGTAAGTCCATTAGGACAATTGGGTCCTGCCTCGGACCCTCACCATCATCTCCCGGACCCATCGGGTGAACGTGTGAGCCGAGTGAGCAAAAATCGTCATTGTGAGAATCATTGAGCGCTTGTATGCTTGCGGGTCTAAGTCCTAGGGTCATCCCATCATATTTAGTGGTCTTTGGGCTGTGCCACATCAGTACCTTATGCTTTTACCATAGGGTCCATCATGTATGCCATGTTATGTACAAGGCCTGATGTTGCATATGCTCTTTGTGTTATGAGCATGTTTCAGGCGGATCCAGGTGAGCAACACTGGATACCTGTGAAGTGTATCTTTAAGTACTTGCGAAGGACTAAGGATATATTTTTGGTATATGGAGGAGAGGACTTGAAACTTCGAGGTTACACTGACTCAAGTTTTCAGTCCGATAAAGATGACAGCAAGTCAACTTCGGGGTATGTGTTTACCCTGAATGGTGGGGTAGTGAGTTGGAAAAGTTCTAAACAAGAAACCAGTGCTGATTCTACGACCGAAGCTGAGTACATTGCTGCTGCTGAGGCGGCCAAAGAAGCGATTTGGATGAAGAAGTTCATCGTAGAGCTTGGAGTTGTTTCGAGCATCTCTAATCCGGTCCACTTATTATGTGATAAAAATGGGGCGATTGCGCAAGTAAAGGAGCCGAGGTCTCAATAGAAATCGAAGCATATTCTACGGCGGTACCACCTGATCAGAGAGATTATAGCTAGAGGAGATGTTGTAATTGATAGAGTGTCTTCCAGTGATAACATTGTAGATCCACTAACAAAGCCGTTGACTCAAAGTGTTTTTGAGCATCACTTAGGGCTGATGGGGATCAAGCATGTAGGTGATTGGCTTTAGTGCAAGTGGGAGATTGATAGAAATGTATGCCCTACAAGCCAATCACATGAGATGTGATGGTGACATTTCTTGTAATATCTTATTCGTATTTATATTAATGACATTTATTCATTGCATTTTTGTGTTAATGATTCGAATTTGATGATGTCCCTGAACTTGTGCGATGATGGCTGGATCATAATGAGATTATGATAATGAGATCAGTCTTCTGGATGCACATGTTCTAAATGTTCCCAGTCATAGGATCTTCAAGAAGGGATATTGAAGATCCGGATAGACTGGCACACATGATACTTACTCATATGATGGGTGTGATTGTTCTCATAGTCATTAGTGTGGTGACACTGAAGTACGTGTGTGGGTGCTCATTAGTGGAATGAGTTCACTGAACTGACCCGATCTAGAATTTCTGAATGGTAATCATACTGACTGTCAATTAGGGAATTCTATGTCTTAGTAGAACAGTTGGATCTTAGACCTGAGTCTCTAAAGATGTCTTGCATAAGGGATGTTGAGTATTTGATTACTGACTTATGGACTTCTGTAAAGTGGTCTTGTATAATTAGTTATTCGGACTCAGTGGAACTCGTGCGAAGGTAATTAGTTTGACAATATGGGATCATTCACTCTCAGTATGATATATGAGAGAGAATGCCCTACGGATCTGTACTCGGGAAATCCTTTGGCCAGGGTACGGGAGTTCATTATGAAAAAGGAGTTTTTCTAATGAATCTATTTGGAGTATAGGATTCAGTCGAGCCGGGACTCAATAGGGTTTGACAGTTTGACCATACCTTAGTCTTGGTGGGGCATTGGATGAATGAGAATCTATAACTGTATGGAATCTGTAGACGGAAAGGTTCCTAAGTGGGTTGCTTATCCCCAATGTCATTTGGGATCACGAGGCTTTACTTGGTGCTTTTTGTGATCGAAAAGCCCGCTAATTCTATTAAGAGTTAATGGATAGAATTAATTAAGTTAAGAAGGAGTTCTTTACTTGACGGGCTGGAAAACCAAACAGACTATTGGGCCTAGAGGGTCACACACAATAGAGTATTGGACAGACCGGGATGGGCAAACTTTATAGACTATTATTGGGTTTTTGTGAAAAATGCTAAAGGTCTATAAATATACGCTATTAGGAGAAACCCTGGCCAAGCTACAAGGTTGAAACCTGGCCGCCCTCTCTCCTCTCTTTCTCTCTCCTAGGGTCGCCCCCCTCCTTCTCTCTCATTCCTCCTTGATGGATGGTGGTGTTGAGATCGGGTCGGCGCGTGGAGATCATGGAGGAGATCCCGTCTGCTTCCACTGCTCGTGTGGATACGTCTAGAGGACAGACGCTTGAACGGCTTGCGACTCCGGGATCTTCCTCTCGTTCATCTTCGAGATTTTGGGAGATTCTCAACCCCGCAAAAGTAAAGAATCGTTATTCACCGCGTGAGATTTACCGATCTTGTTCGATTTTGAAAAACTGGCAACGATATGCAATCTAAGGTTTCGATGATTTTCGCTACGCTTTCTAGTCGGAACCTTATAGCAAGTTCACACCGAAGAAGCTGGCCATGGGGAGCCTTCAATGGCCTTGGCCGCCAATGTTATTACCGAAGGCACCACGGGAGGACCATCCACGTCATCCGAGGAGGCGCCAGTCGAAGAGAGCTAGCCTTTCCATGAATGACCCCACTGTATTGCATATGATGCAACAATATCAGCGAGAGATCGAATTGTTAAGGAAGCAATTGACTGAAAGAGCTGCTCAGCCCTCGACATCCGGGCAGACCGAAGCATTGCCCGAGACTCCTGGGGGTAACGGTAAGGCCTCGAAAGCTTCTCCGCAAGCGACAGTGTCTCCACCGATACCCAGCTACACTGGGGGCATACCCCTGCATCAGCCACATCATATTACACTGTCCCCGCCGCCGAACTTGCCGTTCCAGGGCTCCACTATTGCACCACAAGCAACAGTACTGACAATGCCACTGGCGCAACCGGCCCACTTCTATCCAAGTCCGGTCGACCCGGTAATAGTGACCAGACTGATGCTCGAACAGATGATATACATGAAGTTGGTGGAGAGGGGTGACGGTGATCACATGCCATTCGATGTGTATCGGTTACCTTACCCGGTGCACTACGCTGCCAGGAGGCTGCCGGCCGACATCACCAAGCCGCCAAAATTTGAGAAGATAATGGGCAAGGGTCTCCCAGAGAGCACATTGCCTACTATGTGAATGTTATGGGGGATCTAGCGGCAGATGAAGCCTATCTCCTCAAATTCTTTGGCTCGATACTTACTGGGCTCGTTTTTGAGTGGTACTCGAGCTTGCCCGTCGGGTCCATCGTGGACTGGCCCGGCATGCAGAAGAAGTTTAAAGAGAGGTTCTACATAGCTAAACGAGAGGTAACTGTGGCAGAGCTTTATGCCACAAAGAAAAGAAATGATGAGTCGGCACTTGACTACATACAAAGATGGAGGAACCTCAGTATGAGGTGCAAACGTCCCCCGCATCAGGAGGACGCAGTGCAGATTTTTAAACAGAACCTGAAAAAGGAAATCATGGAGTGGATGATCAGTGTTGAGGTCAAGTCATTTGACCGTTTGAACAATATAGTGGCAGTGATCGAGGCATTCCTTGCTCGATATTCTTCTGCTCTAGCTGCACCGAGCCAGAGGATCAGGCAGGCCGAGAAGAGACCGACGTCGCCAGAAGTTCACACACTGGACTTCGAGACCTTTGAGAAGAAAAAAGAGAAAGCCAAAGAGACGGCCAACCCTCCTTCACCCAGGTCCACTGAGCGACGGGAAGGCCCCTCCCTGCAGAAGAAAATGAGGAACAAGTTGTATTCTTTTTCTGAAGATAAGTCCCGGGTCTTGTTTGAATGGGCCACCAAATACAACAAGATTACACTACCAGAACCAAAGAGGCCTGGTGACTTGAAGAAGAAAGATGACGCTCATTTTTGCCCGTACCACCAGATGCTTGGGCATACTATCGAGGAGTGTTACATCTTCAAGGATGTCATCGAATCCTTGATCAAGAGAGGGGAGCTGGACATGGGGGAGCACAAGGTGGATCCTCCACAGTCGCACGAGAGGCCAAACTTGGGTACCACCGTCAACATGTTATCATTATACCAGCAGTTGCCTGAAGAATGGTCAGAGGCCAGTACACGGGCCACGTATGAGGCCTTTGTCATGGCGCCAGCCCAGGACCAAGGAGGTTGGCAGGCCGTGTCGATAAAGAATAGAAGAAGAAGACAAGCTCCCCGGCCCACCCTAGAGGTCACATAAGGGGCGTTACACCTCGACCAGCACCGCCACCGGTAACACCTATTTGGCACGACACGGCCCCTCGGCTAGTCATGAGGCGGCATACTTTTAACAAAAAGAAGCACATCCTGATGCAGATGCACAAAGAAACCAGCCCTGTAGTCGAGAGACTCCAGGCCATTATTGACGGGCTTGAAGACTATGAACAGCCTGAGATCCACCCTATGGAGCTGAAGGAATACGTCCCTTGGGAGGAGTTCGAGTCCCTCGAACTGGTTCTAGAAGCAGAAGCCGGGATGGAGGAAGAACCTCTCTTGTGGGGTGAACTCCCCCAAGAGCGGCCACCAACTGGCGAGGAAAGGAAGAAAAAGAAAAAGAGGAGGCCCAGAAACAAAAAGAAGAGTGGGGTCATCCTCTCCTACAATACCCTCTCAGCATTATTTGACACAGCCCTCTCCCTGGGAGAGGAAGAGCAAGAGGTACCCCTCGAGTCACCAAAGGTGAGCCAGGCTGAAGCAACCACTTTCCAACATGCCACCAGGTCGAGACGGAAGTGGGGATGCCCTCCTCAAGATAACCACAACATCCTACTTAGGGGAGAACAACCGTATCATATCCCCGAGCTCAGGGTCCAGGGCATGAAGATCCCCCCTCTATTGGGCCTATACCCTGGAGAACCAAGTGGTTGGAGCGCCCCGTCATTCATTGAATTTCTTACGGCTCAGAGGGGAATACAAGCATGACCCTGCGAGTCCCAGCTGACCAAAGGAGCTGGCGGCCCGTCGGCTCCATTTGTAGTGATTCCTCCTCGGCCAAGAGAAGAGCCCGATAACATCCCGAACCTTGCTGAGTTTAAGCAAGAAAGGGAGGTGACCTAGCAGGTCCCCCAAGCTCAGGCAGCATCGGACCCAGTGGAGGAGGCACCCGCCGATCCGGCCCCCCAGGCCCAAGGCGGGGGCAGGCGTAACAGAGCCGAAGAAATGAAGTTGCTCGAAGTCTGAGCCGGTAACAGAATAGTCAAACACCTGAAGAAGATCCGAGCCAGGTTTACCGTCTGGGAGATTCTATCTTGGATGAAGAGACATGGCAAGCTGTCATCGCTGCACTCCAGACGCCAGCATATGTTGAAGCTTGCCTTGCAGAAATGTCACCTAAAGTGGCTGTGGCCTTCATAGAAGAGGATATGTTGCTACCCACCTGCAGCCACAACATGCCACTCTACATGAAAGGGCAGCTGAATGGGCAGCCTATCAACAGAGTCTTGATCGACCCTGGGGCAGCAGTGAACATACTTCCCTACTGGGTGTACCAGAAACATTACTTTGATGTACACCTGATTGAGGTCAGGAATGTCAAGATCGCTGGCTTCAACCAGAAGTGCAAGGTCCCTATGGGGGTAATGGAGTTCAACCTCTCCCTCGGTGACTTCACGACCAAGGTCCAATTCCATGTGATCAACTGCAACACCTCTTACAAGGCGTTGCTCGGCCGACCTTGGTTGCACCAGAATAGGGTGGTGCCATCCACTCTGCACCAATGCATCAAATACCCTTGCAATGGGAAAGAGGAAAGAATTTTCGCCGATCTCCACCCTTTCGAAGTGTTCGAATGCCACTTGTCGGACGCCGCTTTGTATCTAGAAAGGCCGAAGCAAGCTCCCCAAGTCACCCAGGACAAAGGAAAGAAGAAGGTGGAGCCTAACAGCTGGTTTCCTATGCCGTCGCCAGGCTACATGGCCCCCCTCAGGTGTCATTTATTTCTGAAGCAGAAGGGGTATTCAAGGCCACTCCCCTTCCCATCTACCCTACACCAGGGACACCATACCTCGAAGATCTACTGGAGGACGTTAGAATCCCGCCCGGGATCATCAAGCACCTCACAGAAGTTGTTTGTCAAGTGGTCGGACCATTAAAGACCTTCGAGGTGCCTAACTCCGGAGGCCCGTCCACTATCTTCTATGTTGCCGAGGAGCACCCGGTCAGAGGGGATGATGATTGTAAACTCCCCGATGAGCTGCACGACCCCCTCATCCCTATCATGGGACTCCCCGACATAACTGGCCGTGTAGCCAAAATGACCAGGAAACAAGGGATCCCCTTTTATCAACTCTCCAGCCGAAAAGAAATGTTTAAGAAGATGTGGAACCCGCCAAACCTAGATCGGAGTCTGCTGCAAATCACCCGGCACTCGGGTTTGGGCTTTTTAATAGAAGACTCTTACAAGGCCGACGTGATATCAATCTCGGCCCCGTCCGGCGATGACCTTGGGGAAGCTACAGACCCGCAGGAGGCCCACGGTCATAAGCACCACATGCCTCCGGCTGAGGAAGTTCAGGATGAAGAAGTGTTCCTATGGAATCCACCTCCCTGCAAGGATACGGAGAAGATCCCGCCCTCCTCTGAGAGATCGACCCCGAATGGCCACAGTAATAGGGCGCCATTGCTGTAATGTCCCGGATCTTTGCTGGATCTTTATTGATCTTTCGGATCCTTTTCGGTGAGTTTCAGTTTGCTTTTGTAGCTCCCGAGTTGAGTTTTACGATCCGTGTGGGTCTTTCTCTCGTACTAGTTACGGAACCCTACGGTGAGTTTATTTCTGAGTTCATCGACTCATGGATGCTACAACGACGATGTGCTCGTCGAGCCGGTCATTTCGACTATTTTTGTGTATTTTTCTGAGTTCGGGCCAAAAATTGGATTTTTCAGAAATTAGGAAAATTTCCTAATTTCTTTCTATAAATTCATTTCCACTACTGCTCATTTTCAACTTCACGCTATCTCACTCCGTTCTCTCCCATCTCTGGTCCATTTGGCGCGGGGCACGCACCGTTGCGGAGCTGGCTGAGGCGTGGATGTGCTCGAGTGATCAGTTCGCGGGAAGGAGCAGCGGAAGAAGCGTGGCTGGCGCGATCCCTCGGTGGATTCCGAGAGGGCGTCGTTCGTGATTCAGTGGTTTTCGGCGTGGTTTAGTCCCATCGAGGCACGGTTTCTTCGGTGGAGGTAGGGTGACGGATCACTACTTCTTCCTCTCCGTTTTCCCTGCCATTGCACGTCGTTCGGCGTGGGAACGGTCGAGTTTGGGCTTGGTTTGCCTAAACCGTGATTTCCAGGTTTTTCAAGGTTCATAGGAAAACGGCAACCATTTGTGATGTGGTTAGTGTTAAAGTGACCGTTGGGATGTCTGGATCCCATTCACATAAGTTTCGTGTCGATTGGTTGTCATTCGAGGCCGGTAGGAGTCCGGGAACCTCGGTGACCCACTTTGGGTCGATTTGATGAAATCGCCCCGATCTCTCGTTTTAGGGCTTGCATGTGGGCTTTTGAGCCTCCTAGAGTTGTTTTTCATCGTCTAGGTTTGTTTCCCCTGTGCTTCGGTGTGAATGGGGCGTGGAACGGCCCGATTTGGCATTTCCACTGTTTTCCCACCGTGACCGGTGTAGCGGTCATTTTAGAGACCGTCACATGTCTCTGACGGCCCAACGATAGACCGTCACAGCATCTGTTCATTTTAAAATTTTCATGGCTGAGCGAGCGTAACGGTCATGCCCCTGACCGTTACACTCCCCTGACGCGTCCCGTGCGACGTGTTACGCCTGTTTTGTCATTTTATGCTTGGGTTAAGTCGGTTCCTCTGACGCGCTTGCCCCTGTGCGTCAGGTGAGTGTAACGCGCCTACCCCAGGCCGTTACATTCTGGTTGACCGATTTTGACTGGTTGAGTCGGTTCATCTAACGGTAGTGTCCCCGTGCGTCACAGCGTTGTAACGTGCCTGCCCCAGGCCGTTACGTGCTGTCTGTCCGAGTTTTTGTTTTGGGTCGGTTGGCGTAACGCGCCTGTCCTCACGCGTTAGGTGGGCGTAACACGTCTGCGCTCGCGCGTTAGGCTGCTGTAACACGTCCGCCCTGGACCGTTACGTGGCTTGCATTTTGGGTTTGAGCCTGTTGGCCCTGACGCCCCTGTCCTGGCGCATCAGAGTGGTGTAACGCCCCTGTGCTAGGCCGTTACTGTCCTTGTGGCCGTGATGGCCGTTGGTTTGTTTTGTTCTGTGTTGGGCCGTCTAGGTGATGTTAGGGGCTGTTAGAGGTAGGTTTGTGGCGTGGCTGTGTGTGTGTCTGTCTAGGTTTAGTTTGTCTGTTGTTCCCGTGGTCTGGCCGCTTTCTTCGTGGACGTCGGTCGACGTTTCTGCGAAGGCTAAGACTACGTTGCTGAGTCTGTCGGTAGTTTCTTGTGCTGCCCTTGGTGTTTGAGGTACGGGTGACAGTGCATGTTTATCTGTCTGTACTTCAGCGCCGCGTTTCGAGCTTCCTCTTCTCGTCGCCGTCGGCGTCCAGCTGTCGAGGGGTGACCCCGATATACGGTTTTGTAAGCTAGTTTCCGTCGGCTCCTGCGGTTACTATAGCGTCCTACGGGGGGAGAAAACTAGCTAGACGCCTTGCTCTAGGCAGGAGCCAGTGTGTGCACACGTGGTCAGGGGCTGAGGACTGACGCCAGCGGGTGTGACCCTGACTAGTACTTGTACTTGTGGTTCCGCGTGGGTCTGCGACTCGGCTGAGCTCGCGTAGTCCGTGATCGGTTGGTGGTCGAGACACTTGTGGGGTTTGTTGTGACCTGTCCGGGTTGGCCTTTCCGTGGTTGTACTCGAGGTCTGTGTCTTGTCCTGTGCACGACGCTCTGGTCGTGTTGTCTGTGCCTGTCTAGGTCTTTTCTAGACTTTCTTTTGCATGCCTGTTGTAGGTGTAGGTTGGGGTGTTTGTGCGTGGTTTTGCCCTTTTTCCTCATTGCTCCCTGCTCCTCTTTCCTTTTCTAGGCCTGCTTGCCTGTTCGGGTTATTCCCCTTGTCCTTACCTGTTCCCTACTCTGCTTCCCTTTCTTTTACAGCTTTTTAGTGCTATTTTTGCTGCTGTTCCTGTTGTTCCATGATACTTCACGTTTTTCAGTGGAGATCCGCGTGACCCCTACTGAGCCAGTGACATGAGGCTCACCCCTGCTTTTCAGGTGGGGTGATGTGTTCGTTCTGCTTCCGCGGGTCCTGGAGTTCGAGTCGTAGCTGCCAGCTGGTACCTCCGTCGGGCTTCCCCCGACTTCTCGATACGTCTTTTCTTTCTGTCGACTGTACTGCTAGACTGCTGTCTTTAGCTTTGGACTTGACTCTGGTATATAATTGTTTAAAATCTGTTAATTAAAATGTAATTTTATTTGTGCTATTTTAGCAGCCCGATCTAATGAAATTTAATTGCTTGCTGCTATATCTGTCAGTTCAATGTACTACACGATAATCTTTTTTCCCTTCGGAGCTTTACCGCTCTTGGGAGGCCTCGCGGGTTCCAAGTGGTATCACGTGTATTCGGTAGTCCTACCGGGTATACTTGGTATCCGGGATCCGGGTCGCCACAATTGCCCTCGCCTAACATTGATGCAAAGGACAGGGAAGCGATTCGTACTCCAGGGCCCCCTCGATGTGACTCTGCCCTATTCGCCCTGTGTTGTCAGCAGTAACGTGAGATTGAGATGTTGAAGGCTCGATTGGTCGAAGTGACCACACTTGTGTTTGATTTAATCGGGGGTATCTTCTGCCAGCGGAATATCGGCATGCACCAATCCCCAAACACTATCCCAAACGCCCCCATGCACTTGAAGAAGGGAGCAAGGGATACAGCCAGTTCTCCAGTCGGACGATCGGCTGAGCGAAATCCTACACTACAAGAAAGAATGCAAAAGCCTTACTCTTTGCCAAAGAACAAGACCCGAGGGATCTTTGACTGGGCCTACCACTATGGCAAGGTCTCCCTCCCAAGGTCCAAAAGGCCGCAAGATGCCCGAAGAAGTAGTGACCCCTTGTTTTGCCCTTATCACCAAATACTGGGCCACCCTATCGAAGACTGATACGTCTTCAAGGATATTGCTCAAGACCTGATTGAGAGAGATGAGATCAGAATGGGAGATTATGTGGTGGCTCCGCCGCGCCCCCATGTGATAGGCAGCCACGAAAGGAGTATTTACATGGTGTCAGTTCAGCTCCAGACCTTTGAAGACACAGCTGAGAATGAACAACCCCAGCCGCCAGCAGTGGAGTAGTCCCAAGCATGGCAAGCAATCACTTTGGCTCCTGCAGAAGCCCTCTACGATAACTGCCAAGAAGATCCCGGAGAAGTCCTATACTTCTCCGCTAAGGGGAACCCCTCAGGGCCGTAGACAGCGAGCCTAAAGAAGGGGGAAACAACCAAAGCCTCATTGCCAACCAAGGCGGACCAAGAAGATGCCTATGGTGTCCTTGAAGCAGAAGAGGGTGAAGATCAAGATTTCGTTGACCTACTGCTGGCGCCGCCGAAAATTGAAGATGGTGGCCAGGCCATAGTAGAAGAACTCATTGAAATTAACCTGGGCATGGAAAGCGACCCCAGGCCGACCTTCCTAAGTGGCCTTCTGCCTCAATAGGAGAGGGAGCAATATGTGAAGTTGCTGCAAGAGTTCCGGGACTACTTTGCCTGGAACTACAAAGAGATGCCCGGCCATAGCCCCTACGTGACTCAACACATTCTGGATATTGATCCCAAGGTGGAGCCGGTGAAGCAATCGCCCCGGCGCATAAGGCCGGAGCTGATAAACCAGATTTGCAAAGAAGTTGATAAGCTCATAGATGTCGGTTTTATAGCCGAGAACCAATACACCACATGGTTGGCCAATATTATGTCAGTGAAGAAGAAGAATGGTTGCTCTCCCCTACACGCAACCTTTGGCGGGATACCGTGGGTCATCCTCTTGCCAGCCTGCCGCCTACGGTGCCCTCCCATCCATCGCTTCTGCTGTTGCTGGTGCAAGCAGCTTCGTTGCATCCTCCTCTGGACCTCCGGGTCCTCCTTGGGCCGGTTTGGGTTGCTGCTCCCTCCGGCGCCCCTGTTCCTAGAGCTGCCTTGCCTTCCCCCTTGGTGCCTGCTCGTCCCCCCATCGCTCAGGCTGCTGTCGGTGCAGGCTGCCTCTCCAGCTCGTGGCCCGGCTCGTTCCCTCACCACCGTCAGTGCTGCTCGCCTCTCATCCTCTACCGGTGTTCTGTCGTCGTTCCCCAGCGATATCCTTCGCCCGCCTGCTCCGTCCGTGTCTGCCGCAGTAGATGGCCTCGCCGTGGCTCTCCTGTCGCTGACGGTGTTGCCCCGTTGCACTCCCCCGCTGTCCTTCTTGCTAGGCCTGGGTTGAAGGTGGCTGGTGGCCGCACTCTCTATCTACGGCCGGTGCAGCCTCCCTCCCCCACCATGCTGCAGGTGGCGTTCTGCCACAACCGTTGGGCGTCTCCTCTGGTTGGTCCTGCCTCGACGTCCACGCTAACGCCACCTGGTCATGCTGTCCTGCTACCTGGTCCTGTGGTCTTGCCAGCAGGGGCTTCACCTACAGGCGGTGTCACCCCCGTGCCTCTATCTGTGACTAGAACTGCCTCGTCTACGGTTTTCAGGCGTCCATGGGCGATGGAGCTCATGTGCCTGCCTCTGTTCCTTCTCGCGTCCTTGCCCTTGCTGCCACCCTCAGCGGGAGGACTGCTGGCCCTCCGCCCATCCCAGGTGGTGCGCCAGTCATTCTCCCCTCCGACGCTCCCGACCGCCGGCCAAGCTTGCAACCACCGGTGGCCACGTTCTGCGTTCTACAACAGTGTTACCTTGCCCCATGTTTGGGCTTGTTTTCTTTTTCCTCTATTGGGCTTATTGGGCCTTGCCCACTTGTCGTTCTTTGGGCTCCTCCCTTCCTTAGCAGGATGCCCCCCTCCCCCTAGACCCTTGTTGTCCCCTGTATCCTCAACCCTTCTTTCCCTTTTTTACTTTCAATATATAAAATTCTCTTGTAAGGTGGTCGGGGTCGAGTATTTCCCCTTCCCCCTTGCAAGTATGACCTTAGTTAAAAAGAAGAAGAAGAATGGGCAGATCAAGATCTACGTGGACTTCCACGACCTGAATAAAGCCTACCCGAAAGATGACTTCCCGGTACCCATCACTGGGGTGATGATCAATGCAACTACTGGCCATGAGGCCTTATCCTTCATGGATGGGTCGTCCGGCTATAATCAAATCTGGATAGCCGAGCACGACCGAATTCACACCGCCTTCCGGTCACCTAAAGGAATATTCCACTACAAAAGAATGCCTTTCGACCTCAAGAACGCTGGCGCCACATATTAGCGGGCGATGACCAAGATATTCGACGAGCTGTTGTATAGCAAAGTCGAATGCTATATTGATGACTTGGGTGTCAAGACAAAGAAAAGGGGGGACCACCTGAACGACCTCAAAGTTATCTTCGAGAGACTCCGATAGTATGAGCTAAAAATGAACCCAATGAAGTGTGCCTTTGGCGTCTCCAGTGGGAAGTTCCTCAGCTTCATTGTCTTATATAGGGGGGTCGAGATCGACCCTTTTCAAATAAAAGCTATCCAGGAGCTACCTCCTCTGAAGAATATGGGAGAGTTAAGGTCCCTGCAAGGCCGGCTGGCTTACATCCACAGATTTATCTCCAATTTGTCAGGACGCTACCAGCCATTCCATAAATTGATGATGAAGAATGCACCTTTCAGTTGGAACCAGGAATGCCAGAGGGCCTTCGATCAGTTGAAGGATTATCTGAAGACCCTGCCCGTGCTAGGGGCACCTATCAAGGGAAGGCCGCTCATTCTATATATAGCCGCCACTTAATGTTTGCTGGGGGCCATACTGCTAATGGAGTTTGACATCACCTACGTGCCGCAGCAGGCCGTTAAAGGTCAAGCCATTGCAAACTTCTTCGCAACGCACCCTGTACCTGAAGACTCACCATTGGTCACAGAGCTGCCTGAAGACGAGACACTAGAGGTGGACTAAGTTCAGTAGATCGCCTGGTAGCTGTACTTTGATGGGACTTCGAGAACAGAAACAACCCTGTCCAGACATAGAAAAGTATGGGCCAGGGCCAGCATCGTCCTCAAGTCTCCTGAGGGAGAGGTGTTACACACCTCCTGTTCCATCATCAAGCCTTGCACAAATAATGAAGCAGAGTATGAAGCTCTGATCATCGGCCTCCAAGTCACTTTGCAAATGGAGATCAGAATACTACAAGTATTTGGCGATTCACTGGTGATTGTCAAGCAGGTCCAAGGACAGTTTGACGTCCGAAATCCGAAGCTACTCTCTTACCACTCTAAGGCGAAATGTCTCATGGAGTAGTTCTACCTCATTGAGATAGGCCACGTCGCTAGAGGAGAAAATGTACAAGCCGATGCACTGGAAAAGTTGGCAAGTTCATTGGCAGTGCCGCCAGATGGATCCCTTAGCATCCAGGTGGTAAATCAGCGCCAAGTGCCTAGCATGATAGAAGAGCCAGAAGAGGAAGAACTTGAGGTCGCCACAGCGGAGGCCATCAGCTTACCCGACTGGAGGGACCCCCTTATGTAGTGGTTTAAATACCAGCAACTACCCAGACATAGAGAAGAGAAGATCAAGTTGATCAGAACAAAGGACTCTTATGAGGTCCGAAACGGGATCCTATTCCGAATCATGGCAGATGCCAAACGGAAAGTGCTCCTCCGATGCCTATCCACCGAAGAAGCTTAGAAAGTCATGAAGGAGGTTCACGCCGGAACAACCGGTGCACATCAGGCGGGACCGAAAATGAAAATTGAGATAAAGAAGCTCGGCTACTACTAGCCGATAATGTTTGACGATTGCGGTAAATATGCCAAGTCTTGTCAGAAATGTCAAGAGCATGCGACGGAGCCCAGGAGGCCACCCGTGCTGCTGCATCCAACATTGCCCAGCTGGCCTTTTTCCCATTGGGGAACAGACATCGTGGGTCCACTACCCGCATCATCCACTGGGTGCAAGTACATTTTGGCAGCAACCGATTACTTCTCCCACTGGGCGGAAGCTGTCACTTTGAAAGAAGTGACAGGGGAAATCGTTGTCAGATTTGTCCGTTGCAACATCATATTCCGGTTTGGCACCCCCAACCGAATTATCTCAGACAATGACAGTCACTTCCGCAACCAGAAGGTCTACCGGTTGGCAGAAAAATACAAGATTGACTGGAGGATGTCAACCCCTTATAACCCGCAGGCCAATGGCTTGGCTGAAGCTTTCAATAAAACTCTTTGTACTCTCCTGGCCAAGATTGTTAATTCTAACAAAAGAGACTGGGAAGAGCAGATGTACAAAGCTCCGTGGGCATATCGAACTGTATACAAAACTCCAACGGGTTGTTCACCCTTTTCTTTGGTGTATGGTTCAGAAGCAATTATCCCCATCGAGTTGGAAATACCCTCCCTAAGGGTCGCAATCCAACACGGGCTGGTCCGGGAAGAGTAAACAAATGTCGAGCGAAGGCTCGAAGACCTCTCGAACTTGGAAGGGAAACGGCTCCAAGCCCAGCAGAACATCCAGGTCTATCAGACCCAAATAGCGCGTGCCGTTGACAAGCTCGTCAAGGAACGCGAATTCAAAGAGGGTGACCTCGTTATGGTCAAGAGAATAGAAGTCATGGCTTCCAACCCCAAGGGAAAGCTAAATGAGAATTGGCTTGGACCCTATGTAATCCATAAAGTTTACGAGGGCAAAGCGTATTTAATCGTCAATCATCGGGGGGAGGTTCAGTTTCCACCCCTTAATGGTAGGCAGTTGAGGTTATACCATGCTCCAATTCCTCCATTCAATGAATAATACATTTCTCCACCGCACCGCGGGCGACTTTGTGTTACTATTGTCCAGATGGTTTGGCCACTATTTACCCTGCATTTAAAAAAATAAGAGAAAGAAAAAAAAGAAAAGAAAAAAAAGAAAAAAAAAGAAGAAGAGAAAAGAAAGAAAAGGAAAAAAAGAAAGAAAGGGCGAAGAGGAACCAGTCCCCCGTGATTAACACTCACTCTTGTTATCAAGAGCACACCAAAAGACAAACAAACCATGTCGGCCCTTGACATCTTGTCGACACTGACGAAAAACACCTCACACGAACCTTCTATTTGGGATTGAATAATCAACCTTCTTCCTTGCATTGGCACCAGCCCCGTACCAACGAAGACTTCAAGAGACAAACAAACCATGTCAGCCCTTGACATCTTGTCGGCACAGACGAAAAAACACCTCACCCGAACCTTCCGTTCGGGATTGGAGAACCAACCTTCTTCCTTGCGTTGGCACCAGCCTCGTACCAACGAATACTTCAAGAGACAAACAAGCCATGTCAGCCCTTGACATCTTGTCGGCACTGAAAAAAAACACCTCACCTGAACCTTCTGTTTGGGATTGAGGAATCAACCTTCTTCCTTACGTTGGCACCAGCCCCGTACCAACGAAGACTTCAAGAGACAAACAAACTATGTCAACCCTTGACATCTTGTCAGCACTGACGAAAAAACACCTCACCCGAACCTTCCGTTCGGGATTGGAGAATCAACCTTCTTCTTTGCGTTGGCACCAGCCCCGTATCAACGAATACTCCAAGAGGCAAACAAACCACGTCAACCCTCGGCACCCCCTCGGGTGACGAACAACCCATTTTGACCAAGACCTCTCGTCTAGGTAGTTGAATGAACAAACTCTTCTCTCCGTCTCTTCGGGTGACGAACAACCCCTTTTGACCAAGGCCTCCCATCTAGGTCATTGAATGAATAAACTCTTCTCTCCGCCCCTCTAAGGTTGAATCAACCTACTCGGGCCAAGCATCCCGATGGCCCCATTTGGTTAATCGCACGATGGACATTGTAGAGTGATCCCCTCGTCCTTCCTATGGAAGGGCGAGCACTCTCCTATGCTCTCACACGAACCCCACCGGGCTTTCCCCGAATGGACTGATAGTGCGAACCCACACTTTGTCACAAGGCAAGAAAGAAATGAAAAGATTTCCGAACACCATACACATACAAGAGGCATGTGAAATAATTGTATTCTATTCCTTTTAGAAAATAAGCTACATGGGCTCCGGGGCATACCCCGGTATCACACAAAAAAAGGGAAGTAAAAGAAGGGGAAGAGGATTGGCGGCTAGTCTATCTCCCAGAAGATTTCCTCAAGAGGAAGGATCCCAACGCAAGGAAAGTTCACCATTTCGCGCAATCGGTTCTCCTGTGCCTCGAGGCACTCTAGCTCTGTTGTCACGGAGACCACTTCAACCTCAGCGACACCTAACTCTTCTGTCTCTCTGACCACAGTCGCCTCAGCCTCGGCAAGATCAGACTCAGCCTTGGCAAGCTAGCCCTTGAGCTTCTCTATTCTTCTCTCCAAAGCACGAATGATGTAACAGCTTTCATCCAGGACTCTCCGATGTTGCTCCCTGTTGTCTCTCCGGACTTCTAGGGCCTGCAGATATTCGTCCCTCTGGACACTGATAGCTGTAAGTTTAGTCGAGGCTTGCGTCTCATGGAACTCGCGATGGTTTA
The DNA here is from genome assembly GCA_022559845.1 of Amorphophallus konjac. Lineage (NCBI taxonomy): Eukaryota > Viridiplantae > Streptophyta > Magnoliopsida > Alismatales > Araceae > Amorphophallus > Amorphophallus konjac. Next base: position 361,648,439 of record CM040126.1, read on the forward strand.
CATATTTCAATAACAACAGAACACGTCGTGACCACTCCTCCAGCGGGCAGCCCATCATTTGCAAAGCCCCGGTTAGCTGCATGACCACGGTACGTACTCCTCGGTACGTAAGAGAGGGATCCGCAAACATCATGGCTCGCAGCGTCAACAAGGTTTGATGGACTAGTAGGTTCGAAGTGGCATGACCTATTGAAGGCACAACAGGTGGATTGAACTCGACGGCGCTGTCCATGGTTTCCCATAGCTCGATGTCGACCACAGCTGATGAGGACGGGAGGGTCAAGTCTGAGCGGCGGGAGGCTTCTATCTCATGAGGAAGTCCCTGGCCGACCACCGCCAAAGGCGAAGGCAAGACTGTAGTAGAGCCACCCGATATCCCCTCCACGAGAGGTTGCTCTATCGCCGATGCATCTCCGAGGCTCGGGCTCGTTGCTGGTAGTTGTACTATCGGGACCAGAGCCACAGCTTCAACAGAATGGCAAATGGCCGCAGAGGCTGAAACAACTGCTACGACGGACAGATTTGTCTCCGTCTCCACCTCCTCGGTAGGACTCGGGTTCGTCGTTACTTCACAGGCTGGCAAGGTAAGAGTCTTGATCTCGGTTGGAGAGGGAGCGCTGAGCAAAGCTGGGCCCGACGCTGCCTCCGAGTGACCTACTGCCTCTTTCGCTTGGATTCTCCCATGAGGTAGAATAACGCCCGCCAAGATCTTCCCCAAAGTCTGGGCTTCCCCTGGCGCCATTAACCATCGAGCTAATGGAAGCAGAACCGAAGGCCGCTTGCCAGTCCCCGACGGTAGAAGGGGCATGAGGGGTTATGCGTCGGGTCCCAGAAGTGACTTCAGTCTTCTCGCCGCCCGCAGACCGAAAGATGACCTCCATTTGGGAACGGCCTTACGAGCTCGGGCAGCAGGTGCTTCCCTGGGCATTGTCATTATCTGGCCACGCAAAGCAAGGTTAGCCACTCACTATGTGGAATGAAGTGCTGAATTTTCAAAGGAGTCGAGAGGCCCCCATGCTTACCTCAGCCACAAGCACTATGCTGCTCTCCGGCGTTGTCCCTCCCTCTTCCCGGGTTTTAGTCTCCAGCACTATCTCTCCCTCTTCTGGGGTTTCAGTTGCCTGAGTATGAGTCCCCACAACCCCTTGGGAGGCATGATCCTGTCCAGCTTAAAATAAATCAACAGTCTCGAGGGAAACTCAAAAAAAAAAGAGAAGAAAGTCTATACTCATGCCCGATACCGCCTCTTCTTGCTGTGGCACCTCGACTGCTGGGGCGAGGGCATCCGAACTTGCCATTGCCTCCTCCTGTGGCAAGGCCTCGACTATGGATGCCAGCTTGTCCAAAGCCGCGGTGGCCTTCTCTTGTCGGGTGACCTCTGAGCTCGGGATATGGGTCTCTGTGTCTTCCGGCGGGGTTTGTTCCTATTAAGTTCAAAAATGATAACATCAAAGAGATTAGTCGGCGGCCTCGAGAGAAGCCCGAATAAACAAGTCCACACTTACAAGTGCCGGTTCCACCAAGCTTAGAGAAGCAGATAGTACTAAGGATTTCCAAGCGGGTACTTGAAGTCCGGGATCCTCAGATATGCCCTCATTTGAGAGCACCTCGTCGGAGGAATAACCATAGTCTACCTTCTCGCCCGATGAAGACTTGGTCAAGGCAGGCACTTCTTTTGCTACTAAGGGAGCCCCCACTTCGGAATCTATGGCCGGCGCATCATCACGCGGGCTCGGCAACCGTGACCTCCCGGGCCTTCGCCCTCTCCGTACATATGTTTGCTCGAACAGGGGTACCGCGGGAGCCACCTTCGGCCGAGTGGCTGCTACATCGGCTCCTGCCAAGTAAAGTATGATTTGAATTATGCCGGGCCCATGGGGTCACGAGAAATGAAGGAAATCAATCCAGATAACAAAGAAAAGTACCCTCCTCACCTTCGGCAGCAGGAGTTTGTTCGAAAGTAGTCTCTTCAACAGGTTACGCCACCCCGTGAACCGTGGCCTTACCCACGCCGGGAATGGAAATGGGAGTTGATTCCTCCGCGACTGAAGCAAAAAGAATAAATATGTGTGTTAGAAGAGGGCCCCTCTTGACATACAGATAAGCCTTGAAGAGCTTCAAAAGTTAGAGGACCTAACCTGCGGGCTGACTCGGCTTCACCCGAGAGGCAACAAACTCCCCGAAAGAGGGGATTCGAGGAGCTGGAAGAGTGATCGTGGGGACAGGGAGTGACTCCATCTTCCTCCGCTTCGCCCTCTGCCGCTCAGCTTCCTTAGTAGTAGCCAAGGATTTCTTGACCGGTGACTTTGCCCGGGATCACTTGCTCACCTTTGGCAGAGGTGTAGTAGTGGGGGCCGGCTCCGCCGCCTCGAAGTGGGGAGGCTTCGGCACGAATAGGAGAAGATTCCTATAATGGGACAACAGGGCACCGAACGGGTGCTCTGTAAAAAAATAACCATCAATTAGCGTCGTGAACACCATGAAGAGGCACGATTGCAAAAGTAGAAATAGAGAAGCATTATACCAGGGGGCCCGGTGTACAATCGCAACGACAATGGCCAGTAAGTCAGGGATGACTCCTTGTCCCGGGGAGCCGTTTCCCGAACCAACCAGCATACATCACCGACTTTCACGCAGCGATCTGCTAGGTGAGCCAGGTCCGCATGTTGCTTGAGAGCGAGGTGGCAGTAAAGGTTGAAGTGGTCCATGCCCCACCCGTCAGCATAATGAAAAGAGACGTGCAGAAGCTTATCAAGAATGGTGATCGTCGGGTCCTTCGCCTTCAATCCGTGCATTTGGAGAAGAACATACAACCACGAAGTGTCCTTGTAATTTTTGGGCCTACGCTCCTCTCTCCTCAGGAAGGTGCGATAAGGACACGTTGGGTCCGTCTCGGGGTGCCAGCTTCGTGCAGGGGTGCCTTCTTCTTCTATCGGGAAGAGGTAATTGATGAGGCGCAGACGGTCCGTCCCAACTTGGCACAGATGCACAAGAGTCTTCTTGAACTCATCCTTGGAAGCAGGCGACATCTTGATCTGTGGTGATGGCCGGGCCTCCCGCGCTTCCCTGCGCGCAGCCATATAGGCCGCTAGCTCTTTCTCCTTGCCGTGCTTCAGTCAGAGCAGATGCTCCGGGTCAATATCAATTACGGCTGCTGACTATTTGCTCAAGAACTTCCGCTCCGCACCGTCCTAGCAATCGGTCTTGCACAACCGATAAAAGCCCGTCTGGGCATTCCACCACTTTATATAGTCCGCTATCACATGTGGAATTCGTCCGGGCGCTGGCACTCTGAACGCGGATTCGTCAGTCCGATGGAAGTAATCCCACCAGGTCCGGGCATGCTCAACAGTCGGGCTGCCCCGAAGACTCCGTACAGGCAGAGCAAACTGGGTGCTATACACAGGGATATGCTGATCATAACCAAAATTTCACCCGAAGCGGAAGGGGTAATATGGTTCCAGCAGCAAGGTGTCTCCTTTCCTGAAAACCAGCATGCTCGGGCGGATAGACAACGCCCAGTCGCAAAGCTCCAGCTCTAACAGCGGGTGGATCACTATTTGCTGGCTGATCGGGTGAGGGTACTTCTCCACCTGGTCATCCCGACACTCCCTTTTGCTATTCACCAAGGGACTAGAGTGGGCGGCCAGGGTCCAAAATGAATGGTGCCCGACGAGTGGTGAGGAACTGTTGTAAGCCTTTCCCCTATGTTGAGCAGCTACAAAGTCATCGAGCTCCGCTCGGCGTTGGCGAATTCTAGCATACGCAGGAATAGCCCCCAAGACTGAATAGTGCTCGGAGCATACTCGAGGAATAGAGAGTAGACCCAGGCGTTGAAGAAATGCATCGGGCTGATGAACTAGGCCTGGCGTGGGATTTGGTGCACACTAACGTCCCCCAGCATCTTGTATATCAGGCATAATGTGGCCGGGCACAATGACAGTTTAATGCCCCACGCCATCTGGCAGGTGTGGACACACTTATTTTCGCTCATTATTATGTTGTTCGTTTGTTTAAGTGTGTGGGCGTGCCAGTCACAGAGTGACGATTTATTTAGGCCCCGAGGAGCCACGGGTGCGCTTGATCTGACTCAGTCAGGCGATTGTGTAGTTCGGGTCAGGACTGAGACCCGTTGTGCCATGAAGGTCACAACGTCATTTACATCCCCTCGGAGAGGGGAATACGCTTGATTAATTGTCGGAAATAAGGGCTCCATGACCGAAAGAAATACTAATTGGTGCATGAAGGGAAAAGGTAATCGGGCTACACGGTGACCCCGAGGTGAGGGCATGAATACTCGGATTATGTTGGTCGCCGATGGACCTTTCCATATGTGGACAAAAGTCCGTACGGAAAGCGAGATGGTAACGGGGGAACAAATCCGTACAAGTGTCTGCCCAGGCACGGCAATTTTAATGCAAAGTGGGGGGCTCAGGTCCCGATGAGAAAACGGGGAGGCCTTGGTGAGATGTTGGCCCGGGACAAGGCCGGGCAGTAACCATGACGGGAGGAGTAGCTCCCAGGGGTGAAGCCCAGCCTGCGAAGGCATCACTAATACTCCCGGGTTCAGAATCCGATGGGGAGAGACTACTGCCATACTACTGTATTCACGATGATTATCAATGCTTGCTATTATCATTTATTTATTGACGCTACCCTTTCTTTGTTGATTGCCTTTTATCACCCAGCGACCGTGAGTTCTTCTCCTGCTCATTATTAACCCCCCTTTTATTATTATTATTATTATTACCCCCCCCCTTTTGTTATTATTTTCCCTTTTTACTACCTTGATTGGGACCACTCCCTTTTGTCTTATCATTATTATTATTATTCATCATTCCTTTTATTATATAGCCCCCCCTTTTATTACATATATATGTATTCATTGGAGAGATGATGGAGTGTACCGCTGGTGGACTTGGGAGTGTGCCGCTGAAGGCTGGGAGGGAGTGTACCGCTGGAGGATAGAAGGTGTGCCGCCGGAGGGTGGAGACTAGGGTGTACCGCTGGAAGAAGTGGCTTAGGGCGTACCACTGGAGGGTGAAGGCTAGGGTGTACCGCTTAAGGGAGTGGGCTTGGGTGTACCGCCGGAAGGTCCAGGTAGGAGTATACCGCTGAAAGGGTGAGCTAGGGTGTGCCGCTAAAGGGTTGAGGGATAAGAGTGCAGGGTCGAGAAAAATAGAGTGGAGTTCAGATGGGTAGGGGGAATTCAGAAGGAGTCCTCTTGCTTATGCAGGTCTGATGGGAGACTTCAGGGGATCAACTTTTGGTTTTGTCGTGTGATTCGGCCCCAATTCACGTCCAATAGTGCAGTTCTTCGGATCTTGTTCAGTTCAATCCCTTGAATTTTGTATAGTGCTTTTAGTTGATTAAAATGTCTCATTGTTGCTTAGTCCATCTGTTTGTTGCTTCTCTTCATCTTTTAATTTGTTGTTATTCTTGACGAAAATTCGGCAGCACCTCCCCTTGACCCGGGAGGTAAGGGAATAACAAGGAACAAGCCCACAAGGAGTGACATGAACCAACAACTGAGGGGGTGCCTGAGTAGCCGCCTTTGGGGGAACTTCGGAAAACTCAGAAACAACGCCGGTCGAGAAACCGGTAGACTGGTGCAAGCTATGAGTGCACTAGAGAAATGATAATCAAGGCGTGCCGCTGAGACGGCCTAAGAATGTGTCGCTAAGCAGACATATAGTGGAGGTGTGCCGCTGAATCAGGCCTGTAGGGGAGTGTACCGCTGAAGCAGCCAAGAAGAGTGTGCCGTTGGGCGGCCAAGGCAGGTGTACCGCTGGATAGATCCAGGGAAGGCTATGCCGCCAGACAGATAAATGGGAGGGATGTACCGCTGGGGGGCTATGAGTAGTAGGATGACTGGGAGCTTGAATGTATGCATGATGTGGTCTCTAAAGGAGGGGCAAAAGAGCCTCCTGGCCAGTAGATGAGTTACAATAGCCAGGCAGGTATGGTGGGTGCTGGCTAACCCATAGGTGGGGGCAATGGGATAATACTCATGCCCTGGGGAGCCATCAGAAGGAGGGGAGCCAGCCCTACGTCATCAATGCAGGAAGGTTGGTCGTCTGTCCAAGTAGACCGATGATAGGGGAAAGCCAGCAAAGCAGGGAGCAAGGGGATTGAGGGAACACACCAAAGGAATCAAAGGCCAATGGTGGGGAGAGGACAACAAAACATAACAAGGGTTAACACCCCAAACATGCACTTTCATTCATGAAAGACTCCAAATATCAAAGACCATGGCCCGAAGGCCAACTGCATTACAACACACTCTAAAACGGAGGGAAGAGAAGATAAAACTACAGGGAAGGAAAAGCAGAAGAAAAAAAAAACTGGGGGGAGAGTTGGAATGGGTGGAGGGTGCCTCCCTTTAGCCCATTCCTCCCTTCCCCTTTACACACATCACTCTCCTCTCTTTTTCTTCATATCTCTTCTACCTTCTTCTTCTCTTCTTCTTCTCCTCTTCTTCTCTTCCGTTCTCCTTTGCTGCTCTTCTTCGTATAGGTGTCTTTCGCGTGTCCCCTCTCTTCTCTTCCCTGTGAGAGCCTTTTATACGTGGGCCGTTGACGAGGCCGACCTCATGATGGCACTGCCATCCGAGGTTGACTTCGGTATCTTCCTCGTCGGGTGAAGATCTCCCTCACCCAACCGGAGGGCGACACCAAGGCAGGGGGTTAGATGGCATTGACATGGCCACACTGCGCGCCAAGGGGCCCCTCTAATGACCGTTGTGCATCTTATAGGTTTGTGCCGTTCGGGGGAGTTCACGCTGTGCTGTTGGGGCTGAGGGGCCGTGCCGCTGGAGGGCAGAACGCCCGTGCTGCTGGGGGCTGAGGGGTCATGCCGCTGAGCGGCAGAACGCCCGTGCTGCTGGAAGACGCCAAGAAGGGTGCGCAGCTGGGGCCGCTGGCAGCGTGCCGCTGGAGGCTCTTGAGGGGGCATGCCGCTGAAGGGCCAGGGGGGTCGTGCCGCTGAGAGGGCGTTGGGTCTGTGCCGTTGGAGGCTTGGAGGCTGTGCCGCTGAGAGGGCGTTGGGGCTGTGCCGCTGGAGGCTTGAAGCGTGCCGTTGGAGGAGCAACGGCTCTGGCTTCAGGAACTCACGGTCGTGCGTTCTTTGGGATATTTCTTCACCGTTAGTGTTGGGTCCCGTAGTGCAGGAACACGGATCTAGAGGGGGGGTGAATAGATCCTACTGCTAAAAACTATGTCCAATTAAAAACATAAACTACCACACAGCGAAATTTACAAGATTGATAAGATTGAGGAAATTAATCTAAACAAGTTTAAACTTAATTCACTCAATCTCACCGAGCTCACACGATTACATAACTGATGCGGGACAGGACCGAAACGGGCTAGGACCTACGAATGCAATAAAGTGCGGCCAGCACTCGCACGCCAAAGGTAAGCCGGGCGGCTGACCTCCGTGCCGTTCCTCCGAGTGGAGGCATCTCTCAACAAGAAATCCAAGCCCAACGGCCGTCCCGATGAGGGAAGCGCGGCGATCTCAGCGACTAAGGAGCCGCCGAACGTCTAAGGGAATCTAGTCCGAGCTCGGCGCTCGATTAGGGCCACGGAATGGGTGCTCTCAACTCTCAACCACGCGGTGAATAGTAAAATAGCTAGGATCCTATACGCACTCACGCTGCATGCTAGAGAGTATACTAGTAAAGCAAAATGCCAACGGTGAGGAGTTTCGCACGTACCTCCACGCCTAGGCGTGGGGAAGGAACCCCGGCGAGATCGACAACCCCGATACACAAGGACGAACAATAGTACAACTCAACCACAAATGCCCACTCCTCGCAGGGAGATAACAGGCTACACAACGATATTCAGGGCTGCCGATGTACGGGCTGACGGGCAGCACTCGGTGAAGGGTTGGCCGCGTGGAGGATCCGAACAGTGATCGGCAGATTCGCAGCAATGCGTGACTCGGCGGTGAAAGCTCCCACGACCTGATCCGGTGTCCGAATGAGGCGCCGTCAGCGATGGCGCATAGCTGGGTCACGGGAGGAAGTCTCGACCAAAGGGTGCGTGCAGATTCCGTCCGTGGAAGCCGGGGGCGCACCTGCAAGCTGCAACTGGATTCTGCTCCCAGAACTGCGCGCTCGAGCGGGAAAATTCAGAAGAATTAGATCCGAAGGGCGAACGGGGCTCCGCTTGTTGGAGGACGATGAGGACGCAGAGCAGCAGGTCCCGATCGAAGGGTTCGATCAGATCTGGTCGTGGATGAGAACAGCAGGCTCTGGAATCCGCAGGTGGTCCTGGCGCCGGGTGGACAGGGCAGACTTGCGCGACCTCACGGGAATGGACGCCACGAACAGCTCGGACGTCGGAACGAGGCGAGGTCGGCGGCGTTGGACAGAGGACGAAGAAAGGTACGACCAGTGAATATCCCGCGTCCAAACTCGCAGACGTCCGTCCTGTGGAATTTTTGCAAGGAGGCGGACAGAACCAGGCTCGCAGGGAGAGGGGGTTCTGCGCGCGCTCACGGAGAAAATCGCCACGGGTGATGCCGAACTCCGAATGAGGTGAGACCACCTCGCACGCGTCGGCGACTCGTAGCAGAACTACAAAAAAAATGGGCTGGTCGCCCAAGGTCCTCACGAACAGGGGGTGGTCGTCACTGCTCTTGGAGGAGAAATCCGGGCGCACCGAACTAGAACTTGAGAAGGGATAGAAGAGAAAGGGGCCCTCGGCGTCGCACCGAGGGTTGGGGAGTCACACCCCAAGCTTGCTCCCGTCGCAGGAGCAAGGAGGAACAGAGGAGGGGGCGCAGCCACCTTCAGCAAAAGCTTTTCAATTCTATTCAATAATTTTCAAAGAAAATACATGAGATGTTTTATATGGGGAGGGGGAATGCAAGGGTTGAAACCCTAGCCAAGAGGGAGGGGAGGTGGGTGCGCACATGGCATGGGGGGAAAGGGGGGGGTGCGCAACATGGCAAGGGGGGAAAGGGGGTGCGCAAGGCTTCCTAGAATCTAGGAGGCAATTGGGGGAAGGGGCGGCCAAAGGAGGAGGGGTGTGGTCGGATGGGGAAGGAAAAAGGGGGGGTGCGCACTCCACTCCTACAAAGTAGGAGTGGGGGCGGCTGCCACCTCTTCCTCTTGGAGGAGATGAAGGGGGGCGCCCAAAACCCTAATCCACAAGGGGGGGGGGCGCAAATCCCAATGGGCCAACCATGTGGGAAGGTGGTCAGCCCAAATGGGCCAAGAAGGGTGGACCACAAGGTGGCCCACTAACCCTCTTGCCTAACTAATAAGCCTAACATCACCTAATGGAAGCCTAATTGGCCCCAATTGGCCTACAAAGGTCCACAATAATAAATAAAGTGTCCACATAGGGACTAAACCAAGGCCCAGCATGGCCTAAAGCATAAATAACTAAAGATAACTCTGCTCGTCCGCCAAGTGATCGCCGAGCCAAAGGGATGCCGGTGAGATCCGTGTACTCCGTCGTGAAGCGTGGCGCGTGTCCTCACCAATTCTCCCCGGGTGGGAAGAACTCGACCCCGTCGAGTAAGGGTCACGGTCGCTCAAGTAGCGCTCCAGCAGGTCTGGGTCAATCCTCTCCAGCTCTCCCCGTGTGATCCAGGCGTCGTCTGTCGCAGGGCGCCCTCTCCAACGCACTAGGAAGCGTTGGTAGGCTCCGCTCCTGGTCGTGGTCACCTGCTCATCCAGTATACAATCTATATGCTCGCGTTTCTGTAATGGGGCTGGAAGAGATGGACACTCAGAAGGTGTAATACTCTCAACAGGAGGGGAGGGCCCAAAAAGCTCACTGGGAATCACCGCGGGATCCCGATATGCCACCAGATCTGAGACATTGAACGTCGAATAGATCCCATAGTCGTCTGGCAGCTCAATCTCATACGCATTCGACCCAATTCGCTTCAAGACTCGAAAGGGTCCCGCACCGTGGGCCTGGAGTTTCTTCACGGCCCCCGAAGGAAACCGTTCAGGTCTGACCCTGATCATGACGTACTCTCCTTCTCGGAACTCACGGGTGCGTTGATGCGCATCAGCTAACTCCTTATAACGTGCGTTGCTGGCCTCGAGGTGGTGATGATGCAGACTCCGAACTAGCTGTGTTGACTCATACCTATGTGAATGCAGTGGTGGTCCTGGACATCCAAACACAGACCTAGCATGCCTATGACTCCTACATGATTGGACAACACGGGGAGGACCAGGACAATCAAAGTTGTATCTATCATGCATGGGTGTCCTACTGAATGTGGTAGACTCCTGGGGACTAGATTGCCCAAACTCACTCATGACATTACCCCTATATGATGATGGACATGGTGAAACATGGGGAAGAGACACGTGTCCCTGGCCTCCTAAGCTCGGGCATCTGGATGCCTGCAAGGTGAGGTGTTGACTAGAAGGCCTAGGTGGTGTATGATAGTGGACCTCCTCGACAAAGTGGGGAAAAGAATATGGGTCGAGAGGCTCACTAGGGAGGGGATCGAATGGATCAAAGAAATGATGACCCCTCCTGACAGGTCCCTTCACTATACTTGCCCATGTGCGACATTCGCCCAGATGCAGAGGATCACCTTCAGGCGCTCTAATATATGGGGCAAGGGGCTCACAAGGAAGGCAAGGAAAGCTAGGTTCCTCCCTCGGGACCGTGACACCATAAGAGGGGACAAAATCAACCTCCACGGGTATGGGAAAGAATAAAAGGATCTCGGAGGTGATATGTCCTATGGTATAGACCGAGGTAATAGACCCCAAAGCAGGGAGCGTGAAGCTATGACTATAGGGTTGGTCAGACCCCAAGGTCAACATATAAGTCAACTCCCATTGATAATCTAAACTCCTAAGGAAGTCCTTCACATTTTCAAGAAAGCAGAAGGACCGAAAAGTGGTGTGAAAGGAGTTAAGGGGTACTACCGGCAGAGCTGGTTCCATGGGTGGGTAACAAGGAATCGAAGCATCTAGAGTGGGACCCTTCCTTAACCAGCTAGCTAGAGGCTCTCCCATGACAAGTTTGCCCTCAGGAGACAAGAAAGGCCCTAGGTGAGGGTCGAAGGGCGAAGCATCTCCCTCAGGTGGGGAAAGGGAATCCTCTATGAAGTAGATGGGACCTTGGCTCTCGATCATGGGTGTTGGGCTAAGAGTGTCGACCCTAACCCCTGTAGGTTCTGGCACGACTTCGTCCTGGCTCGAGGGTGGGCCAGGGGAAGTCGGAGATCCCATAGGAGTGCCCATCCTTTCAAGTTTCTCCCTAAAGAGTTGCAGGAGTTCTGCGAGGGGGAGATCTCTCAAGTTAGGGGCATTCGGGGAGGCTTGCTGGTAATCATGAGATTTAGTCTCGGGCCTAGACTCACACACAGGTGGCACCTTGCTCCTCCAACTATGATGTGCTTGGTTGGGGGTAAGAGGTGATGGGCGTTGCGGAGGTTGAGCCCTTTGAGTGGCCTTAGACTGACCGAGGGAGATAGGAGGAGTGGTAGTGCTCCTCGAGCTATGGGTCTCCGAGTAGGAGGGGGAGCGTTGGGGAGTGTAGATCTTCCTAAGTTCTACCTTCATCTCCTCCCAAGAGTGTATGGGCTCTTGCCTCCAACCTGCCCTAAGACTCACTATGTGATTCCACACTTCCAGGGCTTGAGGTGAAAGTTGTCCCTCGGCAATGTTGACTCTCGCGGAACCATATATCCAATTCTTCTCAAAGTATTTTCCCATGCTAGCCTCCCACCTTAGATAGGCTCTAGGGCTCGATCCATCAAAGCGAAGGTCCTCATCTAGAATGATGTCCAGGAATAGAGGGTCAGTCGGACCCTTGTGGAGGGCCGAGTTGTATGGAGTTGACCAAGTAGGGATAGCCATGAAGAAGCACCTGAGGACTCTAAATACATATGCACGCCCTAGGACTATGGAAGGGACATGTAGGACAACTAAGGGATGGGACTAGACACGACTCAAAATGGAGAAGGAAACTGGGGAAGAATACGGACTCAAATGCATCTAAAACAAACCTAATGACTCACATGCAACTTAGACAAATCTAATGCCTCATTTGCACCCTAGACAACCTAAAGACTCAAATGACCTAAGACCCCAATTTGTTAGAACAAATTGGTTCCCTAGGCTCTGATACCAATTTGATGCGGGACAGGACCGAAACGGGCTAGGACCTACGAATGCAATAAAGTGCGGCTAGCACTCGCACGCCAAAGGTAAGCCGGGCGGCTGACCTCCGTGCCGTTCCTCCGAGTGGAGGCATCTCTCAACAAGAAATCCAAGCCCAACGGCCGTCCCGATGAGGGAAGCGCGGGGATCTCAGCGACTAAGGAGCCGCCGAACGTCTAAGGGAATCTAGTCCGAGCTCGGCGCTCGACTAGGGCCACGGAATGGGTGCTCTCAACTCTCAACCACGCGGTGAATAGTAAAATAGCTAGGATCCTATACGCACTCACGCTGCATGCTAGAGAGTATACTAGTAAAGCAAAATGCCAACGGTGAGGAGTTTCGCACGTACCTCCACGCCTAGGCGTGGGGAAGGAACCCCGGCCGAGATCGACAACCCCGATACACAAGGACGAACAATAGTACAACTCAGCCACAAATGCCCACTCCTCGCAGGGAGATAACAGGCTACACAATGATATTCAGGGCTGCCGATGTACGGGCTGACGGGCAACACTCGGTGAAGGGTTGGCCGCGTGGAGGATCCGAACAGTGATCGGCAGATTCGCAGCAATGCGTGACTCGGCGGTGAAAGCTCCCACGACCTGATCCGGTGTTCGAATGAGGCGCCGTCAGCGATGGCACGTAGCTGGGTCACGGGAGGAAGTCTCGACCAAAGGGTGTGCGCAGATTCCATCCGTGGAAGCCGGGGGCGCACCTGCAAGCTGCGACTGGATTCTGCTCCCAGAACTGCGCGCTCGAGCGGGAAAATTCAGAAGAATTAGATCCGAAGGGCGAACGGGGCTCCGCTTGTTGGAGGACGATGAGGACGCAGAGCAGCAGGTCCCGATTGAAGGGTTCGATCAGATCTGGTCGTGGCTGAGAGCAGCAGGCTCTGGAATCCGCAGGTGGTCCTGGCGCCGGGTGGACAGGGCAGACTTGCGCGACCTCACGGGAATGGACGCCACGAACAGCTCGGACGTCGGAACGAGGCGAGGTCGGGGGCGTTGGACAGAGGACGAAGAAAGGTACGACCGGTGAAGATCCGGCGTCCAAACTCGCAGACTTCCGTCCTGTGGAATTTTTTCAAGGAGGCGGACAGAACCAGGCTCGCAGGGAGAGGGGGTTCTGCGCGCGCTCACGGAGAAAATCGCCACGGGTGATGCCGAACTCCGAATGAGGTGAGACCACCTCGCACGCGTCGGCGACTCGTAGCAGAACTACAAAAAAAATGGGCTGGTCACCCAAGGTCCTCACGAACAGGGGGTGATCGTCGCTGCTCTTGGAGGAGAAATCCGGGCGCACCGAACTAGAACTTGAGAAGGGATAGAAGAGAAAGGGGCCCTCGGCGTCGCACCGAGGGTTGGGGAGTCACACCCCAAGCTTGCTCCCGTCGCAGGAGCAAGGAGGAACAGAGGAGGGGGCACAGCCACCTTCAGCAAAAGCTTTTCAATTCTATTCAATAATTTTTAAAGAAAATACATGAGATGTTTTATATGGGGAGGGGGATTGCTAGGGTTGAAACCCTAGCCAAGAGGGAGGGGAGGTGGGTGCGCACATGGCATGGGGGGAAAGGGGGGGTGCGCAACATGGCAAGGGGGGAAAGGGGGTGCGCAAGGCTTCCTAGAATCTAGGAGGCAATTGGGGGAAGGGGCGGCCAAAGGAGGAGGGGTGTGGTCGGATGGGGAAGGAAAAAGGGGGGGTGCGCACTCCACTCCTACAAAGTAGGAGTGGGGGCGGCTGCCACCTCTTCCTCTTGGAGGAGATGAAGGGGGGCGCCCAAAACCCTAATCCACAAGGGGGGGGCGCAAATCCCAATGGGCCAACCATGTGGGAAGGTGGTCAGCCCAAATGGGCCAAGAAGGGTGGACCACAAGGTGGCCCACTAACCCTCTTGCCTAACTAATAAGCCTAACATCACCTAATGGAAGCCTAATTGGCCCCAATTGGCCTACAAAGGTCCACAATAATAAATAAAGTGTCCACGTAGGGACTAAAGCAAGGCCCAGCATGGCCTAAAGCATAAATAACTAAAGATAACTCTGCTCGTCCGCCAAGTGATCGCCGAGCCAAAGGGATGCCGGTGAGATCCGTGTACTCCGTCGTGAAGCGTGGCGCGTGTCCTCACCAATAACCAGAAAGTCAAGAACTCACAATCACACAAATGAAACCACAAGACACGAGGATTTTTAAGGTGGTTCGGGACCACGACGGGCTCCCTACGTCCACCCCTCACCAAACCGATGAGGCTTCACTACACGCTATAAAATGTAGCAACACGGGGACGAACCCCAACACACACACGCTGCTTTCACAGCAAACCACACAGGAGGCCTTGCCTCAAACTACTGCCACAGTAGCACACACACACACACACACATCATTGGGAAACACACCCCGAGCAAGATACCTCACATGGAGACACAACTCCGTCCACACACACGTAGGGCAATGCCTACACAACCACACGGGAGTAAACTCCCAACCACACACGCGGATATACTCCGCACAAATCGACACACAAGAGACCACACACACACTCGGAGACCCCTTTCTCCGAACACCCACACGAAATATTCTGTCAAATGTATATGTAACAAACACAAATATATTCTATGACCTTCCATACAAATTCTATATATGTAAACTAGAAGAATGCATCAAGTATAAGGCTCCCGCTTCTTCATCAAAATCTGATTCTCCTTGCTCGTTGATGGATGTTCATAATCTTGACATCATCTTCTTCCTCTCCTCTAGTCGCTTCTCTTTTTCTTATTCCAATCTCCTCTCTTCACCTGAAAGAGTAGATAGACATAATGAGTTCGATCTTTAAGCTAATCTCAAACAAGAATATAGACATGAATGGTTTAGAGATTCCCCTCTTCTTCACCTATACAAAAGAATATATGAGCATTAGAGATGTTGTATCACAAAGATTATAGCTCATATATATAAGCAAGAGAGAGTGAACAAAGAACATGTAAATGATTATTACACTTCTTAGATGCCCATTCAAAACCTTGAACAATCTCAAACAAAAGATATAGAAGTGAAAGATCAAGATTACTCCCTCATGAAATGCTTCTACAGGATGAAGAACGTTCTTGAAGCAATTGTGAAGAAATGCAGCACAAACAGAGGTTGGATCTTGATTTCGGATGCCCCTTTCAGTTGTATATGATCTTGGGCCTTGATTCAAGCTTCTTCCTTTCGATTTCAGCTTCAGAGCAAGGTGGAAGAGGGCTTGAAAGCTTCAACTCCGAACCTGCACACCAAAGAATAGTTTTCAGCCCTCTCCTTAGGATTTTCACTCCAATAGGATGTTTTATAAGCTTAGAACGGTCAAGGGACAGCTTGGAGACCAGATTCATATAGGGCATTAGGATGTGATTGGTAGGACTTTTGGGGCAAGAAAACGGCAGTCAAACATGGTGGCTGGACGTTCGAACGGAAGGGGTCGACCCCGGGGTCGACCCTCGGGCAAACAGAAGCCAACCAGAACAAAATTTGTGGTTCTGGGTTACAGGGGTCGACCCTTCAATGGGTCGACCCCAGGGGTCGACCCTCATGCTTCCAGAACCCAAACAGAACCTTATTTAAGGTTCTGTGTTACAGGGGTCAACCCCAGGGTCGACCCACGGGTCTGGGGTCGACCCCTTTCAGCAGGTTTCACAAAAAAGAAAAAAATAGCTCTGCGCGCTTCGGCGACAGGAATTAATTCTCCTAGCTCCGAACTCCGATCGAAGCAAGACTGGAGGCGTTGGAAAGACGACTCCCAGAGCTACAACATATAATTTTTGAAGGGAGATCCAACGGTTGCATTGAAAATGGTGAAGACTGTAAGACAGTTTGAGTTTGAAAAATAACTAAAACCTCCATCAAATCAAAGGGAAACAAATGATCAAATATTACCATAATCTCATGAAGATCAACAATGATTTTGCATCCTGAAAAATATGATAAACCAAGAGGTTAGATCAAGATCAAAATATATGGGTCAGGCATTAACATATAAAGCTAGTTTTGAGATCGAGACCCAAAAGTCATGAAATGTGATTGCGAAATCATTAGCACGAGGCATATGAGCATTCCCATGATCGATCAACATCAAGGCATTAGAGAACTTAATTTTCCAATTCAAGATTAGAAGAGTCTCACCATGGATTCCAATATAACTTCTTACCTTGAAGCAATATTACCCTGCACTATATGGCAATGAACTCATAAGCAAGTTGATATTAAACCGAATCTCAAGATCTCAATTTCAACCCAATTCTCCTACAAGCCATTTCACCAACCATTTAAGCCATATGATCCGAAGGACAAGGAACCATCATTCAAACTCATCAAACCACATATCATTCCCTCCATTCATTTAGCATTACTAAAGTACACATTCATGATATGAGGCTCAATATGACATGATGTACATGAGGCTCAATAGGACATGATGCTCGAGTGTGCTTTTCACAAAGGCCTTTCACATTGAAGATAGAGCAACCGCACCAAGTGTAGATGGAATGTATATGTAATATGCTAACCTCAAAGCACGTATGAACCTCAAAGAGTCACAGATGCATTCACATGATGATAAGCCTTGTAGAATTACAATTCATCCACATGATGATAAGCCTTATAGAATTACAATGCATACAATGCATCCACATGATGATATCCCAAAAGAAATAGTGTATGTTCATTTCCACAACCAGTTCAAGTGAAGAGCATTCACGCACAAGGCTAAGCAACAAAGGTATTTTGTAATCATCAAAATCACATACACAACAATCTCTCCCATTTTGATGATGACAAAATATTATGCTATAATGCTCTCTCCCCCTTTGACAGAATCAGAAATGGGGATCATGATGGGGAATCCAGAAGGGCAAGAACCCATGGACAACCGGATTATGAAGGGAACCAATGTGCACAATATGCATGAACTAATGGCAGTACTGTTGGATACCAATTGTCTGATACCAAATATTGAAAGTGGAAATGCAAATGTGGACAATGTGGTCATGTAGAATGCAAGATGACAAAACGATATGCAAATGCACATGAGTTGCAGCAATTGTAAATGGCGTATGGCACGAATAATGATGAGCCAGCAAATAAGCACTCAAACACCAATAGAAAGGTATTGACTCATGCAAGACCTGATGAGTTAAGTAGATAAGATCACATGCAAAGCTCCCCCATTGACATTGACACATTAGATGACTGTTTTTTATTTTCAAATTTTTGATTTTTAGTTTTCTTGTGAAATGCATGAAGCATGATGTATGAAAATGATGAGACATGAATTGCATACAATGTAATCAAGCAGATATCTATAGATACATGCAATATAACTCCTTCACAAGAAGTGATACCAATTGATATACAGTGAGGGGATAGGTGTAGGAAAAGTGCAA
The DNA here is from genome assembly GCA_022559845.1 of Amorphophallus konjac. Classification (NCBI taxonomy): domain Eukaryota; kingdom Viridiplantae; phylum Streptophyta; class Magnoliopsida; order Alismatales; family Araceae; genus Amorphophallus; species Amorphophallus konjac. Next base: position 361,666,007 of record CM040126.1, read on the forward strand.
GTGAGTCATTAAGTTCAGAATGCTCATGTTTACACTTAGAGGATTATGCAGATAAATAGGAGAAGACGTACAGCAGGTCATTGTAATTAATCAAATTTTCAGAATACATATCAAATCAAATTACCATGTGCAAGTGAGTAACATGAGAATGACGTTTAGCCATATGGATAACCAGATTTTCAAGTAAACACAATAGTAAGTGTACAAACTGCATTTCAATCTAGAGAACAACGTATTGGAGGCTTCGCTCTGCCTCAACAAATTATCATCAGTAATTTTCATACTGGCAATCTGAATTTTTCTAAGAAGGATCAGGTTCAAAATAATTCATTTTTACGCGAGGAGACACATGGAGCTCATGCCAGAATCCTCGGTTACTCAGAATACTGAACCTTGTCACCTCATTTGAACAGAGATACTTTAGTCAACACTTTTCAGAAATGAACCACATCACGTCTCAGGTGACATGTGCCCAGTTTACTTAGTGAGGCTTAGCATTGCTCTGCCTTTCATATCAATCATTTTTTGTATGTGGAGGCAGGCATCTTTTTTCTCAACTGTCTCTTATCATCCATGCAGCAAGTTGAATTACTTTAGAGTGTTGAAATAAAATTCCTATATCCTTATGAACAACACTCAATTTCACATTAAAGTGCATGAAGTGTACGAATTTGATTTAACATGTATGGAGAAAATTTAACTTAGAACAGGATAGTGTAGCTCCCCCTATGTAAATACAATAAGCATGAAATGCTCCCCCTTAGAGTTTTACATGAAGTACATTTTTTAAGACTCAGATGCAACATTATTTAACAATAGAGTATTCGGTCGTAAAAATTTCAAAGGAAGGGGTTGAATAGCATATAATAACATGCAAGCATACAATGGAGATATGCATATGCAATGCAAAATGAACAGATATGTAATTTCAGTTCTGAATTGTTGGCCCCAAAGATAAGATACCATTGTTGGAAGAATTCATTTTTTGGACTTATGCAACATGGAATGTTCAAAATGATGCATTTCAAAGTATGCACTATATGCATGCGAAAAATGCCAATTATGCAACACGACACACGATGAGCTTCTTCTTCCAGAAGCACTATGTGAATGATATGCAGAGAATGATATGCAGATATGCAATGTGATGCAAGATTTCAGATTTCACATGACACTCTATATGCACCCAATGCAACTAATGCATGACACGCATTACCAATTGTTCAAATGTGAGGACACACTTTTATTCTGAAAAGAGAATTCAGAAAATTCATTCAAAGTATCAAAATCATCACATGTGAACTTTTCTTGAAAATAGTTGTGCATTTATCCAGAAAGATGAGTGGCACATTTGTAAAGACCATGGAACATTGATCAACTTCAGTCCTCAAAATGTTCAGCCATAGAACAATATCATCATGCTGAGAGAATGAAAAACATCAATCTCAAAATTTTCAGCATGTAAAACTCCCCCATAATCAATGCATGATTTCAAAAAATTCATTTAAGTTTGATGCCATATGCATAGATGATTCATGGTACCGGGCGGAGACACATTCTCACGCATGGTGATAGCTTTCAGACAAGCTTGACCTGCCCTTCCACATGTCACCATTTTATATACCATGTGATCATTGAAATGATTATCAGAAACAAATGTATTCTCATTTGACATCGGGGGTTTATCAAAAAGTATTCAATGGCTACACTCTCATATATACAACTCAGATGCTTCAATACCATTCAGCCATGCATTCATCTTCCACATTGTCAAAAGCAACCAAGGGGTATTCAAAACTTCAAAATCATTGTCTATCAAGATATGGCAATAACATCAAGACCAAGGAGCTTCAAACAAACACTTTCTTTTCTCACCTTTGTCTTGAGTTACCTTTATTGACATTTTCAGATTCTTTACTTTATTCCCCTTGTTGTCTTCTTCATCAACAAGCTCATTTCTTTCTCTCCTGCAAGAAATATATCGATATTAGTCAAAGGAGTTCCATTGAGACCCCAAATTCGCATTTCATATAGGGCAGCACATAAAGATATGACAAGATCAAGAACCCCATGCCAAAACCCTTTCAAAACTCCTCTAGGGTAAGAAGAGAAACCCTGCACAAAGCATTGCACCAAAGACTGGCCAAGTCGACTTAGGCCTCAACAAATGTCGACTTGAAGCACCCATGACCTCGGATTGGCCTTAAGGCATTCCTCTATCAAATGATGAGAACATCACCTCCTATTTCATCCGGCATGGTCTAGCCATTTAATTTTGAGTCCAATGTAATTTTTATTTGAGTCATTGATGTAATTTTAATTTTTTAGAGTCATGTCCCTAGGTCTAGCATTTATTTTCCTATGTTTGAGTGTCATTAGAATGTGTAATGTGCTAATTGGGCTCATTTCTTCGGGCTTAGCCCAATGAGCTCCCCTACCCCTTCGGTTATTTGTCAATGAGTCTTTTGTCAGGGTCTTTTTTAGAAATGTGGGTTTCCTATATATAGGACCCCATTTCCTCCATTTGAACTTAATGAATGAATGAATACAAAGCCTTCTATTTGAGTGTTCAAATCTAGTTTAAGGAGTGATTCGTCTAGTTTTTGGGTGAGAGACCCTAGGGGAGAGATTCTCCACCCATTCCCCTCTTAATCTCTCTATTTCACCCCTTTCTCTCACCTCCAACCCCAATTTCGAATTTCCTTCTCTCTCCTCCCCTCCCCAACCACCTCCACTAGCTACCCACCTCATTCAATACCCCTCCACTTCCCCAAGTTGCCATTACTCCACTTCCATTGTCCCTAGGTGGCATCTCCTCCACTTCCAACATAATCTCCTCCCTCCCAATGCAATGCCACTAGTTCCCACACAACCCTCCACCTCCCTAGGCCAATTCAAATTTGAAATCCACCTTCCCTCCATGTTTTGGCCGCCCCCCTCTCCTCCCTTCTAGTCTTGGTCGCCCCTCTCATCTCCCTCCATTCACCTCCATTGACTCCACCTTCCCCTACCTCCAGCTGAGGACCTGCCCCACTGCCCCTCCCATCCTCTTCCTATCTCCATTAGCATTCCCCATCCCTCCATACACACTACTTCTTCCACCCCATCACCCCTCTCATACATACACCTCCCCCATCTCCTTCTTTAGAAGCCAACACAAGAGCTGCAGGTTGCTGTCCACAGGTTACAGACAAATCAGTCTGTTGCAGCGACTACCACGACGCCATCCGGACGAGTTTGAAGACACAAGAGCCACCGTTGGAAGCGTCTCCGGGTCTTCTTCGCAACAGAAGTGGTTTCGTCTTCATCGGAGCTCGGGGATGTTCAGAAACTCCGTTCTCCCCCGACTGCGTGGAACAGATCCTGCTGAGCAATAGAACCGGATTGAGAGTCCTGCCACGTCAAACATCGGAGGAATCAGTCTACCATTTCTTCTACAAAGTTCTACTTCTCCCTGTCTATTTTCAGAATCAGGAAGCGGAGTTCCATTTGGCCTCCGGTGGCCGAAGTTACCATTTTTTCCCTCTGCTGCATCGCTCTGCTACAACACAGTCTGCTTCGACCTGTCAGCAGTGTTCGGCGTCCTCAGACCTTCCCCGACATCGGAAGGCTTTCTCGTTGGTTTTTCTGCGAGTAGAACTTGACTACGATTCCAACGACTCTGACGGCGCCTGATTTCAACAACGGGAGCGGCCGGAGTACCCTCTGCATCCTACTGTTGGAAGTCAGTCCCTGCTAGTCCAAGAAACAGAGGTTCTGTTCCATATTCTGCCCCGATCGGTAGCTTCTCCAGAAGAAATCACAAAAATTCTGAAGCATTCCCCTTCCTGTTACGAAGCTTTTGCCACTGACCTCGCCATCAGAGAAATTCGTGAGTGGAATCTATAGCTGCAACACCAACCCACTGTCTCTGTTCATAGGCAGTTGGCAGACTCGGCATCCACTATTAGTCGTTGTTCTTGCCTCGCCTTCCCCATCCCGCTTGGCCGGCTGAAGGCCCCTCCCTACGTGGAGGTAGTATTATTTGTAATTGCTTTAATCCCCACCCCAAGATCCCCCTCCTGCGAGAGGTGTAGTGGTGTATTTTATTTGGGCAGATCAAGCTTCCCCGACGCGGCGTGTGGGGAACCCACGCTTCCCCGCTCGCCCACGTCTCCGACTCGGGGCCGGTGTCCTCACACCGGTCAGGTATAAGCTGAACCCTCCCTGAATATTTGTGTTTTATTAGTATCATCTCTTAGTTCAGCCGGCAAGGAAGAGAGTACCCGATCCCGTGATTCCCGATCGCGAGTGGCCACCACGGATTGAGTGAGGAGAGACCCCCGTACCCTCAAGGCACGGCGTCGGCCCCACTGATGTGGGTGCTCCGATCCAAGGGAGGGGAACTCATTGTCCAAGTCAATCACCCTAAGCAGCATGGTTTAGACTCTCAAATCCACCCTACCATCATTTAGTCACCACGGGAAAAGGGTTGTGTTGCGATATCAGTCCGCCAACATCGAGTCCGCCAATTTGTAAGTGGGCTTGCAAGTCTAGGTCCAAGGTTCATTTGGTTGTTACTAGTACACCCTTAGGTCGTGTCACATCAAGTGGTATCAGAGCAAGTCATTGACTTGTCTCTATCAAGTCAAGTCCATGGGCACGCTTGCATTAGAGTTCTCATCAGATCGTTCCATGCATTATCCACCTCCCATTGTCATTGAGTCTACAGACCAAAAGGCCCAAATTCCCATCATATCCCAAGCATACCTACCTAATGGGAGCCCCACAGAAATTGACTTCATCTACATGGTAGAAGATAATTGGGTATCCCCCGAAATTGTAGCCACCCTCTCTACGACCGGACAAATTATGCACAACGGAGACCTAGTCTTCGTTGAATTTCATAAATGGTTTGGAGAGATCAAATACTTTGATGGAGCTTGGTGTCAAATTGGTACTTTGAAAGGCCCTTGCATAATCCTAGGAAAACAATGGCTTGATGAACGGAATACCACCTTCCACCCATTGCATTGGTCTTGCCTTGTTCATCCCCCACATCTCCCGGGAGCCTATGGTTTCAACAACCTTTTGTTCCCTCACCCACCGGAGCGCCATACCCGGTCACCATGCCCTCTCAACCCACTACAAAGAATGAATGAGGTCATGAGTGAACATGAGGAGAACCCGGCCCACAAAACCAAATCCCCGGGATTGGACACCAACACAAATCTCTTCCCCACATTCAAGGAAATTCATATCCCAATCAATAAGGAAGAAAGACATCAACTCATCCCCGTCCAAACAAACACATGCCTCCCCAAATCACTCAATCTCACGCAAAAGGTTGTGACCGTAGGAGAACTCATCATCAAATGGCTCAAGCAAAATCCCATCCCTCATGCCTTATACTTTCAAACCCCAACCATGGAGCACCCTTTCCAATTAACACCCATTAACTCCTATAAAACCACATTCCAATCCTACTATGAGGTAAATGGTTGGGATGATCTCCTCAAGGGTTTAGAATAGCAACTAAAGTTGACTTGTTTATTGACCATAGGAGCGGCCCACCCAGGAAGACTTTGTCTCATCCACCCATGTGATGGTTCTATCACCTCAGTCTTCACCATTGGTTGCTACACTAGTGACCTCCTTCTCATTCTCCCCATGGATGAAGAACCCATCATGGTCCACTCCACTACCATTAAAATCCCAAGTACCTTGATCAACTGGCCCACTAAAGACCTTAGTAAGGATGACCCACCATGCATAGGCCATGTGGACATAGAGTTTCTTCCTCTAGGAAGCCCAGTCCATGACCCCTTTGATTCCTTCCAATGGGAGCTTAGTTACCCATGTGATACACCCACCTTACCCACAACTCACATTTCCCTACCCCAACCAACCATGTTGGACCAAGATCACCTCTCACAAGACTTGGACTACACAAAGGGAACCATCGCCATAGATAACGTCTGCCTAGGAAGCAAGAAAGAGCCCCTCTCCATAATGCCCACCTTCCTAGATATGTTTGACCCTTTTACATGGAAGTTCAAAGGACATCCCACACCCATACACATAGAAGTGATCTTTGGGATAGGAATGCATAAGTCTTGGCACAACACATCACTTGGCATGATTCATAAGACGGTTCCATTCATTCACATCACCCACATGTCAAGTAGGAAGCATGAATGGGCCATTTTCGGATGTAATGGTCCACCTCCATTCATCATGAGTCTTAAGCATGATAGGTGCATTCTTGGATGTCCAGGTCCCCCGGCATTTACCACCCCTTTGCATGATAGAGCTACATTTGGAGGTCCAGGCCCTCCTATCTTCACTAATCTTCATAGGGAGTCTAGACATGCTAGGTCCACATTTGGGTGCCCGGGACCCCCAACATCCAATAGAGTGCCAGCATTCACCAACTATGTATCAGGATTGCATACTTGCAAGCCCATCATCAAAGGTAAAAGGATTTGTCAAAGGCGAATTGATACCCGCAAAAGAAACCTAGACTTCCAAGAGGGTGACTATCTGATGGTCAGGATAAAGAGGCTCTTCCCTAGAGTCGCCTTTACGCTCAGGGATCATGAGACTGGACCCTTTAAGGTCTTGGGGCGATTGAGTATATATGCCAATGAGTTGTTCCTTCTGAAGGAATGTGGGGTCAACCCTCATTGTAGTGTGGCGGACTTTGTGCCCTGCAAGGGCCCCGCGGTGGCACCTAGCGAGGATATTGAGCCCATACCCCCCTTTAAGAGTGACCCCACCAATAAGAATCCCCTTCTAACCTTGAGAGCCCGGCATGAGCACAAAGATTTGATACTGGTTGAACATAACGACACCATCAGGAGCAGGGCAATCCAGCAGTATCTTATGAGGTGGAAGGGCCGACCACGATGGTGGAGACATGGGCGAGCTAGGAAAGACTCTTACTCGACGGAGTCGAGTTCTTCGCACCCCGGGAGTATGATGAGAACATCACCTCCTATTTCATCCGGCATGGTCTAGCCATTTAATTTTGAGTCCAATGTAATTTTTATTTGAGTCATTGATGTAATTTTAATTTTTTAGAGTCAAGTCCCTAGGTCTAGCATTTATTTTCCTATGTTTGAGTGTCATTAGAATGTGTAATGTGCTAATTGGGCCCATTTCTTCGGGCTTAGCCCAATGAGCTCCCCTACCCCTTCGGTTATTTGTCAATGAGTTTTTTGTCAGGGTCTTTTGTAGAAATGTGGGTTTCCTATATATAGGACCCCATTTCCTCCATTTGAACTTAATGAATGAATGAATACAAAGCCTTCTATTTGAGTGTTCAAATCTAGTTTAAAGAGTGATTCCTCTAGTTTTTGGGTGAGAGACCCTAGGGGAGAGATTCCCCACCCATTCCCCTCTTAATCTCTCTATTTCACCCCTCTTTCTCTCTCCTCCAACCCCAATTTCGAATTTCCTTCTCTCTCCTCCCCTCCCCAACCACCACCACTAGCTACCCACCTCATTCAATACCCCTCCACTTCCCCAAGTTGCCATTACTCCACTTCCATTGTCCCTAGGTGGCATCTCCTCCACTTCCAACATAATCTCCTCCCTCCCAATGCAATGCCACTAGTTCCCACACAACCCTCCACCTCCCTAGGCCAATTCAAATTTGAAATCCACCTTCCCTCCATGTTTTGGCCGCCCCCCTCTCCTCCCTTCTAGTCTTGGTCGCCCCTCTCATCTCCCTCCATTCACCTCCATTGACTCCACCTTCCCCTACCTCCAGCTGAGGACCTGCCCCACTACCCCTCCCATCCTCTTCCTATCTCCATTAGCATTCCCCATCCCTCCATACACACTACTTCTTCCACCCCATCACCCCTCTCATACATACACCTCCCCCATCTCCTTCTTTAGAAGCCAACACAAGAGCTGCAGGTTGCTGTCCACAGGTTACAGACAAATCAGTCTGTTGCAACGACCACCACGACGCCATCCGGACGAGTTTGAAGACACAAGAGCCATCGTTGGAAGCGTCTCCGGGTCTTCTTCGCAACAGAAGTGGTTTTGTCTTCATCGGAGCTCGGGAGTGTTCAGAAACTCCGTTCTCCCCCGACTGCGCGGAACAGATCCTGCTGAGCAACAGAACCAGATTGAGAGTCCTGCCACGTCAAACCTCGGAGGAATCAGTCTACCATTTATTCTACAAAGTTCTACTTCTCCCTGTCTATTTTCATAATCAGGAAGCGGAGTCCCATTTGGCCTCCGGTGGCCGAAGTTACCATTTTTTTCCCTCTGCTGCGTCGCTCTACTACAACACAGTCTGCTTCGACCTGTCAGCAGTGTTCGGCGTCCTCAGACCTCCCCCGACATCGGAAGGCTTCCCCGTCGGTTTTTCTACGAAGAGAACTTGACTACAATTCTAACGACTCCGACGGCGCCTGATTTCAACAACGGGAGCGGCCGGAGTACCCTCTGCATCCTACTGTTGGAAGTCAGTCCCTGCTAGTCCGAGAAATAGAGGTCCTGTTCCATCTTCTGCCCCGATCGGTAGCTTCTCCAGAAGAAATCACAAAAATTCTGAAGCATTCCCCTTCCTGTTACGAAGCTTTTGCCACTAACCTCGCCATCAGAGAAATTCGTGAGTGGAATCTATAGCTGCAACACCAACCCACTGTCTCTGTTCGTAGGCAGTTGGCAGACTCGGCATCCACTATTAGTCGTTGTTCTTGCCTCGCCTTCCCCATCCCGCTTGGCCGGCTGAAGGCCCCTCCCTGCGTGGAGGTATTATTATTTGTAATTTCTTTAATCCCCACCCCAAGATCCCCCTCCTGCGAGAGGTGTAGTGGTGTATTTTATTTGGGCAGATCAAGCTTCCCCGGCGCGGCGTGTGGGGAACCCACGCTTCCCCGCTCGCCCACGTCTCCGACTCGGGGCCGGTGTCCTCACACCGGTCAGGTATAAGCTGAACCCTCCCTGAATATTTGTGTTTTATTAGTATCATCTCTTAGTTCAGCCGGCAAGGAAGAGAGTGCCCGATCCCGTGATTCCCGATCGCGAGTGGCCACCGCGGATTGAGTGAGGAGAGACCCCCGTACCCTCAAGGCACGGCGTCCGCCCCACTGATGTGGGTGCTCCGATCCAAGGGAGGGGAACTCATTGGCCAAGTCAATCACCCTAAGCAGCATGGTTTAGACTCTCAAATCCACCCTACCATCATTTAGTCACCACGGGAAAAGGGTTGTGTTGCGATATCGGTCCGCCAACATCGAGTCCGCCAATTTGTAAGTGGGCTTGCAAGTCTAGGTCCAAGGTTCATTTGGTTGTTACTAGTACACCCTTAGGTCGTGTCACATCATCAAAGTTCTCATATTGCAGACTTGAGTATCCAAGCTTCCTTAGATTTTTGGAGTTTAGCAGCACTTTAAGAAGAGTATTCCATGGCAATTCATTTTCTGTACTTGTGTTTTGAGCATCCATCATCTTCCAAGCCTTCCACTTGACCTCAAGGCAATCCTGCAACAAAATTCTCATTTGGTTGCTTTGGGTACCCAAACCTTCTTGGGTCCCAGATGATTAGTTGCACCTCTAGAGGGTGTCTTCCATAGTTTTTGGGCATGCATATCATCAAAATATATTAAGGAGCAAACATGCATGGTATGTCCAAACTCACCACAATAATGACAACAACCAAGAGACTTCACAGAATTCTCATAAACATGATAATCAGATTTCTGTGTTTTTGCATGAATGTTATCATTATAAGTATGGAAATTTCTCTTCTTCACAACAGGATGAGCATGAAATTTCTGTGGGTTTGTAGAGATGTTATCAATTTTCAACCTAAAGCAATTGTTCATCCTGTGATCGAACCTTCCACAATGCAAACAGTTCAATGGACCAATTCTTTCAAATGGTCTTCTTGCATGAACATAAGAGTTATCAAAAGTTCTTTTTGTGTTCAAAAACTTCTGGCTTTGTGAAGCCATTCATTTTCTTGCATGCATCTAGATCTTCAGATTTCATCAAAAAGTAATCATGCATCATATGACCAAGTTCACCACAATAAAAACATGAGGTTTTCTTTGTGGATGCATGTGTATGTGCAACAAGATTTTTCATGGCATTCATCGTGACACCAGCAACATTTTTAGTCTTTTGATGCAAGTTTTGTTTCTTTTTCAGACTTTCATTTGATTGCTTTGTTGTTTGAGGAGCATATTGATTTGGAGACCCATTAGATGTGCTGGCTATATTAGAACTATGGACAAATGATGTGTAGACTTTATTTTCAAAGTTCTTTTTGTTCACAGGATTATAGCCCAGCCCCTCTTTTTAGAAATTCACCTTAGTCCCCAATATCTTGTTCAGATTTTCTTCCCCATTCACAAACTTACACAAAGAAGCATTCAGATCAAGAATTTCTTTTTCAAGTGATGAAATATGCAATTCATAGGAAATGATCTCATTGTCACAGGAAAAGATTTTTTCATTCAATTGGGCATTGATGGTTTTGTAGCTCTCCATCATTTGTTCTAGCACATGCATCTTTTCAGAATCATCAACAACCAAACTTTTCCCTTTTTCAAAAGTAAGTAATTTTTTAGACATGGTTGTGTTTAGATGTTTCAGTTTTTCATTTTTAGATTTTAACAAAACATGTTCTTTTTCAAGAAACTTCATGCTGCCTTCAACCAGAGATGTCTGAATCAATAGAGCACTGTTTTCCTTTTTAAGTTCTTCATTTTCATTTGCAAGTTTATCATTCATAATCAATTCATTGCAAATATCCTGATCAATTGAGTTTGATTCCATTTTGTTTCTTAGATCTTTTTTAGTTTTCTCCAATTGATCGATTTTATTCTTGAGTGCAACATTCTCATTTCTCAAACAAGCAATGGTTTCTTTGCGACATTCAACACCATGCTCTAAAAGTTCATTGAAGTTAACAATCTTAGAATATTTATCACAAGAACCATTTTCATGGACCAAGTTTTCAGATTTATTTTTCAATTTTCTGTTTTCTGACTTGACTTTCTTATATTATTTTGCCAACTCATCATAAGCTTCAACAAGATCGTCAAGAGTAAATTCTTCAGAATCAGAATTTACCTCTTCTATATTTTTGTCACTTTGTTGATCAGCATCATCGGCCATGAGACATTTTTACTTTTCCTTCTCTTGAGCTTTGATCAGCCGGTCCATTAGCTCCTTCGCCGTCCTACAAGAAGATGCAAATAGATACTTGTTACTACTTACAGAAGCTTTTAATAAACTCAAAGCAGTAACATTATCATGATGCATCATTTTATCATGATTAGACCACTTGGTCTCATCTAGAGGTAATATGTGTGGACTATGACAAATCAATTTCCAAAGACTAGGATTAATAGAATTGATCACCCCACACAATTTACCTAGCCATGAATTAAAATTCAAACCAGTGAAGATTGGCGGACAATTCATTGAGATATGTTCAGAAAAATTCATGATTGTAGAATGCACTAGGATCACTCTGTAGATCGCAAGATCCAGGGACAATAGAGCATCGCTCTGATACCAATTATTGGGTCCCGTAGTGCAGGAACACGGATCTAGAGGGGGGGTGAATAGATCCTACTGCTAAAAACTATGTCCAATTAAAAACACAAACTACCACACAACGGAATATACAAGATTGATAAGATTGAGGAAATTAATCTAAACAAGTTTAAACTTAATTCACTCAATCTCACCGAGCTCATATGATTACATAACCAGAAAGTCGAGAACTCACAATCACACAAATCAAACCACAAGACACGATGATTTTTAAGGTGGTTCGGGACCACGACGGGCTCCCTACGTCCACCCCTCACCAAACCGGTGAGGCTTCACTACACGCTACAAAATATAGCAACACGGGGACGAACCCCAACACACACACGCTGCTTTCACAGCAAACCACACACGAGGCCTTGCCTCAAACTACTGCCACAGCACACACACACACACACACACACACACACAACGTTGTGAAACACACCCCGAACAAGATACCTCACATGGAGACACAACTCCGTCCACACACACGTAGGGCAATGCCTACACAACCACACGGGAGTAAACTCCCAACCACACACGCGGATATACTCCGCACAAATCGACACACAAGAGACCACACATGTTGGATACGGACTGAATAGATCTAGAGGGGGGGTGAATAGATCTTTCCCCCTTTTTGATAATTTACTAACTATCGACCAGATGAGCTACTGGTAATTAATGAATTATAGAACTAATGCGGATAGTGAAGATGCAAGCATACGTATAGGAAATCAAACACACCCAAGCACACCACAAGAGAGGATTTTTAAGGTGGTTCAGTCTCTTCCTGAGACTTACATCCACCCCTTGCTTAACTCAAGCAAGGCTTCACTATGAGAATCTCTGATCTCAATCAAAACACAGCTGACACACAGCTTGTACCTGCTGACACACAGCTTGACTCTGCTGCCTCACAGCTTGACAATAATTGTAATCAGAAATGAAAAGATGATAAGAACAGGTGATGAAAGACAGGACTGAATATTGGCGTGTGTAGAAGAATAGGTGTTCAGCCTGGAACTTGATCACGCTTATGAAGAAGCCTAGACTCCCTGTTGATCTTCCAGTCAGTTGCCTTCGATTGTTCTGCTGCTGGAGATCGCACAGTCTTGAGCTAAGTCTTCCTTCTGCAGCAACGAGATTGCCTTTAACCTTTCTGCAGATTTTTGATTGGTGGAGAGCTCCTTCTTCCTCTTCTGTGTATATCTTCCTTGGCTTCTATTTCGTGCTCTCTCACTGCTCCCTTGTTCGTGATGTGTGTTCTTTTCGTTTTTCATACAGCCCTTTTATCAAGAGTAAAACTCTTCCCGCTCAATTTTCAGATCGAGCGCCAATCTGCTAGAAAACAGGGATCTGTTTAAATCCAATCGTTAGAACGAGTTTGACCACTTCTAAGCAAGATTGTTTCCTTGATTCCCGTGCGGAATCTTATCTCCTGAGCAGCCCAACAACCTGCAACAACCATTTGCAGGTTTTAAGGAACCAAAACAGAATTCGGTTAGAGTTCGGTTTTGGACGATATATAAACCCGTGGTCGACCATGACCCTGTCGCTGGTCGACAATGGGCAGTCCCCAGACGGCCGGTTCTTCTGGCTGAAACTCACGTCGCCCGTTGGTCGACCACAGCCTGGTCGCTGGTCGACAGGGGGCAGTTTCCAGATGGCCAGCAGTTCTGTCTGTTGCTTCTGTCTTTTCTGTGGTCGACCAGAGGCGGGGCTTTGGTCGACAGCCAAGGTGCTTCCAGAAGACAGATGATCTGATGCTTTTCTGGTTGAGTTCGTTGGTCGACCATAGCTTCTTCAGTGGTCGACAGACAGTCTTTCACGCTTATACTGATTTGTTGATTCCACTTGGATTTCAGTGAACCTGAAATTTGTTTAACTTATAAGATTTGACTTGAAGTTCCAAATGTATATAAAAGCATATTTGTCATCATCAAATAGGCATTAATTCAATGCACTATCTTTACACACATAACCAAACCATTTGCTTTAAGAAACAAGATAGAACTTAGATTAGTCAAACATATCCTATTGTCATCATCAAAACCAAGGGATGCACAACATTCTCCCCCTTTTTGATGATGACAACCATGAGTCATTGTGACAAACAACAGATTATGAAATTCATTTGATATTGCATGCAAGGCTATCATAGCACAGATTTCATTCAGACAATTCGTTTGATGTGGCTTTCAAAAACAATAGCACTAATTACATGAGAGACTCAAAAAAGGATAAAGACACTGAGGACACGTAGACAAAGTAAACTTGACATCTAGACACACATCTATCTAGACACACATCTAGGCACACAATGACACATAAGCACAATGACACATAAGCTTCTCTCTCCCCCTTTGTCAACAGCAAAAAGTGGATCATTTGAACAATCCCTCTGAGGAGGATGAGGAGGTCTCTGGCTTCACGTTCTCTTCCATGCGATCCAGCTTGTCAACAATGTGGGCATAGGAGAGCCTGAGCTTCTGGATCTCTGAGATAGTATCCTTGTGATACTTCTCATTCTGTTGGGTTGTGATCTCGATACGGATTCCCATCTGATCGGACACTTCACCGAGGGTCCTTACTAGTCTGTTGAACCGAGAACTAGCCTGGTCAGAGTGTTCCTTCTGCTTGATGAACCTGGCCTCCATCTGTTGTTCCAGCCGTTGGACTTTCTGCTCCAAGCGTCCAGTGGCAGCATTGACATTCTCTTGAAATGATTGGAGTTGGGTGGTGAGAGAAGATAACTGAGATGCCATCTGGAGAAGCACGTCATGAGATTCAGGTTGGGAGGTAAATGCTGGTGGTGGAGCAGAAGTAGAGGGAGTGGAGGTAGGTGGTACTTGTGTGGGTTGAGCAGAATGTGATGGAGCTTGGGTAGTTCGAGCAGATGGGGATTGAGCTGGAGGGGCAGCAGTGCCTGGCTGCCAGAGCACTAGTGAAAGGGACGATGGTGGATGGGCAGCAGTGGTGGTAGTAGGTGTAGCTTGAGGCACCATTGGTGACGGTGTGACAGCAGGGCTAACCTGTATAGGTGAATGAGGTGGAGAAGAGGGTGGCACTGGATCCTTTGCTTTGCCCTTGGAAGGGAGAGTGCGCTGAACATGGTCTCCGACCTTCTTAAATCCCAAGAATGTGGTCACGAAGTGAAAATTGTAGACGTGCCATTTGGGAATGACAATGCTTGGGCTGTGAGGAGAAGGTATGTTGGCTGCTTTCAGAATGGAAGTGATATGGGCAGCAAAAGGAAGAGAATTCAGGGGATAATGTAGGATGCTTCTGAGGGAATTCAAAAGGAGTGTGGGTAGGCGAATAGGCTGGCGAGTGATGAGGCCATGGAGTATAAACAGATGGAGGCGACTCACTTGATCTCTGGCGCCTCCTCGAGGTTGTATGATGGTGGTGATGATGTGGTGAAGCAAACGATGAAGAGGAGGGAAGGTATTAGCATTGAGGTACTTGGGAAGGACCTCAGGGGCTGGCTTGCCAGTGACCACTGCATGTGCTTCTCGGAGGTCGAAGTCCTCATGGTTGAAAACAGCTCCAATTCTGGGAGTCTTCAGCGTTATGTGGAGAAGCTTGACGTCGAGTCTGATGACTTTCCCCTGAACTACGGTGTAGAGCTGACTGTCCACGATTTGCAGGTTGTGGTAGAATTCTTGCACAAGCTGGGGCGAGTACGAATTGTGCACTGAAACGAACGTAGTCCACTCTTGAGCTTCAAAAATTGGCAGTAGATCTGGGAACATCTCCATCAGCTTGGCATCGGAGAAATCGACGATCCTTGGTTGCAGAACTGTCCGTGGCTTGAGAGCTCCAGAAACGGGATGCACTGCGGGTTCCTCTGAAGCTGCTGATTGTCTGCCTGGACCAGGTGCATCAGCCGTGGTCGACCTGTGAGGGGCCGATGGCGAACCCTGCGCGGCCCGCGACTTGGATCGCTTGGACGGCATTGAAGCTGCGGCAGGGGCCTGATCTCTTCTACGCTTAGAGGAAAGTAGAGCGCGCTTGGGAGACATTGTGAAGGGAAGCGAGATAGAGGCGAGAGAGAGGCGAGAAAAGAAATCTGGAGAAGATGAAGTTGGGAGAGGGCTAGAGCTGCGGATGGGAGAATTTCAGGGACCCAGCCGAGACAATTTATAGGGTAGGGCATTAGGGCTGGCCCTTAATTTTTAGGGCAGTGAACCATCGCGATGCAAAGAACGAGCGGTCACGATTAATCAGCATAACTCATATTTTGGGAAGATGAAGTGTACCCCCTTTCTTTAATAAGACATTTAAGTAACCTTTCCTCCCTTTCTCAAAGACCACCTTGTGACAAAGTCGAGTGGGTCTTGTGGTTCAAAGAATTTGAAAGTATTGCCCCAATAAATTGACTCCCCATATCCACTTTCTTACTCACGGCTCCTTAAACTTATAATATGGTTCATGAGATAATTGTACTAGCTGAACAAGCTGAACAGTGTTTTATGCTTTTATTTGCATATAGTGCATTAGGTCAACCATTTTTGTTGCCTTTTCGTTTTGAAATATTTAAGAGCTGTGGTCAGGTTTATCACATGCTTTTCCACACGAGGAGACACGCTTTTTACACGCCAGAAACCCCGGCTACTTAGCATGCCTAACCATTCCACTTTTAACTGGGACACACTTTTTATCCGTGAGGATATACGTTTATCAGACGCCAATATCCCCAGTTACTCAGGATGCCCAATTAATAATTTTGAGAGTGGCAGAGGTAGATTGAGTCTTCATGACATACATGTCTCCCACTTAATTTTTCAGCCAATTTTGCTTTGTGATAGAGAACAGTAGTTTCTCAGAACTCAGTCCATTGCTCTACCAAGAAGGCAGAATTATGGCGTATTCCATATACATTCATGCTATAGCTGCGTTTATTTTCACTGTCCAACACAGACACAGATAGAGAAATAGTCTCATTACTAAAAGCATAAGTTCTCAATAGTCTTGAGTCAGAGTCATAGTTATGGTTTGAAGTTATTGCAGTAGTACAGGTCAAATTCTCATTACTACACTTAACCTTTACTCTCATTGATGACTTTGGTGATTTTCTTGTAAGATATGGTTAGGTTGTTCAATGATTTATTAAGGAATGAGTTTACACTTTTTACTCCCCCTCAATTTGTGAGTCCTTGCTGAAGATAGAAAACAATAAGTTGACCACAAAGAGATATTGAGACACAAGGAATGGGAAGTGAATGAGGATGAGTGAGTAAAGCAAAACTGAGCTCAGAGTCCAAAAAGTTCAGAAGATTTCCCACCAAAGCCAGCAGCCTGACTAGATCTAATTTCCCTTTTTCAGGTCCTTTGTCGACCATGGAGTGGCCTGTGGTCGACCTCTGTGTTGTCACAGAACCTGCCTGTTGAGAAGACTGCGTTCTGACAAACCTGTTGTCGACCATTGGATCGCCTGTGGTCGACAGCTGCGAATTCCCAGAGCTAACTATTTCCTGTCCTGATGCCTTGGTCGACCAGCGCCTTGTCTGTGGTTGACCATGGGAAGTAATCCGTAGATAAACCAGAGTTCCTCAGAGCTTGTTGAAATAGCACCCGACACTATAACCTCCAAAATCAGGACTTATCTAGTACTTAAGACCTAGTTGACACAACGAAGAACAGAAGAGACAAAGACTGTACAGTGAACCCAAGAATATTATTATTTCAAGAATTTTCAGAGGAAATTCTACAAATTCCTAACTCCCTTCTTAGAGTTGAAAATCTGTCATTGTTAAGGGGTTTTGTGAAAATGTCTGCCAGTTGTTTTTCAGTTTCTACAAAATGAAGCATGAAATTTCCTTTGGAGACCTCATCTCTTAGAAAGTGATGACGGATCTCAATGTGTTTTGTCCTAGAGTGTTGAATGGGGTTTTTAGACAAATTAATAGCACTAGTGTTGTCACAGAAAATAGGTGCACATCCAAGATCTACATTGTAGTCTTGAAGTTGATGTTTTATCCACAAAACCTGTGTACCACAGCTCCCTACTGCGACATACTCAGCCTCAGCAGTGGAGAGTGCCACAGAATGCTGTTTTTTAGAAGCCCATGATATTAAACATCCACCTAATATTTGACAATAACCACTAGTACTCTTCCTATCAATTTTGCAACCAGCATAATCAGCATCTGAATATGAAATTAAATCTAGTTTGCAATAAGTAGGATACCATAAACCCAATTCTTGGGTACCGGCAAGGTAACGAAAGATACGCTTGACAGCCCCTAAATGTGAATCTCTAGGGCTAGATTGATATCTAGCACACATGCATACACTGAACTGAATGTCTGGCCTAGAGGCAGTTAAATATAGTAGGGATCCGATCATACCTCTGTATTTCTTGGCATCTACCATGTTACCTTTTACATCAGCCTCCAATGTTGCATTTGTCCCCATGGGTGACTCTATTGGTTTGCAGCTCTCCATGCCAAACTTTTTCAGCATCTCCTTTATGTACTTGGATTGATTTACGAAGTAGCCTTCTCTACATTGTAGAATCTGCAATCCAAGAAAGAACTGTAAATCACCCATTAAACTCATTTCAAACTCATTGGTCATTAGATTTGCAAATTCAGTACATAATGAAGCTTCAGTGGATCCAAACACAATATCATCCACATAGATTTGCACAATTAGTATATTCTTACCTTGGGTCTTGGAGAATAATGTTTGATCAATTTTACCTCTTGTGTAGCCCTTTTTGGTGAGGAATGAACTCAGTCTGTCGTACCATGCCCTAGGAGCCTGCTTTAAACCATACAAAGCCTTATGCAGTTTAAAGACATGATTAGGAAAATCATCATTTTCAAAACCAGGGGGTTGTTCCACAAAGACTTCTTCCTTTACAAAGCCATTTAGAAAGGCACTTTTTACATCCATTTGCTGCAATTTAATTCCATGGGACGCCGCAAATGCTAACAATATTCTAATGGCTTCTAACCTTGCAACTGGAGCATATGATTCTTCAAAATCAACTCCAAATTCTTGGTTATACCCCTTAGCCACCAACCGAGCCTTGTTCCTCATAACAACTCCTTCTTCATTAAGCTTATTTTTATAAACCCATTTGGTTCCAATAACAGGATGAGATGAAGGTCTGGGAACAAGTTTCCAAACCTGATTTCTTTCAAATTGATTTAATTCTTCATGCATGGCATTTATCCAAGATTCATCTCTTAAAGCTTCCTCTACATTTTTAGGCTCAACTTGAGATACAAGGGCTAGCTGATCTAATTCATCAACTGTTTTAAGCTGAGATCTAGTTTTCCTCGGTTCATTAATTCCTCCAATGATGTTATCTAGAGGATGATCTCTGAGAAATCTCAGATTTTCAGAATTGTTACCTGGGATGATCTCTCCTTCGGGTTGATCATTGGAATCACCTTGCTTTGGTTCTGCTTCAGTCTCCATTGGTTCCTCTTTGCCTTCCAGAAATTCCCCATCTTCATCTTTGCCTACCTGTCCAGTTTTGTCAAAGTCATTATTTTCATCAAATGTGATATGTGGGGATTCTTCAACTAGCTGATCTTTGGTGTTGTAGACTCTATAGGCTCTTGATCGGTCAGAGTATCCCAAGAAGATTCCTGGGTCACTCTTTGGTTCAAATTTGTCCAATGATCTCTTGTCATTGTTATGAATAAAACACCTTACACCGAAGATCCTAAAATGAGCTAGAGATGGCTTCTTACCTTTGAACACCTCATATGGAGTTTTCGCACTAGATGGTCTTACCATTGCCCTGTTTACAATATAACATGCTGTATTGACCGCCTCAGCCCAAAATCTTCTTGGAAGATTGGCTTCAACTAACAGGGTTCTGGCCATTTCAACAAGTGTGCGATTCCTTCTTTCCACCACTCCATTTTGCTCTGGCGTCCTTGGTGAGGAGAACCTGTGATTTATTCCTTTGTTCCTGCAGAATTCATCAAACTCTGAATTTTCAAATTCTCCCCCATGATCAGATATTATTGAACACACTTTGGACTTACCATCCTGCTTCATTCTTCTGTAAAAATCCTGAAATTCATGAAAGGCATCGTTTTTATGTGATAAAAACATTACCCATGTGAATCTAGAGAAATCATCAACTAGTACATAACCGTACCTCTTACCACTAAGACTAGCAGTTCTTGTTGGGCCAAAAAGGTCCATGTGCACAAGTTCTAGTGGTCTAGAAGATTGACTTTCAGTTCTACCTTTGAATGATTTTCTTGTTTGCTTACCTTGGGTACATGATTCACATACTTTGACATTTTGAGCAAACGAAATTTCAGGTAAACCAGAAACCATTTTATTCTTAACCAATTTGTGCAGCACCCTGTAGCTAACATGTCCTAGCCTTCGGTGCCACAACCAAGTCAGGTCCTCCTTCTTGGCGGTGAGGCACAAGTTGGAGTGGGCTGGATCATCCAAGTCTATCATGTAGACATTATTTACTCTCTTGCCCATAAACTTAACTTTAGCCGAATTTGGTTCAAGAATTTTACAGATCTTAGAATCAAAGACTACTTGATGGCCTTTGTCGCATAGCTGACTGATGCTTAGAAGATTATATTCCAGGCCATCCACTAGCAGTACATCTTCAATGCAATTTGTAGATGTCTTACCTACCTTACCTTTCCCAATGATCTTGCCTTTGTTATTCCCTCCAAATGTCACATGTCCTCCATCTTTTGAGTTTAGCT
Organism: Amorphophallus konjac; assembly: GCA_022559845.1. Classification (NCBI taxonomy): domain Eukaryota; kingdom Viridiplantae; phylum Streptophyta; class Magnoliopsida; order Alismatales; family Araceae; genus Amorphophallus; species Amorphophallus konjac. The sequence goes on from CM040126.1 coordinate 361,686,265, forward strand.
CGGAGAATTTTGCCTTATCCCCTGTCATATGTCTTGAGCAGCCACTATCTAAGTACCACTTGTTGTGTATAGCTGCTAGACACACCTGCATCACAAGTTACACAGAAACTTTTGGACCCCAATGGTACCCGGGTCCAAGATAGCTTGTGAAATTATGAAATTGCTGCAGTAATCCTTTGGGAACCCAGATTCTGTTAGAGCAGTGTAAATTTTTATTTCTGAACTTGTTCAGATTGGGTTGCTTTTGTTCTAAAGCTTCTTTAATCTGAGTCCACCTTTGTGTATTCAAGTTTTCATTTTGTTTTACCCGAAAAAACCTGTGATTTCTGTTTGCTTGTCTGGCCATGGTCGACTTTTGGTATGTCTGTGGTCGACCATCGCGTCTCCAGAACTCAGCGTCTGTTCTGGCAGCACCTCTGGTCGACATCTGGTGTACCTGTGGTCGACCACTGCTTCTCCAGTAACCAGCGCCTGTTCTGGCAGATCCTCTGGTCGACAGATGAAGGGTCTGTTGTCGACCAGCCTGTCTCCAGACATCTTGTTTTCCAGATTTATGTCTTTTAACTTGGTTTAGTCCTTGGTTTGTTTGGTGATTTCTGTGAATTTGGGTTTCTTGTTTATTATTTTGAATCTTATATTGATTGACTGTTTTCTCTTTAAAATTTCTCTCTTCCTTGGTGACATTGTTCCTTTTGGAGGAGCATTCAGCTACATCCTCTTGTTTATCTTGGTATAGATTAATCAGGGGCCTTTTTCCTTTTGAGTCAGCAATCCCAGTTACGGTTTTTATTTGGAATTCCTTTTTAGCCGTAGGATTGTATCCTAACCCTTCTTTTTGAAAGTTTACTTTTATTCCCAAGACAGCATTTAAGTTTTCTTGACCTTGAGTCATTTTTTCCAAGGTCTCCTGTTTGTTTTTCAGGTCACTCTTAATTCTTTCTATTTCTCTTAGGAGTTGGTTGTTTTCTTCCTTGAGTGAATTGTTTCTTTCTTGACTTAACTTAGTTTCCTGTTCATGTTCTTGAGTCTTTAGTTTTAACTCATCAATGTCGTTTTTTAGCATTTCATTCTCTTCGGACATTCTCTTGTGGTTTTCTTCATCTAAGTCCATTTGATTCAGTTTGTTTTTCAGTGACTTGATTTCCATTTCTAGTTCAGTTTTGTTATCCATTGAATTGCTGTCTTTATTCAGTTGACTGATCTTCTTCTTCAAATGTTTATTTTCCTTTCTTATTCTTTCATAAGTATCAAGCAATTCTGAATATACTGCTTCCCAATCCGAACTAGAGAAGTCTTGAAATGGGGAACTTACCTCAAGATCACTGTTGTCTCCCTTGGCCATCAGACAGAGCTTTCCTTCTTCTTCCTCGGAAGTTGTTTCCTCTTCACTGCTCTCTTCCTCCTCACTCCAAGTGCTAATCATCGCCTTGGGTTTCTTGCCTTTCCACTTGAAGCTTGATTTCTTAGGAGCTTCTGGACATTCAGCCTTCATATGTCCAGGCTGCCTGCAATTGTAGCAAATGAGTTTGTTAGAAGGAGCCTTATGTTTATCAGATTTAAACTGGGATGACTTCCTTACCATGCCCTTTGGATTTCTGAATCCTTTACCTTCCTTCCGCAGAATTTTTTAAATTTTCTTGTAAGCATGGCTAGCTCACCAGATTCTTCACCTGAGCTAGATGAGTCATCATTGTCAGACACCTCAGAGGTGCTTGTCTTAGTCTTTAGGGCAAGTTGCTTCTTTTTCTTGCCCTCATCTTCCTTTCTCTTCAGATTGACCTCATAGGCCATCAGGGATCCTACTAACTCATCCACTGTCATTGTTGTGAGATCCTTTGAGTCCTCAATGACTGTGGCCTTGGTATGCCACATCGATGTGAGAGACCTTAAAATCTTCCTCACTAATTCCTGCTCTTTGTATGTCTTCCCTAAGCTCTTCAAGCCATTAGTCAGTTGTACTAATCTGGCATACATCTCAGAAATACTTTCATCATTTTTCATCCTAAACATTTCATATTCTGAGACTAGCATATTTGCTTTTGTCTCTCTTACCTCGGAAGTACCTTCGTAGATTACCTTTAGACGATCCCACATTTCTTTGGCTGTTGCGCATTGGGAAACTCTTGAGAATTCTGTGGGGTGTAGTGAGCACTGCATCACGTTCATGGCTCCCCAGTTGACAGTTGATTTCCTGACCTGTTCTCTGGTCCAGGTTTCTTCATCTTCCGGTAGCTCAAAAGGTCCATGGCTCACTACCCTCCACATCTCGTGGTCTTGCGCACGTAAGAACACCTGCATACGATTTTTCCAATAAGAATAATCAGTTCCATCAAAATATGGAGGTCTAGTTACAGAGTGCCCCTCAGCTATGAGGCTTTTAGAATTCAGTCCGCCCGGTCTCTCCTGGTTGTTAGACCACATATCTGGAGAACCTGCTCTGATACCACGTGTTGGATACGGACTGAATAGATCTAGAGGGGGGGTGAATAGATCTTTCCCCCTTTTTGATAATTTACTAACTATCGACCAGATGAGCTACTGGTAATTAATGAATTATAGAACTAATGCGGATAGTGAAGATGCAAGCATACGTATAGGAAATCAAACACACCCAAGCACACCACAAGAGAGGATTTTTAAGGTGGTTCAGTCTCTTCCTGAGACTTACATCCACCCCTTGCTTAACTCAAGCAAGGCTTCACTATGAGAATCTCTGATCTCAATCAAAACACAGCTGACACACAGCTTGTACCTGCTGACACACAGCTTGACTCTGCTGCCTCACAGCTTGACAATAATTGTAATCAGAAATGAAAAGATGATAAGAACAGGTGATGAAAGACAGGACTGAATATTGGCGTGTGTAGAAGAATAGGTGTTCAGCCTGGAACTTGATCACGCTTATGAAGAAGCCTAGACTCCCTGTTGATCTTCCAGTCAGTTGCCTTCGATTGTTCTGCTGCTGGAGATCGCACAGTCTTGAGCTAAGTCTTCCTTCTGCAGCAACGAGATTGCCTTTAACCTTTCTGCAGATTTTTGATTGGTGGAGAGCTCCTTCTTCCTCTTCTGTGTATATCTTCCTTGGCTTCTATTTCGTGCTCTCTCACTGCTCCCTTGTTCGTGATGTGTGTTCTTTTCGTTTTTCATACAGCCCTTTTATCAAGAGTAAAACTCTTCCCGCTCAATTTTCAGATCGAGCGCCAATCTGCTAGAAAACAGGGATCTGTTTAAATCCAATCGTTAGAACGAGTTTGACCACTTCTAAGCAAGATTGTTTCCTTGATTCCCGTGCGGAATCTTATCTCCTGAGCAGCCCAACAACCTGCAACAACCATTTGCAGGTTTTAAGGAACCAAAACAGAATTCGGTTAGAGTTCGGTTTTGGACGATATATAAACCCGTGGTCGACCATGACCCTGTCGCTGGTCGACAATGGGCAGTCCCCAGACGGCCGGTTCTTCTGGCTGAAACTCACGTCGCCCGTTGGTCGACCACAGCCTGGTCGCTGGTCGACAGGGGGCAGTTTCCAGATGGCCAGCAGTTCTGTCTGTTGCTTCTGTCTTTTCTGTGGTCGACCAGAGGCGGGGCTTTGGTCGACAGCCAAGGTGCTTCCAGAAGACAGATGATCTGATGCTTTTCTGGTTGAGTTCGTTGGTCGACCATAGCTTCTTCAGTGGTCGACAGACAGTCTTTCACGCTTATACTGATTTGTTGATTCCACTTGGATTTCAGTGAACCTGAAATTTGTTTAACTTATAAGATTTGACTTGAAGTTCCAAATGTATATAAAAGCATATTTGTCATCATCAAATAGGCATTAATTCAATGCACTATCTTTACACACATAACCAAACCATTTGCTTTAAGAAACAAGATAGAACTTAGATTAGTCAAACATATCCTATTGTCATCATCAAAACCAAGGGATGCACAACAACACACACACTCGGAGACCCCTTTCTCCGAACACCCACACGAAATATTCTGTCAAATATATATATAACAAACACAAATATATGCTATGACCTTCCACACAAATTCTATATATGTAAACTAGAAGAATGCATCAAGTATAAGGCTCCCCCTTCTTCATCAAAATCTGATTCTCCTTGCTCGTTGACGGATGTTCATAATCTTGACATCATCTTCTTCCTCTCCTCTAGTCGCTTCTCTTTTTCTTATTCCAATCTCCTCTCTTCACCTGAAAGAGTAGATAGACATAATGAGTTCGATCTTTAAGCTAATCTCAAACAAGAATATAGACATGAATGGTTTAGAGATTCCCCTCTTCTTCACCTATACAAAAGAATATATGAGCATTAGAGATGTTGTATCACAAAGATTATAGCTCATATATATAAGCAAGAGAGAGTGAACAAAGAACATGTTAATGATTATTACACTTCTTAGATGCCCATTCAAAACCTTGAACAATCTCAAACAAAAGATATAGAAGTGAAAGATCAAGATTACTCCCTCATGAAATGCTTCTACAGGATGAAGAACGTTCTTGAAGTAATTGTGAAGAAATGCAACACAAACAGAGGTTGGATCTTGATTTCGGATGCCCCTTTCAGTTGTATATGATCTTGGGCCTTGATTCAAGCTTCTTCCTTTCGATTTCAGCTTCAGAGCAAGGTGGAAGAGGGCTTGAAAGCTTCAACTCCGAACCTGCACACCAAAGAATAGTTTTCAGCCCTCTCCTTAGGATTTTCACTCCAATAGGATGTTTTATAAGCTTAAAACGGTCAAGGGACAGCTTGGAGACCAGATCCACGAATTAGGGAGACATATAGGGCATTAGGATGTGATTGGTAGGACTTTTGGGGCAAGAAAACGGCAGTCAAACATGGTGGCTGGACGTTCGAAAGGAAGGGGTCGACCCCGGGGTCGACCCTCGGGCAAACAGAAGCCAACCAGAACCAAATTTGTGGTTCTAGGTTACAGGGGTCGACCCCAGGGTCGACCCACGGGTCGACCCCTTTCAGCAGGTTTCACAAAAAAGAAAAAAACAGCTCTGCGCGCTTCGGCGACAAGAATTAATTCTCCTAGCTCCGAACTCCGATCGAAGCAAGACTGGAGGCGTTGGAAAGACGACTCCCAGAGCTACAACATATAATTTTTGAAGGGAGATCCAACGGTTGGATTGAAAATGGTGAAGACTGTAAGACAGTTTGAGTTTGAAAAATAACTAAAACCTCCATCAAACCAAAGGGAAACAATTGATCAAATATTACCATAATCTCATGAAGATCAACAATGATTTTGCATCCTGAAAAACATGATAAACCAAGAGGTTAGATCAAGATCAAAATATATGGGTCAGGCATTAACATATGAAGCTAGTTTTGAGATCGAGACCCAAAAGTCATGAAATGTGATTGCAAAATCATTAGCACGAGGCATATGAGCATTCCCATGATCGATCAACATCAAGGCATTAGAGAACTCAATTTTCCAATTCAAGATTAGAAGAGTCTCACCATGGATTCCAATATAACTTCTTACCTTGAAGCAATATTACCCTGCACTATATGGCAATGAACTCATAAGCAAGTTGATATTAAACCGAATCTCAAGATCCCAATTTCAACCCAATTCTCCTACAAGCCATTTCACCAACCATTTAAGCCATATGATCCGAAGGACAAGGAACCATCATTCAAACTCATCAAACCACATATCATTCCCTCCATTCATTTAGCATTACCAAAGTACACATTCATGATATGAGGCTCAATATGACATGATGTACATGAGGCTCAATAGGACATGATGCTCGAGTGTGCTTTTCACAAAGGCCTTTCACATTTAAGATAGAGCAACCGCACCAAGTGTAGATGGAATGTATATGTAATGTGCTAACCTCAAAGCACGTATGAACCTCAAAGAGTCACAGATGCATTCACATGATGATAAGCCTTGTAGAATTACAATTCATTCACATGATGATAAGCCTTGTAGAATTACAATTCATCCACATGATGATAAGCCTTATAGAATTACAATGCATACAATGCATCCACATGATGATATCCCAAAAGAAATAGTGTATGATCATTTCCACAACCAGTTCAAGTGAAGAGCATTCACGCACAAGGCTAAGCAACAAAGGCATTTTGTAATCATCAAAATCACATACACAACAGTTAGGGACCCGAGGGTGGGTTCATAGCAGTGTATCAATTCAGGAGGGCATCCTGTGCTTTCTTGGTCTCTTAATGCGCCTGCACAAATGTGGGGATTTACCGGACGGTAGTATTCTCCCGCAACCCTGGATGGCCAGTCTCTCCAGGTCTTTGACTTTGACATCGGTGCGGGGGCTTGGCAGGACATATGGATGTGTGATTTTACACGTCCACAAATGCCCCCCACCCACGGGCAGCGCGGGTGAAGGACGAGCCCGACGGTGCTCGCGGGTGTGTTCGTACAATGGTGGGTGTATGTACGCGAAATGAACAGCGTAGGCATCCTTACTTCTGCTATGTGTTCATTATATTATTCATCATCTGTCATGTACGTGTATACACATGTATATCATTTATTATTATTATTCATATATATTCTCTCCTTTCTTTTCTTTTTCTTTCTTCCCCTTTTTTCTCTTCTTTTTCCTTATATATATATATATATATATATATATATATATTTCTTTCTTCTCTTTTTTTTTCTTTTTTTCTTCTTAATCCCCTTTTTTCTTTTCGTTCGCCCTATTTTTCATCCCCTTTTTCTTTTCTTCTTTTTTTTCCTTTTCTCTTTTTTTGAAACCCCTATAAAAGGGGTGTGGGACTTCGAAAGTCCCCCCCCTCTCTTTTCAAATTCCCTCTCTCTCTTTCTCTCTCCTTGTCTCTTCCACTCCCGCCGTCTCCCTCTCTCTTTCTCTTCACCGCCGGAGACCACCGCCGCTCGTCGTCGTCTTCTTCCTCTGGTGAGGGCGCCAAGAGCCTCCCCCCTTTTTCTTCTCCTCCTCTTCATCTTCCCCTCTTCTTCTCTTCCGTTCTCCTCCCCCCCCCTTTCTTCTTCTTCTTCTTCCCGTTCTTTCTTCGCTCGGGGGACGACGGAGCCCTAGGCTCTCCGTCATCTTCTTCCTCTTTCCCCTTCTCTCTTTCTTCATCTTCATCTCTTCTTCTTCTCCCTTACCTCTCCTTCTCTCTTTTTTTTGGTTCTCCTCCCTCTCCTCCGGCAAGGCGAGGTTGGGTGCATCGGGGTGTACCGGCAGAGGGGTGCGGAGTGTACCGATGAGGTGGGCACGCGGTGTGCTGCTGGAGCTTCACTGGGTGTGCCGCTGGGGCGGCCAAAGGGGTGTGTGCCGCTGGGCACTAATGGGAGTGTGCCGCTGGGGGGCGCACCGCCGAAGCAAGGCACGGGGTGTGCCGCTGATGGGGGAAAGTGGCTTCTTCAACTGAAGGACTTCCGGTGTCACCCTTGGGGCACACCGTGACTTTGTTGGGGCCGTCACTCCTTGTGGACGTGCACCCGTGTTTCCCTTTTACGCCCTGGGTGTAGGGGAAACTCTGCCAAAATTTTGTCAGAAATTGCTGGCATTAATTTAGTTTATTCTAAACGCTGGTGGACGCCAAGGGGAGTGTGCCGTTGAGCAGCCACTGGGGCGTGCCGCTGAGGGAACACTGGGGTGCACCGCTGGGCGGCCACTGGGTGTGCCGCTGGAGCGTTAGAGGGCGTGCCGCTGGAGCGTCCCTAGGGTGTGCCGCTGGACGACCGCCGGGGGTGCGCTGTTGAGGGCCAGGGGGGTGTACCGCTGAGGGCCACCCAATGGTGTGCCGCTGGGCTTCCAGGGGGCGTGCCGGAGAGGCGCGCACAGGGGTGTGTCGCTGGGCTGCCAGGGGGCGTGCCGCTGAGAAGGCACGGGAGTGTGCCACTGGGGGCCATCGGGGGAGCGTACCGCTGAAGGGAGAAAAGAGCTTCTTCAACCGGAGGACCTCCGGTGTCGCCCTTGGGCACACCGTGACTTTGTTGGGGCCGTCACTCCTTGTGGACGTGCACCCATGTTTTCCCTTTACGCCTCCGGCCTAGGGGAAAATCTACCAAAATTTCATCAGCAATTATTGGCATTCTTTTTAATTCAATTGTAGCGCAACCCCTTCGTAGTTTTATTTATTCTTCCTTTTTGTTTGTATCTTATTCTGACTCGAGATGTCTTGAACTTTGCAGAAAGATGGCTGCCCCAAGAGATTCTGCTACTTCTGGTGCCGAGCACGTTCCCCCACCCCCAGTGCCGGCGGTTACATGGTTTAACGTGGAGGACTTGGACAGGGAGCATGCTGAGATAGTGGCACTGGCCAGATCATCGGGCTCCGACACTGAGACGATGGATTTCTGCAGGCTCAGTCGGGTTGAAGGCATCATGACTTTTGACCGGGCTACGGGGGAGTACCGGAAGGACTACCCGAAGGATAGGCATCTCATCCGCTTCCTGAAGCATGTCAGTCACCAGGAGAGGCGGAACTTCCGAGTTGTCAAGGAGGCCAAGCAAGCAATTTTGCGGTCCCGGGACAGCCTGCTCTACAGTGTTCCGAGGAGTATTCTGATGTATCTGGTGGGAGAGGCTCGAGAATGGAAACCCATCTGGGGACTTGAAGCCATGCTACCGACAGAAGACAAATTAGTGCGGGCACCTCAATTTACCCCTGCTCGGTGGGACACATCCGCTGGGCGAGTCCAGGGCGAACATCCCCGGTTCGGTCTGTTTCTGGCTCCAATAAAGTGGGGGTACCGAGCGGAACCCTTCTTGCTGGATTGCTTGGCCATCCGGTTCAAGCATGAACTGGCGCTGGGCTGGTTCGGAGAGTTAAGGCTTAAAGATGCACATAGCTTCCGGGAGGGAGGCGTGGAATTCACGGAGTACGTGTTGTTCAACTACACCCCGATCCTTATCAGGGCTGGTGTTTATCACAGCGTCTACGCCTCCCGGTATAGCTACCCCATTTCCATGGGCCTCTGCTGTGAGATGATCGACGTATTCAATGCAGAGACTAACACCTTTTATACGGCGGAGGGCGAGACTTCATTGGACTTGTGGAGCCTCAGTCAACTCAGTGGCTTGCCTATTGACGGGGAGCCTTATGAAGAAGTCTGCCTCCCAGATTTAATCAAGGATGAGACCAACGGGGACGGCTACTACTCCCTCGGCTATTCGTATCGGTATCTTATGAAGGCGTACCGCGACCTATATCAGTTGGCACATGACGGGAAGCAACCCCCCCGTGGAGACCGGAAGAGAGTCCGCATGGTCTTGTAGCTGCAGTACTTCTACGACGGCCTGAAATATTACAAAGACTTCCCACACATAGGCACTGCCGCCATCAGCAAGAAGCGTGCTAAGGCGAAGGCTGATGTGAAGATCTCTTCCCGAGGGCGCCGAAGCGGGCCCAATCCGACAGGGGTCGACCCGCTGACGCATTGTGCAGCATTCCTGACTTACTGGCTGTGCTCGTTCGCCATGCCGTATGGAGACGAGACCGTCATCCGACCGGATGCGATCTACCCGGCCTGTCAGATGGACTGGGGTATCAAGCTGTCTCTATGTCCAGCTACCCTATGTCTGATATACAAGGCGCTCAGGGATGTCAGCGCTCACTAATTCCTGCGACAGGCGAGGTATGTGTGCCCACTGCATTTCTTCAATGTGTGGGTCTGTTCCATATTTCCAGAGTTCGCCCCACGCACCATTCAAGGCTGGGGCTGGTTCCACGGATGTTGGAGTTCACGAGCGTGGGGCCGAGCTCGACATCCATGCGACTATACAACATCCGAGGTAGGCTGACAACGGTGCCCCTTGATGCCGCAGGCACTATCCACTTCTGGACTCGGGCCGCTCACTCCAGTCCGCTAGTAAACAGCAACCGGGAATGTAGAGACGACCAAGTGGAGAAATATGTACACCCGATCAGCCAGGAGAACGTGGTTCGCCTGCTATTGGAGTTGGAGCTCAGGGCCTGGGTGCTGTCCATTCATCCTAGTGTGCTGGCTTTCCGCAAAGGGGACAGTCTGCTGTTGGAGCCGTACTATCCCTTCCACTTCAGCAGGAATTTTGGGTATGATCAACATATCCCGGCATACAGTGCTCGATTTGACCTGTCACTGCGAAGTCTCCGGGGGAGCCCCACTGCTGAAACTGCCTGAACCTAGTGGAATTTCTTTCATCGGGCAGACACTGCCAGTTTCAGGGTGCCAGCCGTAGGTCGGATTCCACGGGTGACCCCGGAGTATGTGAAGTGGTGGAACGCCCGGACAACTTTTTACCGATTGTCCCGGATCGACTGCTGGGATGGGGCAGAGAGGAGGTTTCTGAGCCGGCAGCCAGTGCCGGTCCTTGATATTGACCCAGAGCACCTCCTCCGGTTGAGGCAGGGCAAGGAGCAGGAAGTGGCCGCGTACATGATCGCGCGCAAGAGGGCTCGAGAGGACAAGCTGGCACCGCAGGCTAAACTACCTCCTGTGGCGAAGGATGATTTCAAGAAGACCTTGCGGGACCTTTACCACATCGGGGGTGACCACCTGGAGCTGATCAACTATCCATTTCCCATGGAGGAAGAAGGCACCCCAGCGAGGAGCTGGCGCCCGGAGAGAGACCCACTTTGTCCCTATCGCACATTCGTGAGGAGGGAGGAATGGAACCCAGAGAATTACAAGGCCACCACGTGGCTTTACGTCCTCCTCCGAGTGCATGGGTTGAAGATTGAAGATTCGGCGGCCGCCATCTTGGGCAAGCGCCTTCACATCGCCTATTACTATGCCGAGGGGTGGGGAATGGACCACTTCAACCTTTTCTGCCACTTGGCCGCCAAGAAGCATGAGGACCTTTTTTTTTAAGTAAGCACCAGCCAACAAAGTCAGTATCCAGTCAAGTGCACCATCCCCCAGCAGGAGATAATGTTCTCACTCCCCCAGACTGACTGTGTGGCCAAGAAATTTTATTGATATATTGAACGAATACAATATCACCGGGGCATACCCCTGACTATCGCTATGACATCCAAGAAGCATGAGGACCTGGCCGGCCTCACCGATCGTTGCCAAAAGATCGAAGATGTATGCTGGCTGGTCCGGGAGGCGGCTCGTCGGGACAAGGTGTCGTCCCTCAATTATTGGCTGATAACACTGCGGCTGTACACTGGCCCACATGGTACTTAGTGTTCTCTTCTTTCCCTTGTGTTCTTCAATGCTGACCTTTCTTGAATACTAGACGTTGATCGGGTCTTTTTTCTTTCTTTTTAACAGATCACCCCGACAGCACTCAACTGGCGACGTATCGCAATCTGCTTTGGCAGGCAGGAAAGCATGCTTACTTCGAGGAGGCGCCAGCGGCTCCGACTACGACCCGCCTGCCTCCGCCTACGAAGAGGCCCCATTCTTTTAATTTTATTTTTCAAAACCCAAAACACAAATAAAAAATAATATATTAATGGAGGCGTCCAGGCCTTATTTTTTATTTATTTTGTCTTTTTATGCCAAAGCTGGCATTATATATTTTTTATGCTTATTTTTATGGAGGCGTCCAGGGGCCTGGACGCCCCCATTAAGACCCACCCGGGTCCTCAGTTCAAGCATTGGCGGCCGCCCGGCAGACACCCTTCTTGGTTCCGGAACCTCCTGATGCGTCTGACTGGTGTTGATGCCGTCCGAATGCCGTGACGAGACGATTCCGGATGCCGAAAAGGGCGGAAGAAGACTCAAGAAAAGGAAGCACTCGAGCTATTCAAAATGCGTAAGCCGTTGCGGGGCGTTGTATAGTAATATGAGACTTTCTCGAGAGACGTCAGGAATGACGTGTCTACACACGTCCCGGGGTCAGAAGCTACCAGGCGAGAGACAGCTACCGCGGCTTTGGACGAATTGGCATCCCTAGCCGAGGTTTTACGACAGGAAGAAGCCGGGGTAAGCTCGGGTGCTGCCATCTCGACAGCTGAGATCTCGCCCCGAGAAGAAGTGGTAGTGGCTGTGAGTGTACGCCTTCTTCTTTCTTCCTCCTTTCTCGTCCTTAAGTCTTCCTTCGGGGTTGCTGATTTATTCGAGGCAATGCAGGCTCGTGCCTCCGAAGGAGCCGTGGAGGTGACTACCCCCGCCACCGAAGCCTTGGAGGAGGGGGAGATAGCACCAGAGATCGAGGTGCGAGAGCCGGTCGTACCCGAAATCGACATTCAAGAAGAAGGGGAGGTGCCTCCGGCGATCGAGACCCACAGGGAGGCGGTGCCTGAAGTTGCCGCCCGAGGAGAGATGACGTCGGAGAGTAGCATAGTACCAGCGGGCGAGGTAAGCATGGGGATCCATCTGGCTTCCTTGAGAGTGCAATGATTTACTTCATTTGGCAAGCGGCTAACCTTTCTTTACATGGTCAGGTAACAACAACGCCCCGCGGAGCGCGTGCACCTCGGGTTCGTAAAGCCGTCCCCAGGTGGAGCTCATCCTTCCGCGTGCACACGGCCAAAAGATTGGAGATGCTTCTGTGGCCGGACACGGGGTCCTTGGCGTCTCTTCTGCAGATGGGGGCCGTCCCCCGGCTCGTGATCCCACTGCCACCAATTCCGACGCCAGTCGTACCCGAGGAAGTCCGACTCCGGGGGAGGATATTGACAATCCTCAATGAACATTCGGGGGAATTCCAGGCGGGAGGAGATGAAGATTTCCTGGGGACGACATTGGACCCGCCCACCATAGATACTTTGTCTGTCGAGGCGGCGGAGGCTGAAGCAAATTTGTCTGCTGTGGCACCAGATCCGGCCTGTGCGACCGTCCATTCTCCCGACACGGCCGCCGCTCTAATCTCGATGGAGGAGGCGGCATTATCGGGCTCAGAACCTGCCCGGTCGATGGAGCTAGAGCAGGCGCTCATCATGGCAGTGCCAGACGTCTCTGTCATGATTTGTCCCTTACCCATGGTGGTAGCTGGCCAGGGGTCAACCTCGGAACCCGTGAGGTCCCTCCTTTCGGCCCTGACCCTTCCGGGTAGCTCGGCCGTGGTTGACGTAGAGCTGTGGGCGGCCGTGGACAGTGAAGTTAGCTTCGACCCACCAGCTGTCCCTTCTATCGGCCACGTGAGTTCGGATCTGCCAGTCCGCCAGACCCTGTTGGTATTGTGTTCTATGGTCGTTGCTGACCCAACGCTCACATATCGAGACGCAAGGGCTATCGTGGAGCAGCTGACCAAAGCACTACAGATGATGGGCTGCCTATTGGAAGAGTGGTCGCGACGCGTTCTATTATTATTGAAGTACGTAAACCGTCACGCATTCCTCGAGACGTAGGCCCCAACTGAACTTACACCTATCGACGCTCAGAGGGATGAATACCTGGAGGCTCTGGCGGCGCGGAGGGATAGCAGGGAGCTACACCGGGGGGCCTTGGACGGGTGCAATGCCAACATCCACGCCTTGGAGAACCGGATAGAAGAACTCTGGGGTTGGCTTGCCCAGGCTGAGTCCGACCTGCTCGAGGCCGAGACGGACAAGACCCGGGAAACTAAAGAGCTGGCCATCGCCGAAGTAGCAGTGGCCTCTGTGACGACAGAGTTGGAATGCCTCCACGCGTAGGAAGACCGTCTGCGTGAGATGATGAGCTTCCCTTGCGTCGGGATCCTCCCTTTTGAGGACATCTTCCAGGGGCTAGACTAGCTGCCAGTCCCCCTTCCATCCCCTTTTTGCATGTAACACCGGGGTATGCCCCAAGGCCAGTGTAATTCTCTTTTTTTTATTTAATAGGAATACAATGCAATTATCCCACTTGCCTCCTATATGTGTGTGGTGTCAAGCAGTCTCTTCCTCCCTTTTCTCTTTTCTTTTCCTTGCTATGTGATGGGACGCAAGTCCACACTAACCGCTTACCCGAGGAGAACCCGGTGAGGTTCGCAGAGGAGCATAGGAGAGTGCTCGCCCCTTCCAGAGGAGGGACGAGGGGGCCACTCCACCATGTCCATCAAGCGACTCATCCGAATGATGTCACCGGTATGTTTGACCCGACTAGGTTGATCCGACCTTGGAAGGGCGGAGAGAAGAGTTTGTTCATTCAATGACCCTGACGGGAGGTCTTGGTCAAAAGAGGGTTGTTTGTTTATGCCGACAGAGTGCCGGGGATAGGTGTGGTTTATTTGTCTCTTGATGTGTTCGTTGGCACGGGTTGGTGCCAACGCACGGGGAAGGGTTGATTCCCCAATCCCGGGCGAAAGGTCCGGCTGGGGTATTCTTTGTCAGTGCCGATAGAATGTCAAGGGCTGACAGGGTTGATTCGGTTATTGACATATTCGTTGGTACGGGTTGGTGCCAACGCACGGAGAAGGGTTGATTCCCCAATCCCGGGCGAAAGGTCCGGCTGGGGTATTCTTCGTCAGTGCCGACAGAATGTCAAAGGCTGACAGGGTTGATTCGGTTATTGAGATATTCGTTGGAACGGGTTGGTGCCAACGCACGGAGAAGGGTTGATTCCCCAATCCCAGGTGAAAGGCCCGACTGGGGTATTCTTCGTCAGTGCCGACAGAATGTCAAGGGCTGACAGGGTTGACTCGTTTATTGACATATTCGTTGGTACGGGTTGGTGCCAACGCAAGGAGAAGGGTTGATTCCCCAATCCCGGGCGAAAAGTCCGGCTGGGATATTCTTCGTCAGTGCCGACAGAATGTCAAGGGCTGACAGGGTTGATTCATTTATTGAAATGTTCGTTGGTACGGGTGAGGGCTAGTAAAGAAGGGCTGGCTCCTCCTTTTTTACTTCCCCTCTTTTTCCTCTTTTCTTTTCTTTTCTTTTCTTTTCTTTTTCTTTTTCTTCTTTTATTTTATTTTATTTTATTTTATTTTATTTTATTTTTCTTTTTTCTTTTCTTCTCTTCTTCTCTCTCTTTTTTTTCTATATATTTTCTTCTCCCCTTTTTTTGAAATGCACAGTGAATAATGACACACCATCCAAGCAATTGAAATGTAAGTTTGCCCGCTGCGGGGCAAGAGAATGTATTATTCATTGAAAGGGGGAATCGGAGCGTGGTACAACCTTAGATGCCTACCATTAAGGGGTGGAAAGTGGACCTCCCCCCGATGATCGACTATCACATATGCTCCACCTTCATAAACCTTTTGGATTACATAGGGTCCAAGCCAATTCTCATTCAGCTTGCCCTTGGGGTTGGAAGCCATAACTTCCCTCCTTTTGACCATAACGAGGTCACCCTTCTTGAATTCACGCTCCTTGACAAGCTTGTCGAAGGCGCGAGCCATGCGGGCCTGATAGACCCGGATGTTCTGCTGGGCTTGGAGCCGCGTTCCCTCCAGGCTGGAGAGCTCTTCGAGCCTTCGCTCGACCTTTGCTTGGTCTTCTCGGACCAACCCATGTTGGATTGCAACCCGAAGGGAGGGTATCTCTAGCTCGATGGGGATGATCGCCTCTGAGCCATATACCAGAGAAAAGGGTGAACAGCCCGTCGGGGTTTTGTAAATAGTTCGATATGCCTAGAGGGCCTCATACATTCTTTCTTCCCGGTCCCTCTTTTTAGAATTGACAATTTTGGAGAGGAGAGTACAAAGAGTTTTGTTGAAAGCTTCGGCCAGACCATTGGCTTGCGGGTTGTAGGGGGTTGACGTCCTCCAGTCGATCTTGTATTTTTCTACTAGCCGGTAGACTTTCTAGTTGCGGAAGTGGCTCCCATTATCTGAGATAATTCGGTTCGGAGTGCCAAACCGGAATATGATGTTGCGATGGATAAATCTGGCGACGATCTCCCCGGTTACTTCCCTCAAAGTAATGGCTTCCGCCCAATGGGAGAAGTAGTCAGTTGCCGCCAAAATGTATTTGCACCCAGCGGATGACGTGGGTAGTGGACCCACGACGTCTGTTCCCCACTGGGCGAAAGTCTAGCTGGCTAATGTCGGGTGTAGCGGCATGGGTGGCCTCCTGGGCACCGTGGCATGCTCCTGGCATTTCTAACAAGACTTGGCGTACTTGCAGCAGTCATCAAACATTATCGGCCAGTAGTAGCCGAGCCTCTTTATTTCAATTTTCATCTTCGGTCCCGCCTGGTGTGCACCGACTGTCCCAGCGTGGACCTCTTTCATGACTTTCCAAGCTTCTTCAGTGGATAGACATCGCATGAGCACCTTCCGTCTGGCATCCGTCATAATTCGGAATAGGATCCCGTTCCGAACCTCATAAGAGTCCTTTATTTTGATCAGCTTAATCTTCTCTTCTCTCTGCTTGGGCAGTTGCTGGTGTTTAAACCATTGCATAAGAGGGTCCCTCCAGTCAGGCAGGCCGACGGCTTCTGCTGCAGTGTCCTCCAGTTCTTCTTCTTCTGGTTCTTCTATCATGCTAGGCACCTGGCGCTGATTCACCACCCGGATGCTAAGGGATCCATTAGGCGGGACTACTAATGAGCTTGCCAGCTTTGCCAGTGCATCAGCTTGTGCATTTTCTCCCCTGGCAACATGGCCTATCTCAATAAGGCAGAATTTCTCCATGAGCCGCTTCGCTTTAGAATGGTAAGGGAGCAGCTCAAGTTTTCGGACATCAAACTGCGCCTGGACTTGCTTGACGACTAGTAACGAATCGCCAAATACTTGCAGCATTTTAATCTCTATTTGCAAAGTGACTCGGAGACCGATGATTAGGGCCTCATACTCTGCCTCGTTATTTGTGTAGGGTTTATTGACAAAACAAGATGTATGCAATACTTCTCCCTCCGGGGATTTAAGGACGATGCCGACCCCTGCCCGTACTTTGGTACGTCCGGACGGGGTCATTTCCGTTCTCGAGGCTCCATCAAAGTGCAGCTGCCAGGCGATCTGTTGGACTTGGTCCACCTCCAGTGTCTCATCTTCAGGCAACTCTGTAGCCAGTGGGGAATCCTCAGACACAGGATGTGCCGCGAAGAATTCGGCCACGGCTTGACCCTTAACAGCCTTCTGCGGCACGTAGGTGATATCAAATTCCATTAGTAGCACGGCCCACTTGCCGAGACGTCCCTTTAGGACTGGCTGGGAGAGAATGTGTTTAACTGGGTCGGCCTTGGAGATCAGGCTCACTTCATGGAGAGCATGTAATGCCTCAGCTTCTTGACCGCGAAGACCAAGGCGAGACAGACCTTCTCAATCGGGGTGTATTTTACTTCTGCCCCCACTAGCCTTCGGCTAAGATAGTAGAGAGCCTTCTCTTTTCCCTCGTCATTGTTCTGGGTGAGCATTGCCCCCAGTGAACATTCGGTGGCGGCTATGTATAGAATAAGCGGCCTCCCCTTGACAGGTGCCCCCAGCACAGGCGGGGTCCTTAAGTGGTCCTTCAGCTGATCGAAGGCCATCTGGCATTCTTGGTTCCAGTCAAAAGGTGCATCTTTCATCATTAATCTGTGGAATGGTTGACAGTGCCCTGACAGATTGGAGATAAATCTTCGGATGTAAGCCAGCCGGCCTTACAGGGATCTCAACTCTCCCAGATCCTTTGGAGGAGGTAACTCCTGAATGGCTCTTATTTTAAAATGGTCGACCTCGATCCCTCTATATCAGACAATGAAGTCGAGGAACTTCCCACTGGAGACGCCGAAGGCACACTTCATTGGGTTCATTTTCAGCTCATACTGCCATAGTCTTTCAAAGATGACTCTGAGGTCTTTCAGGTGATCTTCTCTTTTCTTCAACTTGACGACCAAATCATCAATGTAGCATTGACTTTGCCGTATAGCAGCTCGTCGAATATTTTGGTCATCACCCGCTGGTAAGTAGCGCCGGCGTTCTTGAGGCCGAAGGGCATTCTTTTGTAGTGGAATATCCCTTTGGGTGACCGAAAGGCCGTGTGAATTCGGTCGTGCTCAGCTATCCAAATTTGGTTATAGCCGGACGATCCGTCCATGAAGGACAAGGCCTCGTGGCCAGTAGTTGCATCAATCATGACTTCGGTGATGGGCACCGGGAAATCATCTTTCGGGCAGGCTTTATTCAGGTCGCGGAAGTCCACGCAAATCCTGATATGTCCATTCTTCTTCTTCACCCGCACAATGTTGGCCAGCCAAGTGGTATACTGGTTTTCAGCTACAAAATTGACGTCTATGAGCTTCTCGACTTCTTTGTAAATTTGGTTTATCAATTCCGGCCTCATGTGCCGGGGAGACAGCTTCACCGGTTCCACCTTGGGATCGATGGCCAGAATATGTTGGGTCACACCGGGGCTTAGGCCGGGCATCTCCTTGTAGTTCCAGGCAAAACAATCCCGAAACTCTTGCAGCAATTTGGTATATCGTTCTCTTTCTTGTGGAGGAAGGAGGGCACTTAGAAAGGTCGGCGTGGGGTCACCCTCCGTGCCCAAGTTAATTTCAACAAGTTCATCTACTGTGCCCTGGCCGCCATCTTCAATTTCTGGCGGTGCCGGCAACAAGTCGACGAAATCCTGATCTTCACCATCTTCTGCTTCAAGGACGCCATAGGTGTCACCCTGCTCAGCTTCGTCGGACAATGAGACTTTGCTGGCATCCCCCGCCTCTGGGCTCGTGGGCCCTGGCTTCGAGGGGTCCTTCTGTGCTGAGAAGTAAAGGATTTCTCTGGGGTCTTCTTGGTAATCATCATAGACGACTATAACATGGGCCGAAGTGATGGACTGCTGTACCAGGGGTTGGTTCTCCGCCAGCGGCCGAGGTTGCCCGTTATCAGCTGCATTTTCAAAAATCTGGTGCTGGACCGACACCATGTAAACACTTCTTTCGTGGCTGCCTGTCACATGGGGGCGTGACAGAGCCACCACGTAATCTCCCATTCTGAGCTCATCTTTCTCAATCAGGTCTTGAGCAATATCCTTGAAGACGTAGCAGTCTTCGATAGAGTGGCCCAGTATTTGGTGATAAGGGCAGAACAAGAGGTCACCGCTTTTACGAGCATCTTGCGGCCTCTTGGATCTAGGGAGGGAGACCTTGCCATAGTAGCAAGCCCACTCAAAAATTCCTCGGGTTTTATTCCTCGGGAAAGAGTAGGGTCTCTGCATCCTCTCCCGCAGCGTAGGGTTCCGCTCGACCGATCGTCTGGCCGGGGAAGCAGCCACATCCTCAGCCACCCTCTTCAGGTGCACGGGGGCATTCAGGACGGTGCTCAGGGACTGGTGCGTGCCGATGCTCTGTTGACGGAGGATGCCCCTGATGAGGTCGGACACGAGCGCAGTCACTTTGGCCAAGCGAGCCTTCAACATTTCAATAGCTCACTGCTGTTGATAGCATAGGGCGAACATGGCAGGGTCGCACCGAGGGAGGCCCGGGGTCCGGCTTGCTTCCCCATCTCTTGCATCAGTATTAGACGAGGGCAATGGCGCACCGCTGCTATAGTCATTCGGGGTTGGTCTTTCAGAGGAGGACGGGGCCTTCTCCTTATTCCTGCAGGGAGGTGGATTCCATAGGAATACCTCTTCATCCTGTTCTTCATCAGCCGGGGGCTTAAGGCGCGAGCGACCTTCACCTTTTTGTGGAGCTGTGGCGCCTATGAGGCTATTGCCATCCGAAGCTGAGACATATATAACGTCGGCTTCCTAGGAATCTTCTAATGAGAAACCTAATCCTGGGTGCCGGGTGATTTGCAGCAATCTCCGATGCAGATTTGGTGGGTTCCACATCTTTTTGAACTTGTCCTTCCGACCGGAGAGCTGGCAAAAGGGGATCCCTTATTTTCTGGTCATTCTGGTTATACGGCCGGTTATGTCAGGTAGTCCCGTGATCGGGACGAGTGGGTCTTGCAGTTCATCGGGGAGTTTACAATCATCGTCCCCTTTGACCTGGTGCTCATTAGCCACATAGAAAATAGTAGACCGTCCTCCGGGGTTAGGCACCTCAAAGGTCTTTAGTGGTTCAACCACTTGGCAGTCAGCTTCCGCGAGAGGCTTGATGATCCCAAACGGGACACGGATGTCCTCCAGCAAGTCTTCGAGGTGTGGCAACCCCAGTGCAGGGTAGATGGAAAGGGGAGTTGCTTTGAATACTCCTTCTTCCCCAGAAACAAGTGACACTTGGCGGGGAGCCACATAGCCTGGCGGCGGTGGAGGGAACTAGCTGTCGGGCTCCGCCTTCTTCTTTCCCTTATCCAGGGTGACTTGGGGAGCTTGCTTCGGCTCTCTAGATACAAATTGGCGTCTGAGAGATGGCATTCAAACACCTCAAAAGGGTGGAGGTCGGCAAAGATTCTCTCCTCCTTCCCGTTGCCGGGGTACTTGATGCACTGATGCAATGTAGACGGCACTACCTGTTTTGGTGTAGCCAAGGCCGGCCGAGCAATGCTTTGTAGGAGGTGCTGGAGTTAATCACATGAAACTGGACCTTAGTTGTGAAATCACCGAGAGAGAGGTTAAACTCTGCAATCCCCATAGGGACCTCGCACTTCTGGTTGAAGCCAGCAATCTTAACATTCTTGACCTCGATCAAGTGTACATCAAAGTAATGTTTTTGGTATATCCGGTAGGGGAGTATGTTCACTGCCGCCCCAGGGTCAATCAATACTATGTTGATGGGATGCCCATTCAGCTGCCCCCTCATATAGAGTGGCCTATTGTGACTGCAGGTAGGTAGGAGCATATCTTCTTCTGTAAAAGCCACAGCTACCTCGGGTGACATTTCTGCAAGGCAGGCTTCAACATATGCTGATGTCTGGAGCGCTGCGATGACGGCCTACCGTGTCTCTTCATCAAGGGACAGGATCTCCCAGATGGTGAACCTGGCTGGGATCTTCTTCAGGTGCTTGACTATTCTATTGCTAGCTCGGACCTCGAGCAACTTCATCTCTTTGGCTCTACTGCGCCTGCCCCCGGTCTGGACCTGGGGAGCCGGCTCAGCGGGTGCTTCCTCCACCGGGTCAGGTATCACTCGAGCTTGCGGGGCCTGTTGGGTCACTTCCTTCTCTTGCATGAACTCGGCAAGGTTCAGGATGTTGTCAGGTTCTTCCCTTGACCGAGAAGGAATTACTGCCAGCGGAGCCGACAGGCTACTTGCTTCTTTGATCTGCTGAGACTCGCGGGGGCATGACTGCCTTCCCCCTTGAGTCGTGAGAAACTCAATAAATGAAGGGATATTCTGGCCGACCGGCTCCCCGGGGTAGAGACCCGAGGGAGGGGGGATCTCAATGCCTAGGATCCTAGGTTCAGGGATATGATATGGTCGTTCTCCCCTGAGTAGGATGTTATGGTCGGCCTGAGGAGGGTGTCCCCACTTCCTTCCTGACCTAGTGGCATGCTGGGAGGTGGATGCTTCTGCCTGATTCACTTCTGATGGTTCGACGGGTGACTCTTGCTCTTCTTCTCCCAGGGAGAGGGCGGTGTCAAATAATGCTGAGAGGGTTTTGCATGAGAGGGCAACCCCGCTCTCCTTCTTGTTTCTGGACCTTCTCTTCTTCTTCTCCTTCTTTTCTTCAGTGGCTGGCAACCGGCCTTGGGGAGGTTCACCCCATAAGAGAGGCTCTCCCTCTGCCTCGGCTTCTGCCCCCAGAGCTAATTCAAGTGACTCGAACTCCTTCCAAGGGACATACTCCTTCAGTTCCACAGGCTGGATTTCGAGCTGTTCATAATCTTCGAGCCCATCAATAATGGCCTGGAGTCTTTCCACTGCAGGACTGGTTTCTTTGTGAACCCGCATCAGGACGTGCTTTTTCTTGTTGTAAGTGGGGCGCCTCATGACCAGCCGGGGGGCTGTGTCATGCCAAACAGGCGTCACTAGTGGCGGTGCTGGCCGGGAAGTGACACCCCTTATGTGAACCTCCGGTGTGGGCTGGGGAGCCTGCCTTCTTCTTCTATTCCTCGTCGACGCGGTCTGCCAGCCTCCTTGATCTTGAGCCGACGCCATAACGAAGGCTTCATAAGTGACCTTCGTGCTGGCCTCCGCCCATTCTTCAGGTAGCTGCTGGTATAGAGACACCATGTTGACACTAGTACCAAGGCTCGACATCTCGTTCGGCTGCGGAGGGTCTATCTTGTGCTCCCCCATATCCAGTTCTCCCTTCCTGATCAAAGATTCAATGACATCCTTGAAGATGTAACATTCCTCGATAGTGTGCCCCATCATCTGATGGTACGGGCAGAAACGAGGATCGTCCTTCTTCTTTATGTCCCGGGGCCTCTTCGGTTCTGGCAGCGTGATTTTGTTATATCTGGTGGCCCATTCAAACAAGATCCGGGACTTTTCTCGAGGAAAAGAATATACTTATTCCTCATCTTCTCCCGCAGGGAAGGACCTTCCCGCCATTCAGTAGACCTGGTTGGAGGAGGATTGGCCGTCTCCTTGGCTTTCTCTGTCTGTTTCTCAAAAGCTTCGAAGTCCAATGTGTGGACTTCTGGCAGTATCGGTCTCTTTTCGGCCTGCCTGACCCTCTGGCTTGAGGTGACTGGGGTAGAGGAGTATCGAGCAAGGAACGTCTCGATCTCTGGCACTATGTTGTTTAGACGGTCAAATGACCGCACCTCAGTGCCGATCATCCTCTCAAGGATTTCCTTCTTCAGGTTCTGTTTGCAAATTTGCACTGCATCCTCATGATGCGGGGGACGTCTACATCTCATACTGAGATTTCTCCACCTCTTTATGTAGTCGAGAGCCGACTCATCATTTCTTTGTCTCGTGGCATAGAGTTCTGCCACAGTTACTTCCCGCTCAGCTATATAGAATCTTTCTTTGATCTTCTTCTGCATGTCGGGCCAGTTTGCAATGGACCCGGCGGGCAAGCTCGAATACCACTCAAAAGCAAGCCCAGCAAGTGTCGAGCCGAAGAATTTAAGGAGGTAGGCCTCATCTGTAGCTAGATCACCCATAACATTCACATAGTAAGCAATGTGCTCCCTGGGAGACCCTTGCCCATTAAACTTCTCAAATTTCGGCGGCTTGGTGATGCCAGCCGGCAACCTCATGGCAGCGTTGCGTGCTGGATAGGGTACCCGATGCACATCAAAGGCCGTGTGATCACTATCGCTCCTTTCTGCCAACTTCATGTCTATCATCTGTTCCAGCATCAGTCTGTTCACCGTCACCGGGTCCACCGGGTTTGGGTAAAAATGAGCTAGTTGCGCCAGTGGCGTTGTTAACACTGTCACCTGAGGCGCAATGGTGGATCCCTGGAACGGCAGGTTCTGTGGCGGGGCCGGAGTTGCATGCTGTGGATGGTGCAGGGGCATGCCCTCAGTGTTGCTGGGGACCGCTGGAGACACCGTCGCCTGTGGAGAAGCTTCTGAGGCCTGACTGTTGCCTCCAGGGGTTTCTGGCAATGCTTCGGTCTGCCCGGATGTCGAGGGCTGAGTAGTCCTGTTGGTTAACTACTTCCTTAGCAACTCGATCTCCCTTTGATATTGCTGCATCATAAGTAGTACAGATGGGTCACTCATGGAGAGGCTGGGGGTGCCCCCTCTCTCTTCAGCTTGCGTCTCCTCGGACGACGTAGATGGTCCTCCCGCGATGCCTTCAGTAATGACATTGGCAGCCAGGGCCATTGACAATTCCCCGTAGTCAATTTCTTCAGTGTGGGCTTGTGTATTCTTGATTGCTGCTTTCTGATGGTAATCGACGCAGAGCATGTACATTTTCTTTTGCATTTATGTCCTTTTAGTTTGTGTTCATATCCTTGGGAAAGTATGTACGCAAATGTACGGCTTTGTAAGCCAATGCGTCATTCCCTTGGATTGTGTGGATTTTTATGCAATTGTGTAGTAGGTCCAGCTAAGGGGCCCTCAACCCTTTTCTAGTGGTCCATGTCACCTATGTGGGGTTGGTCAACCATCCTAGGTGGCCATCTAGAAGGGTTGAATGCCAATTGACCACATGGGAGACAAGAGATTAAAATTTTCAAAGGTAGGCTACCTACCCATTCAACCCCTTTACCCAAGTCAAGGGGGCGCCCCATTCCACTTGTATTATTTTATTTTTGTGTGTGTTGATCACACTTAATCTAGGCCATCCACTCCCCATCCCTAGATCTAATGGTGGAGAATGGATTAGATTCATAGCATATAAAAGGGTGTATTTTCCAATTGAAAATTAGTGAAAAGAAGAAAATTCATTGTGTTCCTTGGAGCTCCTTGCGCCCCCAGCTCTCTCCCTCTGGTTTTCCTCTTCCCCAACCCCCATTTCTAGAGTGGATCACCTCTATCTCCTCCCCCTCAATCTCTAAGTTCATCGGTGCCGCCGCCATCGAGCCGCCGCGAAGCCGTCTTCGGTAATCTATCCATCCAGGACAGAGGCAACTTCCCCGAATTTCTGCTCCCACCTCCCTCCTCCTATGGAGCTGAAATTTTCAGGAGTGGTTCACCTCTCGAACCCTTATCTTCACAAAACATTTCAAGTCATATTTCCTTCATTTGGTATTTTTCCATTTTTGTTCAAACTGTCATTCTAATTCTGCCAGATCTCTGTCTACAGTGATAGTTTCCCTGAGTTTTCCATTTCCCGACCACCTTTTGATTTTTCTTAGAGCCTCAAATTTTACTAGGAGTTCTATCCACCTCCTATACCTCTCCAAGTTTTCTTGGAATTTAGAAAGTTCGTTTAATATTTTTAGAAATTCCTGTCCCAACTCATCTACAGTTCTATCTGCATCAGTCCAGATCCGACCATAGTCCAGTGTAAACTCTCTAGAAAATCCAGGCCACCATATGTTCCAGATCTAAAAATAGTGCTGGTTTTCTATTTTCATTTCCTACAACTTTGCTGAAGAACCCAACTTCAGATTTGGGCGTCTACCTCGTGGTCAAAGGCAATCCACAGGAAAGTTCTGTGTTGATCTGAGGGTTCGGGTACTGTACAACAGCAGCTTCAAAAATAGTTAAGACCCAGATCCGTGAAGATCCAGCGTCTCTCTCCAGTCCTATCTGGAAGTATTTCGAAGCAGCTTTCCAACGGCACCAGTTTCGTCGCATTCCGACATCGGTGCTGGTCGCAGCGAGCGATTTCGTCGGGTCGCGCACTGAAAAATAGAAACAACAGATCCGTGGCCGGCTTTTTTGACTGGTGCCGATCGGAGTCGCCCGGCCTCCAGCCGGCGAACCAGCGCGCCTCCATCCTTGGGAGCACCCCTCCAGGTGTCCCCACCATAGTGGTGCCACCTCGGTCCCACACGGTCCCTCCGGACAGCACGTGGCACCCACAGTCACGAGTTCGGGTGCTGCCGAAGCTACGTGAGAAGCCGCCCGTCAACCCGAAATCGGTCCTCCCGGACCCCATTGTGTCGCCCTTTACCTCCCTGCATGGAGTGGGCCATAATTCATTGCCGTAATATTCGTGTATTAACTGTCCTGGGAGTACGAGTTCGGCCGGGTCCGTCATCCCCTCGCCGAGAGCGTGGAGGTATTATTTTCGCTCCCTTATTCGGCATTTGCTTTCTTTCGTATATACATCTTTATGCCGCTGCTAGATAGCATGTGTAGGGATATCTAGCTTGCTATATATTATTTATTACCGCTGCTGCGAGAGAGAGCGTGACCGTCCCGTGACCCGATCCGGGCATAAAAGAGAGCCGACCACCCTAGCTCATTACCGGTTTCTCAACCACGCACGTCCGACGCTTCCCTCGCTAAGGGACAATCACGAGCTCGTCTAGAGTCCGAGGGTCGCATATCATTTTGGAGTCGAGTCCGTGGTCCGTCCCGCATCAATTTGGTATCAGAGCCAGGTTGAGTCTAGGGTGTCCAAAATAAAAAAAAAGAGTGTCATTTAAGTCTAAGTGTCTAAGTCGGTCTTAGGAGTTGCATTTGCATACCATTAGTCGGTATATCAAAAGGTGTTGTCCGAACGTTAGGCTACGCCTATCGGGAAGGTCGCACACTTGCGCGAGTGATCTTCGGATCGATTAGCTCCGCCACGTACCGAGTCTTGGTCGTCATGTCTAGGGTTGTAGTCCATTGTCTAGTTGGTTTATCTACTAGTGTCGACATGGCCATCCACTAGCTTCTCCGTGTCCCATGGATTACCGAACACCCGGATCTTATCCATGGTGGCGATACTATCTCAAATGGAAGGACCACCCGAATCACCCCACTAGGCCCGAAACCCGGGACTTCTACGGGTCCGATGACCCAGGTGACTACCTAGAGTGGGAAGCCATTATGGACGACTACTTCGGGGTGTACAATATGTACGGGCCCATGCAAGTCGATGTTGCCAAAAGGTGACTTTTTGGTGAAGCCGCCGAAACATGGAGGGACATCAAATATTGGAGGGAGGATAGGAATCTAAGGCCCATCAAGTCATGGTGGGAAATGAAGAGAGCGCTTAGGAGGGCCTACTTTCCCCGCCCACCTACCGCCAACCACGGAGGTCATACCACTCACCAACCCCACCAACTCACCCACAATCAAGTGGGCCACACCTCTACCCAATCCCACCCCTTCACCGCCGTCCAAGCCCACCAAGGCGACCCCAATCTAGTGGCCCGCTGTGGACGCGGGGATTTATTTATTGATTTAAATATCTATTGATTCATTGATTTATTGGTTTGGTTAATTGGCGTGCCAGTCACATGTGTGACGATTTCATTGTGTGCTCGATCTGACTTGGTCAGTCGATTGTGAAGTCCGAGTCGGGACCAGAAGTCCGTCATACCATAAAGGCTATGACGTTAATTACGCCCTTCCTAAGAAGGACAACCCTTGATTAAACGCCGAAATAGGAGGCCTCATAAGGCAAACAGATATTCATATGCACCATTTTAAACTTCATACCAGGGCCAGGAAGGCGGGTAAGATAATAACATCAACCACAGAAACAGACGACCAGTGGCTTGAAAACTGGGTGTAGGGGAAAGGGGAGAAAGCGGATTTAAATCACCGACAGACTGAGCTGTAACCACGATGGGGTTTTAGAGCATCGATCAACATTTCGACAGCATCTCCCCATAATCTGGGTTATGCCCAGGGGAGAATAGGCTATCACCCACGGAGTGCCGGGATGAAAGCCGAGAGATAGAGAGGCCGAACCTCTCGCATTACACATGTATGCCTTGGGGCGATATTTGACTCTTCCCTTATAAGAGCTGGTGGCACTCATGCATTGCCAGAGCTCACCGGAGCTAAAAGGGGGTAGGTTGTAGTAATCCCGACACGAACTGATGGAACATAAGGGAGTCTGGCTCCCTTTAATTTTATCCCCGGGACATATCTGGTGATCCACGGACATCCCTATGTGGGTTTGCTCAGGGTGTTGGGGTTCGTTGGGTGGCAGATTAGGCTCTCGGCGCACTCTGAATGGGCACGGGCTCTCGGCATGACCCAAAAATGGAAAGGCCAGGGCTCCCGGCGCCAATGGCAAGGAGGCCAGGGGTTCCCGGCGCCAAGGTGAGAGGGCTGGGGTTCCCGGCGCGATGAAGAGGAGGACAGGGGGGGCTCCCGGCGCCAATGGCAAGAAGGCCAGGGTTCCCGGCGCCAAGGTGAGAGGGCCGGGGTTCCCGGCGCGATGAAGAGGAGGACAGGGGGGCTCCCGGCGCCAATGGCAAGGAGGTCAGGGAGCTTATCAGCGCAAGAAGGCTTTCGGCGCGGGCAAGAAGAAATGGTGAAGGTCCTTTTCGGCCTGGGCAGTGGGGGTTCTCGGCGCGAGAAGGCTCACGCCCAGGGCTGTTCACCTGTTCCACTGTTCTTGGAGCCGAGATAGATGAGGGCGCCGAGATGTGTTTCAGGGTTCTACGGCACTCTGTTTTTGAGATTTCTTTCTGGGATTCAGGTAATGGCTGGGAATTTGGGATGCAAATGGGGGGGGGGGAAGCCAAGGGCTTTGCTGGGCAGTGCCAAGGGATCATTGGAAGGTGAGGTTTATGGAGGGCTCGAGATCATCATCCATTTAAAACCCATGGGGATGTGTTTTTCTGTCGCCGGCCGTCTAGGGAAATCAAGGGATAACTGTCCCTGATTCCTGGGGCGACCTTAATGGCTTAAGAAAAGGAAACAATCGGAATGAAAGATGGGGAGACAACCCAGTGTAAGCATCACTGAAGGGGTGAGAGGATAGAGTCCAATAATCCATGGGTGTGAAGATTGGGACTCTTCCTTCGACGCTCCTCCAGGAAGAACAATCGGAGTAGAGAAACCTGAAGCATCAGAACGATCACTCAAGATACTGAGCAGCACTCATTCGAGAGAAACCAGAGATGGGAAGGCTTCATCATTTCACGGTCAGTTGAACCAGAAACATAGATACATGTAAGGAAGAAGAAAGAAAATGGGGAAATGCCTCAAACGGGCCATCAAAGCATTTCATTCCATTGCATCATCCCGAACTCACACCAATCAAAAAGGGGGAATGAGGGAAAGGGAAATAGAACGAAGGCCAGGATATCCCGGTTACATTTGATAAATCGAGGTAAAACTCGTAAGACTACATGGAGAAGAAAATAAAACATGGGGGGAGGGCGGAGCATTGACTCCTCTCCCTCCCCTGCTGCCCACCTGGAGCTTATTCTTCTTCT
The DNA here is from genome assembly GCA_022559845.1 of Amorphophallus konjac. Taxonomy (NCBI): domain Eukaryota; kingdom Viridiplantae; phylum Streptophyta; class Magnoliopsida; order Alismatales; family Araceae; genus Amorphophallus; species Amorphophallus konjac. Next base: position 361,714,646 of record CM040126.1, read on the forward strand.
TTTTCTCTCGGGATTGGTCTCTTCTCTCTTTCTTTCAGTGGAGGAGGCTCTCTTTTTTCTCTTCTGGCGGTGGTGATGGTGAGGATCTTCTGAGCTTCTCCTCTTTTCTTGCTCGAGGGGAAGGGGGTTTTATAGCTGTATCTTGTATCTTCTCGACAGGTGGAAGTCGGCGCGCCACTCCACTCCATCTTCACGGCGCGCCTGAGATGACCGTAGCTCCTGGCGCGGCGTGCGATTTGAGTGAGGGGGCCTGGATGCCACACCCCTAAGCCCATTTCATAGGCCCATTTAGGGCTTTTAATCTCCACTTAGAACTGTTAGCTCTATAAACATATCGGAACTGTCTCAGGAATTTGTTGTTGGACTCAAGTGGACCAAAGGAACCTTCATCAGTCATTGGACTGGGGTTTCATCAGCATTGTCACCTGAACGATGACAAGACCGGACATCAGCTTCAGTATGAGAAGACTTCAGCCGGGTGTATAGTTTGTGGAGATGATTCTTCTTTTGTTCTGACTTTGTAAAAGCCTTTACAATCTTCATTTGCCGGTTCCGGCTTCTTGTTAGAATGTGCTAGGAGGTCTCATCAGTCGGATGACTACTGCTTCATCAGTGCCGCCGTCTGACTGACAATGGCACCGGACATCAGCTTGGCCGGCGAGAGGCTTCAGCCGGGTAGATGGTTGACGAACTTCGTCATTGATCTTTCACCGTTGGTCTAATCTTCTTTTCAATTCTGCTTCTGCCCTTACTCATTTTCAAGGTGTCAACAAATGCCCCCTACCTGCGGGCGGCGTAAGCGCAGAATAAGCGGCACGGGGTCTGCAGGTGCCCTTCATCATTCGAGGGTATCTTCCTCAATTTCTTTCTGTCATTGTTATTCAGCTTGTTCATGTTACTGTAACAATATTGTGCATATATCTTTCATTTTCATGTTTTTCATCTCCATATTTTCCAACTGCCTTTTGACTTCTCGGCGCTAGAATTGGGTTACTTCTCGGCGTGACCCTCTCGGCGCGACTGTTGTCGGCGCGAGCGTCTTCGGCAAGGGCCTTCTCGGCGCGCTCGTCTTCGGCGGTTGCTTCTCGACACGGGGGTCTTCAGCGGGCTTCTCGACGCGGGCATCTCGGCGCGCCTCCCTTCTTCCAGCCGATGGAGGGTTCTCGGCGCGCTTTCCTTCGCGCCGAGAAGCCTCTCCTTCCTCTTCTTTTTAACCCCCCGAGTGGGCTTTTACCCTCATTTTTCACATCCCTCTTTGATCTCTTCATCTCGGCGGCGGCGGTGATCTTCCCCGCTCCGAGAGCCTTATTTCGTCCCCCCCCCCTTTTTGACCGATTTAGTCTCGGGTAGGTTCATTATACGGGATTGAATCCCATTTTATGCTCGGGATCACTCCCTCTTGGTGGGTGACTCCCTATTTTTCTTGGGCAGACCCCGGACAAGAGGAAATGCTGCCGAAATTTCATTAGAATTATTTATTCAATCATAACATGCTCATTCATCTTTCCGATGCTTATTTTCATCTTTTCTTGATTACAGTCACTGAAATGGCTTCCGACTCTTCTGCTGCGGCTTCCATGACTGTGGGAGCGAGTTCATCGGCTCAGCCAGACATATCTCGGGCTTCAGTCAACTGGCTGAATGTGAATAGTCTAAGCTTCGGCTATAACCAGATCGCCACTATTGACGAGTCCTCTGATTCCGAGACTGACACAGTGCCGTCTTCCGGAGTCTATTCTTCCACAGAAGAGATTGATTTCAGAAGGGCTGCCGACTACCGTCCGGACCTACCGAAGGATCGCCATATGCTGCCATTTATCCGGACCTTCACCATAGGCGGAATGAGGGATTTCCTGCTTGCTCGGTCTGTGGAAGCGGCAATACTGACTGACAGAGATAGCATGAAGGGTTCTGTTTATCGAGCCTGAGCTATATATCTCCCAGGCGAGCAGAGGGACTGGAATGTCGTGCTGGGCATTTCTGAATTAGAGCCGGAGAAGAAGATGCTGACCCGGGCTCCTGAGTTTACCCCAGCAAGGTGGGACCATGCAGCCGGTCGCGTCCATTGGGAGAAGCCCAACTTTGGACTTTTTCTAGCTCCTGTGAAGTGGGGTTACAGGGACGAGCCATTTATTCTGAACTGTCTGGCCGTTCAATTTAAATATCAGCTAGCTGCCGGCTGGTTTGGAGATGCTAAAGTGACAGACGCCCATCTCTTCAGGGTAGGAGCAGTGGAGTTTACAGAATTTGTCTTGAAGGAATACACCCCTTTACTGATTAGAGCTGGGGTATATCATAGTGTATTGGCCTCCAGGTTCCGCTATCCCATCTCTCAGGGATTATGTTGTGGCATGCTTGAAGTGTTCTGCCCACAGTTTAATACGTTCTATATAGCAGAAGGCGAGACTTCTCTCGATCTTTGGAGTCTTGCGCAGCTTTCAGGCTTGCCTATAGATGGGGAGCCATATGAAGAGGTCTGTCTAGATGACTCTGTAAAGGACGTCTCTGATGGAGAGGGCAGATATTCCTTTGGTTACGCATACCGGCACTTGATGAAGGCTTATCGGACCATTTGTCTGGCCTATAGCAGGGGATCTTCCAAAGGATATCAACCCCGGGAGAAGAGCAGCAGGTTGAGAGTCCGTGTAGGACAGTGGATACAGTACTTCTTCGGGGGTCCCTTGAAGTATACAGACTTCCCTTCCGTGGGACCGACTCCTAGTAAGCAGATTAGGGCCCCTCGTTATAAATCAGCATTGCCGGCTTCACTGCGCCGAGCAGGTGTAGATGGCCCGAACCCAGCAGGGGTTGACCCCATTACTCATTGTGCAGCTTATCTGACCTTCTGGCTGTGCACTTTCGCTCTCCCCCAGGGGGACGAGACGACTATCAGACCGGAGGCTATATATCCGGCCTGTCAGATGGCCTGGGGGATGAGACTGTCTCTGTGCCCGGCGGCTTTGTGTTTAATTTACAAATCGCTGGGAGATTTGAATAGACATCGGGTTCCCCGTTCCTTATGGACTATAGGTCCATTTCATTTCTTCAATGCTTGGGTTTGCAGCATTTTCCCCGAGCTGGCCCCGAGAACTTTGCAGTCAGACACACTGCTCCCTCGGATGATTGAGTTTGCTAGCGCCGAACCTGGTCTTTTCTCAGAGCAGCTGTTTAAGATCAGGGGCCGGTTGACAAAAGTGCCTGTAGATGCTCCTGGTAGCATTCATTTCTGGAGCTTGGCAGCAGGTTCGGCTCCTTTAGTAGACCCTCAGAGGGAATGCAGAATGGAGGAGGTAGAAGTTTATGTCCATCCTGTTTCGGGGGCCAATGCCACCCGGCCCATATTAGAACCAGAACTGGTAAGGTGGGCTATGGCTATCTGACCCAGTGTATTGGTCTTCAGGAAGGGAGGCTTGCTCATCTTGGAGCCCTATTACCCATTCCGTTTTAGCAGAAACTTCGCCTACGATCAGCATATTCCTTCATCAGCTGCTCAGTTCCCTTTGGACAGCCATGCCAAGCATGGGTCCTCCATTGCCAGTGACGGTCGGATATGGTGGGATTTCTTTCATCGCCGAGAGGGCGTAACTTTCAGTGTCCCGACTGTTTCTAATCGTATTCCCCGGGTCACATCAGAATACATCAAGTGGTGGAATACCCGCACCAATTTTTATAAGGATGGCAGAGGCGCCTTCTGGGGTGTGGCCGAGCGCTCTTTCTTAAAGCGGCAATCAGGGCCTGTATTTGAGATTGATGAGGTTCATCTGAAAAGGCTCTATTCACAGCATCCGAGGGAGGCGAACACATATATTGCCAGGCGTCGGTCCTTAAAAGAGGAAGGCTCTGAAATACCCACTCCTGTATTTTCTGAGATCAATGAAGATGCTTTTACAAAGGACCTGAGGCAGCTGGGCCACATAGGGAGTATTCATGTGGAGGTGCAGTATCCATTTCCCCCGGAGGAGCCCCTCCCGATAGCAGCCCCCTGGAGGGGCCCGGTAGACAGATTTCACCCTTATCGGACATTTATGCGGAGGGAAGACCGCACCAGCACATATTATCAGCACACTTCTTGGCTTTTCGTGTTGCTGAATGTTCACGGGCTGTCAGTAGAGAACCCGATAGCCGGCATTCTGAATAAGCCGCTTTTTATTTCTTTTCATTATGTCGACGGCTGGTGCATGGATTACCTCGGCCTGTTTCATTGCCTTGACTTCCACGGACACAAAGATTTAGCTGCCTTGATGGAGAAATGCCAGACCATAGGTGACGTATGCTGGCTCGTGAAGGAGGCTGCTTCCCGCTCGAAGGAGGTGGCTTATCTGTATTGGCCGCTTTCCACCTTCTATGACGGCCCAGCAGGTATGACCCTTCCTGTGTGCTCATGGCGTCTTTCTTTTATTGTTGTGTTCTGCATTTGTCGACTATGACTGTCCTTCTTATGTTTTGCACAGATAGACCGGACATAAAATGGCAGGGACTTTACAGGAAGATTATCGCTCAAGCTGAGAAGCCTGCTTACTTTGAAATCCCTGCGGCGGCACCTACGACCACTCCCCTGCCTCCGGGCAAGAAGAGGAAGCCTTTTATGGTGAAAGCTACAGTTGTCAAGGCCAAGAGGGCCAAAGTTGTTCGGGTCCAGCAGTCAGCTCCAGTTGCGACGGACGCCGGGACCCCTCTTCCAAACATCCCCTCTTTTGACGAGTTCAGGTCTCAGAGGGAGGCTGCTCAGGAACCTACCGAGAGTAGCGGTAAATATCTTGCAGATGCAATCTTCATTATTTTCTTGATTGTTCTTTTAAGGCGTCCTTCAAGACTGAGCTTCTCTTTATCTGATACAGCCCCGGAGCAGGTTGCAGTGCCTGCGGAGAGGGACACGAGGCTGCCTTCTCCTACCCCGGCTGGCGAGGAGGAGGGTAAATGTGCTCTCTCATCTTTTCTCTTTATACTTTGTTGTTATTCTTTTTCATTATATCCCTCAGAGTTCCCCTTTTGTTGAGGTGACAGTCAGGGAGCCGACTGGGGCTATGGTAGCAGCGGAAGAGTCGTCTCAGCCGCAGGAAAGTGAAAGGACTCAAATAAAATAGAGCCCTATTCCGGCCAGACGCATAATCACCCGGTCTGCATCGCGGCATGCTCTAGAGGCGACCTCACAGCACATAGCTAGAGTGGAGATATCCTCGGGCAGCTCCGAGACCGTGCCTGATAATGAGGAGGAAGTGACCTTCAGTGGCAGCGAGGAGGAAATCCAGAAATCAGAAGCCCTGCCTGTGTTTGTAAAAGGCCTCCCGCCCTTTCAGCCTCCTAAACTATTGATGCTATCTTCTGAGGAGGAATTGCAAGAGGAGTTTGCCGAGCTCGACACTGAGGTCGACATAACCCCTCCATTTATTGCTTCAACTACGGAGCTTTCTCCTCTTTTGTCTCATCTTGAGGATATAGACCCCACTTTAAAGGTAAGCTTCCCTTTTTTTTTTTGCTGTTCTATTTATTTTCTTCCATCCGTTGATGAGGATCATTCCGCTTTGTCCCCAGGACCCTGTCACTACCCGCTCAGATGCGGCCGCAGTCTCCATGGATGTCTCATCTGCAGATTTGATAATCATCGCTGCTTTACCTTCAATTTGCACGGAAATTTCTGAGGTTATTCGCCCCGTGCCAGTGAGAATATAATCTTCAACTGACTTAACATCACTGGACTTGGGATCATCAGGAGAGATTTCCATCCCTGTCAGGGCCTCAGAGTTCAGAGCCGAAGTAGACCCAGCCAGAAGCTCCGCTTTTATACCGGCCGCCGTAATGTCGATTGCGCCCGAATCAGCAGTCCCTGCCACAGTGGCTATAGAGACTGGATCTCTGCCTCTACAGACTAGGGACCTTTCGCCCCCATTATCAGAAAGAGTAGCTGAAGATGAAGCCCTTATTCAGGAGACTCATGAAGAGATAGCTCCATCATTCATTGGTCCTCCCTCCGCGGATGTTCAAGCCATAGCACCCGAGGCAGCGGTGGAGGAGGAATCTTCAGCTCAGCCAGAGGGCACGGAGAGGGACCGGCCAATTCTTCCAGCGGATTTGCCGTCTTCGTCCTCTCAGCCGGATGTTGCACTGTGGGCAGACATTGATGGCGAGGTGACTTTCGAAGTAGCCCCAGCCCCTTCTCCTGGCTTCGCTTCATCCGAGAGTTTTGTCTGGCAAAATCTGGACATACTGCGCCAGCTGGTGGAGTCCCAGCCCGGACTGACTTATCTGCTGCTGAAGGAGATAGCCGAGCGTTTCACCGCTGGTCTGCAGGCTATGGGCTATCCCATGGAAATATGGGCCCAGCGGGTTTTATTGTTGTTAAAGTTTATACATCGCCGGGACTTCTTGGCGCATATTATGTCTGACAGACTGACAGCTTTGAAGTTGCAAAGGAAGGAGTGCAAATCTGAGCTGGGGAAGACGGACTCTGTTCTTCAGGAGCGCCAATGCCAACTGCAGTCTCTGGCGCAGCGGGAGCAGTTCGTGCGTAGCCGGATAACCATTCTGGAGGCTGAACTGTTTGACCTCCGGGCTGAACTGCCACAGATAACAACTTCTCGACCGCAGCTTGCGGAGGAAGTAGCTCTGTTGGAGGGGCAGATGGCATCCTTTCGGGACGAGTCTGCTCGGCTACAGGAGGAGGAGGCTCGACTTCATGAGCTAGGGACTGCCCCGCATGTAGGGCTTCTGGCCTTTGAAGACATATTCCGGCGCCCATGAATATTTGTTTCCCCCTTCTTTTTGTAATACAATTTCCCCTCAGGGGCCCTTCTTGTATTCCCTTTTTATTCAATGGAAAGGACTCTTTAAACTAGTCTCATATGTGGTTTGTTCTTAACTTATCGCACCGTCAATATTTCACGGCGATTTGGCAGTGGTTTCAGCGGTCCCTATGGGAGTAGCCCGTACCTAGCAGGACAGCGTCCACCCCTTCAGAGAAAGGATGGGGAACTCGCTCCACCGCGTGACGGCCTCCGGGGGGGCGCTTTAAGCCGAATTTTGTTGGTGGTAGCACACATCCTTCTTGGCCATACGTGCCGCAAGGGAGATGGCTTGTAGGAATGTGAGCGAAGAGGCTCAGAGCACAATCCGAAACGGGCGAATGGTCCGTCTCGGGTAGGTTTCAAAGCTAGTCGGGGCGATGTGCCGATCGACCAGTACATGATTTCATCATCGACATTGGGTTTATATCGATGCAAAGAAGCTTTACAAGTTTCATCAGAGTAGACGTAAGGTCTAGACTAGGTAGAGGTTATCATAGGTGGGACACTGAAGGGTGCGTGGTTTTCATCAGGACAGACGTAGGGTCTGAACTGGATAGGATTTCATCGTTGATCGGGCGAGGTGCCGGTCGATCAATAGCTAGTTTCATCATCAATATTGTGTTTATATCGATGCGAAGAAAGTGTTATAAGTTTCATCAGAATAGCCGAAAGGCCTAAGCTGGCAGGGTTTTTTAATTGGACATGGTTTCATCACTGATCGGGCGAGGTGCCAGTCGATCAGTGGTTGGTTTCATCATCGATATGGGGCCTATATCGACGCAAAGAGTTTCATAGGTTTCATCAGTATAGACGTAAGGTCTAAACCGGATAGAGGATCTTATCATTGATCGGGCGAGGTGCCGGTCGATCAACGGTGGGACGTATGTAGAGGTGTAGGTCTCGTCAGGACAGACGTAAGGTCTATTCCAGCGGGTTTTATGGCGGGTGGGACTTTGCCAAGAAATACGTAGGTTTCATCAGGATAGGCGTAGGGTCTGTCCTGGTAGGGTTTTATCGTTGACCGGGCAAGGAGCCGATCGATCAAGGGAAAGTTTAGGAGTTAGATCAGGACAAACGTAAGGTCTGAACTGGCCAGGCTTTATCGGAATGATGACCGGTTTTATTGTTGGTGGGATATGTGAAAGAGGGTATGTAGATTTCATCAGGGTAGACGTAAGATCTACCCCAGAAAGGCTTTATCATCGGTGGGGCATAGAGCCAGATGACCGACGGAAGGCCTCGTCAGTGAAGGGGAGGTGAAGGCAACGTGCCGGTTGGCATGGAACTTCTGAATTACCACATTACCGACCCAAGCGCCCTTTCAGGTTTTCGCCGGAGCCAGCCCCCTCTTGCTTTTGCCCACGCGTCCTTTCAGATTTTCACGTGGCGGGGTACCAGATTTTACCTGCAGTGCCCTTTCGGGTTTTCACCACAGCTGGGTTTTAGCCATTTTTGCCCTTGTCCAGAATGCCTGAACAAGTCTGGCGGGGTATCTCTATTTTCAACCCCATTTTTTTATATATATATACTTTTTATCGTTTTCTTTCTCTTTTCCTTTTTCATTGTCTTTTCTGGGACCAGAACTTTCATCCTATGGACCATGGCGCCATATGTTTATTGTGGACACACGATCATTGATGTGGGTGCCAACATCAATGCAAAGGGAATTTGGGTTTCATGATCTATCCAGACGAAAGGTCCGAATCGATTTAGAGGATATAAGTAGCAGCTCGGGCACGAGGCCGTTTGCTGAGAATATGAGTTTCATCATTAATGTGGGGTTTGACATTAACGCAAGGGAATAGAGTTTCATGATCTATCCAGACGGAGGGTCTGGATAGATTCAAAGAGCAGTGTTGTGCTATGTCAGAGCGGACGGAAGGTCCACCCTGGATGGATTTTAGCGTCGATCAGGCAGCGTGCCAATTGATCGATAACAGGTTTCATCATTGGTATTGGCTCATCCCGATGCAAGGATTTCATATGTTTCATCAAGATAGACGTAGGGTCTAAACTGGATAAGGTTTTATCATTGATACTGGGCGAGATGCCGATCGATCAATGGCGGGTGTCATCATCGGTATTGGATTTATACCAATGCAAGGAGTTCATGGATTTCATCAGGATAGACGGAAGGTCTAAACTGGATAGGTTTCATCATAGATCGGGCAGTGTGCCAATCGATCAACAGTAGGTTTCATCACGGTGGGACGTAAAGAGATCTGTAGATCTAGTCGGAATAGACGCAAGGTCTAAACCAGACAAGGTTTCATCGCTGATCGGGCAAAGTGCCGGTCGATCAGTATTGGGTTTCATCATTAGTATTGGGTTTATACCAATGCAAGGATTTCATAGGTTTCATCGGGATAGACGTAAGGTATAAACCGGACAGGGTTTCATTGTTGATCGGGCAGTGTGCCAATCGGTCAACAGCAGGTTTCATCGCGGTGAGACGTAGGATAGGTTTCATCGGGATAGACGTAAGGTCTAAACTGGGCAGGTTTCATCGTGGTGGGTCTTAGACAGAAACAAGTGGAAGTGTTTTATTAGGACAGAAGGAAGGTCTATCCCGAGGTGGTCCTATTATCGAGGGAATTTTTCTCGAGCAATGCATGACGGCTTCAACAGAATAGACGTAAGGTCCATTCCGGATGGGTTTAATCGTTGATCGGGCAAGGCGCCGGTCGATCGACGAGGAGCTTTATGGTGGGAGGTAAGGCTTTCTTTGGAATCACCACATTACCGACCCAAGCGCCCTTTCGGGTTTTCGCCGGAGCCAGCCCCCTCTTGCTTTTGCCCACGCGCCCTCTCGGGTTTTCACGTGGCGGGGTACCCGATTTTGCCTGCAGTGCCCTTTCGGGTTTTCACCACAGCTGGGTTTTGGGCCATTTTTGCACTTGCCCCTAATATAGGAGCAAGTCTGGCGGGGTATCTCTATTTTTAACCCCATTTTTTTTTTACTTTTTTTTTGTTCTTTCTTCTTCCTTCCTTTTTAGAGGGTGACAGGTCGGAATGCCACCAGCTTAAGATGGGGGCAGCTTGGTTAGGGCGGAGTGCCGCTATACCAAGAAATGGGTAGCTCGGCTAGGGCGGAGTGCCGCTAGATGAAGAAAGGGTAGCTTGGCTAGGGCGGAGTGCCGCTATACCAAGAAATGGGTAGCTCGGCTAGGGCGGAGTGCCGCTATACCAAGAAATGGGTAGCTCGGCTAGGGCGGAGTGCCGCTAGACGAAGAAAGGGTAGCTTGGCTAGGGCGGAGTGCCGCTATACCAAGAAATGGGTAGCTCGGCTAGGGCGGAGTGCCGCTATACCAAGAAATGGGTAGCTCGGCTAGGGCGGAATGCCGCTATACCAAGAAATGGGTAGCTCGGTTAGGGCGGAGTGCCGCTAAACTAAGGAAAGGGTAGCTCGGTTAGGGCGGAGTACCACTAGACTAAGGAAAGGGTAGCTCGGCTAGGGCGGAGTGCCGCTAGATCGGGAAAAGGGTAGCTTGGCTAGGGAGGAGTGCCGCTATACCGGGAAAAGGGTGTAGCCTGGCTAGGGCGGAGTACCACTAGACCAAGGAAAGGGTAGCTCGGTTAGGGCGGAGTGCCGCTAGACCGGGGAAAGGGTAGCTCGGCTAGGGCGGAGTGCCGCTAGACCAAGGAAAGGGGTAGCTCGGCTAGGGCGGAGTGCCGCTAGACGAAGAAAGGGTGTAGCCTGGCTAGGGCGGAGTGCCACTAAACCAAGGAAAAGGGTAGCTTGGTTAGGGCGGAGTACCACTAGACCAAGGAAAGGGTAGCTCGGCTAGGGCGGAGTGCCGCTAGATGAAGAAAGGGTAGCTTGGCTAGGGCGGAGTGCCGCTATACCAAGAAATGGGTAGCTCGACTAGGGCGGAGTGCCGCTAGACGAAGAAAGGGTAGCTTGGCTTGGACGGAGTGCCTCTATACCAAGAAATGGATAGCTCGGCTAGGGCGTAGTGCCGCTAGACGAAGAAAGGGTAGCTCGGCTAGGGCGGAGTGCCGCTATACCAAGAAATGGGTAGCTCGGCTAGGGCGGAATGCCGCTATACCAAGAAATGGGTAGCTCGGCTAGGGCGGAGCACCGCTAGACCAGGAAAATGGTAGCTCGGCTAGGGCGGAGTGACGCTAGACAGGGGAAAGGGTAGCTCGGCTAGGGCGGAGTGCCGCTAGACCAAGGAAAGGGGTAGCTCGGCTAGGGCGGAGTGCCGTTAGACCAAAGAAATGGGTAGCTCGGCTAGGGCGGAGTGCCGCTAGATGAAGAAATGGTAGCTTGGCTAGGGCGGAGTGCCGCTATACCAAGAGATGGGTAGCTCGGCTAGGGCGGAGTGCCACTAGACCAAGGAAGGGGTAGCTTGGTTAGGGCGGAGTGCCACTAGACCAAGGAAGGGGTAGCTTTTCCTGATCACTCGGGGAATGCCGGTTGTGCCGCATGATACAGCTTTAGATGTCTTCCGTTGAGTGGGGAGAATTGGATTTCCCCTTGATGGTTAACAACCACATAGGCCCCTCCTTCGTAGACCCTCTGCATCACATAAGGACCTTCCCAGTTAGCATTCAGCTTTCCTTTTGGGTTGGACGCCATGACTTCTTTTTTCTTGACCATGACGAGGTCACCTTTCTTGAATTCTCGTCCTCTTACGAGTTTGTTGAATGCAGTGGCCATGCGGGCCTGATACATTTGGATACTCTTCTGGGCTCGGAGGCGCTTCCCTTCCAATTCAGCAAGTTCTTCTAGTCTTCTTTCTGCATTGGTCTGTTCGCCACGGGCCAGGCCGTATTGGACTGCCACTCTGAGTGACGGGACTTCCAGCTCTAGCGGAACCACTGCCTCTGAGCCGTATACCAGCGAGTATGGTGAGCACCCTGTAGGTGTCTTGAAGATAGTGCGGTATGCCCACAGAGCTTCATACATTTTCTCTTCCCAGTCCTTCTTATTGGAACCGACGACCTTGGCCAGCAAGGTGCAGAGAGTCTTGTTAAAAGCTTCTACGAATCCGTTTGCCTGTGGATTGTAAGGAGTGGAGGTCCTCCATTCGATCTTATACTTCTCAGCAAGCCGATAGACCTTCTGATATCTGAAATGACTTCCATTGTCAGATATTATTCGATTGGGGATCCCGAACCGGAAGATAATGTTCTGCTTGATGAATCTGGCGACCAGTTCACCAGTAACTTCTCTTAATGCTATGGCCTCCGCCCATCTGGAGAAGTAATCTGTTATGGCCAGTATGTACTTATGTCCGGCCGAGGAAGTCGGCAGTGGCCTGACTACATCAGTTCCCCATTATGCAAACGGCCAACTGGGAACTGTAGGGTGCAGAGTCGTAGGAGGCCTTCTAGGCACAGTAGCATGCTCCTGGCATTTCTGGCATGATTTTGCAAATTTACAGCAGTCTTCAACATGGTGGGCCAATAGTAGCCCAGCTTCTTGATTTCTATCTTCATCTTGGGACCAGCCTGGTGGGCACCTGCTGTCCCAGCATGTGTTTCTTTCATCGCTTACCAGGCTTCCTCAGTGGACAGACAGCGGAGTAGAATCTTCTTGCGTGCATCTGCCATTATTCGGAACAAAATTCCATTCCTGAGTTCATAAGAATCTTTGATTCTTAGGAGTTTCATCTTTTCTTCTCTTATCTACGGTAGTTGTTGGTGTAGAAACCACTGCAGCAGGTGCTGTCTCCAATCAGGCGCTTGTTCTGTGCTGATGGTGGCAACTTCATCTTTTTCGGGGAACCCTTCTAGCATACTGGGGACTTGCCGCCGGTTCATAACGACAATGTTCAGTGTCTTTTTTGGTGGGACTGCTAGTGAGCTGGCCAGCTTCGCCAGTGCATCAGCCTGGGCATTGTGTCCACGGCCCACATGCTTGAGCTCAATATGGTAGAATTTCACCATGAGGCGCACAGCTTTTTGGTGGTAGGGATTCAGTTCTGGCTTCCGCACTTCGAACTCCCCTTGGATCTGTTTTATTATCAACATCGAATCACCGAATGCTTGAAGCATTTGGATACCCATGTTGAGGCTTATATATAGCTCGATTATTAGAGCTTCATACTCGGCCTCATTATTGGTGCAGGGCTTGTTTATAGAACAGGAAGTATGCATGACCTCCCCTTCTGGTGATTTCAGCACAATACCGGCTCCAGCCCGTATTCTGGTCTTTCTATCGGTGTCTGTCTCCGTTCTAGATGCTCCATCAAAGAATAGTTGCCACATAACTAACTGGGTTTGGCAGGCCTCGAGTGTCTCATCATCGGATAACTCAGTCCCTAGCATATCATTTTCTGGCACAGGATGCTCTGCGAAGAAATCAGCCACGGCCTGTCCTTTTATCGCCCGCTGGGGTGTATAGGTAATATCAAATTCCATCAGGATCACTTCCCATTTGCCCAATCAGCCCTTTAGTACTGGCTGAGTCAATATGTATTTGAGCGGATGATGAGGGCATCACCCGACATCTCTCTAGCTTTGATCACCTGCACACTCTTGATATAGATTGATCATGGTCTACACTTGTTATCTTCATTTCCCAAGTTTCATTTTATGTATTTTCTTTTTATTGAGTCCTATCTTATGTATTTTCCTTTATTGAGTCATATGGTTTTAGTCCATTTCCCTTGTTATGTTTAATTGGGCCTTATTACTTTAGTTATGGGCCCATAGGATTGAGTCTAGGATATGCTCGGTCTTTTATCTTATTGTCAAGGGTATTTTGGTCATGTAAAGAATGGTTGCCTATATATAGGCCCCATCTCTCCTCTTGTATTCAACTTTTGATGAATATTGAAGAAAACCCTTTCAAACTCTCTCAATATCTCTCTCTCTCTCATTATCTCTCCATTCTCTCTCCTCCTCTCTCTAAAATTTGAAATTCACTCTCTCTCCTCCCCCTCTCAACCACTTCCAACCCCCACCTACCTCCATTAACTCCCCACAACTTCCCACAACCCCTCTTTAATCCTCACCTAGTCCCAAGGAAGTTCCACCACTCAAAACCCCACCCTCCAACCACCACCTACCCCTTTCACTTCCCTAAGCATATCTCCACCTTCCCAAGGTTGAATTAACTCATTCCAAAGCCCAAATTCGAATCTCCCCTTCCCTCCTTGCTCCCTAGGTCGCACCCCTCCTCTCCCCTCAAGCCAAGTTCACCCCCTCCTCTCTTCTCCACTCCAGCTTTGTGTGCAGGCCGACCTGCAGTTTAGCACTCTGTTGCAGCGACATCCACGACTGCATCCTGGTTCTGCTGGTGGCGTGGCCTAACTTTCTGGAAAGGCCTCCCTGTGCTCTTCGCAGGCGAGGTGGAATCACTCCATTCTGAGTTCGTGGCCGTCCGTGAAGGCTGTTCTTCCCTGACTGCGCAGAACCTCTCATACCAGGAGCCAGAGCGGCAGAGAAGACTCTCCCACGACAAACCTTGAAGGAACCAGTCTTCTAGGTCTTATACAAAGTTCTTCCTCCCCCTGTCAGCGTCCAGGAACAGAAGGCGGAACCCTGTTCGGCATCCGACAACCAGAGATACCAATTTTCTACCACACCCACGCCGGTCTGCCTCCTCACAGTCTGCACCGACCACCGTCCACTTCTCTGGACACCCAGCTCATCTCCAACATCAGAAGACTTCGCCGTTTGTTTTGCTGCAAAGTAGACTCGTCCACGATTCCAACGAGTCTAGCGGTGCCAAATTTGGAGCTCAGGAGCGATCGTGGCAGCTTCTGCAACCTGCTGTTTCAGACTGAGCTCGGCCAGAGACCAGAGCTGCATCCATCTTCCAGTCGCTGGAGCAGTCAGCCCCCAGATCAGAACGTCGTCCAAAAAATTCAAGCCACACCCCTCTCTGGTTAGCAAGATTTTGGTGCAAGTTTCATGAGATTCCAAGTTCGGTGAAATTATTGGCAGCATCGACATCGGCCCTCTGTCCAGAATTACAGAAGCTAGGCAGAATCGGCAAAGCTCGGAAAGTCGACTCTATCTCGCTCGTTCCCCTCCCCGCTTGGCCGGCTGAAGGCCCCTCCCTGCATGGAGGTAATTTTTGGTTGTAATACATTAACCCCCACCCCAAGATCCCCCCCTTGCAAGGGGCGTAGTGCTGTACCTCTTCACATTTTCAGGTCAAGCTCCATCGCCGCGGCGATCGGGTGTATACCCTCGCCTCCCGGCGCGCCCTCGTCTCCGAACGGGATCGGTGTCTTCACACCGATCAGGTGAGCTTCTGATCACACCCTTGTAGCTTCATTTCTGCAAATGTAGTATTGCCTTGAATGCCCGTCGGACGGTAAGAGAGTGCTCGGAATTCATTTTAAGCAATATCGTGCCCACCGCGGCCCGTGAGTGAGTGCCACCCCACACCCCGCCTTGCGGGTCAGCCACCCACAAAGTTGGGACTCCCAGGCCCATTGGAGGTCAGCCTTAGCATTGTAAGTCCATTAGGACAATTGGGTCCCGCCTCGGACCCTCACCATCATCTCCCGGACCCACCGGGTGAACGTGTGAACCGAGTGAGCAGAAATCGTCGTTGTGAGAATCATTGAGCGCTTGTATGCTTGCGGGTCTAAGTCCTAGGGTCACCTTATCATATTTAGTGGTCTTTGGGCTGTGCCACATCAAGTGGTATCAGAGCGGTCATAGGCTTGTCCTTACAAGTCTAGTCTTGGGTCACACTAAGTCTTTCATAGGTGCATCCGCACACCCTTGCATAGCCCACCCAACCTTGCATGACCACTCGTTGTGGTACTCGCTTTCAACCCAATACTACATCTTCCAATCCCACAATGAATCCAAAACCCCAAGGGATGCCTACCACTAACACTCATGACTTCAACTACTTCATGAAAGCCTTGACCTATGCCAATGAGCGGCTTGATAACATATCGGGCCGACTCAACCAACTTGGAAAAAATAGGCCCGCCCTAAGGACGGACGATAGGATGACCCCTTTCCCACTTCCCACCTTTGATGGGACCTCTCCTAGCAAATATTTAGATTGGGAAGCTACAATGGACCAATACTTCAATTGGTATCATATTTCCGAGGATGAAAAGGCATGGGTTGCCAAAATACAACTAACCAAAAGGGCTCAAACTCATTGGTGTAAAATTGAGGGCTTAAGGATAATTAGACGGGAAGCTCCCCTCACCACATGGGAGGACATGAAGGATCAACTAAGGGCTAGGTATGTGTCCCCTTCCCACTCGGATCACCAAACCCCAAGGAGCACTCCCACTCCTCCCACCCCACCCGTCCAAACCCTTATCACTAAAACCCAAGTACCTAAGACCTCCACCTCCCCACCTAACCCCATGAGGTCCCCCACATCCCAACCAAAACCCCCTTCCCTAACCTACACTAGTCAAGCCCCTTTAGCCCCCACTTCCACCCCAAGTGATCCCAAGGGCAAGAGACCCCTAACCAACCCAATTCCCTCCATGGTGACCACCACTCATCCAACCCTCACCATTAAAAACCATGTGGACACCATGTCCACCCCTCCACCAAGGCCCATAATGGCCACCACCCCAAAACCCAAAACCCCTCACCCAACCCACCTCCCGCTTCCTACACCAATCTTACCCCAAATTAGGCCTCCACTACTTCCACTCCCAAGTCCAACCCATGTCCGACCTTGCTCACCTCCTCGAGTGCGCCATGCCTCGATTAACACCAACCCACCCACCATAGACCTTCCTACCCCATTGTCCTTAGGAGTTGCAACCCACACACCTACCCAAGTGGAGAGGGATACCAATTCGGATCCACCTCTCAAAATCAAGGAAATCCAAGGGCCGTACAACTCACCCACGCCTCCTAACCTAGTTCCT
Organism: Amorphophallus konjac; assembly: GCA_022559845.1. Lineage (NCBI taxonomy): Eukaryota > Viridiplantae > Streptophyta > Magnoliopsida > Alismatales > Araceae > Amorphophallus > Amorphophallus konjac. Next base: position 361,731,246 of record CM040126.1, read on the forward strand.
CAAGAGCTATACACCCTTCCCCATGACACCATCACCATAGATAAGTCCATATTCCTATGGCTCAAGCGAGGCCTCACCATTCCTAGTTTACAACCAAGCCACCTACTCATGGGACATCAATCCCAACTCATTCCCACTCAGCCTCATGTCACTTATCAAACCTCCTATTGTGTAGAAGATTTGGGAGACTTAGTGGCCTACCTACATTGGCAAGTCCACTTGACCGATATGCTAGCCATGAGGCCATCAGAGTCTAGCACCATTAGCCTAGCTTACCCCACCATTGGCTCCATCACTTCCATCTACACCAATGGCCAATTTACAAGTGAGATCATACTCCTTCTTCCCATGGAGGAGGAACCCATCCTAGTCTACTCCCCAACCATTGAGATCCCAAGTACTTTGATTGGCCAACCCATTAGCAACCTTGGCCCAATTATCTTAGAGAGAGATGATTCGCCATTTGAGGACCTTGAGAACATGGAGTACCCCTACCTAGGTGACCCTTACCATAATCCCTTTGACCCTTTTCTATGGGAGCCTAAATCTCCATGTGACCCACTTTCCCTATTCACCACCCACCTCACCTTACCCACATCGCCCATGTCGACCCAAACTCCTCCCTTCCTAGAATCGGGTTACAACATGAGAGCCTTGACCTTAGGCAACAAACACCTTGGGATTGATGAAGTGCCCCACCCCATAACCACGTTCGTAGATCTCTTCGACCCATTCATGTGGACGTTCAGAAGACATCCCACATCTATGCACATGGAAGTCACCTTTGGGATAAACATGCATGTGTCCAGGCCTACCACACCATTTGACATGATTTATAAGTCGGGTACATTCATCCACATCACCCACATGTCAAGTAGGCAGCATAAGTGGACCATATTCAGATGTATTGGCCCACCTTCATTCATCATGAGTCTTAAGCATGATAGGAGCATACATGGATGTCCGGGTCCCCCGACATTTATCACACTCATGCATAAAAGGTTCATCTATGGATGTCCCGGCCCTCCTAAGACTACCACAGTCTTCATAGCATCAAAGTGTGATCGGTCTACATTTGGCTGCCCAGGTCCACCTTGGCATACGCATTCTCGCAAGCATATAGGAAGGATCAATGAGACTTACAAAAGGCGGGCAGATGCTCATCGGCGCCACTACGAGTTCCAAGTGGGAGACTCGGTGATGGTGAGGATGGAGCAGCTCCTTCCGGGACCTGCCTCCAAGTTGAGGGCACGGGGTTCGGGACCCTTTCGAGTTCTACGACGACTTGGCAGCAATGCTTATGAGCTTGACCTACCAGAAAGCTATGGGGTGCACCCTACCTTCAGTGTGGCGGACCTGGTACCCCACAAAGGCCCCGCGGTGGAACCCAGTGAGGAGCTTGAGCCTTTACCCCCCCTTATGAGAGACACTCCCGGAGGGACTCCACTTTCTAGCTTGAGAGACCGACGAGAGCAGGTAGAGGCAATACTGGATGAGCAGAGTATCATTACGAGGCACAGGGTGTATCAGCGCTATCTGGTTAGGTGGAAGAGCCGTCCCCCGATCGAGGATACATGGGTGAGTCGGGAGGATTTGATATGCTTGGATCCCGACATGATGGAGCAGTACGACAGCCAGGCAGACCCATACTCGACAGGGTCGAGCTCTCCCCACCCCGGGGGATTTGATGAGGGCATCACCCGACATCTCTCTAGCTTTGATCACCTGCACACTCTTGATATAGATTGATCATGGTCTACACTTGTTATCTTCATTTCCCAAGTTTCATTTTATGTATTTTCTTTTTATTGAGTCCTATCTTATGTATTTTCCTTTATTGAGTCATATGGTTTTAGTCCATTTCCCTTGTTATGTTTAATTGGGCCTTATTACTTTAGTTATGGGCCCATAGGATTGAGTCTAGGATATGCTCGGTCTTTTATCTTATTGTCAAGGGTATTTTGGTCATGTAAAGAATGGTTGCCTATATATAGGCCCCATCTCTCCTCTTGTATTCAACTTTTGATGAATATTGAAGAAAACCCTTTCAAACTCTCTCAATATCTCTCTCTCTCTCATTATCTCTCCATTCTCTCTCCTCCTCTCTCTAAATTTCGAAATTCACTCTCTCTCCTCCCCCTCTCAACCACTTCCAACCCCCACCTACCTCCATTAACTCCCCACAACTTCCCACAACCCCTCTTTAATCCTCACCTAGTCCCAAGGAAGTTCCACCACTCAAAACCCCACCCTCCAACCACCACCTACCCCTTTCACTTCCCTAAGCATATCTCCACCTTCCCAAGGCTGAATTAACTCATTCCAAAGCCCAAATTCGAATCTCCCCTTCCCTCCTTGCTCCCTAGGTCGCACCCCTCCTCTCCCCTCAAGCCAAGTTCACCCCCTCCTCTCTTCTCCACTCCAGCTTTGTGTGCAGGCCGACCTGCAGTTTAGCACTCTGTTGCAGCGACATCCACGACTGCATCCTGGTTCTGCTGGTGGCGTGGCCTAACTTTATGGAAAGGCCTCCCTGTGCTCTTCGCAGGCGAGGTGGAATCACTCCATTCTGAGTTCGTGGCCGTCCGTGAAGGCTGTTCTTCCCTGACTGCGCAGAACCTCTCATACCAGGAGCCAGAGCGGCAGAGAAGACTCTCCCACGACAAACCTTGAAGGAACCAGTCTTCTAGGTCTTATACAAAGTTCTTCCTCCCCCTGTCAGCGTCCAGGAACAGAAGGCGGAACCCTGTTCGGCATCCGACAACCAGAGATACCAATTTTCTACCACACCCACGCCGGTCTGCCTCCTCACAGTCTGCACCGACCACCGTCCACTTCTCTGGACACCCAGCTCATCTCCAACATCAGAAGACTTCGCCGTTTGTTTTGCTGCAAAGTAGACTCGTCCACGATTCCAACGAGTCTAGCGGTGCCAAATTTGGAGCTCAGGAGCGATCGTGGCAGCTTCTGCAACCTGCTGTTTCAGACTGAGCTCGGCCAGAGACCAGAGCTGCATCCATCTTCCAGTCGCTGGAGCAGTCAGCCCCCAGATCAGAACGTCGTCCAAAAAATTCAAGCCACACCCCTCTCTGGTTAGCAAGATTTTGGTGCAAGTTTCATGAGATTCCAAGTTCGGTGAATTATTGGCAGCATCGACATCGGCCCTCTGTCCAGAATTACAGAAGCTAGGCAGAATCGGCAAAGCTCGGAAAGTCGACTCTATCTCGCTCGTTCCCCTCCCCGCTTGGCCGGCTGAAGGCCCCTCCCTGCATGGAGGTAATTTTTGGTTGTAATACATTAACCCCCACCCCAAGATCCCCCCCTTGCAAGGGGCGTAGTGCTGTACCTCTTCACATTTTCAGGTCAAGCTCCATCGCCGCGGCGATCGGGTGTATACCCTCGCCTCCCGGCGCGCCCTCGTCTCCGAACGGGATCGGTGTCTTCACACCGATCAGGTGAGCTTCTGATCACACCCTTGTAGCTTCATTTCTGCAAATGTAGTATTGCCTTGAATGCCCGTCGGACGGTAAGAGAGTGCTCGGAATTCATTTTAAGCAATATCGTGCCCACCGCGGCCCGTGAGTGAGTGCCACCCCACACCCCGCCTTGCGGGTCAGCCACCCACAAAGTTGGGACTCCCAGGCCCATTGGAGGTCAGCCTTAGCATTGTAAGTCCATTAGGACAATTGGGTCCCGCCTCGGACCCTCACCATCATCTCCCGGACCCACCGGGTGAACGTGTGAACCGAGTGAGCAGAAATCGTCGTTGTGAGAATCATTGAGCGCTTGTATGCTTGCGGGTCTAAGTCCTAGGGTCACCTTATCATATTTAGTGGTCTTTGGGCTGTGCCACATCAGCGGATCTGCTACAGATATCAATCTGACTTCATGTGACAACATATAGTGTCGGAGCTTTTTGACAGCAAAGACTAGTGCCAAGCAGGTCTTTTCTATGTAGCTGTAGCTTTCTTCAGTTCTAATCAGCCTCCTACTTAGGTAGTACAAGGCTTGTTCTTTGCCTTCTTCATTTATCTGTGCCAGCATTGCCCCCAGGGAACAGTATGTGGCTGCGATATACAGTATCAAGGGCCTGCCCTTAATTGGTGCCCCCAGCACCGGAGGGGTCTTGAGGTATTCTTTCAGCTTCTCAAAGGCTTCCTGACAGCCGTCGTCCCAGAGGAACGGCACATCTTTCATCATGAGCTTGTGAAAGGGGTGGCATCTTCTCGACAGATTTGATATAAATCGTCAGATATAGGCCAGACGCCCTTGCAGAGATCTCAGCTCGGACATATTCCTTGGCGGAGGGAGCTCCTGGATAGCCTTAATCTTGGATGGGTCAATTTCAATGCCCCTATGACGGACAATAAACCCGAGGAATTTTCCACTAGACACGCCGAAGGCGCATTTCATGGGATTCATCTTGAGTTCATATTTACGCAGCCTCTGGAATACTACCCTCAGGTCTTGCAGATGGTCTTCTCTTCTTTTAGTTTTTACTACCAAATCATCAATGTAGCACTCTACTTTCTTGAAGAGCAAATCATCAAAGATCTTGGTCATAGCTCTTTGGTAGGTAGCGCCGGCATTCTTGAGGCCAAACGGCATCCTTTTGTAGTGGAATATCCCCTTCGGGGTACGGAATGCAGTGTGCACTCTGTCTTCCTCAGCAATCCATATTTGGTTGTATCCGGATGACCCATCCATAAATGATAGGGCCTCATGACCAGTAGTCGCATCGATCATCACTTCATTGATTGGTACTGGAAGTCATCTTTCGGGCAAGCCTTATTAAGGTCCCGAAAATCAACACATATTCTGATCTACCCATTCTTCTTCTTTACGGGCACTATATTGGCTAGCCATGTAGTGTATTGATTTTCTTCAACAAAGCCTACATCAATTAGCTTGTCAACCTCTTTGTTAATCTGATTTATTAATTCAGGGCGCATTCTCCTGGAAGGCTGCTTTACAGGGCTAGCCTCTGGGTTTATTGCCAATCGGTGATGTGCCACATCAGAACTCAGTCCCGGCATTTCATCATATGTCCATGCAAAGCAGTCTCGGAATTCCTTCAAAAACTGTATATACTGTTCCCTGGTAGCTGGCTCCAGCAGTGCACTGAGGAATGTCGGCCTTGGCTCATCTGCGGTTCCCAGATTTATTTCTACAAGCTCATCGACGGTGGCCTGACCTCCATCTTCGACCTCGGGCGGGGCTTCTTGCAAGTCAATGAAGCCTCCCGGGATATAATCTTCTTCAGTTTCATGATTTTCTGTTTCATCATACTGGTCATCAGCGGGTGTTGGCTTCATATACGGCCAATATTGTTGTATTCTGTTCAGTCTGCCCCGAGGACGTAACTGGATCAGCAGGAAACTCAAAGATGGAGTCTTCTGCCCTTAGAGGCTCTTCTGATGCAGACTCCCTTGAGAGGTCATCATTCTGTAGAGCCCGGACTTCTTCCAGGATGCGCTCAAACTCCAGGCATTCCCTCAGCTCTTTGGCTACTTGGTCTTCATCCGAGGTTCCCGTGTCAAACTTTGCTTCAGCATGGAACAGATCCTCTTTGCAAGGTAGGTCTTCCCAGCACCAACCTTTCTTTGCTTCATCAGACGTCCCCGTCTCCGGCTGACTGTCTGGGGCTTCATTGTTCATTATGGATTGATAAATGATTTCTTCATCTTCCGAGGGGTACTTGTCATATCCTACCTCGGGAGGGTCTTCATGCTGGTAGGAGACAGATATGACGTCCACCTCAGCTTCATAGTATTCTTGAAGGGTATAACCCAATCCTGGGTGCTGAGTGATCTTCCTCAGTTTTTTATTATCCCGAGGCGGATCCCATAGCTCTTTGAACGCCTTCTTCTGGGCAGCAGGCTGCAATGACGGCATTCGCATCTTAGAGAACATCTGCGAAACCCGTCGAGTAGTATAATCCAAGCCTGTAATTGGCACCATCTGGTTTACGGCCTCTTCAGGGACCATGCAGTCTTGATCATCTTCCTCGACTGACTCCCCAGTGTAGAATATGGTAGGAGGCTCGCAGAAGCGAGGGACTTCCATAGTCTTTAGTGGTAGCACCGTCTGGTACTCGAGGCTGACGATGGGTTTAAATAAACCCTGCGGCACCTCCACTTGTGTGTACTTTTCTTTCATTTCTTCATTGATATCATCCGGGTGAATGCTAAGAGGGGTGATCCGAGCAAAGTCACCGGCATAAGAGATGTGAGATACCTCATGCTTTTTAATATAGCCCTTTGGTGGTGGTGGAGACCAATTTCTTGCCTTCGTCGCCGGCTTTTTCTGGCTGACCACAGCCTCTTTCTCTTCACCCTTTCGCGACACCTCCGTGTAGTAGGATGCATCGAGCATATGGCACTCGAATACTTCGAAGGGATGCAGATCCGCAAACACCCTCTCTTCTTTTCCTTCATGGCAGTATTTAATACACTGATGCAGCGTGGACGGCACTATCTGATATTCATGCAGCCACGGTCTCCCCAGCAGGGCCTTATATGTGGTGTTGGAGTTGATTACATAGAATCGTACCACGGTAGTGAGATCCCCCAATGTGAGGTTAAAATCAGCCACCCCAAGGGGCGTCTCACATTTCTGGTTGAATCCTGCAATTTTCATGTCTCTGACCTTGGTAAGCTGCAGATCAAAGTAATATTTTTGGTAAATGCGGTATGGGAGAATGTTCACAGCAGCCCCGGGATCTATCAGTATCCTGTTCAGTGGCTGACAGTTCAGGGAGCCCCTCATATACAGCGGCCTGTTATGGCCGGAATTCGGAATCAGCATGTCATCCTTTGTGAATGTAACTGATGGCCCGGAATTCACTTCTGTCAAGAGTGCTTCATATTGTGCCGGCGACTGCAAGGCATCAACAATTGCTTGGCGAGCCTCCTCACTCAGAGAGAGAATCTCCCAGATGGAGAATCTGGTAGGGAGCTTTTTTAGCATTTTCATGATCCGGCTGGCCACCCTGACATTAGACAGTCTCATTTCTTCCGCCCATCGGGGTTTTGGAGGTTCATGTGGTGCCCGTGGCCTTTGCTGCCTAGTGCTGGTTTCATCCCCGGGACTGATTTCTTGGGGGGCTTCTTCTATAGCAACGGCCCCTGGTGCCGTCAAAGGGTTATCCCCTTCTTTCTCATTCTGCTCGTAGGCTACAGACGCCGATTGCTGAGGTCCCTTGCCTTTATCTGGCCCAGCCTGTATCGACTGCCCATTTTCTAGACTAGGCAGAAATTCCAGAAATGTTGGAGTTTGACTTCCTTTCTTCTTTTCTTGGTACAAGCCGGTAGGGGGAGGAACCTGGACACCTCGTATCTCCTGTTCGGGAATCTGGTAGGGCTGTTCCCCTCTGAACATAATGTTATGATTAGCTGGTGGTGGGCGCCCCCACCTTCTTCCGGAGCGTGTTGCATGTGCCGAGGTTGAGGCCTCGGCATGGTTGGCTTCTAGCGGGGCATTTGATGTTTCATCCTCATCGTTCTCCCCGGGCGAGGTAAAGAGTGCCGACAGGGTGTTACATTGTACTGTCACGACCCTCTTTCCCTTCTTGGACTTGGGCCGTCTCTTCTTTTTCTGGGAATTTGGCTTTATTGGCACCTGCCCCCAGAAGGGTTCAGTCTCAGCCTTTTCTTGTTCTGCCTCTGACTGCTCTTTAATTTTTAATTCTTCGAGCTGTTCCCAGAGTATACAGTCTTTCACCAGCAGGTGCCCGGGCTTTTTCTGTTCATATTCATCGAGCCCATTAATATACTGCTGTAAACGCTTGGCTGCAGGACTTACTTCCTTATGTGCAGGTAGGGGGACTTGTCTTCTCCGGTTATGAGTGGGGATTCGGATGACCGGCCCTGCCTCAGCTGTGCGCCATACTGGCTTTACTGGAGGTGGTTCGGGCCTTGGTGTGACACCGCGGATAATCGCTCCATTGGTTTTGGCTGCGGGAGTCTTCTTTCTGTTCTTTATGGGTTTCATCTGCCATCCTTCCTGATCCTTCAGTGGGGTGAGGAGACAAGCTTCATAAGTATGCCTGGTACATTCTTCAACGGCCTCCTTAGGCAGCTGCTGGTAGATTGAAATCATATTGGCGGCCATTTTTAATGCCGGAGGCTCATGTGGACGAGGTGGCTCTACCTGGTAATCTCCCAGCTGTAGCTCGCCCTTTTTGACCATGCCTTCCATAATATCTTTGAAGACGTAGCAATCTTCAATTGCGTGCCCCAGCGCACGGTGATATGGACAGAACAGTGGATCACCTTTCTTCGCCGCGTCATCGGGTCTCTTTGGCTCAGGCAATGTTACCTTGTTGAACTTGTATGCCCAGTTGAATAGTGCGGCTGTCTTATCTTTCGGGAAAGAGTACGGCTTTCTCATTTTGTTTCTCAGAGAGACCTTATCTTTTCTTTCTGCTGTGTCTGCTAGTGGGGGAGCTTCATCTGCCCCCTTCTTCCCTTTCTGTTGCTCGAAGGTTCTGAAATCGACGGTGTTGGCCTCAGAGTGCGATGGTCGTCGATCATTAGATTTCCCTTTCGGCACAGTGGGAGCATTGACCGTCGGACGCTTAGACAGGAACGTCTCGACCTCCGCCACTATATTGTTCAATCGGTCAAATGTTCTGACATCTGCACCAATCATCTTTTCCAGTACCTCCCTCCTGAGGCTCTGCTTACATATTTGTACTGCATCTTCTTGATGAGGAGGTCTTCTACATCTCATAGCTAAGTTCCTCCACCTTTTGATGTAGTCCAGTGCAGTTTCATCTTACTTTTGCCTGGTCGCATATAGTTCTACTATTGTAATTTCTCTTTCCGTGACGTGAAATCTGTCGCGGATCTTTCTTTGCATGTCAGGCCAATCGGTCACTGACCCAGCCGGCAGGCTTGAATACCATTCAAAGGCTATCCCGGTGAGGGATGAGCCGAAGAACTTAAGCAGATAAGCTTCATCAGCTGCCAAGTCACCCATGATTGTGGTGTAGTAAGCTATGTGCTCCCTGGGAGAGCCCTGGCCATTAAACTTTTCAAACTTCGGCGGCTTACTGACGCCTGGAGGTAGTCTCTTAGCAGCATACTGGGGAGGATACGGTACCCAGTACACATCGTAGGTACTAGCATCATCACCAGTCTTTTCAGACAGCTTCATCTCCACAATCTTTTCAATCATCAGCTTCTGGGCTATGGCTGGATCTATGTTTTCCGGGAAGAAGTGAGCTTGTTGCTGACCGTAAGGAGTTGTCATCACAGTTGCGCGCAAGGCAGGCGCGGCAGGCTGCGTCTGAGATACAGAGGGCTGAGCTACCATCTGCTGCAGAACGGGTTGGCTCGGTGCTTTGCCCTTATCAGCCGGGAGATGATTAGCTGGAATAGCCATTTCTGTTAAACTGGCAGTCTGCCCCACAGGCTCGGCTTGCTTGGAGACCGGTGTAGCTTCATGCCTCTCATTTAACTGTCTTCTGAGAGCATTGATCTCTTGTTGATATCTTCTAAACATCATCTGGATCATGGGATCCAGGGTTGATGGGATCTATAGATCTTCTGAAGTCCCTTCAGCATCATCAACGAAGGGATTGTCTTCCTCTTCCGTTGTCACCACATTAACTGTCATAGTGGTGATCTTGCAGGCTTCATCATTAGTCTTCATCTTATCTTTTGCCGCCTGGCCTCTTCTTGTGACGGGGCCTGGTCTGGTTCCTAGTCTGAGCAGTTCATCTGGCTGTGTCGGTAACATATCCTGCCCTTTGACAAGCCCGGCCATATTGCAGGCAAAGATCTGCATCCTTTCCCTCTGCCTGTAGACTTTCCTTCTCATCTGATCGGGGTATTTGAGCCGGTCAAAGACTGATATTCTTTCTCTGGCTTCTTCCCTATGCAGGTCTTCTTTCCCATACCAGGCTCTGTGGCCTTCTTCATAATCATTGGAATCGGAGGAGGAGACTCCGAGCATCACTTCTTGAAGGGTTTCTTCTTCTTCATCATCCATGGTGCCCAAGGCACGGGATAATCTTTGCTGCCCGAGGGTGGAGTTCCCTAGGTAGTGAAAGTAGTCTTGAGCCACTTGTTTCATCTCCTCTTGGTTGTGCCTTCGTGGCTTTGGTTGGAACATCAATCTTTCCCGACTCTTCTGATGATAAGCCAGTCTCCCCACCTGAGCAGTCAGGTGCTCGGCTTTGCAGTATTTGAGTATATCGGCCTATCTGGCGCAGGCTCTTGGTCTTCTTAGAGTGACAGCAGTGACTGTTTCGCTTATTCTCATTTCCTCTTCCTCCCTGAACCTTCTACCCCCATCCTGGCAGCAGTTGGTAGTAGCAGCATAATTCTTTCTTTCCCATCTTTTGCCCCCAGCCATGGGGTGGGTGACCGTTAGGTCTTCCTTCTGCTCATATCTTCTGCCCCTCATCCTGGGGCGAATAGTAGTCAAATTTCTTCCTTCATTCTCTTCCTCATCTCTCCTACCCCGAGCCCCGGGGTGAACAGCTGCAGCATTTTTTATGTCTCTTCCTTTTCCTCTTCTGCTTCTTGCCCTGAAGCGGGCAACAGGGGTGTCAGCAATGTTTTCTTCATCTTGAGCTGGGGCCCAGCTCTGGGTCTTCTTCTGCCGCCAGATCTGCCTGAACTTGGGCGGCTTTGGTGCCAACGGCCTTCGGTCCTCTTTCTCGACGTCGGCCCTCCTAGTAGCCAGAGTTTGGAATCTGTTGGTGGTGGGTACTCTCGGGACGACCACATCTGGGTTGACCTCCTTCGGGCGGCCGTTGAGGTTCGTCCGGATTCCTCCGATCAGCATTGTCATTCCTGAGTTGGATATCCGGCGTCCCGCAACAGTGGATCGGGCTCTCCTGTCGGATCTCCTCCTTCTTCCAGCAGCAGAGGGTGCGCCCCTTTTCGCCTCGTGATGGACGAAGCAGGCCACGGCCTTAGGAGTATCCTGCATCCCCCGGCTCATTTTGGGAATGGTAGCTTGTGGCAATGTCTCGACAACAGTCTTCTGTTCCTGGTTGTCGATTTCGAGCAAGTCAGTGAAGACGAGCCCCAAGCAGTTGGGCATCCCGACAGCAGGCGGCATCGATCCGAACGCAAGAGGTACCGCCAGGTAGCCCTCTCGCACATGTGCATCGACCACTTGTTGATCAAAGTGTACAGAGATGATTCCAGCCGTCATTGTAGTTTCCTAAAAATAAAGAAAGCACGGAATCAGAAATTTAAGGGGGGCCCACTGGGCCTCCTATTTCGGCGTAGAGATGAAGGGAGACTCAGTCCCACCGGGCGTGCCAGACTTGTGGACGCGGGGATTTATTTATTGATTTAAATATCTATTGATTCATTGATTTATTGGTTTGGTTAATTGGCGTGCCAGTCACATGTGTGACGATTTCATTGTGCGCTCGATCTGACTTGGTCAGTCGATTGTGAAGTCCGAGTCGGGACCAGAAGTCCGTCATACCATAAAGGCTATGACGTTAATTACGCCCTTCCTATGAAGGACAACCCTTGATTAAACGCCGAAATAGGAGGCTTCATAAGGCAAACAGATATTCATATGCACCATTTTAAACTTCATACCAGGGCCAGGAAGGCGGGTAAGATAATAACATCAACCACAGAAACAGACGACCAGTGGCTCGAAAATTGGGTGTAGGGGAAAGGGGAGAAAGCGGATTTAAATCATCGGCAGACTGAGCTGTAACCACGATGGGGTTTTAGAGCATCGATCAACATTTCGACAGCATCTCTCCATAATCTGGGTTATGCCCAGGGGAGAATAGGCTATCACCCACGGAGTGCCGGGATGAAAGTCGAGAGATAGAGAGGCCGAACCTCTCGCATTACACATGTATGCCTTGAGGCGATATTTGACTCTTCCCTTATAAGAGCTGGTGGCACTCATGCATTGGCAGAGCTCATCGGAGCTAAAAGGGGGTAGGTTGTCGTAATCCCGACACGAACTGATGGAACATAAGGGAGTCTGACTCCCTTTAATTTTATCCCCGGGACATATCTCGTGATCCACGGACATCCCTGTGTGGGTTTGCTCTGGGTGTTGGGGTTCGTTGGGTGGCAGATTAGGCTCTCGGCGCACTCTGAATGGGCACGGGCTCTCGGCATGACCCAAAAATGGAAAGGCCAGGGCTCCCGATGCCAATGGCAAGGAGGCCAGGGGTTCCCGCCGCCAAGTTGAGAGGGCCGGGGTTCCCGATGCGATGAAGAGGAGGACAGGGGGGGCTCCCGACGCCAATGGCAAGAAGGCCAGGGTTCCTGGCACCAAGGTGAGAGGGCCGGGGTTCCCGACGCGATGAAGAGGAGGACAGGGGGGCTCCCGGCGCCAATGGCAAGGAGGCCAGGGAGCTTATCGGCGCAAGAAGGCTTTCGGCGCGGGCAAGAAGAAATGGTGAAGGGCCTTTTCGGCCTGGGCAGTGGGGGTTCTCGGCGCGAGAAGGCTCACGCCGAGGGATGTTCACCTGTTCCACTGTTCTTGGAGCCGAGATAGATGAGGGCGTCGAGATGTGTTTCAGGGTTCTACGGCACTCTGTTTTTGAGATTTCTTTCTGGGATTCAGGTAATGGCTGGGAATTTGGGATGCAAATGGGGGGGAAGCCAAGGGCTTTGCTGGGTAGTGCCAGGGGATCACTGGAAGGTGAGGTTTATGGAGGGCTCGAGATCATCATCCATTTAAAACCCATGGGGATGTGTTTTTCTGTCGCCGGCCGTCCAGGGAAATCAAGGGATAACTGTCCCTGATTCCTGGGGCGACCTTAATGGCTTAAGAAAAGGAAACAATCGGAATGAAAGATGCGGAGACAACCCAGTGTAAGCATCACTGAAGGGGTGAGAGGATAGAGTCCAATAATCCATGGGTGTGAAGATTGGGACTCTTCCTTCGACGCTCCTCCAGGAAGAACAATCGGAGCAGAGAAACCTGAAGCATCAGAACGATCACTCAAGATACTGAGCAGCACTCATTCGAGAGAAACCAGAGATGGGAAGGCTTCATCATTTCACGGTCAGTTGAACCAGAAACATAGATACATGTAAGGAAGAAGAAAGAAAACGGGGAAACGCCTCAAACAGGCCATCAAAGCATTTCATTCCATTGCATCATCCCGAACTCACACCAATCAAAAAGGGGGAATGAGGGAAAGGGAAATAGAACGAAGGCCAGGATATCCCGGTTACATTTGATAAATCGAGGTAAAACTCGTAAGACTACATGGAGAAGAAAATAAAACATTGGGGGGGGGGGGGGGAGGGCGGAGCATTGACTCCTCTCCCTCCCCTGCTGCCCACCTAGAGCTTATTCTTCCTCTTTTTCTCTCGGGATTGGTCTCTTCTCTCTTTCTTTCAGTGGAGGAGGCTCTCTTTTTTCTCTTCTGGCGGTGGTGATGGTGAGGATCTTCTGAGCTTCTCCTCTTTTCTTGCTCGAGGGGAAGGGGGTTTTATAGCTGTATCTTGTATCTTCTCGACAGGTGGAAGTCGGCGCGCCACTCCACTCCATCTTCACGACGCGCCTGAGATGACCGTAGCTCCTGGCGCGGCGTGCGATTTGAGTGAGGGGGCCTGGATGCCACACCCCTAAGCCCATTTCATAGGCCCATTTAGGGCTTTTAATCTCCACTTAGAACTGTTAGCTCTATAAACATATCGGAACTGTCTCAGGAATTTGTTGTTGGACTCAAGTGGACCAAAGGAACCTTCATCAGTCATTGGACTGGGGTTTCATCAGCATTGTCACCTGAACGATGACAAGACCGGACATCAGCTTCAGTATGAGAAGACTTCAGCCGGGTGTATAGTTTGTGGAGATGATTCTTCTTTTGTTCTGACTTTGTAAAAGCCTTTACAATCTTCATTTGCCGGTTCCGGCTTCTTGTTAGAATGTGCTAGGAGGTCTCATCAGTCGGATGACTGCTGCTTCATCAGTGCCGCCGTCTGACTGACAATGGCACCGGACATCAGCTTGGCCGGCGAGAGGCTTCAGTCGGGTAGATGGTTGACGAACTTCGTCATTGATCTTTCACCGTTGGTCTAATCTTCTTTTCAATTCTGCTTCTGCCCTTGCTCATTTTCAAGGTGTCAACACCCGCCCAGTCACCTCCAACCAACCTCCCCTTGGCACCCCCATCCCAAACCACTCAAGTACCTCCAACCGAGTGGAAGCCCCGCTTATAGCCGAGCCTAGGACCACACCTAGGCCGAGGGACGAGGAGCGAGTCCACCCCAAGGTCCCTACTCCAACCCGCACTCTTGCCGAGATTTTGAAACAATTTACGGACGGGCTGGATAGGATTGAGAGGGCACTACTCCAACCTGAGCCCAAGGAGGTCATAGCCGGTAGTCTTCACCCGGCCCCACCTCTAGCATCCCCAAGCCCTCTTCCCACCATAGATACCACGCCTCCATCACCCTCGAGAGCTCCAATGCCACCACCCTCTATGTCCGAACGTAATTCGGAACCATCTCATTTGGAGCCACCAAGGCCCGAGCCACCCGTATTTCTAACGGGTACACTATACATCGCCGAGCCACTTTTTAGTTGGCTCAAGGATGGCTTGGTCCCACCTCCCTTTCCATCCATGGACCCCATCCTCCCTTTAGTGCCGGTCAACTCCTTTCATACCACATTTCGATCTAGTCACCATGTTGACACATTGGACGATCATGTCATGGGATTAGATTCACAATGGAAGTTGACGCATCTTTTGGCGCGAGGCTTTGACCAACCCGCTAGTCTTAGCTTCACCCATCCGTCCTTCGGGTCCATTACCTCCGAGTGCACCGTGGGTTGTGTCACCACGGAGGTTCTTCTACTTCTCCCGCTACCGGAAGAGCCCGAATTCATACCCTTTTGTCCGAGGGAGGAATCATACTTCTTGCCTACGATCCCCGTCCCATCCGTCACAATTCAAGAAGGTGACTATCCACACCTTCAAAACTTCTACACGTGGGACCGTGACTTGTGGGAACCCACCACAAGGGGTCATACCTTCTTTGATCCCTTTGACCCATTCCCTAGTGGATCCTTAGACCCTCCATATATACTTCACTTCTTAGAGGGAGTCCACTATCACACTCCTACCCCACGGGCCGGGTCATCTACGCCCACCAAGCCCGTACACCTACAAGATACACCTTCATCTAGGGGAAATACTCTTGGTCCTCCCACATCCACATCCCATATGCATGCATGGCCCACCTTAGGAGGTCTAGGATTTTTGCATGATGTCAACCACCGGTTACGTCAGATGCATGCATGGCATATGTTCGGGTGTCCTGGTCCGCCGTCATCCATGTACGGGTCGGACTAACCATAGATTTGTCTCGAGTCATGAGTCGGTTTCTTATTTGTGTGGTTTGCATATGTGAGTTAGTGCATGGTGAGTCTGCATGTGTCGTGTGCAAGCTCGTCGATGTCAATCCCTTATGAGTGTGAAAGCGAGTAGACTCACTCAAGGAGTTTGGGAACGGTTCTACCTCTATACCCGGATCAGTCACCTACAGGGACCCAGCGGTGATTCCTAGTGAGTCTTCGAGCCGCCTCCTCCCATTTTGAGAGTGCCCCACCCGGAGTGTCCACCTTTAGCCCATAGCAGTTCGTGCATATCGAGTATATATGGAATGAGCAGGTGACGATCACTTGGAGTGGAGCATACCCGCGCTACTTGGCACGGTGGCGTATCCGCCGGAGTACCCTAGCATCCATACCCCTACTCGACGAGGTCGAGTTCCTCCCACCCGGGGAGAGTTGATGGGAATCGATGCCGAGCATGTACATTTTCTTTTGCATTTATGTCTTTTTAGTTTGTGTTCATATCCTTGGGAAAGTATGTACGCAAATGTATGGCTTTGTAAGCCAATGCGGCATTCCCTTGGATTCTGTGGGTTTTTGTGCAATTGTGTAGTAGGTCCAGCTAAGGGGCCCTCAGCCCTTTTCCATTGGTCCATGTCATCTATGTGGGGTTGGTCAACCATCCTAGGTGGCCATCTAGAAGGGTTGAATGCCAATTGACCACATGGGAGACAAGGGGTTAAAATTTTCAAAGGTAGGCTACCTACCCATTCAACCCCTTTACCCTAGTCAAGGGGGTGCCCCATTCCACTTGTATTATTTTATTTTTTTGTGTGTTGATCACACTTAATCTAGGCCATCCACTCCCCATCCCTAGATCTAATGGTGGAGAATGGATTAGATTCATAGCATATAAAAGGTTGTATTTTCCAATTGAAAATTAGTGAAAAGAAGAAAATTCATTATGTTCCTTGGAGCTCCTTGCGCCCCCAGCTCTCTCCCTCTGGTTTTCCTCTTCCCCAACCCCCATTTTTAGAGTTGATCACCTCTATCTCCTCCCCCTCAATCTCTGAGTTCATCGGTGCCGCCGCCGCCGCCGTTCATGCCGCCATCGAGCCGCCGCGAAGCCGTCTTCGGTAATCTGTCCATCCAGGACAGAGGCAACTTCCACGAATTTCTGCTCCCACCTCCCTCCTCCTCTGGAGCTCAAATTTTCAAGAGTGGTTCACCTCTCGAACCCTTATCTTCACAAAGCATTTCAAGTCATATTTCCTTCATTTGGTATTTTTCTATTTTCGTTCAAACTGTCATTCTAGTTCTGCCAGATCTCTATCTATAGTGATAGTTTCCCTGAGTTTTCCATTTCCTGACCATTTTTTGATTTTCTTGGAGCCCCCAATTTTACTGGGAGTTCTGTCCACCCTCCTATACCTCTCCAAAGTTTCATGGAATTTAGAAAGTTCGTTTCATATTTTTAGAAATTCCTGGCCCACCTCATCTACAGTTCTGTATGCTTTAGTCCAGATCCGACCATAGTCCAGTGTAAACTCTCTATAAAATCCAGGTCACCATATGTTCCCGATCTAAAAATAGTCTTGCTTTCCTCTTTTGATTTTCTACAACTTTGCTGAAGAACCCAACTTCAGATTCAGACGTCTAGCTCGCGGTCAAAGGCAATCCACAGGAAAGTTCTGTGTTGATCTGAGGGTTCGGGTACCGTACAACATCAGCTTCAAAAATAGTTAAGACCCAGATCCATGAAGATCCAGCATCTTTCTCCAGTCCTATCTTGAAGGATTTCGAAGCAGCTTTCCAACGGCGCCAGTTTCGTCGCATTCTGACATCGGTGCTGGTCGCAGCGAGCGATTTCGTAGGGTCACGCGCTGAAAAATAGAAATAACAGATCCGTGGCCGGCTTTTCCGATCGGTGCCGATCGGAGTCGCCCGGCCTCCGGACGGTGAACCAGCACACCACCATCCTTGGAAGCACCCCTCTAGGTGTCCCCACCGCAGTGGTGCGGCTCCGGTCCCTCCGGACAGCACGTGGGCCCCACAGTCACTAGTTCTGGTGCTGCAGAAGCTACGCGAGAAGCCGCCCGTCAACCCGAAATCGGTCCTCCCGGACCCCATTGTGTCGCCCTTTACCTCTCTACGTGGAGTGGGCCATAATTCATTGCTGTAATATTCGTGTATTAACTGTCCCGGGAGTACGAGTTCGGCCGGGTCCGTCGTCCCCACACCGAGAGCGTGGAGGTATCGTTTTCGCTCCCTTATTCGGCATTTGCTTTCTTTCGTATATACATCTTTATGCCGCTGCTAGAGAGCATGTGTAGGGATATCTAGCTTGCTATATAATGTATTTTAACGCTGCTACGAGAGAGAGCGTGACCGTCCCGTGACCCAATCCGGGCACAAAAGAGAGCCGACCACCCTAGCTCATTGCCGATTTCTCAACCGCGCACTTCCGACGCTTCCCTGGCTAAGGGACAATCATGAGCTCATCTAGAGTCCAAGGGTCGCATATCATTTTGGAGTCGAGTCTGTGGTCCGTCCCGCATCACTTTCCCTCTTCTAGTGATAGGCCCCGGTCTTGCTGCAAGTTTGGCCATTTCCTCAGGCTCGGTCGGTAAGGCCCCGTACCGGCCAAACACCCCTGCCATGTTGCAAGTATAGACCCTTAGGTCTCTGCCTCTTCTTTCTATTCTTCTCACCGGCCTTCCTGGGAAGACCAACCTGTCAAAGACCGACGCCCGCGGCCTCACCTCTTCCCTTAGCGGGGGCTGATAGCGCTCCTCAGAGCAGTTCCTCGACTCGGCACTAGGCGTGGGTCGGATTTCTTCTTCTTCAAATGCGGAGGCTACTGTCCCCAGCAGTCTCTGGCGACCCAGGGGAGTGCTCCCCGGGCCCCGCAAGTAATTTCTCATGGCCTGCTCCATTCCTTCCCCATCTTGATCAGGAGGAGAGGCGGCTGATACTGTCTTATTGATAGCAATGGGCATGTGGGCTACAGGGTCCGCACGGGCAGCCTGATGGTGACGTCGGTGGTGTCGACGGCGGGTGTTCTCTTGCGGGGCCAGTGTGTCCAATGTCGGTTGGTAGACGGGGGCCGATGTCTTGACCCGGTCTGCCTGTTGAGCCCTTGTCGGGTGAAAGGTGCTGGGCCCTGCTCGGGTTGGTGAAGTGACCCGGGCTACTTTGGGAACCCATGCCCGTTTACCCTTGGTCGGCCTAGGGGCCGGTTGGTGCTGTGGAATGGTGGCTGGAGATGCGGGCATCATACCGCCCTTCATCTTCCCCAGTGGCTGGAAAGAGTTGCGCACTGGTACAGTGGGTATGATGCGATCCGGGATCACCTCGGAGCGTTGCCTGGAAAGATGCACCCAGAAAGTTTCGATGACAGCAGACTTGCCGGTGCTGGAGACCCGGCTCCAGGGTGACGCAGTGGCATGGCTCCTCCAGAGCCTTCTCTGGTGGGAACCCGAGCCTCGGCGTGACGGGCTGGCATTCTGGTGCACATGGTGCACATTGCAACCCAGCGTCTTCACAGGGACAGTCTTGGGGGATTCGGCCATTGGTCGGCCGGCAGCAGCTTTGGCGGCCCCTTGGATGGAGGCGTTGTTTTCGGTCCCGTCAGGTGCCTCCACGTCCAACAAGTGCGCGAAGGCCACTCCCAAAAAGTTGGGGAAGCCAACCAAAGGAGGGAAGCTCTCGAAAGTGAGGGGGACGGCCAGGTAGCTGTTTCGCACGTGGCTCTCGACGGGCTGCTGGCCGAAAGTGAGCGCCATCCCAATATCCGTAACGCAACCTGCATTTGCAAATTAGGGAATCAGTATTACAAGAGGGGGGCCGCGGAGCTTCTAATTCCGGCAAAGAGATGAAGGGTGATCTTATCCCACCGGGCGTGCCAGACTTGTGGACGCACTTATTTTCGCTCATTATTATGTTATTCGTTTGTTTAAGTGCGTGGGCGTGCCAGTCACAGAGTGACGATTTATTTAGGCCCCGAGGAGCCACGGGTGTGCTCGATCTGACTCAGTCAGGCGATTGTGTAGTTCGGGTCGGGACTGAGATCCGTTGTGCCATGAAGGTCACAACGTCATTTACATCCCCTCGGAGAGGGGAATACGCTTGATTAATTATCGGAAATAAGGGCTCCGCGACCGAAAGAAATACTAATTGGTGCATGAAGGGAAAAGGTAATCGGGCTACACAGTGAGCCCGAGGTGAGGGCATGAATACTCGAATTATGTCGGTCGCCGATGGACCTTTCCATATGTGGACAAAAGTCCATACGGAAAGTGAGACGGTAACGGGGGAATAAATCCGTACAAGTGTCTGCCGAGGCACGACAATTTTAATGCAAAGTGGGGGGTCAGGTCCCGATGAGAAAAGGGGGAGGCCTTGGTGAGATGTTGGCCCGGGACAAGGCCGGGCAGTATCCATGACGGGAGGAGTAGCTCCCAGGGGTGAAGCCCAGCCTGCAAAGGCATCACTAATATTCCCGGGTTCAGAATCCGAGGGGGAGAGACTACTGCCATACTACTGTATTCACGATGATTGTCAATGCTTGCTATTATCATTTATTTATTGACGCTACCCTTTCTTTGTTGATTGCCTTTTATCACCCAGCGACCGTGAGTTCTTCTCCTGCTCATTATTACCCCCCCTTTTTTATTATTATTATTATCCCCCCTTTTGTTATTATTTTCTCTTTTTATTACCTTGATTGGGACCACTCCCTTTTGTCTTATCATTATTATTATTATTCATCATTCCTTTATTATATAGCCCCCCCTTTTTATTACATATATATGTATTCATAGGAGAGATGATGGAGTGTACCGCTGGTGGAGTTGGGAGTGTGCCGCTGAAGGCTGGGAGGGAGTGTACCGCTGGAGGATAGAAGGTGTGCCGCCGGAGGGTGGAGACTAGGGTGTACCGCTAGAAGAAGTGGGTTAGGGCATACCGCTGGAGGGTGAAGGCTAGGGTGTACCGCTTAAGGGAGTGGGCTAGGGTGTACCGCCGGAAGGTCCAGGTGGGAGTATACCGCTGAAAGGGTGAGCTAGGGTGTGCCGCTAAAGGGTTGAGGGATAAGAGTGGAGAGTTGAGACAGATAGAGTGGAGTTCAGATGGGTAGGGGGAATTCAGAAGGAGTCCTCTTGCTTATGCAGGTCTGATGGGAGACTTCAGAGGATCAACTTTCAGTTTTGTCGTGTGATTCGGCCCCAATTCACGTCCAATAGTGTAGTTCTTCAGATCTTGTTCAGTTCAATACCTTGAATTTTGTATAGTCCTTTTAGTTGATTAAAATGTCTCATTGTTGCTTAGTCCATCTATTTGTTGCTTCTCTTCGTCTTTTAATTTGTTGTTATTCCTGACGAAAATTCGGAAGCACCTCCCCTTGACCCGGGAGGTAAGGGAATAACAAGGAACATGCCCACAAGAAGTGACATGAACCAACAACTGAGGGGGGTGCCTGAGCAGCCGCCTTTGGGGGAACTTCGGAAAACTCGGAAACAACACCGACCCAGAAACCGGTAGACTGGTGCAAGCTATGAGTGCACTGGAGAAATGATAATCAAGATGTGCCGCTGAGACGGCCCAAGAATGTGTCGCTAAGCAGACCAATAGTGGAGGTGTGCCGCTGAATCAGGCCCGTAGGGGAGTGTACCGCTGAAGCAGCCAAGAAGGGTGTGCCGCTGGGCGGCCAAGGCAGGTGCACCACTGGACAGATCCAGGGAAGGCTGTGCCGCCAGATGGACAAATGGGAGGGATGTGCCGTTGGGGGGCTATGAGTAGTAGGATGACTGGGAGCTTGAATGTATGCATGTTGTGGTCTCTAAAGGAGGGGCAAAGGAGCCTCCTAGCCAGTAGATGAGTTACAATAGCCAGGCAAGTATGGTTGGTGTTGGCTAACCCATAGGTGGGGGAAATGGGATAATACTCATGCCCTGGGGAGCCATCAGAAGGAGGGGTGCCAGCCCTACGTCATCAACCCAGGAACGTCGATCGTCTGTCCAAGTAGACCGATGATAGGGGAAAGCCAGCAAAGCAGGGAGCTAGGGGATTGAGGGAACACACCAAAGGAATCAAAGGCCAACAGTGCGGAGAGGACAACAAAACATAACAAGGGTTAACACCCCAAATAGGCACTTTCATTCATGAAAGACTCCAAATATCAAAGACCAAGGCCCGAAGGCCAACTGCATTACAACACACTCCAAAATGGAGGGAAGAGAAGATAAAACTACAGGGAAGGAAAAGCAGAAGAAAAAAAAAAAGAAAATTGGGGGGAGAGTTGGAATGGGGGGAGGGTGCCTCCCTTTAGCCCATTCCTCCCTTCCCCTTTACACACATCACTCTCCTCTCTTTTTCTCCATATCTCTTCTACCTTCTTCTTCTCCTCTTCTTATCTTCCGTTCTACTTTGCTCCTCTTCTTCGAATGGGTGTCTTTCGCGTGTCCCCTCTCTTCTCTTCCCTGTGAGAGCCTTTTATACGTGGGCCGTTAATGAGGCCGACCTCATGATGGCACTGCCATCCGAGGTTGAGTTCGGTATCTTCCTTGTCAGGTGAAGATCTCCCTCACCCAATCGGAGGGCGACACCAAGGCAGGGGGTTAGCTGGCGTTGACATGGCCACACTGCGCGCCAAGGGGCCCCTCTAATGACCGTTGTGCATCTTACCGATTTGTGCTGTTCGGGGGAGTTCACGCTGTGCCGCTGGGGCTGAGGGGCCGTGCCGCTGGAGGGTAGAACGCCCGTGCTGCTGGGGGCTGAGGGGTCGTGCCGCTGATGGGCAGAACGCCCGTGCCGCTGGGGGCTGAGGGGTCGTGCCGCTGAGGGGCAGAACACACGTGCCGCTGGAAGACGCCAAGAAGGGTGTGCTGCTGGGGCGCTGGCAGCGTGCCACTGGAGGCTCTTCAGGGGGCATGCCGCTGAAGGGCCAGGGAGGCCATGCCACTGAGAGGGCGTTGGGGCTGTGCCGCTGGAGGCTTGGAGGCTGTGCCGTAGAGAGGGCGTTGGGGCTGTGCCACTGGAGGCTTGAAGCGTGCCGTTGGAGGAGCAATGGCTCTGGCTTCAGGAACTCACGGTCATGCGTTCTTTGGCATATTTCTTCACCGTTAGGGACCCGAGGGTGGGTTCATAGCAGTGTATCAATTCATGAGGGCATCCTGTGCTTTCTTGGTCTCTTAATGCACCCGTGCAAATGTGGGGATTTGCCGGACGGTAGTATTCTCCCGGAGCCCTGGATGGCCAGTCTCTCTGGGTCTTTGACTTTGACATCGGTGTGGGGGCTTGGCGGGACATATGGATGTGTGATTTTACACGTCCACAGTAGGCAAGATAGATCGCATAAGGCCGGACGACTATCTCATCCCCATACGGAAAGGCAAAAGAACAGAGCCATATTATGTGGGAATGGCTGATCTAGAGGGGAGGGGTGAATAGATCTGCCCCTCTTTTTTTAGATACAAAAAGATTGCAGCGGAATAACAGTACCTACCAAGAAATGCAAGAACCTAAAACACAAGATGCAGGGATGAAGATGAGCAACGAGCCTAGGCAAGCATCTAGCGTAAGGCAATCATACAACCAAACCACTTGGACAATGATTTTTAAGGTGGTTCAGACTCAAACCCGAGTCCTACGTCCACCCCTCACTCAAACCAAGTGAGGCTTCCCTAGTGCTACAACACTAAATCGCTGATACACAGCTTACGGCACACAAGGCCAACCACAGATCAGAGACACCCTCTGTCTGTCTTCCTACAGAACCAGGTAGGGACTGAACACCTAGACGAGAGTACACCGTTGTCTGTCTTCCTACAACAACCGGTAGGGATGGTTCACAGTTTGTCAAGAAAAAATAGAAAAAGAATAATAGAAAAACTTCAGACAGAGTGAGTGAAACTCAGGCCAAGAGAGAATGTTTCTATCTGAGAGATGAAGGGCTCGGTCTGCTGCTTTCAGAACACTTGCTTCCTTCACGATGACTTTTCTTTGCAGGACAAGAAGCACAAGGAAGAGGAGCTGCGGTTCAGCTTCTGATCTTCAATAGATGGCCTTGGGCTTTTCTCCTTCTTCTTCTTTTCTCCAAGGGATGCCAGCAGCAATAGCAGTAGTAGCTTCTGTACTACCTCTGTATTCCGATCACATACCTTCTTAAGGCACACCTCTGACTGTCTTTCTCATTGGCTCAAGTCACTTTTTGTTCTATGTACCATTCTAGGACCTTATCTCATTGGTTGATAGCAGAAAGGTGGTCCTGACAAGAGTCATGTCCCAGGTATGGACACTGACATGGCTTCCTCCAAAAAGGTGTTTAGGTAGGGTAATGATGACAGACATGGGAACTTCCTCTTGACCTCGAAATCCTTGTTGCTTGCAGTTTACGGTTCTATTTTAATCCTCTAGAAATCCTCAGAATCGTTGCAGGTAGAGTAGAGAAAAGAGATAGAGATCTTTAATGGAGTTGACGTAGCAATGTGCGGGCATTCACCTTTTCCCAGCTCGGCATAATCATACTCTCTGTTCTCTTCTCTGCAGTCCCTCTGCTCGCCTTCTCTGCTCCCTTCTGCTTGCCCTCTCTATTGCCTTCTGTTATGGTGGCTCAGACTGCTACAGTGCTCGGACTTCTTCAGAAGCTCAGACTGCTACAGTAGCTCTGCTTGCTATAGTAGCTCGGACTGCTACAGTGCTCGGGCTTCTCCAGAAGCTCGGTCTTCTTCAGAAGCTTGGACTGCTACAGTAGCTCGGCCTTCTCCAACTTTAGCTTGGACTGCTGCAGTGCTCAGACTGCTACAGTACTCTGGCTTCTTCCGGAGCTCGGGTTGCTACAGTAGCTCGGCCTTCTCCAACTTTAGCTCGGCCTACTACATTGCTCGGACTTCTTCAGAAGCTCGGATTGCTATAGTGCTCGGGCTGCTACAGTGCTCGGAGTGCTACAGTAGCTCGATTTGCTACAGTAGCTCGGCCTTTAGGACTAGCTCACTGCATTGATGCCATGAGTGTGGCAGACGCCAGACAGAACCTTGTTAAAAAGGTGTCGACTCCTGGTGTCGACATTCTTCCTCTGGTTGTCCCCAGACAGAACCTTGATAATTAAGAGTTGACTCCTGGTGTCGACTCTTTTCCTTTGGAGGTCAGAAGTCTGCTGATCTTGAGAAACTTGATGTTCTGACTTCAGGGAAAATTTTCATATGTACTTAGTTTCACACCAGTCATCAGAATGCTTGACAATGAATTGAATTGATGTATCTTAGGCATGTTCATTGGGCTTCATCTCTTACAATTTCTGGTATAGCATTGGCATCATCAACAATTAAGAAATTAGAATGTTAATGACTCAGAGTGTTAGACATCATCAAAATAACAGGGACACAACATTCTCCCCCTTTTTGATGATGGCAACACTGTAAGTCATTTTATACCAATGCACCCCAATTCAACGATTTTCATGATACATGCATAAAGAGATAGAGTTTGAATATATCATGAACTGATTCTCCTTAAATGAATTGATCTACTCTCCCCCTGAATGAATGCATCTTCATTCCCAACAAGTAATTCTCCCCCCTCACCATGTGACTCTCCCCCTTTCATGAAAACTTTCATGCATCTCTCCCCCCTTACATGACTCAATAGACAACTCTCCCCCTTTATCATTAGCAAAATGGAGGGACTAGAAATGGTGGAGAGAATTCAGAGCCGGGATGAATTTTTCAGAAAAATACAAGAAGATCAGAGTCAGTATAAGGATGAGGGATTTTGGAGAAATACAACCCATCAGAAAAGTTGAGGATTTGATAGTGCAAGAAGTTTCACAATCTTATACTAATCTCATAACATAAAAAGTGGGCATTTTCAGAGTCGACCATTATATAAAAACCTGTGATATGTCCTTATTGAACCTGCATGGTTCAGATCTAATGATATTTGAGTTCGTGAAAAGAGTTTGAAAAACATCTACATGCACGTTTTAATAGAAATGAACCAGAATCACATGTCAAAATCTTGTTTAACCTTCCTTAGCCTTACACTCCCAGATTCAATAGCTCCTTTAGGAGTTACACAAACTAGTATTGAGGTTAAATAAGCATGAAGTTCGTATGGAATTCTAGAGTTTCAGAAATTTTCTTTTATCTTTTGCTATCAAGCTAAGGATTTTCTTTGAGCACAAGGATATTTTTACGAGCAATTAAGTCTAGTGCAAGCCTTGTATCTTAAGGATGCACGTTGTTTAGACGGCAGTATCCCTAGGTACTTGGTATGACTGACTGTCATGCCTCAGATTGAACAGAGATAGCATTGTCACCTCATGACATATCGGACCTCATTTCTTTGATGAGGGGACATATTTCTCAGCAACTTTGCCATTGCACTGCCTAGATTCTTCTTTACTGAGTTAACAAAGACACCTCATGACACAGCCCATTTGTCTTCTAGGACAAGGGACATGGTTTCTGATGCGGGATGGACACGGGAGACCGACTCTATATGATGCGGACCTCAGACTCTAGATGGAGATGCGACCAGCAACACACAAATTGGAGAGACCTCGGCCCGACACTATGAGTTCCTATGGGCTATACGTCGCTAACAGAAACGCAAGCTCACTCGTCGTCCCAAGCGAGGGAAACGCGGATCGTGCGCGGTTGAAGAACCGGCAGAGTTAAGGGTAGTCGACTCACTTCCAGACTCTGATCGAGTCACGGGACGGGTCACTCTCACACTCACAGCGGTGACATGGACTCACGGGCTAGTGCCTATCGCACTCGGTAGCGGCATATGACTGTATACTAGCTAAGCAAGTAAATGCCAAGAAGTTGCGATCGTTACCTCCATGCTCCCGGCGTGGGGAAGACAACCCCGGCCAATCTCGGACTCTCGGTTAACAATTATTACATCATTACAATAATTTGACCCACTCCACGCAGGGAGGTAAAAGGTCACATGTGGGACCTGGGAATCACGACAATTGGGTTGACGGGCAGCATCTTGATGTCGCCCGGCGGTGCCGAACACGCGTTTGTGGTGCTGTCCGGATGGCGCGATCTACCGGTCCGTGGGGCCCACGGACCGCTCCAACCTCCGGCTCTGGTGGGGTGGGGCCCGCTGTGATGGGGACCCCTGGTGGCGCGCTTCCCTGGACGGTGGTCGACCGAAAGTACCGGTCGGAGGCCGATCGGCTCCGATCGCCAAGTTGTGGAATTGCTGTCCACGGACTAAAGCTTCTATTTTTCAGCGCGCGCTCCGGCGAGATCGAACGCTGCGACCAATTCTGATATCGGATCGAGGCACAGGAGGTACCGCTGGAAAGCTCTCTCGAAGTCCTTCAATCTAGACCCAGAGAGATGAACTGGATCTGCACGGATCTGGCCTTAAACTATTTTTGAAGTTTATGTTGTACAGTACCCGAACTCTCAGAACAGCAGAGTAGTTTCCTAAGAACTACTTTTGACCGTAAACCAAACCTCCGATTCAGACGTCGACCTCTTCATGAAGGTTATGGAGGGGAGAGATAGGAAAATGGAAATAGGTCTTGTGAAGGGATTGGTGGAGGCCTCGATTTGATATGGATTTTACAGTGACTTGTGGTCGGATCTGGACACTGGCTGACAGAACTGTAGATGGATCTGAAGATGATTTTTAGAAAATAGGTGGAGGCCTTTACAAATTCCACGAAAAATGGGGGATGTATAGGAAGATGGACAGAACACCCAGTAAATGTGGGAGCTCCAGAAAAAATCAAAAGGTGGGTCAAAGATAGGAAACTCAGGGTGGCTATGGATCTGGACTGAAAACAGACAGATCTGGAAGAAACAGGTGGACGAATATGTAAAAATATGAAATGGAATCTATATGACCAACCATTTTTTTTGGAACGTGGAGAACACCTCTGGAACACACCATAAAAATCCCAGCTCAAGAAGACATCGGGGTTGAGAGCAGAAAGTCATGGAAGGCACCTCTATCCTGGATGGACAGAACACCGGCATCAACCGTGGTGGAGCGATGGCGGCACGTGGCGGCGGCGGCGATCACCGGAACTGATAGGGGAGGCTTCACACCTCCAGAATACAACCTTCCCAGCTGTAAAGGGGGGAGAAGGGAGAGAGAGAAGGGGGCGGCCAAGGCCTTGCTCCAAGATTTTCTTCCAATTGAATGCATTAATTCCACTAAAATGAGAAATACAAGGCATTTATATGAATTGCCAAATGACTCAACTACCCCTAGATCTAGGGTTTTGGGGAATAAAAAAAGGAGTAGAACTAATTAGTTCTACACACATTTTACAAAAAATAAAATGGGGTGATAGTGAGAGGGGGGCGCCCCCTTGACTAGGTGGACAAGGTTGGTGGCCAACCTTGACAATTTAAGCCAATTGTCCCCCACTTGTCCCACTGTTCTAGAAGCCCACCATTGGAAGGTTGACTGACCCCACATGGGCCCTAGGAGTGAGGTGGATCAATAGGAGGAGGGATGGGGGCCCGTGGGACCCGGGTGGTCCCATTTTGCAAATAAACCCTTATTACAATACGGATTACAAACCAAATAAAGACAAATAAAAACACATTACACACAAATAAGTCTCAGTAAATGTAATAAACGCCGAGACTCAAGGGGGAGTCTCCAGACTGTCTCCGAGCCAGATGGACGCCGAAGTGGCTCGGGTGGTGCTCCGCGTACGGTACCGGTGGCTTGCCAACTCGTGCCGCTCGTGTGCTTTGGTGTCCGCACCAATTCTCCCCGGGTGGGAGAAACTCGACCCTGTCGAGTAAGGGTCGGCATCACTGTGGTACTGCTCCAGTAGGTCCGGATCAATCTGCTGCAACTCTCCATGGGTGATCCACATATCCTCGGTGGCGGGCCGTCCTCTCCATCGCACTAGGTAGCGCGGGTAGGATCCACTCCTGGTAATTGTCACATGCTCATCCAGTATATGATCTATATGCTCTCGCTGCTGTGGAAAAGGGGCTGGAGGTGGACACTCAGGTGTGGGATCACTCTCAATGGGAGGGGATGGCTCGAAAGGCTCACTAGGAATCACCGATGGGTCCCTATATGCAACTAGATCCAATACATTAAAAGTAGAGCTTATACCATATTCCTCAGGTGGGTCCACAACATACGTATTGGATCCAATGCGTTTCAACACTCTAAATGGACCGGCTCCGCGAGCTTGCAATTTCTTAACGGTTCCAGAGGGAAACCGTTCAGGTCTTACCCTGATCATGACATATTCGCCCTCTTGGAACTCTCGGTGGTGTCGATGGCATCGGCTAGCTCCTTATACTTTGCATTACTGGCCTCACTCATGCAGACTCCTAACATGCTAGCAAAAGACTCGGCAGACTCACTATGCTCTCCTAATATGCTGGACACATGTATGCATTAGACACACAAGACCCTAGACAAACCTATTGTTAGTCCGACCCATACACATGCAAGGGTGGACCAGGACACCCGAATGTGTGCCATGCATACACTAGGGGCAACCGGAGGTTGATGGAATGTGGAAGGCATCCTAAAGTGATCCATTCATGCACGGACGGCCTTTTAGATTTGGGAGGTTTGGGCGGGCCATCTTCTACATCACCCCGATATGTAGGTGTATTATGAACGGGCTTGGAGTTTGCAGATGGACCGGCCCGTGGAGAAGGGGTATGATGGTGGACTCTCTCGAAAAGGTGGAGTAAAGGTGATGGGTCAAGGGGTCCACAAGAGAATGGGTCGAAGTGATCAAAGAAAGTACGACCCCTCGGACTAGGCTCCCACAAATCACTGTCCCACATTTGGAAAACTTGGAGGTGTAAATGATCACCTTCATTCATTGTGAGAGGTGGGACGGCAGTTATAGGTAGAAAGTAAGATTCCTCCCATGGGCAAAAGGGAATGAAGTCGGGCTCGGCCGGCATAGGGAGGAGTAGAAGAACCTTTGTGGTAACATGACCCACGGTGTATACGGAGGTAATGGACCCCAAAGCGAAATGGGTGAAGCTACTATCTGTGGGTCGGTCGAAGCCTGGGGCCAACATATGCGTCAACTTCCATTGGCAGTCTAATCCCTGGCGAAGGTCTTCCACGGTATCTATGTGGTGACTAGATCAAAACGTTGTGTGGAAGGAGTTGACGGGCACTACTTGTAGTGCGGGGTCCATGGATGGGTAGTAAGATGGGGCAGGGACCAAACCTGTCCTAAGCCAGCTGATGAGTGGCTCGGCTATGAGTAGCTTTCCCGTTAGAAACACGGGTAGCTCTGGCTGAGATGGCTCCGAATAAAGATCGGAGAGTGAGGCTTCCCCAACCCTTTTGTCCCCTAGGGCTAGAGATGTCCGAGTGGGACACTGTCCGGCAAAGTGGCCGAACCCCTGGCAGCGATTACACTGCTGTCGTGACCCACTACGCTCCCTGATAAGTGGGCCCTTACCCTTATCCTCCTGGCGGACAGGGGCTGTAGGCAATGGGGCTCTCGTGGGTGGGGGAAGAGGATCCACCAAGATGGGGAGAGGACCTTGGGATGGCACCATAGATGGCACTAGGTTGGGACTACCGGTTGCTACATCCTTAGGCTCGTGCTTGGTTCCATTCTGTCTAGGGGTTTGGCAAGGAGAAACCAGGGACTCGATATCAGCACACCTCCTATCCACTCTATCCAAAATGATTTGGAAGAGTTCGGCAATGGTGGGGTTTGGAGTAGGAGCGATGTGATTGACTCTCCCATATGAACTCGGCTTAGTCATGGACCTAGGCTCTTCTACATGCGCGGCGCGTTGCCTCTGATTATGGCCCACTTGGGTGGAGGTGATTGGGTGGGGTCGGTTGGAGGTGACCGGGCCGGGTAGGTAGACCTTCCTAAGTTCGCCCTTCATCTCATGCCACGACTCGATGGGCCTTTGCCTCCTAACCTCTCTCATGCGCTCAATGCTCTCCCATTTCCAGGTGGCTTTGTGGACAAGCCTCTCTTGGGCAAAACTGACTTGCATGGCATCGGACATGGTGTAACATTCAAAATAGTTGTCCATGGCGGCCTCCCACTTGAGGTAGTTGCCCGGGTCATTAGAGCCATAAAAATCTGAGGCTTCGGGCCTACGGAAGGGGAGAAGATGGTTGCCAAGCCCATGGGTAGACCAACGGCCATATTGCCCGGGTGATTGGGAATCCATGGTAAATTGGGGGAACTACATGTTGGACATGCCGACACGTGGAGACAAACACTAGACAATGCAAGGTTGGAATGAGACTCGACTACACCTAGACATCAATAGACGGTACTTGGCGGAGTTAATCGATCCGAAGATCACTCCCGCAAGTATGCGGCCTTGCCGATAGGCGTAGCCTAACGTTCGGACAACACCTTTTAATAGACCGAATTATCAGGATGAAATGTAATTTTAAAACACTCTTTTTTTTGTTTTGAAAATAATGATGGTCCTAGACTCGACTTAGACCATGATGCATGCAAGACATATGCAATGACTACCCTAGACTCAACCCGCTCTGATACCAAACTGATGCGGGACGGACACAGGAGACCGACTCTATATGATGCGGACCTCAGACTCTAGATGGAGATGTGACCAGCAACACACAAATTGGAGAGACTTCGGCCGACACTATGAGTTCCTATGGGCTATACGTCGCTAACAGAAATGCAAGCTCACTTGTCGTCCCAAGCGAGGGAAACGCGGATCGTGCGCGGTTGAAGAACCAGCAGAGTTAAAGGCAGTCGACTCACTTCCGGACTCGGATCGAGTCACGGGACGGGTCACTCTCACACTCACAGCGGTGACATGGACTCACGGGCTAGTACCTATCGCACTCGGCAGCGACATATGACCGTATACTAGCTAAGCAAGTAAATGCCAAGAAGTTGCGATCGTTACCTCCACGCTCCCGGTGTGGGGAAGACAACCCCGGCTAATCTCGGACTCCCGGTTAACAATTATTACAGCAGTACAATAATTTGACCCACTCCACACAGGGAGGTAAAAGGTCACATGTGGGGCCCGGGAATCACGACAATTGGGTTAACGGGCAGCATCTTGATGTCGCCCGGCGGTGCCGAACACGCGTTTGTGGTGCTGTCCGGACGGTGAGATCTACGGGTCCGTGGGGCCCACGGACCGCTCCAACCTCCGACTCTGGTGGGGTGGGGCCCACTGCGATGGGGACCCCTGGTGGCGCGCTTCCCTGGACGACGGTCGGTCGGAAGTACCGGTCGGAGGCCGATCGGCTCCGATCGCCAAGTTGTGGAATTGCTATCCACGGACTGAAGCTTCTGTTTTTCAGCGCACGCTCCGGCGAGATCAGACGCTGCGACCAATTCTGATGTCGGATCGAAGCACAGGAGGTACCGCTGGAAAGCTCTCTCGAAGTCCTTCAATCTAGACCCAGAGAGATGAACTGGATCTGCACGGATCTAGCCTTAAACTATTTTTGAAGTTTCTGTTGCACAGTACCCGAACTCTCAGAACAGCAGAGTAATTTCCTGAGAACTGCCTTTGACCATAAACCAAACCTCCGATTCAGACATCGACCTCTTCATGAAGGTTATGGAGGGGAGAGATAGTAAAACGGCAATAGGTCTTGTGAAGGGATTGGTGGAGGCCTCGATTTGATATGGATTTTACAGTGACTGGTGGTCGGATCTGGACACTGGCTGACAGAACTATAGATGGATCTGAAGATGATTTTTAGAAAATAGGTGGAGGCCTTTACAAATTCCACGAAAAATGGGGATGTATAGGAAGATGGACAGAACACCCAGTAAATGTGGGAGCTCCAGAAAAAATTAAAAGGTGGGTCAAAGATAGGAAACTCAGGGTGGCTATGGATCTGGACTGAAAACAGACAGATCTGGAAGAAACAGGTGGACGAATATGTAAAAATATGAAATGGAATCTATATGAACAACCAATTTTTTTGGAACGTGGAGAACACCTCTGGAACACACCATAAAAATCCCAGCTCAAGAAGACGTCGGGGTTGAGAGCAGAAATTCATGGAAGGCACCTCTATCCTGGATGGACAGAACACCGGCATCAACCGTGGTGGAGCGATGGCGGCACGTGGCGGCGGCGGCGATCACCGGAACTGATAGGGGAGGCTTCACACCTCCAGAATACAGCCTTCCCAGCTGCAAAGGGGGGAGAGGGGAGAGAGAGAAGGGGGCGGCCAAGGCCTTGCTCCAAGATTTTCTTCCAATTGAATGCATTAATTCCACTAAAATGAGAAATACAAGGCATTTATATGAATTGCCAAATGACTCAACTACCCCTAGATCTAGGGTTTTGGGGAATAAAAAAAGGAGTAGAACTAATTAGTTCTACACACATTTTACAAAAAATAAAATGGGGTGATAGTGAGAGGGGGGCGCCCCCTTGACTAGGTGGACAAGGTTGGTGGCCAACCTTGACAATTTAAGTCAATTGTCCCCCACTTGGCCCACTCTTCTTGAAGCCCACCATTGGAAGGTTGACTGACCCCACATGGGCCCTAGGAGTGAGGTGGATCAATGGGAGGAGGGATGGGGGGCCCGTGGGACCCGGGTGGTCCCATTTTGCACATAAACCCTTATTACAATACGGATTACAAACCAAATAAAGACAAATAAAAACACATTACACACAAATAAGTCTCAGTAAATGTAATAAACGTCGAGACTCAAGGGGGAGTCTCCAGACTGTCTCCGAGCCAGATGGACGCCGAAGTGGCTCGGGTGGTGCTCCGCGTACGGTACCGGTGGCTTGCCGACTCGTGCCGCTCGTGTGCTATGGTGTCCGCACCAGTTTCTCAGTAGACTGATGTCATTGCTCTGGCACAATTAGCATTTATGAATCCCAACAGTTCATGATGTTTAAAAATAATACTTAATTTCAGTATCTCAACCAAAGTTACCTTGAAATTGGAATTTGCAGATTTCGGAAAGAATCATTCTAGGCAGAACATGTAAACACTGGTTAAGGTCTATTAAAAAAGTTGAGCACAGATAATTTCATAACATTTATCTAAAAACTCAGTGAAGTCATTAAACCTGAACCAGTTTTATTGGATGGACAAGCACAAGGTCATATAATAGAAGACTCTTACTTTAAAGTCCACTCTGTTTTATGATCATTGTACCCAGATTGGAAGCTATTGAATTTCAGATTTTTCAAGAATGTGATCAAAACAGCCAGAGTTAGCCTCAACAAGAAATGACTTAGTGAATTTTTCAGATAGATATGGATGTCAAGTAAAGAGGATAGATAGCAAACACTCCCCCTTAGAATGTGCATGAATTTAGACAGAAGGCAGTTAGAAATGACCTGTGAGGTCGACCTGAGTAGTAGCAAGGTACCAACATTTATTGTAATTAACTATCATTTTCAGTGTTCCAGAAATTAATGTAAAACGCATCTGATTTTCTGTACAAAATTTTATTACAGTTCAGCATGATTAACAAACAGCCAAAGAGAGATATTGAACACTTTAATCCTTGTTGATTTGAGGTCTGCACAGATCAAGCTCCCTTCTAAGTGTAGAAAATCCGTCACTACACAGAGGCTTGATGAAAATGTCAGCAACTTGGATCAATGTATCAACAAAGTGTAGTTCAAAATTTTTCTTAAGAACCTCATCTCTAATAAAGTGATGCCGAATTTCAATATGCTTTGTCCTAGAGTGTTGGACTGGATTTTTAACAAAATTGATTGCACTTGTGTTATCACACAGAATCGGGACACAACCAAGATCCACTAAGTAATCTTGGAGTTGGTGTTTAATCCACAACACTTGGGTGCCACAACTCCCCGCAGCAACATATTCTGTCTCTGCGGTTAAGAGGGCAACCGAGTGTTGTTTCTTGGAGGCCCAAGAAACTAAACACCCGCCTAGAAACTGGCAATAGCCACTAGTGCTCTTGCGATCCAGCTTGCATCCAGCGTAGTCCGCATCTAAATAAAAAATAAGGGAAAGTTCATAAGATGACAGATACCACAACCCCAAGTCTTGAGTCCCGGCAAGATATCTAAAGATATGCTTGACGACAATCAAGTGGGATTCTCTTGGACTAGCTTGAAATCTAGCACATAGACAGACACTAAACTGGATATCTGGTCTAGATGCAGTCAAATATAGCAATGAACCAATCATACCACTGTAGGTTTTTGCATCCACAAATTTACCTTTCTCATCCACATCCAATGATGTAGAGGTTGCCATAGGAGTTGCAATGGTCTTACACTTTGTCATGTCAAACTTTTTCAGTAGCTCCTTGATGTATTTGGCTTGGCTTATGAAGCATCCATCTGCACTTTGAATAACCTACAAGCCTAGAAAAAATCGAACTTCACCCATTAAACTCATATCGAACTCACTAGTCATAAGGTTAGCAAATTCCTCACACATTTCAGATTTTGTAGATCCAAACACAATGTCATCAACGTAAATTTGAACAATCAAGATGTTCTTACCTTACTTTTTGGTGAAGAGTGTTTGATCTACTTTACCTCTTGTGTACCCTTTTTCGGTGAGGAATGAGCTTAGTCTATCATACCAAGCTCTTGGTGCCTGCTTCAAGCCATAGAGGGCCATGTCTAGTTTATACACATAATCTTCATGATTAGAGTTTTCAAAGCCAGGGGGATGCTCTACATAAACTTCCTCTTTTATTAATCCATTTTGGAAAGTACTCTTTACATCCATTTGTTACAGTTTTATTCCGTGTGAACATGCAAATGCAAGCAAAATCCTAATGGCTTCAAGTCTAGCTACCAGGGCAAAAGATTCTTCAAAGTCTACCACAAACTCTTGATTGTAACCTTGAGCCACTAGTCTAGCCTTATTTCTTATTATCTTACCATCTTCATTAAGTTTGTTCCTAAAGACCCATTTGGTGCCTATGACAGATTTTTATGATGGTCTAGGAACTAGATGCCAAACCTTATTTCTTTCAAATTGGTTTAATTCATCTTGCATGGAGTTTATCCAGTTTTCATCATTTAAGGCTTCTTCAACATTTTAGGTTCCATTTGAGAGACAAGAGCAATTTGGTCTAATTCTTCAACTATTCTAAAATGTGACCTGGTTCTAGGTGGATCATTTAAGCTCCCAATGACATTTTCAAAGGGGTGATCTTAAAGATCTCTAACATCGGTAGTATCATTACCTTCACTGATAGCTTGATCCCTTGAATTGTTTGATTCCTCCAAGTCATCATTTTCTTTTGTCTCTTCTTGTGGAAGATCATGCTTTTCTTTTGTGGATAGGAACTCCCCATCGTTGTCATCTTTCCTGCACAGCTTGTCACTTTTAGTATCATCATTGAATTCATCAAAAGTGGCATGGGGTGATTCTTCCACAACTTGACTTTTGATATTGTAAATTCTAAAAGCCCTAGATCTATCAGAATAGCCAAGGAATATACCTTCATCACTTTTGGGCTCAAACTTATCCAATTCTCTTTTATCATTGTTGTGGATAAAACATTTAGATCCGAACACTTTTATGTGAGAGAGAGAGGGCTTTTTACCTTTGAGCAACTCATAAGGAGTCTTTTTGGTGAGTGGCCTTACCATGGAGCGGTTTATGATGTAACATGCCGTATTTATCGCTTCGGCCCAAAACTTCCTTGGAAGTTGCCGTTCAACAAGCATTGTTCTAGCCATCTCTATAAGTGTTCGGTTTCTCCTCTTGACCACCCCATTTTGTTCAAGGGTTCTTGGTGATGAAAATCTATGTAATATTCCTTCAGCCCTGCAAAATTCATAGAATTCAGCATTGTCGAATTCACCACCATGGTCAGATTGAATGTTGGAGATCTTAAACTCAACGTCTTGCTTTATCTTCATGTAGAGTGCCTGAAACTCATCGAAAGCATCATTCTTATGTGTGAGAAATGTTGTGACCCCTCTGTGTTGATGATGTTGACAATAAGTTTTACTTCATTGGCAACAACTTGTTTTGATTGATTGGCAACTGTTCTTATTTTGATGAAATTGTTTTTATCAGGTTGTCTGTGTATATAATGCAGTCAGAGTCTATATATTGTTATGCACACACTCACAGGTCTACACAGTGCATTGCAGCATGAACATAGAGCCTATACTTTTCCTTGTTTAGACTGGACAGTAGTGGGTCGACCCCTTCTCAGGTGGGTCGACACCCCCAGAGTACAAGTCTATACACTGTCTGTCTGTCTTGTGTCTCATGCAGCGTCTTAGGCATTTTGTTAAAGTCTATACAGTGCAGCTCACACGAACACTCAAGTCCATACATCGTGAAGTCTGCACATTGTGGCACCCAATGTCTATACATTGCTCATTCGTTCATTCAGCATTGTCAAGTCTATACATTGGTCGGTGCCAAGTCTGTACAGTGAGCGTCTCATTGGTGAAGTCTGTACACTCACCAGTTGAACTTCAAACTTCATACATTGGACTGTAGCTTGCATGAAGCTAAGCCCATACATCGCTCAAGTCTGTACAGAGTCCAGCGTCTCTGTTAGCGTCTCAGGTATTGGGCAAAGTCTATACAACCGACTGTTCAGTTTGTGACCAAGTCTGTACATCCTTCGCTGAGCCTTCCAAGTTTGTACAGTCACTAAGTCTGTACATTCTCTAGGCGCTCATGAAGTCTATACATTGGTTTTCATTTCAAGTCTGTACAGACTTTGGTTTGTGCAAGTCTATACAACCGACTGTTCAGTTTGTGACCAAGTCTGTACAGCCAGGGCGACTGTTAAGTCTATACATTGATCATTACCTACGTTCTGAACTGAACTGAGTAAGTCTATACATTCCTCATATCTTTTACCTACGCTCAGTTCAGTAAGTCTGTACATTGGTTGCTTTACCGACGTTACCTTGCCAAAGTCTACACATTGGAAGTCTGTACATCATTCGTGAAGACTGAACAACAAGCAAGTGTATACATTGGATGAGTCTGCATCGTGCATCAGTCCTGAAGTCTATACATCGTCTATCTTCATTAGAGTCTCATGAAGTTTGTACATCATGCATCAGTCCTGAAGTCTATACATTGTCTATCTTCATTAGAGTCTCATGGAGTCTGTGCATTGCACTCGCCTTCACATAGTCTATACATTGCATTCACGTTTCACAAAGTCTATACATCATGAAGTCTACACAAGGCATTTCATCTTACAAAGTCTGTATAGAGTTCTTCACTTAACCTGATAATCCGATACTCTGTCTGACAGGGATTTGTTACTGAGATTGCTGACATGGCTTGTGATCCCAGGAGGACGAGGTGACCAGATGCTGCCACGTGGATGAAAGCACCTCGGATCTAGCGAATTCCTTGGGCGGGAAAACATGGAAGCCACGCGCCCTTATCCAATCTGCTGCTGATATATATAGAAGTCTTCATCTTCTGTTGAAGGCTGATCGACCAGTGGCAAGTATATACAGTCAGACAAACCTGAGGGAGCAGAGAGCCACCGAGATCCAAAGAGAAGAAAAGCAGAGAAGAAGAAAAGGAGAGAAGAAGAAAGGAAGAGAGATGAGTTGAGAGAGTTATATGAGAGCTTGTGAATCAGTCTCTTGGTTCAGATACCAGAGCTGATATTGCTCAATTTGAGCTACAGTCATTTTGGTTTTCATTCCAATCGATTCTGCGTTTCTTGCTTTTCAGTCTTTGTTATTTTTTATTTTCAAAACTCTTGTTCAATCAAGCTGTGAGGCAGCGGTGTGTAAGGGTGTTACCTCTGGTCGGCTAAGCTGTAGAGCCCAGCAGAGCAAGCTGTGAAGCTCAGCTATTGCAGAGGAGGTTCCTCTGGTCGGGATAAGCTGTAAGCCCCAGCCGTTGTTGGCAAGCTGTAGTGCCCAGCAGATTGAAGCTGTGTATCAGCAAAAATCCACATTCGAGTTGAATGTGGGGTGGACGTAGGTCGGAATTGACCGAACCACCTAAAATTCTTTGTGCCTCTCGTGTGGTTGCTTGTCTGTCTAGCAGATCTTATCTCTATTATCCGGTGCATTGACTGTGTTTAATCAGTGTTCTTTTAATTCGCATCTGAATCTAGGCATAATTTTTTATTGGCCAGCTGATCTATTCACCCCCCTTCTAGATCCACATTCTGTGGTGAAAGAGCCTTCCATCTAATTTCAACATTTGGTATCAGAGCCTAACTCTTCTGCAGGGACTTACAGCCCGAAGAGGAGGTACAGATGGACGGAAGAGGGATGATAGCTGAAGGACACTCCACATCCAAGCCCCCGTACTTCGATGGATCCAACTACGCATATTGGAAGAACCGTATGCAGGTTTTTTTTAGGGCTAAAGATTATGAGATCTGGAAGGTAGTTAGCAAGGGACCTTTCGAGCTGTCCCCTAATGAAGATGTATGGACCAAGGAGGAAATTAGAAGGTCCACGCTCAACTGGAGTGCAATCAATGCAATCCAGTGTTCTCTGCATCCCACCGAGTTCTCACGAGTATCTGCCTGCTCTTCAGCGAAGGAAATGTGGGATGCACTTGAAGTGATCTACGAGGGGACTTCACAAGTTAGAGAGACCAAGACTAATCTACTGCTTTCAGAATACGAGGCCTTCAAGATGAAGCCAAACGAGACAATCAAAGAAATGTATGCTCGATTGACTATTATCACAAATAGTCTCAGAGGTTTTGGGAAGAAGTATTCTGAGTATGATATAGTCAGAAAGATCTTGCGATCCTTGACTCCAATTTGGCACACCAAGGCCCCTGTTATGGAAGAGTCAAGAGATCTGCACAATACAAGGGCAGATGAGCTTATCTGATCTCTAATGGCATATGAGATGAATCTGCCGAAGATAGAGGAGGCTGATAGAAAGAGGAAGCCAATAGCTCTTAAGGCTGGTGCTAGCAAATCCAGTCGTTCCAGCCCCAACCGATCATCAATTGAAGAGAGCTTGTCTGAAGAAGAAATGGCAAATGATGATATTGCTATGATTACTAGGGAATTCCGATGTTTTCTCAAGAAAGAAGGAAGAAGATTCAGCCGAAGAAATCCCAGTGGTGGCCGCCGAGACACAAGGTACAAATCAAACCCTGTAAAGAAAGCTGAGACTAATGTTTGCTATCAATGCAGGAAGGTTGGTCACTTTAAAGCTGAATGTCTGACAAATCAGAACCTCAAGGACAAGTCCAAGAAAAAGAACACAAGAGGGAAAGCTATGGTGAGTACCTGGAGTGATGAGGACGAGGGATCCTTGAGCAACACTTCGGACAGTGAAGTTGAAGCTGAGAAGCCAATCTGTCTCATGGCAACCAGCTCAGAAGATAGAGAGGAAGAATCTGATGAGGTATCCTCTCGTTTTGAAAACTTTACTATTGCTGATTGGATGGATGCTTATAATGAAATTGCTGATAGAGTAGATGATGTCAGAAAAGAAAATAGGCATCTACGAAGAAAAATTAACATCATGCAAAATGATACTTCATTGTCTGATAAAATTGCATGCTTAGAGAATGAGAACAGTAAGCTGAAACTCACATGTTCTGAATTTGAAGAAATCAAGAAAGAACTGAAAATCTCTAAGGAAGAAAATGTGAGATTAGACAATGAAATTGATGCATGGAAATTGAAAATTCAGAATTATGAAAGTGAGATAAAAATTACTTCTGAAAAATATGAAGCTATCCTCAATGTAAATAATGAATTAAAAAAGTCTATTGATGAAATTCAGAAAGACAATGAGGATAAGCTGAAAACCATTGAGAAAATGACTCAAGATCTGAAAACTTAGATGCATTATTGGGGTCAAAGGTTAATTTCAGGAGAGAGGGCCTATGATTCAACTCTAGTGCAACTAAGAGCTTTTGAATGAAAACTATTTCCTTTGTTGCACAAAAGGAGAAAGGACCTCTGATTAATATGAGTTCTAATAATGCTGTGAAAACAAATGTGAATCTGAAAAAGCCCAATGCAGATGAGAAGGGCAAACAGAAAGTTGGTGAGCCTAGTAGAATTGGCACTTCCAAACCTAGCTCTAGTGCTCAATCCAAGGCTAGGGGTCAGTCTGCTCAGGTAAGCAAACCCCATGTCAATGCCAAAAAGTCTTCACCACCACCATCACAGAAAAAGACCCAACAAAAACCTATGAGCAGGTCAGCAGCGTCAAGGGTGCAGGGAAGACAAAATGTTTTCAGGAGTCAGCCCAACAAATTCAATCCACCTAGAGTCCAGTCCTACTACCCCACACAGTCAATCTATCCTAATGGGTTTGGGTGGACTAGAACTCAAGGGATGCATACAAGGTACGTTCATCAACCTACATAATTTTACAGATCCTATGTCAGAAATTGGGGTAATGGGTATGGTAGTCGAACAACTAGAAACTTCTAATCTTTCAGCCAGCCCAAATATCACCTTGACCAAAACTTTATGAATGCAACCTGGCCGAAGCATTGGCACAACAACAACAATTCTGTGAATAACTCTGTTGGTGCAAATAAAAAGAAAAACAACAAAAATAAGAGAAAGAATAACAGAAGGAAATCTGCAAAATCCACTGAACAAAGTTCTTTTAAACAAATGTGGATTCCCAAACCCATGCTTTCTTCCTTTACTTGCACTTCATCTGCATTGGGGCCCAAACAGACTTGGGTTCCAAACGTTTTGCCCTAATTGTGTGTGCAGGTATGCCTGGCAGCCAAGAGCAACTTGTGGTACTTGGATAGTGGCTGCTCCAACATATGACAGGAGATAAGGCCAAGTTCCGCATGCTGACTGAGAAGCTAGGAGGCCTTGTCACCTTTGGAAGCAACACAAAGGGTAGGATCATTGGATCAGGTAAGGTAGGTAAGTGTTCTACCTGCTGCATTGATGATGTTATGCTGGTTGAAGGGTTAGCTTATAATTTACTCAGTATCAGCCAGTTGTGTGATAAAGGACATAAAGTCTTATTTGATTCTCAATGCTGCAAGGTTTTTGAACCTGATTCTGAAATTGTCAAATTTTCTGGAAAAAGAATAAATAACACATACATGATAGATTTAGATGATATTCAGCATTCTAACCTATGTCTTACTGCCAATAAAGAAGATTTGTCATTTTTATGGCATCGTAGGTTAGGCCATGCGAGTTATACTGTTTTGCATAAACTAAACAAGCGTAGCATGGTTAGAGGACTCCCTGAAGTCTCTTTTAAAAAGGACAATAAATTTTGTAATGCATGCATTCAGTCCAAGTTGACTAGAAAATCATTCAAATCTAGGATAGAAAACCTATCCACTAAACCTTATGAACTGATACACATGGACCTATTTGGGCCAACCAGGTCTGTCAGTTTATCAGGGAAGAGGTATGGGTTTGTCTTAGTAGATGATTTTTCTAGGTATACTTGGGTATATTTTCTGTCACACAAGAATGATGCATTTTCAGAATTTCAGGAGTTCTGTATTAGAATAAATCAGAAAATTGAAAATATTTTGACTGATCATGAAGGTGAGTTTAAAAACTCACACTTTGAAGAATTTTGCAGGTCTAGTGGGATTCATCATAAGTTCTCCTCACCCAGGACACCTGAGCAGAATGGTGTTGTCGAGAGGAGGAATAGAACTCTAGTGGAGATGGGCCGAACACTTCTAGTTGAAGGTGAACTGCCAAGAAAATTCTGGGCTGAAGCAGTCAACACAGCATGTTATGTAATTAACAGGGCAATGGTAAGACCTTCCACCCAGAAAACCCCCTATGAGATTTTGAAAGGTAAGAAACCTTCAATTGTCCATTTCAAGGTCTTTGGTTGTAAATGTTTTATACATATAAATGATAAGAGGGACCTTGATAAATTTGAGCCAAAAGGTGAACCAGGAATTTTTCTTGGTTATTCTAAAACACCCGAGCTTATAGAGTGTTCAACTTAAACTCAAAAATTGTTGAAGAATCTCCACACATTATCTTTGATGAATCCTTGATGGAAACTAACCATGGTCATTGCAGGAATGAAGATGGGAACATTTTAAAAGATGATAACTCTGCAGACCAGTCTGATGGTGAGGAAGAAAAATAAGAGCAGAATGAAGAAGAATCTGAAGTTCAGGGGGAGGTAAGTGAAATTCTTGAAACTCAGATTGTTAATATCAGATATCTTAAAGATCACCCTGTGAATAATGTCATTGGCAATCTGAATGATCCCCCTAGGACTAGAGGTCACTTTAGAATTCAGGATGAATTAAATACATATGCTCTTGTCTCTCAAATTGAACCCAAGTCCATTGACTGTGCCCTCAAGGATGTGCATTGGATTAATGCCATGCATGAGGAGCTTAATCAGTTCGACAGGAACAATGTGTGGTACTTGGTCCCACCTCCTGATCATGGAACAGTCATAGGGACTAGGTGGGTATTCAGGAATAAATCTGATGAATTAGGGAATATTGTTAAAAATAAAGCCAGACTTGTTGCTCAGGGGTATAACCAGGAGTTTGGTATTGATTTTGAAGAGTCATTTGCCACTGTAGCCAGATTAGAAGCTGTTAGGATTTTATTGGCTTATGCATGTTCCCTAGGAATAATCCTCCAGCATATGGATGTAAAATCTGCATTCTTGAATGGGGAAATTAGTGAGGATGTCTATGTAAGACAGCCCCCTGGGTTTGAATGTCTAGATTTCCCTAATCATGTTTACAAATTAAATAAAGCTCTCTATGGTCTTAAGCAAGCTCCCAAAGCTTGGTATGACAGGTTGAGCAAGTTCCTTACTGATCAAAATTTCACTAGAGGAGTAGTTGATCAGACCTTGTTTACAAAGGTGAGTCATTCTGACATTCTTATTGTACAAATTTATGTGGATGACATTATTTTTGGGTCAACTAACCCCAAATTGTGTGAGGAATTTTCTAAAACAATGACTAATGAGTTTGAAATGAGCTCAATGGGTGAGCTCAAATTGTTTCTTGGACTGCAGGTTACACAAACAAAGGATGGAATGTTTATCACTCAGTCCAAGTACACAAGGGATCTACTCAAGAAATACAAGATGGACAACCTCAATGAGATAGCTGCTCCAATGGGTACCTCTACAAGCTTGGATGAAGACACTAAAGGTAAACCTGTTGATCAAAAGCTATACAGAGGTA
Source organism: Amorphophallus konjac (assembly GCA_022559845.1). Lineage (NCBI taxonomy): Eukaryota > Viridiplantae > Streptophyta > Magnoliopsida > Alismatales > Araceae > Amorphophallus > Amorphophallus konjac. The sequence goes on from CM040126.1 coordinate 361,774,605, forward strand.
TGATCGGATCCCTTCTCTACTTAACAACATCTAGGCCTGATATTCAATTTGCTGTAGGATTATGTGCTAGGTTTCAGGCCAGTCCTAAAGAAACTCATCTTAAAGCAGTAAAAAAGATTTTTAGATATCTGCTAGGCACCTAAGAGCTAGGATTATGGTATCCTGCTAGGTGTGAGTTAGAGCTTCTAGCTTACACTGATGCTGATTATGCTGGGTGTCGAGTAGATAGAAAAAGCACTAGTGGCTATTGTCAATTCCTTGGTGGCTGTCTAGTATCTTGGGCATCTAAGAAGCAACACACTGTAGCCTTGTCTACAGCTGAGGCTGAATATGTTGCAGCAGGTAATTGTGCTGCCCAAGTACTTTGGATCAAGCACCAACTAGATGATTATCAGATAAATTGGAATGTATTCCAATCTTGTGTGATAATACTAGTGCTATATGCCTTGCTAAAAATCCTGTTCATCATTCTAGGACTAAGCATATAGAGATAAAACACCATTTTCTTAGAGATGTTGTAAATAAAAAGGAAATTGAAATGAACTTCATTGAAACTGAAAAATAAATTGTTGATATCTTTACTAAGCCTCTTGGGAATGAAAGGTTTAAATTTCTTAGAAGAGAACTTGGTTTGTGTAAATTTCAGCATAATGAATAAATTCTCTGATGGCTTGAATAAAATATGTGAATGTTGAATGTAGCAACAGCCTCATGATCATGCATGTCACTCATATTTCTTTTACACTCATGATCATCACTGCATAACATTTAGTCATGAATGTGTCTAAAACCACATGCATATCATTCATAATTTTTTTATGACATAGTTTTCATTGCATATCATTCATCCATGACCTATGTCGAAGCTTTCTCTCATTTAATTCTTGCCATTCATTTGCAAAACTGCATGCATATAGACAGGGGGAGTCTTGTCAGAAATTCAGGGTGAACTACTGCGTCGACGCTGCTCTACTGTGGTGTTGACGCAGTGAACTAGATCTGTTAATGCCTCTGCTTCTTATTCTGATGAGTTGACGCTGCAACAGCGTGGAGTCGACGCACTTATATTATCTCAGTGTTTTATATTGTTGCCTCTTCAACTGATGCGTGGACGCCTTGAACTCCCAGCGTCGACTCTGTTCATTCATCCTTTGACTCTGAATGATTGAGTCTGACAGTATGGCAATCTTTTAGTCAGTTCTAATATTAAGCAATAGAAAATAGACTTCTTCCCTCATAAGAACTTTAATTGCTTAAAGACTGACTTAATGGTTTAAATTTTATAATCTTTAGAGTTGAAAGACTACAATCAGTAAATAAGGATGCTGAAAATTGATAAAGCACTCAACCCTCATCTTATTTCATGTCAGACAAAGTTAATTATATCTGAAATCTGAAAACTCATCTGAAATCATGTTAGAGAAACTAAGTATGTGTATTGTCCTTAAACAAGTCATTCTGAAACAAATAAAGGACAGCTAAGAAAGATATTGAAAAACATTAAAAATTAATTGCAAAATAGCATTGGCAGAGTAATGACTGGTAAATCACTGAGAAACTGAGTGATCCATCAAAGAAGTGGACAACACTCATGTCATGAGGTGTATCAGCTATCTCTGTATAAAATGATCAAAACAGTAGGTTGGTTTCACTGAGTACCTAGGGGTAATTGGCGTCTGATAAACGTGTACCCTCACACAATCAGTTCTATTGAGTTTGATCATAGGCAAAATGGTCCATCATGTTGAGTATCTAGGGGTATTGGCGTCTGATAAACGTATACCCTTACGCAAAAAGACTTATGGTACCTGAATGCCCTAAATGAAATAATATTGAAAATGATGTTCCTTCAAAAGAATTTTCATGGATGTCAATTTGTTTAATTTCAATACATGACCTGGTATCTCTTAGCACATTCTACTGAGTCTATGAAAGTAAGATATTCTGAAAATGAATCTCTCATGTAAATATGATTCTGGTTTATTGTTTTATCATGCACAGCTACCTTATCCAATGAATGTAGTGCATGAACTCTCATTTGTATAACCTTTAAACCAGAACTTCACTTTCTAAGCAGTTTCTCAATTCATATGACTGAAGGTTCTGTGCTTTAGCTGCTTAATTTCTGAACTACCTGCTAAGAATGCCAGTCAGCTGATTCTTCTTGTTCCTTCCCTTGCATTTTTTTCCCTCCTCTTTGTTGATGGCAAAGGGGGAGAATATATTGTCTATTTGATGAATTAATTCCAGGGAAGTGTATGCATCATGTCTATGGCAAAGGGGGAGATCTTGTGAGCAGAGAGTTGTGTTCATGTCTCAGCATGTCATTCATAGCATCTGCATGATAAATCTGAATAACAAATCATGTCCTTCATCAAAAATACATCTGCATAACAGGTTGTTGCTATTCTATATAATAGGGTGTTGCCATCATCAAAAAGGGGGAGATTATTGTGACCCCTCTGTGTTGATGATGTTGACAATAAATTTTACTTCATTGGCAACAGCTTGTTTTGATTGATTGGCAACTGTTCTTATTTTGATGAAATTGTTTTTATCAGGTTGTCTGTGTATATAATGCAGTCAGAGTCTATATATTGTTATGCACACACTCACAGGTCTACACAGTGCATTGCAGCATGAACATAGAGCCTATACTTTTCCTTGTTTAGACTGGACAGTAGTGGGTCGACCCCTTCTCAGGTGGGTCGACACCCCCAGAGTACAAGCCTATACATTGTCTGTCTGTCTTGTGTCTCATGCAACGTCTTAGGCATTTTGTTAAAGTCTATATAGTGCAGCTCACACGAACACTCAAGTCCATACATCGTGAAGTCTGCACATTGTGGCACCCAATGTCTATACATTGCTCATTCGTTCATTCAGCATTGTCAAGTCTATACATTGGTCGGTGCCAAGTCTGTACAGTGAGCGTCTCATTGGTGAAGTCTGTACACTCACCAGTTGAACTTCAAAGTTCATACATTGGACTGTAGCTTGCATGAAGCTAAGCCCATACATTGCTCAAGTCTGTACAGAGTCCAACGTCTCTGTTAGCGTCTCAGGGATTGGGCAAAGTCTATACAACTGACTGTTCAGTTTGTGACCAAGTCTGTACATCCTTCGCTGAGCCTTCCAAGTCTGTACAGTCACTAAGTCTGTACATCCTCTAGGCGCTCACGAAGTCTATACATTGGTTTTCATTTCAAGTCTGTACAGACTTTGGTTTGTGCAAGTCTATACAACCGACTGTTCAGTTTATGACCAAGTCTGTACAGCCAGGACGACTGTTAAGTCTATACATTGATCATTACCTACGTTCTGAACTGAACTGAGTAAGTCTATACATTCCTCATATCTTTTACCTACGCTCAGTTCAGTAAGTCTGTACATTGGTTGCTTTACCGACGTTGCCTTGCCAAAGTCTACACATTGGAAGTCTGTACATCATTCGTGAAGACTGAACAACAAGCAAGTGTATACATTGGACGAGTCTGCATCGTGCATCAGTCCTGAAGTCTATACATCGTCTATCTTCATTAGAGTCTCATTAAGTCTGTACATCATGCATCAGTCCTGAAGTCTATACATTGTCTATCTTCATTAGAGTCTCATGGAGTCTGTACATTGCACTCGCCTTCACATAGTCTATACACTGAAGTCTATACATTGCATTCACATTTCACAAAGTCTATACATCATGAAGTCTACACAAGGCATTTCATCTTACAAAGTCTGTACAGAGTTCTTCACTTAACCTGATAATCCGATACTCTGTCTGACAGGGATTTGTTACTGAGATTGTTGACATGGCTCGTGATCCCAGGAGGACGAGGTGACCAGATGCTGCCACGTGGATGAAAGCACCTCGGATCTGGCGAATTCCTTGGGCGGGAAAACGTGGAAGCCACGCGCCCTTATCCAATCTGCTGTTGATATATATAGAAGTCTTCATCTTCTGTTGAAGGCTGATCGACCAGTGGCATGTATATACAGTGAGACAAACCTGAGGCAGCAGAGAGCCACCGAGATCCAAAGAGAAGAAAAGCAGAGAAGAAGAAAAGGAGAGAAGAAGAAAGTGAGAGAGATGAGTTGAGAGAGTTATATGAGAGCTTGTGAATCAGTATCTTGGTTCAGATACCAGAGCTGATATTGCTCAATTTGAGCTACAGTCGCTTTGGTTTTCATTCCATTCGATTCTGCGTTTCTTGCTTTTCAGTCTTTGTTATTTTTTCTTTTGAAAACTCTTGTTCGATCAAGCTGTGAGGCAGCGGTGTGCAGAGGTGTTACCTCTGGTCGGCTAAGCTGTAGAGCCCAACAAAGCAAGCTGTGAAGCTCAGCTGTTGCAGAGGAGGTTCCTCTGGTCGGGATAAGCTGTAAGCCCCAGCCGTTGTTGGCAAGCTATAGTGCCCAGCAGATTGAAGCTGTGTATCAGCAGCAATCCACATTCGAGTTGAATGTGGGGTGGACGTAGGTCGGAATTGACCGAACCACCTAAAATTCTTTGTGCCTCTCGTGTGGTTGCTTGTCTGTCTAGCAGATCTTATCTCTATTATCCGGTGCATTGACTGTGTTTGATCAGTGTTCTTTTAATTCCGCATCTGAATCTAGGCATAATTTTTTATTGGCCAGCTGATCTATTCACCCCCCCTCTAGATCCACATTCTGTGGTGAAAGAACCTTCCATCTAATTTCAACAAGAAAGAATACCCATGTGAACCTAGAGAAATCATCCACTAGCACATATCCATATCTTCTACCACTTAGACTAGCAGTTCTTGTTGGCCCAAACAAGTCCATATGAATTAGTTCAAGTGGTTTAGATGATAGGCTTTCAGATCTAGTTTTGAAGGATTTTCTTTTTTGCTTCCCTAGGGCACATGCATCACAAATTTTATTGTCTTGCTTAAAATAGAGTTCAGGCAGTCCTTTCACCATTGAATGCTTCAGAAGTTTATGTAGGACATTGTAGCTAGAATGTCCTAGTCTACGATGCCATAGCCATGCAAGTTCAGATTTTGATGCAGTAAGACAGAGATTTAAATGAGAAGGATCATCTAAGTCAATCATGTATACATTATTGACTCTCTTACCAGAAAATTTTACTTTATCAGATTTTGGTTCTAGAATTTTACATTCATGAGAATCAAATATTACTCTATGACCTTTATCACATAATTGACTTATGCTCAACAAGTTGTATTCCAGACCTTCAACTAACAAAACATTTTCAATATAGTTGGAGAGACTCTTACCTACATTACCTGTGCCAATAATTTTTCCTTTGTTGTTCCCTCCAAATGTGACATATCCAGCTTCTTTTTCCACCAAAAGACATAACTTAGTTCTGTCTCTAGTCATGTGTCTTGAGCAGCCACTATCTAGGTACCACCAATTGTGCACAGCTGCAAGACACTCATGCACAAGGAATTAAGTAACAATGTTTGGAACCCAAGGATAATTGGGTCCCAGTAAACCTTTGATTTGAGCAAAGCAAGATAAAGCGAATTTAGGAAGCCAAATTTTCTTCACATTTTTTTTCTTGCTTGATGGAGAGTTTCTATTTTTATTTTTTGTTTTCATCTCTCTTTTTTGTTCAGGAACCTTGTTACCCTTTGGCTTTTGATGAAAGTTTGAGAAGGGTTGTCCATGGTTCCCATAGTTTGTTCTTGGTTGTCTGAAATTGTGGTAGGTCATAGGGTAATAGGTTGGGCCAGGTCTGTAAGTATAGGAGCTGAAGTGCGGCTGACCTGCTGGCTGCCTTGGCCTATAAGGGAACGTATACTGACCTCCCCTTTGTTGCCCCTAGTATTGATACCTATAATGAGGTACACTCAATGGCTCTCCATAGAAAGTGGGATGATCAGTGTAGGGCTTTCTCTTGTAAGGATTGGGTACTGACCAGGAATTCAGTGACCTGACCCCATAGGACTGTCTACCAGCACTATTCTTTGGACCATTTCTAGCCTAGGTGTGGGCTGGCTTGGATTTAGATGGTGTTTTGGCTGGAATTTTTGAGGAGATTTCTTGGGGATTTCAGGGTTTTTGTTCACAGATTCTCCCACCTTTTCTTTTCCTTTGTTTTGAGAAGGTTTAGAGTTGGAACTTGAAGCACCTACAGAGGACACAAAAGTAACAGTTTTTAAACCTACTTGCTTCTTATTTGTGAGATTAAAACCTAAGCCTTCCATATTGAAATTCATTCTAGTGCCTAGCAGGGCATTCATGTTTTCCATGCCATCTACAAACTTTTCAAGGGATTGTTGTTTATCATTAAGCTCTTCTTGTAGTTTTTCAATATTTTCAAGAAGTTGAGAATTGAATTGTTTGACAGCTTCATATTTCTCATTGCACAGTTTGCTGTCATTTTTATAACTTTGCATTGTTAGTTTCATGCTATCAATCTCATTTCTTAAATATTCATTTTCAATTTCCAAGTCAGCCATTTCTTTTCTTCCCTCTTACAAATTCTCAATCATTTTCTTTAGATCCTCAATTTCAGATACCAGTGAATCAGTTTTATCATTCATATCATGATCATGCATAAATGAGTTAATTTTTTTTAAGGATTTATTCTCCTTTCCATACATGTCATATTTTTCCATGAGCTGTATATATGCTTCCTCCCAATCATCAAGTGTGAAGTTTTCCAAGGGAGACTGTACCTCAGTTTCTTCATCATCCCTGGCCATGAAGCAAAGATCTTCTTTTTGTTGTGCCCCTTATTTTGATGATGACAACCATGAGATATGAATGATGTATTCAATTCAATGATGAATTAAAGTTTGATTCAATAAATGCTTTCACTTGATTTCATCCTTGTGCTAGAAAGGAACAGGGTCGACGCTGGGAGCTTACAGCGTCCACGCTGCAGTCGAAGAAGCCTTCACCAATATCTTCACAAGTTGTTCCACTGCGTCAACGCCAAGATAGAGCTGCGTCGACGCAGCAGTCACAAAGGGAAAGCCAATGGCTTACTGGAATACTCTGATGCATCAACGCTTTGATCAAGTAGCGTGAACGCAGCAGTTCAAGCATTCCTTGTTGTAACCTCTGGAGTACCTTGGCAGCGTCGACGCTGCAGTTCGATGAGTCGACGCTGCAGTATGATGGATTGCCACAACTGACTAAAGCGCAACTAATGAGTGGAAGTAGCTGCATCTTGCGTCAACGCACTCAGCATGAAACCTGAAGCTAGAAGAAGGGTGCGTTAACTCCTTGGGGCAAGAGGGTCGACGCCATCTAGATCAAGTTGCAGAGCACGATAAGTGGATCCCACCTTCAGTCATTATATGCCACATCAGCCAAAAGTGGATAAGGTTTCGTAGCTTCTACCACTCCAGAAGGTTCCCCACGTGAGCAATCATAAGGATAACCAGAAAATCAGGGTGGTGGCCCACCTGCCTCACGTGAACTATTTTGTGTGCGGGAAGACCATAAAATAGGTTCACCTGAGAAGAAAAGAAATCGGAGAGGAAAAAGAGTAGAAGAAAAGAGGCGAACAGTAGAACAAGAGAGGCTCAGAGCAGAACTGGACGAAGGCTGCTGAAAAGTCAGATCAAAAGATCATCGCGCCACCAAGACTATTCTACATGCCAGACGGAGGAGATTCAAGGATCGAAGCTCATGCGTATGGACATGGATCTCTCTGTTGGTGATCTAAATTCCGCTGCGTCCAAGTGCTGAAGTTTGATTTCTTATCTTTTAGTTTTCCTATTATTTTTGAACATTGTATTCCTCTCCTTCACTGGATTTAGGGAAGAGAGGGTGATTCTGATTCAGCGGGCTGTGCTGAGATCAGGGTTGTCAAGGCTGTGTGCCTTCAAGCTGTTTGACAGCGGATCTGAGGATTTGTTCCTCGTTGTCTTCTGTTGGGGTAGTCAACAGTATAGTGGAATTACTTCCTCGGTTTAGCAAAGCTGTGAAGCTCAGCAGGGTTCCTCACTGGTTGAGTGGGGAGGTGGACGTAGGTCTCCATTGGGTGACCGAACCACCTTAAAATTGCGGTCTCTTGTGTGGTTTGGTTTAATCTTCGCAATTGTTCCTCGCTAGATGCATGATAGGCACGCTCTCTGATTGGCTTGGTTCAGTGTTTCAATTAATCATCTAGGTGTGGTGCTTCTGTTGCAAATTGCTCTACTATAATTTTTATAAGGTCAACCTATTCACCCCCTCCCCCTCTAGCTTGACCGTCCTCTCGATCCAACACGTGGTATCAGAGCGCCAGGCTCTCTTGCAAAGGTTTCACAGCCTAGAGAGAACTAATGGAGAACATAGGACTCATGCCTGAGGGGTATGCAGTGAATAGGCCACCATTTTTTGATGGGACTAATTATTCGTACTGGAAAAATCGCATGCAAGTATTTTTAAGAGCGCAGGATCATGAAATCTGGAGAGTAGTGAGCAAAGGGCCATACCAAATTGAAGGCGATGAAGAACTCTGGGTGAAGGAGCAAATTTGAAAGTCAAACGTAAATTGGCAAGCCATGAACATTATGCAGTGCTCACTCCATCCCAAGGAATTCTCGCGTGTATCCTCATGCTCCAGCGCAAAAGAAATGTGGGATAGACTCGAGGTAATCTACGAAGGTACCTTAGAGGTAAGAGAGACAAAAGCTAACATGTTAATTTCAGAATATGAATCTTTTCGGATGAAACCTGAGGAAAGTGTATCTGAAATGTATGCCAAACTAACTCTTCTTGTGAATGGTCTTAAAGGTTTGTGAAAGATCTACATTGACTATGAGGTAGTTAGGAAGATTCTTAGATCCCTAACTCCAATCTGGCATACCAAAGCGACGGTCGTTGAGGAATCAAGGAACCTTCCCACCACCAAACTAGACGAGCTAATAGGTTCTCTTATGGTTTATGAACTGAACTTAAAAAGAACAGATGAGGACATGAAGAAGAAAAAACCCCTTGCATTGAAGGCTGGTTCCAGCAGCAAGGAAAGCTCAAATGATAGTCAGTCACCTTCATCTGATGATGACTCAGGTGAAATAGCCATGCTTACTAGAAAATTTAGAAAATTTCTAAGAAAGGGAGGTAAGACTGATAGATATAAAGGATATCAGGTAAGAACTAGCTCAAAACTCAAGCCAGATAATCCTAAGAAATCTGATAAAGTTGTTTGCTACAAATGCAGGAAACAAGGACACATCAAGTCGGAGTGTCCTGAAAATGTGAAAAAGACACAGTCAAAGTGGAGAAATAAAAAGCCCAAGGCCATGCTAAGCACTTGGAGTGATGAAGAAAAAGATGAAGATGAAGAAAGCACCTCTGAAGAAGAAAGCGAGGTGAAAATGTGCTTCATGGCAAATGGTGATGATCAAGTCGAGGTAACCTCTCCCTTTGCAGACTTCTCCTATGATGATTGGGAAGAAGCTTTTAACGAATTGCTGGATAAGTATGAAGATGTTAAAAAGGAAAATAAATATCTAAAGAAAAAGAAAACTCAAACCAGTCCAGAAGATGATTTGAATGAAAGAGTCAAAATGCTAGATGCTGAAATCGTGTGTCTAAAAAGGGACTTGGAAGAAAAAGATGAGTATAAGAGACAGCTAATTGAAATAAAGAGAGAAAATGATTTTCTATTGAAGATGCATGATGAATTGAAATTAAGAATGCAGAAATTGGAAAAAGAAGTAAAAATTGCTGAAAAGAAATATGAGGCCATTTGTGGAGTCAATGCAAAACTTCAAGAAAATCTGAAGAAATTAGAGGAAGAGAACCTAAGCAAACAAGCATCCCTCGAAAAAATGACACAGGGTAAAAACAACCTTGATGCTGTTATGGGAATTAAGTGTAACTTTGGAAAAGAAGGGCTTGGATTCAATCCTACTAAAAAGAAAGAACTGGGAACTAGATTGGTGACATTTGTCTCTGGGAAGGACACATCTGAAGAGAGGCAAATGGATGAAAACAAAAAGGATGAGAAGAATGAGAAAGGATCAAAACAATCTAATGAAATAAGAAAAGAAAAAGGAAATGAGAAAGGGAAGGCAACATTGAATTTTAGCAAACAGAAAAGCACATTTATGTTCAAATATGCCTCTTCAGGTCAATATAGGAATCCTAGTTTTGATTCATCAACCCAACAGCAATCTTATAGAAGATCAGAAGGCTTAAGACGTAGTAGAAGTCAACCGCGTCAACGCAATGCTCACATGGCGTCAACGCACCTAGCCTTCCAGAAATGGCATTCGGTTAGAAATACTCAGATGCGTCGACGCAGTCACTACCATGAGTCAACGCAGTACATGTACCAGAACCCCCATGATGGTTTTGGTAGGTGGATGAGTCAACGCAGCAACACTAAAGGGTCTACGCACTCAACTCTCAATCAACCAAGAAGCATGCATTCATCTAGAGTCCTTAAGTCAAATTTCCCCAATAATTCATGGAGTCATCACTATCAATGGCACAGGAATAATCACAAGTCTGTCAAATCATTGAACTTACCATATCAAAGACCCTCACAACAGCAACTATGGATCCCCAAGAGCTTGATATCCTACCTGAACACGTCCTATGGTTTGAAGGGACCCAAGTATATCTGGGTTCCAAAATCTCTTGTTTAATGTGTTTTGCAAGAGTGTCTTGCAGCTGTACAAAATAGGTGGTATCTTGACAGCGGCTGCTCAAGGCACATGACGGGGGATAAAGCAAAATTTTGTGTCTTGATGGAGAAAGACGGGGGTCATGTTACATTTGGTGGAAATAATAAAGGGAAAATTATTGGAAAAGGTAAGGTAGGTAAAAATCCTTCGAATTTCATTGATGATGTGTTACTTGTTGATGGCTTAGAATATAATATACTTAGCATAAGCCAGCTGTGCGATAAAGGAAATAAAGTTGTGTTTGATGATCACACTTGCACCATTTTAGAGATGAGTTCTGATAAAGTTAAATTCATTGGAAAAAGAATAAACAACATGTACGTGGTAGATTTAGATGACCCTGCACATAACAATCTGTGTCTTGCTGTGAATAAAAGTGAACTTGCTTGGCTGTGGCACCGCAGACTAGGGCATGCTAGCTATAGTGTCTTGCATAAGTTAGCAAAGTTTAACATGGTGAAAGGTCTGCCAGATGTATCATTTAAACGAAATGACAAAGTTTGTAGCGCATGCACTCAAGGTAAACACACCAGAAAATCATTTAAGTCCAGACTTGAAACTCAATCATCTAAACCTTTTGAACTCATTCATATGGATTTGTTTGGACCAACTAGAACAGCTAGTGTGAGTGGAAATAAATATGGATTTATTCTAGTGGATGATTTCTCTAGGTTTACTTGGGTGTTCTTTCTAACTCATAAGAATGATGCATTTGAAGAATTTCAAGCATTCTTCAAGAATGTGCAACAGGATGGTAAGTTTGCCATTTCATCTATCTTGTCAGATCATGGAGGAGAATTTGACAATTCTGAATTTGATGATTTTTGCAGAGTCACAGGAATTTCACACAAGTTCTCATCTCCCAGAACTCTTGAACAAAATGAGATTGTGGAAAGAAGAAATAGAACCCTTGTGGAGATGGCAAGAACTATGCTAATTGAAGGACAACTCCCAAGGAAGTTCTGGGCAGAGGCGGTAAATACAGCTTGCTATATTGTAAACAGGGCAATGGTAAGACCTCAGTCCAAAAAGACTCCATATGAAATAATGAAGGGTAAGAAACCTTCTGTTGCTTATTTTAGAGCCTTTGGATCAAAATGCTTTGTTCAAAATAATGACAAACGGATGTTGGACAAATTTGAACCTAAAAGTGAACCTGCCATCCTTCTAGGATATTCTAGTCACTCTAGGGCCTACAGAGTCCTAAATCTAAAAACACATGCTGTTGAAGAATCACCTCATATTGTGTTTGATGAAATGAATGAAAATTCTAAGATTGAGGAATCATGTAGGGATGAAGATGAAGGGAATTTCCTTAAAGAAAAGGAAGAACAGAATCTCCAAGATGAAGAGACAAGGCCAAATGATGATCATGCAGAATCAACCCACCATGGTGATTCAGGTATAAATGAAGGTAACTCTCTAACCGATGTCAGGATGCTAAGGGATCATCCTTTATCCAATGTCATTGGTAACTTGCATGAACCTGTTAGAACTAGATTTCATTTTAGAGGTGTTGAGGAAATGGATAATCTAGCCATTGTCTCTCAAATTGAACCAAAAAATGTTGCTGAAGCATTGAAAGATAGTAATTGGATAAACGCAATGCATGAAGAATTACATCAATTCAAAAGAAAAAAGGTGTGGTATCTTGTGCCAAGACCCAAAGAGCTTTCTGTAATTGGAACTAAATGGGTTTTCAGAAATAAACAAAATGAAAATGGAATGGTAGTTAGGAATAAAGCTAGGCTGGTAGCACAGGGTTATAATCAAGAATTTGGCATTGACTTTGAGGAATCCTTTGCTCCAGTAGTTAGATTAGAAGCCATTAGATTATTACTTGCTTATGCTTGCTGTCATGGAATAATGTTACATCAAATGGATGTGAAGAGTGCTTTTCTAAATGGGTCAATAAAGGAAGAAGTTTATGTTGAACAACCCCCTGGTTTTGAATGCACAGAAAATCCTAACCATGTGTACAGATTGGACAAAGCTCTTTATGGACTCAAACAGGCACCTCGAGCGTGGTATGATAGACTCAGCTCGTACCTCACAGAGAAAGGCTACTCTAGAGGTAAAGTGGACCAAACTCTGTTCACCAAGGTAAGAAATTTAGATATTATTCTGGTTTAAATTTATGTTGATGATATGGTTTTTGGTTCCACTAAAATCAGCATGTGTGAGGAGTTTGCCAGCCTAATGACCACTGAATTTGAAATGAGTCTAATGGGTGAGCTTAAATTCTTTCTAGGTCTGCAAATCACTCAGAGCAAGGAAGGATGTTTCATCAACCAGGCAAAGTACATCTCTGAGTTGCTTAAGAAATACAAAATGGAAAATCTGAAAGCAATCAGCACACCTATGAGCACCACTACAAACTTGGATGCAGATTTGACAGGTAAACAGGTTGATGCAAAAACATATCGAGGTATGATTGGATCACTCCTCTATCTTACTGCATCTAGGCCAGACATTCAATTTTGTGTATGCATGTGTGCTCGTTTTCAATCTGATCCTAGAGAATCCCACTTAAGTTCTGTCAAGTGTATCTTTCGATACCTTGCTGGAACTCGAGATTTAGGGATTTGGTACCCTGCGTCTTGTTCTTTTGATCTTGTATCCTATTCAGATGTAGACTATGCTGGATGCAAACTGGACAGGAAAAGCACGAGTGGCTATTGCCAATTTTTGGGAGGATGTTTGATTTCTTGGGCTTCCAAGAAACAACACTCAGTGGCACTATCCACTGCAGAGGCAGAATATGTCGCTGCAGGGAGTTGTGGTACTCAAGTGTTGTGGATCAAACACCAACTCCAAGATTATCAAACTGATCTTGGGTGTGTCCCCATATTGTGTGATAACACAAGTGTCATAAACCTGGCCAAAAATCCTATCCAGCACTCTAGGACCAAACACATAGAAATTAGATACCATTTCTTAAGAGATGAAGTGATAAAGGGAAATTTTAAACTCATATTTGTTGAATCACAATCTCAATTGGCCGATATTTTTACCAAGCCTCTGAACAATGATAGATTCTCTTATCTTAGAAGAGAGCTTGGTCTGTGCAATTATAATATGGATGCCTGACTTGTGTGCCTGACTTATCTTCTAGAATATGAATGATTAAACTTGTCTTGGTTTGAAGTGTATCTGTCATAAACTCAGGGGGAGCTTAGTCTTCTATGCTTGGTATGTCTATCTTTCCATCAATAAATTCATAATGAATATAGTTTCAGCATGATACTCATTTTATTGGCTGTTATAATTTCATTCATGCATGGTCTGAGGGGGAGTTAGCTTCAGATTACCTTCTTGGTGTCAAAAAGATGAACAAAGTGCAGAGTTGTTATTGCTGGTTGGTTGTTTGAGTTAACGCAGTGTGGAAATAGGGTTAACGCACCAGACAGCTTGTTCTTTGAGAATCTGGTGTGAAGTGTCTCTGGCTAGTTGAATGAGTTGACGCAACAATGAGACTGAGTTGACGCTGTGAGCAGTTGTTTTCGGAAACAGAACCATTCTATGAGCGGCCTTGATGGATGAGTTAACGCAGTTATAAGGCTGGGTCAACGCAGCAGTGTTATATACTCTTCTTTTGGAGACTTCCCTATCTCAAATCAACTTGCTCTGTTCATTTATCTCGTCCCTTCCATTCTTATCTCTCAATAAAGCCTCCTTGACATTCCTGTATGAGGGAAAAACTCTAGAGAACTGAGACATGTAGACGATGTCTTAAATTCAGGGGGAGTTACAGTGAAAATTCCTATTGAGTATGAGATATGTTCTGAACAGCTCTATGAAAAGCTAATGATAGGAGATCTATAATTCTTATGGTGTTTGAATTCAAGAACTGTTGAACCCAATAATGCACTATGTATGGAATAAAAGCTGAACAATTTAATAAAACCAGGACCTTGTCATCTCTCAAACCTTATATTGTTCAACAGTAAAGAAACCACTGTGTGTAGAGGAATTTAATATTTGTATTGGTAATAAATCCAGATATTGAGTATAAACGCTGAAGAAATAATCTCTTACACATGTTATAAAATGCAGAGCAATGGTGGCTATTCACTGAGAAACTAGCCCTATGCACCAAAGAAGTGCTAAAGAGCAAGTCATGAGGTGCGCCACTATCTCTGTCTTCAAGTGAAAACTAAATCATTTCAGAGCAATGGTAACTATTGACTGAGAAACTACCTTCAAGCACCTATGAAGTGCTGATAGACATGTCATGACATAAGTTGCCAACTCTGGTCCGTCTATGCATAATAGTTTGCTATGCTGAGTAACCGGGGACTCGGGTGTCTAATAAACACGTGTACCCGTGTCAAAAGGCTAGCCATACTTGACTGCAAATGAAAACGTAAAATAAGTTGAAAATGCTGCAAATGTGAAAAATAATGAAAACATGTGAGTGTGATTGATCTGAAGCTCGTTATTCAACTTGGTCTGTTATCAATGCCAGTTAAATTTCTCTCTCTCTCCAAAAGGTAACTTGAAATTGACAAATATAAGGATCAGAAATGAAAATGGTTCTAGTGTGAAAATAGTTCCTCTTTTTTCTCCAGGCAGGTGCCTTTGGTGGTTCATATTTTTTTTAATTCAATGCTTTAAGATTAATTCTTCTCTTTATCATTAATTGAATTGGAGCCTATTTACACATCTCTCTCATGGGAACTCGATCTGCAATACTTAAAAATCCTTGACTATGAGCATCTCTACTCCATATCTCAGTATCTTAAGAAAATTCCTTGTACAGATGACCTTCTTGCTACTCTTCTTGCATATATTCGTTTGTTTCTGCTTCACTGCGTCGACGCTGTATCCCTTGGCGTCAACGCAACGATTCCCGAACCATTTTCTACTTTTTCCGGTTCGCGGACTTGAACCGGCTGAACCGCTCACTGAAAAGGGTTTCGAAGCTCCTTTAAAAGCGGAATATGACCGCCGTTCGTCTTCATCTCTTTTGAAAGCCTTTGTCGTTCTATCTTCCGAGCTCTCCCAAACCCTTTCCTGTTTCATTCTTCCTCATCCCGCTGCCATGGCTCCTCCGACATCTACTCACAAGGGAAAGAAGAAGGCAGAGGATCATCCAAGAAGCTTAGCATCGACTGAAGACAATCTGGAGCCCCGCTCCAAAGCTGCTCACGATAAAGGGAAGAGGAAAGAGATGCGTCCACGCGCTCCGAGCCCGCCAACCAAAAAGAGAAGGGAATCTGATGTCAGGTCAGACAAGAAGGGTTCATCTGCAAGTGCTGCAACGGGACAGAAAGGTGCAGACAGCTCTCTTACCGTCACCGTGGACGAACCTCTGAATGTTCTTATTTCCCGGTATATTGTTGCTACCGACCATCAAATGCTTGACATTTTTTCGGAACTGTTTCCTACCTTGGACTATCAGGAATGGTGGTCTTTTGTTACAACCCACAAGGTATATTACCCCACCCTGGTCAGAGAGTTCTACAAAAATTTGAAGTATGAACCTCACATTCCAAAACTCACATCAACTGTCCGGAATGTCAGTTTTGAGTTATCCAATAAATTGTTTGCCAGAGCCTGGAAAATCCCCAAGAATGGAGTTCAACTACATAGCTTTGAGTATGATGAGCATGAAGCTTATGCTCTCCTGACTGATAAACCGAGTGATCCTTCCGATGTCAGGGAAACTTATTTATCCAGTCTCAAAGCCAATCAATTCCCTCCATTGAATAGACTGCTCCACCACATTTGCACATCAATGATCACACCACAGAGCAGTGGTAGGGAAAGGGTGACTGAGATGCAGAGATTTCTACTTTACTGTATGCTGAAGAGAATACATATTTCCCTGCCTGATGTAGTTATTCAAACTATGGGGTCATGCTTGACACAATCCAGAACACTTCCATATGCTGCTCCCTTGACTGCTATCTTTCGAAAAGTGGGAGTATACTTTGGTTCTGAGAAGAAAATAATCATCCCTCAAGGGAATGTTTACACACTTTCTTATATTCAGAAATTTATGGGTTTTAAAGTTATTGATGGTAAGCCAGTTCGAACTCTTCCTAGTCAGCAAACAGCTCCATCAAGAACAGGCACTGCGGATGCTAGTCACACAAACAGGACAAATGTACCAATTCCTCCTGTGGTGAGAGAAGACAGACAAGAGGGTAGTTCACCAAGAGAAGAGCATGAGTTTGAGGAACCATTTGCTCGATCATCAAGCCCTCAGCTGGAAACTGGGCAACCCAGTGGCACTGCACCTACATTGGAACCCCTTATGACTGGAGCCATTGGAATTTATAGAAGACCTTTTCCAACTTCTGATGAAGCTCCACCTCCAACCACTGTTGAAGAGATGTTTGCACACATGACAATGATGCTGCAACGTCAGGATGCCAAAATGGACAAGTTAATGGAGTTTACAAGTTATCATCTCAACAAACTGACTTCTCGGATTATCCAATTTGAAGTCTCTGTCTTATCCGAGTGGCAAAAATTCTTACTCACCAAGATGCTATTTGAACAAGCTACAAGGAAAGTCCTGCAGAACATATCATCTCTTCTTGACAAGTTATCTACACTGGTGACTGATATGCACAGTAATCAAGCTTCATTTTTTCAATCCCTTGCCAAGATCACTGACTTATGCTTTGATGTGAGGATAGCCGTTGAAACCATCAAAGGTCCTATCAATGTAGTTCCCCAATGCCTCAAAGCAATGCTAGAAAAGATTGACAAAGTGACTGCAGCAATTCAGTCAATTGGGGACAAGTTTCAAAACAAGGACTCTATCATAGCTGATCTTCCTTCTGCCATTGACAGTGTACGCTCCACTCTAAGTCATCAGCTGGGTGAACTCTCGCAGGATATCCAAGATTTACTGGCCAGAGATTCATCTGCCTCAGGACAGCAGCAGCTTCGCCAGCCACCTCCAGGATCTCAGTCCACTCAAGGGTAATCCTCTCGTCAGCAATAACAACCTCCTTCTGCCAGAAGATATAATCGCTTCTTCCACCCTTGAGATAGCTCTTCCACTTTTCCTCCCCTTCCTGATGAAGTCAAAGGGGGAGAATGTTATGAATGCATCAATCATGAAGTCAAGTTGGAAACTTGACCAAAGCTCATTGCATCTGCATCAATCATATTGACTAACTTGAATGAATGTTTTTCTTTTTGTCTGGTTCTATAATGTAAATTCTTGAACTTGAATGAATGACAAAATTATACTTTGATTTAGTCAATGATTTGATTTCTTGTTAATCTGAAGCTTTTTGCTTAATTTGAATAACCTTGACTGTTTAGATGCAATGTTATGAATGGCATTCATCTCATAGTTGCCATCATCAAAAAGGGGGAGATTGTTGTGCCCCTGGTTTTGATGATGACAACCATGAGATATGAATGATGTATTCAATTCAATGATGAATTAAAGTTTGATTCAATAAATGCTTTCACTTGATTTCATCCTTATGCTAGAAAGGAACAGGGTCGACGCTGGGAGCTTACAGCGTCCACGCTGCAATCGAAGAAGCCTTCACCAATATCTTCACAAGTTGTTCCACTGCGTCAACGCCAAGATAGAGCTATGTCGACGCAGCAGTCACAAAGGGAAAGCCAATGGCTTACTGGAATACTCTGATGCGTCAACGCTTTGATCAAGTAGCGTGAACGCAGCAGTTCAAGCATTCCTTGTTGTAGCCTCTGGAGTACCTTGGCAGCGTCGACGCTGCAGTTCGATGAGTCGACGCTGCAGTACGATGGATTGCCACAACTGACTAAAGCGCAACTAATGAGTGGACGCAGCTGCATCTTGCGTCAACGCACTCAGCATGAAACCTGAAGCTAGAAGAAGGGTGCGTTAACTCCTTGGGGCAAGAGGGTCGACGCCATCTAGATCAAGTTGCAGAGCACGATAAGTGGATCCCACCTTCAGTCATTATCTGCCACATCAGCCAAAAGCGGATAAGGTTTCGTAGCTTCTACCACTCCAGAAGGTTCCCCACGTAAGCAATCATAAGGATAACCAGAAAATCAGGGTGGTGGCCCACCTGCCTCATGTGAACTATTTTGTGCGTGGGAAGACCATAAAATAGGTTCACCTGAGAAGAAAAGAAATCGGAGAGGAAAAAGACTAGAAGAAAAGAGGCGAATAGTAGAACGAGAGAGGCTCAGAGCAGAACTGGACGAAGGCTGCTGAAAAGTCAGATCAGAAGATCATCGCGCCACCAAGACTATTCTACATTCCAGATGGAGGAGATTCAAGGATCGAAGCTCATGCGTATGGACATGGATCTCTCTGTTGGTGATCTAAATTCCGCTGCGTCCAAGTGCTGAAGTTTGATTTCTTATCTTTTAGTTTTCCTATTGTTTTTGAACATTGTATTCCTCTCCTTCACTAGATTTAGTGAAGAGAGGGTGATTCTGATTTAGCGGGCTGTGCTGAGATCAGGGTTGTCAAGGCTGTGTGCCTTCAAGCTGTTTGACAGCGGATCTGAGGATTTGTTCCTCGTTGTCTTCTATTGGGGTAGTCAACAGTATAGAGGAATTACTTTCTCGGTTTAGCAAAGCTGTGAAGCTCAGCAGGGTTCCTCACTGGTTGAGTGGGGAGGTGGACGTAGGTCTCCATTGGGTGACCGAACCACCTTAAAATTGCGGTCTCTTGTGTGGTTTGGTTTAATCTTCGTAATTGTTCCTCACTAGATGCATGATAGGCACGCTCTCTGATTGGCTTGGTTCAGTGTTTCAATTAATCATCTAGGTGTGGTGCTTCTGTTGCAAATTACTCTACTATAATTTTTATAAGGTCAACCTATTCACCCCCTCCCCCTCTAGCTTGACCGTCTCTCGATCCAACACTTTTTCCTTATCTGAGGAGCTGGTTTCATCATTGCTTTCTTCCTCATTGCTCCATGTGGACACCATGGCCTTATTCTTCTTCTTGCCTTTCCATTTGTCAGCTTTCCTGAATTTTTTAGGACACTCAGTCTTGATATGCCCTAGTTTGTTGCAAGAATAACAAATAACCTTGTCAGTTTTCTTAAAATTTTTAGAGTTAGATCTATAACTCTTCTTTACCTGTGATTTCCCTTTCATGAGGCGCTTACCTTCCTTTCTCAGAAATTTTCTAAACTTACGTGTGAGCAAGGCCACTTGGTCCTCATCTCGCTCACTTGTAGAGGCCTCAGCCTCATCAGAAGTGCTTTGACTGCTAGGTCCAGCTTTTAGAGCCAGGGGCTTCTTCTTGGGTACTTCAACCTCCTTGTTCTTTAGGTTGATCCCATAGGTCATAATTGACCCTATGAGTTCTTCTACCTTGGTAGTTGAGAAATCTCTGGATTCTTCAACTACGGTAGCCTTTGTGCGCCAGGCTGAGGTTAGTGACCTGAGAATTTTTCTTACATTTTTTTGCTCTAAATATTTCTTCCCCAGATCAGCTAGATTATTAGTGAGCACAGTCAAACGAGCATACATGTCTTGAATGGACTCATCAGATCTCATTTTGAACATTTCATATTCAGAAACTAGGATGTTGGCTTTTGTTTCACGTACCTGAGAGGTTCCTTCGTAAATCACCTCTAACCTGTCCCACATTTCTTTTATGGTTGTGCAAGTGGCCACTCTTGAAAATTCTACTGAATGAAATGAGCATTGCATAATGTGTCTAGCGCTCCAGTTGACTGTTGATTTTCTAATCTGCTCCTGGATCCAAGTGTCCTCATCCTCGGGAAGCACGTATGGACCCTTGCTGATGACTCGCCATAGCTCATAGTCCTGGGCGTGGATGAACACCTGCATGCGTTGTTTCCAATAAGGATAATTAGGTCCAGTAAAGTATGGAGGCCTATTGACCGAATGTCCTTTGGGCATTAAACCCTTGGACGCCATTCCACCATTTCTCTCAAGGTCGTTGGACCCCATCGTGAGAGATTGGCTCTGATACCACGTGTTGTGCGGGAATGGCTGATCTAGAGGGGAGGGGTGAATAGTGTAGACACGCTAAAATCGATGCTATGTTGAATAAATCTCATGTCACCATGTGACGCCCCAGAGTGGACTTCAATATTGGCTTAATGTGAAGTTTTTCTATTTTTTATGTGGTTTCTTGGCATTTTTCTTTGATAAATGGAATTAATGCTTTGACGAGGGGCGTCATTTAATTGACGGCCAAGCTAGGGGCGTGTTTCATTGAATGGACGACTACGCTTAGAGGCATTGATTTCTGCATTTTTACGAATCCTAACCAAAATAAAAATCAAAGAATTGACGTCCCGATGAAGGGCGCTTATTATTTAACGCCCATATCAGAAGGCGTCATTTCAGAATTTTTAATAAGGAAAGTCATTTGTTGCCATAATTAAATCCAGGAATTGACGACTGAGTGCATGTCGTCATTTTAATTAACGCATTTGGTGATGTCGTCATTTTTAATTGACGCCCTTTGAGAGGTCGTCATTTCTATGTCCGTCTCCCCTTCGCCTGCTTATTTTCAGTAATGATCCTTCCCCCATTTTACACATTGTGTTTGATTGGGAAGAGGGTTTCTTATTGGAGATCCATTACCTTGTTTTAATCCTATTATTACAAGGAATTTTGGGCTATAAATACCCCTAATGTTCTTCTCTCGCGCGTGTGAAAGGGCAATGCAATAACAATACAATACCAGAGAAGAGCCATCGTGAGAGCTAATAGGGAGAAGAGAGTTTTGTTTTTGCAGGTTTCGCTTCGAGTAACTCTTCTTCCTACTGGTGTTGATCCTTCTTCCATGGTCTTCAGCTGCTGCATCAACAACCCCTTTGTTCCTTTTTTTTTCTCCCAGTATTACTGCACGCACAGCAGAGAGGAGATCTTGCTTTAAATTTCTTTTCTCTTGTTAGCATTCATCATCATCTTCATCTTATTCTTTCTAGCTATTCTGCTAGAAAATGTTGCCACTTTCACATCATATACCTTGCTTTGCATATTTTGCATTCATATCTTCCATACCCTTTGTTACTCCTCTTAAGGGGTTTTAAAAAAACAAAACACACAAGGTGTGTTTATGCTTCATTTGATCAATTTCTTAGTTTTAGAGTATTGATACTACACCTTTTGGCTAATCCACTCCTTCGTCTTGTGTGTTCTTACAAGGGTAATCAAAGCTAAGAACCCCCTTTATCGGCCGGCCGATAGAAGGAGGAAGGAAAAGTCCACAATCTCACCCACTCAATACAAGGTACATGCGATCACTTTTATTTTCTTGAGGTAGCTGTAGACACGCCAAAATTGACGTTATTGTGAGTACATCTCATATTACCTCGCAATGTCCCAATTTGACCCTCAAATTAACTTTGTTTGAGTGATTTTTTCCACTTTTCTTAGATTTCACCCTTTTCCTCCCTTTTCTGAGTTTTCCTTATTTTTCTAGATTTTCTAGGCATTTTTCTCCATTTTTATGAATTTTTAGAATTAACGGCGTAA
Organism: Amorphophallus konjac; assembly: GCA_022559845.1. Classification (NCBI taxonomy): domain Eukaryota; kingdom Viridiplantae; phylum Streptophyta; class Magnoliopsida; order Alismatales; family Araceae; genus Amorphophallus; species Amorphophallus konjac. The sequence goes on from CM040126.1 coordinate 361,796,666, forward strand.
GGGGGGGCGTCATTTGTTTTTAATATAATTTAAGAAAATAAAAAGGAAAATGACGCCTCTATGAGGAGGCGTCCGTTCTTTCTCTTTTCCTATTTTTATGGATTTTTTGAGAATTTTTCAGATTTTTTTTATGAATTGACGACATGTAAAGGGGCGTTGTTTTGATTTAAATTAAATAAAAAATGAAAAAATGGGAAATGACGACATTCCAAATGTCGTCAATTGCAATTGTGAATATTTTAATATTATTTCTCACCCTCTTTCACGGGTGATTTGGTGGCCTTCCGGGTGTCAGAAAAATATGAAAAAATAGTAATTAGAATCAGCACAGTTAGATGCACGTCCACCTAAAAAATGAGAAAATAATAATGAGAAATGAAAAATAACTATGTTTTAGAATAACGACCCTCACTCGGACGTCATTTCAATTGACGCCAGAATGCGCGGTCGTCATTTCCATTGGCTTTTTTTATTTTGATTCACGACATTGTGCATGTCGTCATTATCAATTGACGCCCCTAGTCAAGTCGTCATTTTCATTACTATATTTTGATATTTTGAATCCACCCGAAATTCGTATTAAATTCTAAATAGCGCCCCCCTCAAAGGCGTCAATTCGTTTCAAATTTCGGAAAGTCCGAATCCGTCTCGAAATGCCTCCAGAATTGACGACGAATCAGCGGGCGTCATTTTAAGAGACGACCGTCTGTCCGGTCGTCAATTCTTGTTCAATTCTGAACTCCGGCAGAACCTTCTTCTTTCCCCATTTTAAGTCCCTTTTTACTTGGGAAAGGGTTCCTATGACTTTCTAAGATTGAAGGGACACTTGGGCAATGTTTATCTCATTCAAATCTAAGTAAAACATGTTTTCTAATTTCCTTAGAATTAATTCTGAATTTCACCCCTATAAATAGGACCCCTCTCTCCCTTGTGTTAAGAACATAATCAATCAACCAAGAGGAGGTGCTGTTGGACCAAAGGCTCAAGGAGGAAGACTCCCATGCACCTAAAAGCTTCATCCATGGAGTTCTTCTTCCTCTATTGAAGATTTAAAGCCTCTTCATCCATGGAGTTCTACATCTTCTTCTTCCTCCCTTGAAGATCTTGAAGCCAATTGGAGAAAATCACTAAGCTTTACCCTCCTATCTCTTATTTTTCTTTAGTTAATTGCATGCATCATGTTATTTTCTCTTCTTTCATTATTTTTATCATCTCAACCATGTTGAGATCTCCTTAGTGCAACACTTGCACACCTCCCAATTTGCATATCATTCATCATATCTCCCATACCCTTTTGCATAGGGGTTTAAGGGCCAACACCCAACAAGGTGTGTTCTTATACATGATTTTCATGCTCATCTTTATTATGAATTTGATGCTACACTCACCTTGGTTCTAATCCATATTTTTATTGGTTGTTGTCTTTGATCTTTGCAAGGGTAATCAACAAGAAGAACTCTCTTCATCGGCCGGCCGATCGGAAGAGAAGGAAAGCACTCACAATCTCCCCCGCATCCTTTTGAGGTATTTATATTCGTGATCCCTCCCTTTTATTATTGATTATATCATTTGAGGCCCTCGCGTCTCTGGCGATCACACCCCATATAGCACCACGTGCTCCCCTTTCCCCCCTTCTTTTTTCCCCATATATTGATCATGCCTATTTTCTTCATTTTTTTAGTGGATTTTTCCTAATCTACAAATTGGAGAACACGGTGGGAGCACCTTTTGTTTTTCTTTCGATTACCCTTCCCTTTGGGCACCCACGTGTGCCATCTCCCCTTTTGCACCCACGGTGCGCCTCCCTTTGTGCTCCACGTAGCACTCTCCCTATGTGATTTGTTAGTTTGATAGATTTTTAGAAATTCCATTTATCCATCTCTAAAAAAAAATGCTGATGAGCATGCTATATCCCATTTCATGTTCTTATTGATTGCCATGATTCTTATCTTGTGATTGTGGGTGTTTTCATTCCTTCCTATTGGTATTTTTATCACTGTTTTAGCTTTCTGGCCGTTTGAGTGTCTCTGAGACAGAAGGAATTAGCGCCTTTCACAGGGGCGCTGTTTCCCCATATAGCGACAAGGTGCAGGGTGCTATTTCATTTTTCACAGGAATTGACGCCCTTTTGCAGAGGCGTCCCTTCAAGAATTGACGGCATAGTGAGGGGCGTTGTTTTTAGTTTTCCTGGAAAAAAATAAAAGAAAAGGAAAAAGCACAGGAATTAACGCCCTTCACAGAGGCGTTGTTTATACATCTGACGACAGGGTGCAGGGCGCTATTTCCCTTTTCACAGGAATTGACGCCCCTAACAGGGGCGCTCTTTTAACATATAGCGGTAGGGATCAGGGCGTCATTTCCTTGAGTGTCCGCAGTGAGAAAAAATTGTGTGTTCCGTCTCATTTTTATCATATCTTGTTCATGCCTTGTTCATGCATGTATATTGTCTCTATTCTGCATTAGTTTTGCATTCATTTGCATTTGGCTTGGGAGACCCCCTCTCCCCACACCTTTTAGGAGATCTTACCCCCTCTTGGTGAAGGAAGGACCCTCCTTTGAGCATTCCTTCTCATTGGACCGAAAATTCTTAAACCAAGCCTCTGTAAGTCCCCGCACCCGTGGATTCCCTCACGGACGCCGGGCAGGTTGTACCTTTGAAGTTCCCTAGGTTTAGTTGGCCTATGTGTGGTGAGAATTACCTAGTTGGCACCGGAGTTAAACTACATTTGAAACTAGGTTCCTCCCTTGTGTGAATCACTCCAAAGTTTGTTAAAAGTCATTAATTCACCAAGGTTCAAATAAATAAAAATCAACGGTAACCATTCCAACTTGTGTGATTCTTTGCAAATTGTTTTGCTTGAACTTTGATTGCATAACGGCTTACCTTGATAGACAAAATAACATGTTTAATCTTAATTATGTTCATGAGGATGCACAACCTAGCACATCCTATACTCCTCAATTTCAACCTGTTCATCATAATTCTCACCACAATCATTCTAGGGGACCACGCCCTCATTCTTATGGTGTTGCTCGACCCATGGGCAATGTCCAATCTCATGGTCCCTCGCCTCAATCGCGAGCCACTATTTCTTCAGGACCGTCTCCTCCCAACGATGAGAAGCTCTCTCAATTCATTCGTGCATTAGATTATCTCACCCCTCAAGAAATCCAAGCTATTAATGCTATTGTCGAGGGCACATCCTCTCCTCATCCTCCTTCCAATCCCACACGGGTGGCCCATCACCCGCCTCCTTCATCCACACCTACTCTTATTCTGGTGGCCCATCACCCGCCTCCTTCATCGACACATACTCCTATCAGAGTGGCCCATCACCCGCCTCCTTCTATTTCTCATCCTTCACGCCCCCAAGGTCCATTTATTCCTTGTAATCCGGCCCGTCCAGGTGCTTTAGCGGGTCGTCCTATTAACCCTCCTCCACGACCGTCATATCAAGCCACCCCTCCAAGGCAATCATGCCAACCTTCCAATGTTCATGCTACACCCCTCCAGCAAAGTATCTTTGATAGAATTGCTTCCATGGAGGAACAACTTAAGAGGCTCACCAGCCCGTGGCCCGCTCCTCCTCCATCTCAAGTCAATCCTCTTCATGATTTCATGAATAACATCGCTAAGTTGGAAAAAGATTGGGAGGAGATAAGAGAGAATGGCATCAATAACACGTGTGAGCAAGATATCAAAAATAAAGTGGACGTCGTTCACCCTCCACTCATCCGCCCTACTCATTTATCTGGCCCTCCGTCTCCACCTTTACATTTACCTCCACAGAATTTTCCACAATATCTTGACCATCTGCCTCCATTTTCACATGATCCTCCACAAAATCCTCCACCACCTATTATTATGCCTCCACCACGGTGTCCACTTGATGTTTTTGATGAAGATGAAGATTTAGAGACGGCACGAAATGTTGAAATTCCACAGGCACCCCTTTCGAATTTCCTTCGTTTCTCACTCCCTCCATTGCCACCCGATGAACCCCTTGCTCAGGATGAAGCTACTATCCCTAACCCCATTTATGAGACCAATTGGTGCTATGATGGGTCGATACTCCAGTCACCCACACCGGTGCATCATGCGCTTTCCCCTATACCTAATACTTCTCGCATCATCCGATGCTTCCTATGCACCAAACCCTCTCCTTTTACACCTTCAACCTCTACTCCATCGGCCTCCGCCGAACCTCCACTAACTCCCGCCAAGCCATCCAAGCTTATCTCCACTCCACCGGCCTCCGCCGAGCCTTCCACTAAACCTCCACCCAATACGCCATTAGCCTCTACTCCATCGGCTTCCACCGAGCCCACCATCGAACCTTCCCCAATTAACCTTCCATCACCGCCACCTCGGTCCTTCATTATCCCTTTAACCCCAAAACCCACTTTGCCTATTCCTTCATCCATCCATTCACCCTTACCCGTGGCTAATCCTGAGCAGGGTCCACCCCTTTTTGCACCCGAGCCAACCCCTACTGCTTCCGAGCAAAGGGAGAAGCTCGACGTGTTTGAACCTCCATTTTCACTCACCCTTTCTCCAACACCTTCCATTACACCTCCACCATCCACGGAGCCTTCCATCTCCGCTTCACCTTCCTTTACTACTCGGAACGGGCGTCCTTCTGCAAGTACTTGTGCCGAAGATGATCAAGAGCCGGGCAAGAAAGATTTGGCCACGGCCATGCTATTCAAGATGCAAGAGTTTATCTGTCAGATGCCGATCGTGTTGTCGTGCCAAGCATGGTCGAAGAGGTCGAGTCCCTGCCATTGCTCGCCAGAAGAGAATGCCAAGCGCTAATGCCGCCCAAGGGCCGGGCAGGGCACCCTTTGTTTAAACTTTCAAATCTTGAACCTTTTCTTCCATACGAGGGGCGAACGCCCATTTTGATCAATATTGTTCATACGCTACGGTCTTCGGGTATAGCGATGCTTCCTATCCCAACTTTCCAACTCTCTCACATTATTGCTTTTCACTCTCCAAGGAAGTTATCGTTTACCATTGAAGCTTCGTCACGGGCTCTTGCTTTATCCATTGGACCAATTGGCCATACACTTTCACTGCCATGGCGGGGCGGTTATCTTGGTGCTAAAGGGGTTTCCACTATTCTACCCACCTTCCATTCAACTCCACCCATATTTCCGTCTATCACCGATTCTTCATGGGCCACTCCAGGGGTAAGGAGGAGGATCTCATCCTCTCGCCCTTTAGGTTCTTTACATTCTTTGCATTTTATGCATCCATCGCATCCGTTGCATTGCATCCACATACATTTGCACTTCTTCTTTCCCGGGTTTCCAAACCCGTATCTTCCCCGCCTTCCAAAATCTCCGGATCCCCCATGTTTCCTATATCTTCCACCTCTATCTTCGAGATCTCCAAGTCCCCTTACACTCACCGGGCATTGTGCCCCCTCCGATCTTCCCTTAGGGCATCGCGCCCCTTTCCAACTATTGCATCCGCACTCCCCGGATTTCTCTCTTGTTCTTCTGGGGCATCGCACCCCATGGTGTTTCATTCCTCTGGAACCTCTGGACTTTCTTCCAGGGCATCGCGCCCTTTTCTATTTTCCTCCTCCGGAACCTCCGGATCCTTCATCCCTCTCTCTATCCCTTGGGCATCGCACCCCTTTCCGTCTTCTTCCTTCGAAACCACCAGATCTTGCTCTTTGGGCATCGTGCCCCTGCACACCCTCACGTTCGGATCTTGTCGGCTTCCCACTGATTCTCCCTAGGCATCGCGTCCCATGGTATCTTCCCCTCCGGAACCTCCAGAACCTCCTGACCCTTTTAATCCACTCTTCTCAGGGCACCGCGTCCCTCGGCATTTTCCTCCTCCGGAGCCTCCGGATTCTTCTTCCAATTATGGTTTTCCTCCGCGGCCTCCAGACCCTCCAGAACCTCGGATTCTCCTTCTCATCATGATTCTCCTCCTTCGCCTCTAGATGATTCCTCCTATCAAGATTCTCCCCCTCCGGATCCGCCTCTTTCCATCTATCAATTTCTTATTCTAATTCCTCTTGATCCGGGTCCGACCCAATTTCTTCCACATCCACTGTCTTGGGCATCTGCCCTTTCTCCCACTACTTTCGAGACTTTAGTCCTCACTCCTCTTCTTGATTTTCCGCTTCTTCTGTAAACTGTTCCTTGTGATCAAGGTCTCTGCGCCTTAGCGAGGGAGTTCTAGCCCTCACCTCTCTTCCTTTTCTCCTTATTCGTCTGAGTCTGGTCTAAATACCACTCCTTCTTGTTAAGCCACTTCAAACCTTTGCTTCCAATCCTTTTGTCTGCTACTTGAGGACAAATCCCATGTTGATCAACCTCACCTCTGCAGCTGCTTAAACAAAGATCGTAAGGTAACATATTGGCGTAAGTAAGCATTTTTATGATATCATTACCTCATTACTTCACCCACGGTTTTCAAAATAAAGTGCTTCTTAACAAGATTAAAAGTGGTGTTTTAGACCTTTATCTTAGGCTTTTGTTTAATTAAATCATCATCATAAAAGAGTCTTTAGGCTTGCTTCTGCAGCACCTTTGGTTAATAAGAACCCCGCACTGGGAGTTCGACTGTCTCTCCCCGCTTGTTAAGAGCAACCCTTAGCTGGGCACCGCACACACTTCACGGCATCCTTAGCCGGCTCCTTGATAAAACACCATTGCTACTTTGGCCATGCCATGAGTATATCTGAAAGTCTTTTCTCTTCTTTACTCGGCCAAATGCAGGTGCAAGAGGTTGACGGATGAGATGACCAACCTAGGTAATCCCCAATACGAGAGAAGTCTCAAATAGGGGCAGTCTTGACCTAAACTAAAGTCAAATTTCATGATACATCCCACAAAAGGGCTATTATGAAAATCAAGTCAAAATTTTGATAATTACAAAATTATGAATTATGACATGACAAGAGTGGCAAAGTCCCCGTAGGGAAAACCCTGGTCGTATGCATGTCAAGGGTCTAAAAATCAAAGGCATAAAGCTCCGGCGCAACAGACCACCTCTTTGAGGGGTAATACCTTGGAAGGAATTCAAGTCCCGACATCTCCCATCCTGCATAAAGCTTATCCTCAATTATTCTTCTCTTCTCCCTCCAAGACCGAATGTTTCTTGGGTATGGCCTTGGTAGGGGCACTGTTAATCAAGGGCAGTCAATTACAGGGCGCCACCCTTCAATGCACGCCCGACTTTGAGCAGTTTTTAGCGATAAGGGAAGGAACAAGGACCCCTAGCCAGTGGTTCAAAAACACCATTTGATGCTGCATTAACAAAGTCTAAACCAAAATCCAAAAAAGTTGAATATTGTCTAAACCAAAATCCAAAAAAAGTTGAATATTGTCTAAATCAAAATCCAAAAAAAAGTTGAATATTATCTAAACCTAAAAAAAAGTTGAATATTGTCTAAACCAAAATCTAAAAAAGTTGAATATTTCTAGATCAAAATTCAAATTTTTTTTTTTTGAATATTTCACAAAAATCCAAAAAAATGAATATTTTTAAAATTTCTAAGAAAAATTCAAATATTTTTAAAAATCCATAAATATTTGAATACTTTTTTCAAAACCCATAAAAATTGGCATATTTCAAAATCAAAAAAAATTACATTGTATTTTTCTGATGGTGCTTTTGCAGGAACAACAACTTTGCAAGGACCAAGAGCACAGGATGAGTCCTCTCCAGTCATTGATGTCTACCTTTTGATTCCCCCATATTCACAATGATCACATCTTCATGATTTGCTGGGCAAAATCTTTTAATACACTCCTGCTAATTTCACTTGATCACTTCGCCAATGGGCATTATCAGGTCCTGATCATTCAACTCCAAATGTTAATTTGCCAAGATTGTCATCCTCATGACTTTAAAAGAAACAATGCTCTGATGACATATATGATGTACATGCTTTAATGCTATGCTCATATACTTCACATGCTTTGATGATTTATATGCTTCAAGCTATCCATGTTTTGCTTCATGCTATTCTTGCTATGCTTAAATGCCTTTTTCATTGCTTGTTACCTTCCTTATATCTTGGCTAATAAAATTTTGAGCGCAGGATAAGAAGCTCTTGGTCCTACCGACTAGGCATCATCCAAGCCCCACGGTGCTTGCACCTCATCTCAGTTCACCACATGCTCATTGCTATCACCATCTTCTTGTAGGCATTCTACTATATGTTACATACGCTACTAGATTATATCAAGGACCTTGTGGCTTTGATAAATCTAGAATTTGAGTTCCCCTTCATCAAAAACAATGATGATTCCAGAGGAATCTTAGTCATACGGATATGCCATTGAGCCGTCTAAGATTGGGGACGATGGTTCCCTTTTACGAGTTGGTGCGCGGATAAACGGGCTTCGGCTCAGTATCAGCTCGCGAAATCAGTTTCTTGACTCAGTCTTGGCAGCTTAGCAATATTATCCTTGATTATCTTATATTTTAATTTGTTTTAATTTTTACTTTTAACCCAGCATGCATTCATATAGGAATTTGAATCAACAGTGAAAAATCATTCTGATAAGCATAATTTGAGAGTCAAATTGATCTTAATCTTTCCAGATACGAGATATTCATTGCTGAATGGAATCCTCAGTTCGTTTTGTCGCTATTTTGGGTCATTTTCTCGAAAGCTCTTTGTTTGAATTTCTATCCTCTTATTTCAATCTTTTTCATTTGATCCACCTTAGTTGCAGCACGTCCACATTGGCTGGTAACCGCTCCCCAATGGTGAAACCTACAGGTTTAGACCTGGGGTACTTCCACCGCGCTGGAAGTTGATCATTCCTTTTCGTGCCCACGTGCACACTCCCTCTTTTATTCAAACATCGTTGATTTCATTGAATTTCCCGAGATTGCTTCGTCTCGAGCTTTTGATTCAATTCTCATCAGGTGATGTTGATTGCGTGTCTCATCACACCTTGGCATCTACTTTTCAGTTCACTCTGTTCCCTTGAAGCAGACGCCAAGGCGGGACAGCTGTAGACACGCCAAAATTGATGTTACTGTGAGTACATCTCATATTGCCTCGCAATGCCCCAATTTGACTCTCAAGTTAACTTTGTTTGAGTGGTTTTTCTCACTTTTCTTGGATTTCTCCATTTTCCTCCCTTTTCTTATTTTCCTTATTTTTCTAAATTTTCTAGGTATTTTTCTCCATTTTTATGAATTTTTCAGAATTAACGACGTAAGGGTGGGCGTCATTTTTTTAAAGAAAATTTAAGAAAATAAAAAGGAAAATGACGCCTCTATGAGGAGGCGTCCGTTCTTTCTCTTTTCCTATTTTTCTGGATATTTTGAGAATTTTTCGGATTTTTTTTATGAATTGACGACATGTAAATGGACGTTGTTTTGATTTAAATTAAATAAAAAATAAAAAAATGGGAAATGACGACATTCCAAATGTCGTCAATTGTAATTGTGAATATTTTAATATTATTTCTCACCCTCTTTCAGGGTGATTTGGTGGCCTTCCGGGTGTCAGAAAAATACGAAAAAATAGTAATTGGAATCAGCATAGTTAGATGCACGTCCACCTAAAAAATGAGAAAATAATAATGAGAAATAAAAAATAGCCATGTTTTGCATGTTTTGGAATAACGACCCTCACTCGGACGTCATTTCAATTGACGCCCGAATGCGCGGTCGTCATTTCCATTGGCTTTTTTTATTTTGATTCATGACACTGTGCATGTCGTCATTATCAATTGACGCCCCTAGTCAAGTCGTCATTTTCATTGCTATATTTTGATATTTTGAATCCGCCCGAAATTCGTATTAAATTCTAAATAGCGCCCCCCTCAAAGGCGTCAATTCGTTTCAAATTTCGGAAAGTCCGAAGCCGTCTCGAAATGCCTCCAGAATTGACGACGCCTCAGCGGACGTCATTTTAAGAGACGACCGTCTGTCCGGTCGTCAATTCTTGTTCAATTCCGAACTCTGGCAGAAACTTCTTCTTTCCCCATTTTAAGCCCCTTTTTACTTGGGAAAGGGTTCCTATGACTTTCTAAGACTGAAGGGACACTTGGGCAATATTTATCTCATTCCAAATCCAAGTAAAACATGTTTTCCTAATTTTCCTTGGAATTAATTCCGAATTTCACCCTATAAATAGGACCCCTCTCTCCCTTGTGTTAAGAACATAATCAATCAACCAAGAGGAGGTGCTGTTGGACCAAAGGCTCAAGGAGGAAGACTCCCATGCACCTAAAAGCTTCATCCATGGAGTTCTTCTTCCATTGAAGATTTAAAGCCTCTTCATCCATGGAGTTCTACATCTTCTTCCTCCCTTGAAGATCTTGAAGCCAATTGGAGAAAATCACTAAGCTTTACCCTCCTATCTCTTATTTTTCTTTAGTTAATTGCATGCATCATGTTATTTTCTCTACTTTCATTATTTTTATCATCTCAACCATGTTGAGATCTCCTTAGTGCAACACTTGCACACCTCTAATTTGCATATCATTCATCATATCTCCCATACCCTTTTGCATAGGGGTTTAAGGGCCAACACCCAACAAGGTGTGTTCTTATACATGATTTTCATGCTCATCTTTATTATGAATTTGATGCTACACTCACCTTGGTTCCAATCCATATTTTTATTGGTTGTTGTCTTTGATCTTTGCAAGGGTAATCAACAAGAAGAACTCTCTTTATCGGCCGGCCGATCGAAAGAGAAGGAAAGCACTCACAATCTCCCCCGCATCCTTTTGAGGTATTTATATTCGCGATCCCTCCCTTTTATTATTGATTATATCATTTGAGGCCCTCGCATCTCTGGCGATCACACCCCATATAGCACCACGTGCTCCCCTTTCCCCCCTTCTTTTTTCTCCATATATTGATCATGCCTATTTTCTTCATTTTTTTAGTGGATTTTCCATAATCTACAGTAACCCCTCTAGCGATCACTTTTCCCCTTAGCATCTTCGCATGCTCCCCTTTTCCTCCCCTTTCCCTTTCTTTTTCCTTCTTTTTTTTATTATTCTTCTTAGTTTTCTCTTAAGTGGATTTTCCATAATCTATAAATTGGTGATCACGGTGGGACACCTTTTGTTTTTAGTTTGATTACCCCTCCTATTGGCACCCCCGCGTGCCCCTCCTTTGGTACCCTCGCGTATCCCTCCATTGTGCTCCACGTAGCACACTCCCTTTGGCACCCTCGCGTGCCCCTCCTATTGGCACCCCCGGGTGCCCCTCCTTTGGTACCCTCGCGTACCCCTCCATTGTGCTCCACGTAGCACACTCCCTTTAGCGCCCTCGCGTGCCCTTCTTTTGGTACCCTCGTGTACCCCTCCACTGTGCTCCATGTAGCACCCTCCCTTTGTGCACCACGTGCACGCCCCCCATTAAGTAGCCAAATTTTGAATATCTTTGTTTAAGTGAGAAAATTTGCCAGTCACCAGGGTTTTCGGTTCTCTGAACCGAATAGCGCCAAAGGCGCTGTCTCCATCATTTTTCTACATTTTTATATTTCACGCCCCTTCCAGAGGCGTCATTTCATTATTCAACGCCTTTCGGCAAGGCGTCATTTTCGTTGATTACTATCGCTTTGTTCTTCACCTGATCACTGTTCACTGTCATTTGACGCCCTTTCCCAGAGGCGTCGTTTCATTATTTAACGCCTCACATCAAGGCGTCTTTTTCTGCTCGCTGTTACTTACTGCACGATTTGACGCCTTCCACAGAAGCGTCCTTCACAGATTTAGTGCCTTATCACAAGGCGTCATTTTATTATCATCATTTTTATTTATACTGCGAGCACTGTTCACTGCCATTTGACGCCCCTTCCCAGAGGCATTTTTCACAGGTACAATGCCTCACTCCAAGGCGCCATCTTATTGCCCCATGTTTGCATTACTCATAGTGATTAGCGAATGCAACGCAGACACTAATTGTTGATATAGCGACCTGGTCTGGGTCGTCATTTTGTTCTGTGCCCACAGAACTGCTGTTTGTTGGTGTTTATTTGTCTGATCTATTTTCATATCACCTGCTTGATATTGCCTGCATTAGGCTACATCTAGGGCATTCGGTTTGGGAGACCTCCTCTCCCCACTTTTTTTAGGAGCTACACCCCTCTTGGTAAAGGAAGGACCCTCCTTTGAGCATTCCGTCTCATTGGACCGGAAATTCCTAAGCCAAGCCTCCGTAAGTCCTCGCACCTGTGGATTCCCTCACGGACGCCAGGCATGTTGTACCATTGAAGTACCCAGAGTATAGTTGACCCATACGTTGGAAAGAAGAGAGAAAAATCTAGATACCCGGAGATTATACCCAAAATTTCAACCAGGATCCACCTTCAAAAGAGAGAGCCTAATATTGAACTCACCCTAATCTCCAAGGAAAATCTTAAAATTTTGGGCTCATTACAACTTGTGTGTTTCTTTTGCTTGAGAAAGTGATATCCCTTGGTTATATCTCATTATCGAAAATTCATTTCTTTCTCCTCAAGTATGAAATTGCGTTCAGGTAAAATCATCAATATGGCCAACTACGGGTATACTTATGATGGTTATGAGGAGGGTCACTCTGACCCGTTCTATGAGATTCCCTCTCAGGATTCTGTCTACTATGAGGGAAACTACACTTCTTCTCCCACTCAAGTCCACATGGTGGACACCACTTCTTTGGAGGTTGAGCCTTCTTCCCAAGCTCAACCTACCACTCAGAATACTTCAGGGGACACTTCCCCTTCTTTCAACTTCAACGAATTTCTCAAAGCTCTTACTCAGCTGGATGACTCCCAGCGCCAGGCGGCCCAAGCCCTCTTAAAGGGAAAGTCTATCCCGTCATCTTCTAACCCTCCCCAGGCCATGGGTGGCCACTCTCTTAGTTCTCCCAATGACCCGGCGGTCGCACCTAGGGTGCCCTCGCGCCCATCAACTCCTGTTATGACTATGCCGGCCCAACCGGCAAGTCACTCCATTGCTAGGCCTCAACAACCTCCTGTTTCTCAAATTTTGAGAAGGCCTATGACAAACCAACACTCTTTTCGTCCGGCCCCAGCCGAGTCCGATAACCATGCTCTACTCCTCCAAAAGATGGCTAGTATGGAGGAACAACTTAAAAGGGTTACTGCATCCAAGGTCACTCCCGAAATTATGCTCCCCCTATGCCGGTTTTTCACCTACCCCCGTCTAAAATGCCGAATTTCTGACGGTACAATGGAACGGGTAATCCGCACATCCATGTGAAAGACTTCTTATATGAGGCATCGTTCTGGCAAGATAACAAGACTTCTCTGGCTTATCTTTTTAGGCGGTCTTTGGATGGACCGGCACTAGAATGGTTTTATTCCCTGGAGCCGGCAGATGCCGGCGATTTTGACATAGTTCAACGGAAGTTCTTGCAGAAGTATAAGGACCGTGTGGGTCCCTCCTTGTCTGTTACTGATTTGGTTGTCGAGAAGATGAAGCCCGAGGAGGACTTCGTCTTATTTGCTGATAGGTGGAGGACTATGGCCGAAAAATTGAAAGACACACTGTCGGAAACAGAGTAAGTGAAGATGATTGTATCAAATTCCACTCCACAATTCTGTCATATTTTGGCCATGAACAAATTAAGCACTATGGAGGAGCTCTATGAAAGAGCTAGATACATACAAACTCAGATGAAAGATTCGCCTATTATGGGCATGTTTGAGCCAAGATCAAAGGTAATAAAGAGGAACGTTAATATCGGCTATACAGGTGAGACCACTGAAGGCACTGTTATTAACGAGCAGGTGAGCGCGTTCGGTAATTCCACACCCTTCCGCCACCCTCCAAACCCAGGACCATCATCACAACTGCCTGCCTTCCAGAACCAAGTCCACCAGCCAAATAATAACCCTCCTCAGACCTTACAGCCTCTTCCACCTCCTCAACAACAACCCCATTTCGCTCCACAAAACCAACCCTCACAGTACCACCAAGTGCCCCCACCAGCCAATTATGCACCGCAACAACTACAACAATCAAGAAGGCCATTGGGTCCCCGAAGAGCGCAATACTCTCCCCTACCCGAAAGCCTATTAGATATTTTCAATGCCCTCATGGCCGCCAACCTGCTCACCTTGCCGAAAGAAAGAACAATATGGCCACAACATGTAGACACCTCCCGATATTGTGTCTTCCATCGGCAGCCGGGGCACAACATCGATCATTGTTTTCACTTCAAGGATTACATACATGATATGAATGATCAGGGAGATATTGATTGGGATGAGATGAGGAGGGTTATTGCCACTTTAAAGGCTCGAAGGCCTCCTCGGCAACCATCGACTCAGCAGCACCCGCAGCAAGGTCAGCAACAACAAGTTCCCCAGCAACATCAGGCTCCTGCACCCCCGCCGAATATGGGGATTGTCAATAATCCGCTACCAGAGCACCCAGTTCAAAATCAACAAGTAAACCTTGTCACCTCGATCCATGAAGTGGAGAGAGGGCAGGGTTGGCATAAGGAAAACAGCCTCTATCGGGGCTATTAATCAAAGCTCCAGTCAACCGCAACCACCACAATTACTAAGGAGGTTTCAGCCTGTCCCCCTTTCCCAACCACCACGTCCCCTTATACGTTCCAGCACTACAGGGCCATTCAACCCTAACCCTACTCCTTCACGGCCTCTTCTTTTACGCCAACCCACGAATTCTCCTGCACCCCAAAACCCTCCACCAAATAGGCCTCCCCTTATCCGCCCCTCGCCGGTAATCATCACACCTCCTGTTTCGCCACAATCTACCTCATCCATCATCATGCTTCCAAGGCCTCTCCTTGTCACTCGATCCCCGTCGCCACATTCTGATAACCACCAGCCGGCAAGGCCTCTTATAAGAATCCCTCCCCTGCCAATCCTACATCAGCACCCAACGCGCCACATACCATTCCCTCTACCTCCTCTGTCCCTTCGCCTACCCTAAGCCCGACAGAGGTTCCAAAAACAGTGGTGCTCCGCAGCGGATGAATGTTCCATCGAGTGTTTCCCTAGTAGGAGCAGGAGCCAGTACAGGAACAAGGAGAGCCAGAGCAAGAGTCTACACCGGGCACATAATATGACTTGTTAAAGCATTTGGATAGAACTCCGGCCCGAATTTCTATTTTGGAATTGATTAAAAGATCTACCGCACACCAGCTGGCTCTGAAACAATATTTGTAAAAAGTAATGGTCAATGAAGACATTCCTGTTGAACAAGTTACTACGGTTTTGAATCCGGCCAGCAATCAACCGGCTATTACTTTTTATGAACATGAATTAGCTCCTCAGCCGGCCAGGAAATATGCATTATGTATCACTATTGATATCAACAAGGTGGATGTAAAACAATGTTTGGTTGATACTGGGGCATCCATTAATGTTCTGCCGCCAAGCACCTTGAAGATGTGCGGCATTCCAGAAAGTCAAATCCGGCCATCTACAATTACCGTCACAGCTTATGATAATACCAAGAAGCCGCCTCTGGGGATGATCACTCTAAGAGTTGGTCTGGGTCCAGTGACAATCACAGCAGATTTCCACATTTTAGACATGGATCCGACATTCAACGGCATCTTGGGCCGTCCCTATATTCAAGAACTTGATGATGTACCCTCCACAAACCATCAATGCATAAAGCTTCCACACAAAGGGCGCATTATCAAAGTTACTAGCATGCCCATCTTGACGACGGAAGACATACATTCAGCAACTTCAGTGCCTTCCAACAGGCCTTTGCTTTCAGTATTGGATGTTGTCGACCCGCAGCGAGATTTGTTAAGACCCCCAATCACTAAACCAGCTTCACCTTTAATGACACCCCTGCCTTCCCAAGGAAAGAAAAAGAAGAGCATGATGAACACGCCAGGATGGAATATCTTATTAAAGATGGGGTATAAGACTGGCAAGGGCTTGGGGGTCAATCTCCAAGGGCGGGTTAAGCCAATCAGGCACCAAAAGATGATTCCCCGAGGAGGCCTAAGATACAAAGGGTCAGGTAAAGACAAGGATGAAGATCAGCCATGGGTCGTCATGACTTCTACACTTAAAACGGATTGCCAACCTCTTACATGGACTTTGCAAACACACTTCATCAAGGGTGGCATCCAAAATATCCAGCAAACTACGTTAATTACTTCAATACTGGATTATCAAGACATACATGCAAGACAGTTTGCTCGTCACATAGCCCCACTGGCTACTTACAAGGCCCTGGAATCCTTACGGCCTGATAAAAGAAGAAAGATGGATGACCCCGAATGTCACTGGTATAGATGGTTTGATATGAATGACATTACCATTGCTTTGAGCCGACTGTTTATGCCAACTGATCCAGAATGGCCGCCGTTGATTCACGAGCTAATTGAGAAGCCAGCAGTAATTACAGAGAAGAGGCAGTTGTTAAGTGATTATACAGATACTGGAGTGCCTGATGACCCATTTGAGGAGGGCTTCAACATAGACAGGCTGTGGGCCGGCCTTTTCTTTGTCAAGACCATTCATCCAACGGCTTTGGTCCTTTTGTTTAATAAAATGTTTTGCTCAGACATCCCTAGACCGCCCGTGGTCTTAATAACTTTTTCTCCAAATTCATTTCCGGCTTCTCCATTAATTCCTCCCTTGCTCCTCGAGCAATTTTCCAAACCCTCCATCATGCCATCTTTTGCCAATCATTTCCCGCGCGGGTCATCACCCATTCAATCTTTTGCCAATCTTTCAATTTCAACTCCACCTCCTATTTCTCCCTCTCATTGCCTTCTTCTCGAAAATAAAAATGAAAAAAATGCCAAAATTCAAATTTTCCAATCTTTCATCTCCATTGAGGAGACCTCCTATCTTCTTCCGGAGTGTGTCCCGACCCAGGGGCCGCTCTTCCCGGATTCATTAGGGGACCTTCCCTACCCCTCCGGTGAGGGGTCTTCATCTGTATCTCCTTCTGTACCCATCTTTTCCCCACCTCCTTCATCTTTGTCAAATTCTAGTGATCAGGCTAGTTGCTCTTACTCTTCTAGTTTTAAAACTCATGGGGTAACTTCACATAAGAGATCCAAGGGTAAGCAGATTCTCCGTAGATTCTTGTTAGAATTAGCTAGAAGGTGCCGGGCATGCATAGCTCTTCCCGAATATCTAGAGAATCCGATTATCCTGCCGGAAGTAGAATATGAGGATACTTGTGTTTTTAATGAGGGTTTTGGTGTTTATGAGATCATGAATGATGAAGACCCTATTGAAGAGGGGGATGAAGGTTACGAAGAATATGAGGACGAGGCTGATGCTTTTGCTAGTGGCATGAGAAGATTCGATGAGCCATCAGCCTCAGTAGAAGAGCCTACCAAAGAAATAAATCTAGGTACTGAAGAAGATCTTAGGATTGTCCTCATTAGTAAGAACTTTCCGCCCTCCGAAGAGGAGGCGCTTATTTTGGTTCTTCAAGAATATAAAGACACGTTCGCATGGAGTTATGAAGATATGCCGGGACTAGACCCTGCGCTTGTTGAACATCGACTTACGCTTAAGCCAAGGTCCATTCCGGTCAAACAGCGGTTGAGACGTTTCCACCCTAATATGGCATTAAAAATGAAAGAAGAGGTTGATAAGCTCCATAAAGCTAGATTCATCAGAGTTGTCCTCTATCCCAATTGGGTGGCTAACATCGTCCCAATCATGAAGAAAGATGGAAAGGTGCGGATTTGTATAGACTTTCGGGACCTCAACCGGGCGTGTCCTAAAGATGACTTCCCCCTCCCTCATATTGATGTCTTAATTGACAATAGGGCAGGATATGAGACTCTCTCCTTTATGGATGGCTTTTCAGGTTACAATCAGATTCGCCTGGCTGAGGAAGATCAAGAGAAAATATCGTTCACTACACCATGGGGGACTTATTGCTATGTGGTCATGCCCTTTGGACTTAAGAATGATGGAGCCACCTATCAAAGGGCTATGATGGCAATTTTTCATGATATGATCCACATTTACATTGAGGTGTATGTTGATGACCTGGTAGTGAAATCAAGGACAAGGATTGAGCATCCTGGGGTTCTAGCTAAGGTTTTGCAAAGAGCACGGGAGTATCAATTAAAGATGAACCCTAAGAAATGCGTATTTGGTGTTTCATCAGGAAAGTTGCTTGGATTCATTGTAAGTAAGAGGGGTATTGAGATTCATCCCAACAAGGCAAAGGCTATAAGAGAAATGCCTCCTCCCAGGAATTTAAAGGAAGTTTGAGGATTGATCGGGAGTTACAGTTTATTCGCCGATTTGTTTCCCAGCATTCACAAAGATGTAGGCCGTTCTACGAGCTTACTAAGCCGGGAGCCAAGTTTATTTGGGATGACAAATGTCAAGCAGCTTTTGACGGATTGAAGGATTATCTCTCAAATCCTCCTGTCCTGAGGCCGCCAGTCCCAGGCAAACCGCTTGTTCTTTATATTTCCGTCCTGGATGACTCTGTAGGCACTGTCTTAGCCCAAGTTGACGAAGAAGGAAAAGAAAGGGCAGCCTACTATTTGTCAAAGCTTTTCAACCCCTGTGAGCAGAGGTACTCAGCTATAGAAAAGACTTGTGCTACTTTAGTCTGGGTAGTTCAGAAACTCAAGCATTATTTCTTAGCTCACGAAGTTCATCTCATCGCCCGTATGAATCCAATCAAATTTCTTCTTGAAAAATATGTTCTCACCGACCGATTAGCACGATGGCAAAGCTTCCTTTCTCAATTTGATATCATCTACATTCAGCAAAAAGTGATTAAAGGCTATGCCATAGTAGAACATCTTGCTCACCACCCTCTCCCTAGATTTGACCATGTTCGCTCAGAGTTTCCAGATGAGGAACTAATGTCCGTCAATCAGACCGATTCGATGTGGACGTTACATTTTGATGGAGCTTTGAATTCGAAAGGAAAAGGGATTGGCATTGTTCTTCTATCACTGGAGGGTATCACTATTCCACTCGCCTCTCAGCTTACATTTCCAGTTACAAATAATATAGCTGAATATGAGGCTCTTCTAGCCGGACTAGAGGCCGCTCATCAATTTGGTGTTACCAATTGCGGATTGTAGGTGATAGTCAGCTCATTCTTCGCAAGTGCTCGCCAAGTGCCGTACTCTCAATCCTAAACTCAAACCCTATCAAGAATTGACTTCTGCTTATACCAAGCTTTTTACTAAATTAATCTTCATTCACGTTCCTCGAGAACATAACATTTTAGCTGATGCTCTCGCTTCTCTTGCATCTTCCTTGGCTTTCCTTCCCGAAAGGGATTCCCATTCTATCATTGTTCACAAGCGGCTCACTCCAGCTATTAAGGATCCAGCTTTCCTTAGTGTTAAGGAGGAGGTGCTCAGGAAAGTTAAGCAAGGTGGAATCATTGAGAATAAGGAGGTCATGCTATTGGATTTAGAGGAAGAATTGGACGATGAAGAAAAGTCGTGGTATTACGAGATTGCTAAGTATTGCCAGGATCAATCCTATCCCGAAGAGGCCACGACTGAAGAAAAGAAAGCCATTCGAAGAGTTGCTCAGCGATACACCCTAGTTGGAGGTGTGCTCTACAGAAGAGGTCTTGCCGGAGTTTTATTAAGATGCCTAGATGATGATGAATCTTGGAAGGTCATGGAAGAGGCACATTCGGAGTGTGTGGTGGTCACGTCAATAGCCAGATGCTTGCTAAGAAGATCCTTAGGCTAGGTTTCTATTGGCCCACTCTAGAAGAGGATTGTTCCATCTATGTTCGAAGGTGTGTTAAGTGCCAACTGCACGCCGACAAAATTCATTCTCCTACTTCTTCACTCCATCCTATATCTTCCCCATGGCCTTTCTCCATATGGGCTTTCGATATTATTGGACCCCTTGGTGATCCGAACCTCCTCACAAAACCAAAGTCATTTATACTCACGGCCACGGAGTACTTCACCAAGTGGGCGGAGGCGGAAGCTTACGTGGAGATAAAAGCGTCAACCGTCTGTAAATTTATAATGAAGAACATCATCACAAGGTTTGGCATCCCGAGTACCATCGTCACCGACAATAGGCCACAATTCATCTCTCAGGAGCTTCAGGACCTCTGCAACAGGTATAACATTGCATTGCATCATTCATCTCCTTATTATCTGCAGGACAATGGCCAAGCAGAGGCAACTAACAAAACTTTGATTAAGATTATCAAGAAAACATGTGAGGCTACTAAATTTGCGGACTGGCCAGAAAAGCTAGTTGAAGCTCTTTGGGCCTATCGCACCTCTATTCGTACCCCTACTGGGCAGACCCCTTTCGCCCTTACTTATGGAATGGAGGCGGTAGTCCCTTACGAGATTCTTATGCCTTCTCTACGAGTATAATTGGACAAGGAGCTCCCCATTGATGAGCGTCGCGAATCTCTCCTTCCTCAGTTGGAACTCCTAGACGAGAAGCGTCTGGTCGCCGCCGAGCATGCACGTATTTATCAAAATAGACTTTCACGTTTTTATCAAAAGAAAGTGATTGAAAGAAAATTTAAAATCGGTGAGATGGTAATTAAAAGAATCTTCGTAAAACCGGGTGGACCTCGTTCAAAACTTCAACCAAACTGGGAAGGTCCCTTTGTTATAAAAGATGTTCATCCTGGCAATGCTTATAGATTAATTAATGCTGAAGGTGAAGAGCTAATTCATCCTTGGAATGGTCTCTATTTAAAGAAATACTACCCCTAAAAACTAAATAATAATAAAAACAAACAAAACAAAAAACAAAACAAAAAAGCAAAACAAAACAAAACAAAACAAATGGAAAATTGCAGGCAGATATGGTACATGGGCCACGAGCCCGAAAAATCAAAATCCTTAATTCATTCTTCAGTCTTGATGGTTTAACTTTGGGGTCAACTCCCACACTACACGCTCTACTTTTAAACTCAAGCAGCCCAGAATTCGAGGAAAGTCCGACTCAAACTAAGAGTGTAACCTTACCTATTCTCTTCTCTTCGGCTCACGAGAGGGAGTACGAGTCAAGGGTTACTACCCAAACCTGCCCGTCGCCCTAGTAGGTGGAAGTCAGGGCCCAAAAGGGAAAAAAATGCTTAAAGCCCAAGTACAATTAGGTTTCTATTTTTGAAAAGAAAAGAGGAAAAGAAAAAGAAGGTTACAAAAGAAAGCATGTCAAGAGGGCAAAGTCCCCGCAGGGAAAACCCTGGTCGTAAGTATGCATGAATAAGGGCAAAAAGAGCAACAAAATTTCCCTAAGCCGAAGATCGAATCCCAACAGGCATTAGGGCAGGGGAGGAGCGTTCCCCATTCTTGAAAACCTCTCGTAAGCTTCCTCAAATTATTCTTCTTTTCCCTCTCCATGGTGGGTTGTAAACTCGAAGAATGGTAAAGACTGACTAAGAAGGATGGGCTGCAAGAGAATATGAGTAGAAGCATAAGTCATTGAGCACGCTGACCCCTTTGTTAAGTTTTTCGAGAAGGATTAATGAATTTAAGATCATGATGGCGTAAGGTTTAAGGCCCTGTACTATGCTTACTTTTAGAAAATGAAAAAAATGAAAAATAAAAGAAAAACATAAATAAAAAAGAGGAAAAAAACAAGAAAAAAATTTACGCCTCTTCAAATAGGCATCATTCTCAAAATTAATGTCCTTAGTTAAGTCGTCATTTTCAAAAAACAAAAAAATAAAAAAAATGAAAAATAAGAATTAACGCCTCTTCCGACATGCGTCTTTTTCAAAATTAACGACTTTCATCAAGTCGTCATTTTCAAATCAAACAATAAAAAAAATGTGTGCCTTTTAAATAAATGCCTATCACGAAGGCGTCAATTTCCCAATAAACGCCCGTTTGCGAGGGCATCTTTTTTTAAATTGAAAATAAAAAAAGGGGGGAAGAAAATAAGGAGGAAAAAATTTATTAAGCCGTTGTTGTGCATGTGCCTGTTGCATTTTTGCGTGGGCATCTTTTATTTTTTAGTTAGCATTTGCTTGCTTGCACGTCGCATTTTCCTATATTTTGTTTATCATTTACTGATGTGAAACAACCAAGGGGTATGCAGCAAACAAACGGGAGACCTAGGACCTATTCCGCAATCACAATCACATAGCAATCAAGTCCTAGATTGGGGCCAATTCGCCGCCGCACACACACGAGCCCGGGGTGACCAAATGATGCTAAGGGGAGGTGATGGATCAAGACCCTTGCTGGTAGAGTGCCAGCAAGGCTAGGGTTGCCCTCCCAAGGGTACGTAGCCCACACTTAAGGGGCTGGCCGGTGCCAATTGGGGCACTAGGTCCCACTCTCTCACTGCCCACGGTGACCGCTCGTAAGTGGAGCACGTGGGGGTCGGGCGCTCTCTCTCTTGCTCAACGGAGCGATTTCTACGGATATTAAATGAACAAGCACCAGAAAGGAATGGAGCAAAGGTCAGAGCTCACCTGGTTGGTTTGAAGAAACCAACCCCGTTCGGAGACGAGGGCGAGCGGGGAAGTGTGGATTTCCCCGCACACTGCGCCGATGAAGCTTGACCTGTTTTAAAAGGTTACAATCACTACACCTCACACAGGAGGGTGGACTTGGGGTGGGGATTTTGCTGCTACAATCAAACACTACCTCCACACAGGGAGGGGCGTTAAGCCAGCCAGGCGGGGAGGGGAGATTTGCTGAGAAACCCGAGAGAAGGAGCCGCTGCCGACTAGCCTTGCTTGCTGTGAAAGGTGATAGTCAGTTGGTGTAGCGGCCGTAGATCCCGATCAGGAATTCTGCCGATGATGAAACTAGGGGGAATCTCTTCATACAATGAACCTGAACGCCCCAGAATTATGTTGATTTCTTCTGATGTCGTCGCTGGCCGTGGCGGAGGTTTGAACAGGACGACAGGATCTGGGACTGGCAGATACTAATCTGATGCAGCAGGTTGCAGAGGGTGCTCCGGCCGGTTCTGGACTCTGAATCATGAACCGCCAGAACTTCTGGAACCGTGGATGAGCCCTCTCTGCAGCAAAACTAACGGGGAAGCCGTCTGATGTCGGAGAAGACCGGGGGTTTCAGAAGAGTGGAGGCAGGTCGCTGTGGACTGTGGGAGGCAGACTCGCGCAGCCGGGGGAGAAAAATGGTAACTTTGGCCTCCGGATGCCGAACGTGGTTCTACTTCTTGAGTCTCACAGAGGACGAGAGGAGGAAGATCTTTGTAGAAGGACTCTTGGCCTGAATCGTCCGCCATTGGTCGTGGTGCAGCTTCTAACCGGGTTCAGGCACTCTGCAGAGGGAACCCAGCGCAGTCGGGGGAGAATGGTTCTCCCGACAGCCCCGAACTCAGAATGGGACGGGATCACCTCACCTGCAAAGCTAACTGGACGACCTTTCCAGAATGGTATGATACGCCTTCAGACGACGCCGTATGAATCCGTGGATGCTCCTGCAAGTCGACCCTTTCTCTGCCACCTGCAGACTTGGGCAAAGTGAAAGAGAAGGTGGTGGAACTAGGCTAATGGAAGTGGTAGTTAGCAATAGTAGGAGTGGTGGGGTGATGGTTGATGGGGGAGGGATGTTTAGGAATGGTGAGAGGGGTGGAGCAGGGAATGGGGAGGTCCAAGAGGGTGGAGGGGTGAGAGGGCCGCAGCTAGGAGAGGGGTGATGGAGGGGGTCAGCCAAGGCAAGGGGAATGAGTAGATGGGGAGGGGGGTGCGCAACTTGTGGTGGGAGTGGGGTTTGAATCCCCTAGGGATATGAATGGGGGTGTGTGGGAGTGGAATGGTTGCTTGGGGAAGAGGGTGGGGTGCCTTGGTGGTGGGGAAGGTGTATGGGGAATGGGAAGGGTTGCTTGGGGAAGTGGAGGTATTGATGGGAGTTATTGCTCTTGGGGAGGTGAAAGGGTGGAAGGGTGAGTTGGCTGATGATGTGGCAAGGGGGGGGGAAGGGGAAGGGGCAGGTTCACCCAAGGGAGAGAGAGAGAAGGGGGAAGAGAGAGATAGGGGTTCACCCCCTTAAGTGAGAGAGAGAAGAAGAGAGAGAAAGCTAGAGAGAGAGGGAGAGGTGCACTAATGCTCAAATTCTTCAAACTTTCATTAACCATCTCTAGTGGAGTTGGGGTCCTATTTATAGGGATCCCAACAATTACATAGAAGTCCCTGAGATAAGTGCTAAAAGCAAATAAGCAAGGGGGTGGGGAAGGAAGAAGGCGCCCCTGGGCCAGGCCCATCTAATTGGGCCCATACGACGCTCTAGCCTAACATGTAGATAAAAACATAGGTAAATAACATGATGACCTAGGGACCTGACTCAAAATAAAGGCAAATACATCAAAATGACTCAAGAAAAAGGGGAAAAATACATCGATATGATCCAAGTAGTAAGCCCCAGTGTCGCCGTGGACCCATCAAGTCGTGAAGCCGCATCCTACCCTGTCTCCGGGAGGGAGAGAGGTGTCGAGCCAGAGGGAACCCTGGGTGATGTCCCCATCAACTGCCCCGGGCCGTGAAGAGCTCGACTCTGTCGAGAAAGGGTCCACTCGACTGCGATAATGCTCCAGGAGGTCGGGGTCTAGCTGCTGAAGATCCTCCCTGCTCACCCATGAATCATCTGAAGGGGGCCGGCCCTTCCACCTAACCAAGTATCGCTCGTATGCTTTGCTCCGGGTGACAGTGACCTGTTCATCCAATATCCGCTCTATTTGCTCCCGTTGGCCCCTCTGGACTGGTGAAGCTCTCTCATGGGTGGTGGCTCTCTCAAGAGGTGGAACAGGCTCAATTTCCTCACTAGGTGTCACCGTGGGACCCCTGTATGGCACCAAGTCAGCCACATTGAATGTGGGACTTACTCCGTACTCCTCGGGGAGGTCCAACACGTAAGCATTTGTGCCAATCCTCCTCAGAACCTGGAAGGGGCCTGATCCACGCGACCTCAGTTTGGAGACATTCCCAGGGAATAGTCTCTCGGTTCTCACCATCACATAGTCACCCACGTGAAACTCCTGGTGGCGTCGGTGGGAATCGGCCGCTTTCTTATACACCTCATTGCTTTTGTTAATGTGTTTGCGGATTTCCTCATGCAATTCTTTCATGTGTTGGGCAAAAGACTCAGCACTAATAGACACTCTAGCATGTGGAGGCAAAGGAATGAGATCTGTAGGCTTTCTAGGCTTGTACCCATGCACAGCTTCAAATGGGCTCATCCCTATTGACCTATTCACTGAGTTGTTGTATGCAAACTCTGCCTGGGGTAAAATGAGATCCCAATTCCCTGGGCGATCCTCAACAAGACACCGAAGGAGATTCCCAAGACTCCTATTAACGACTTCGGTCTGGCCATCGGTTTGAGGGTGGTAGGCCGTGGAAAATTTGAGAAGGGTCCCCATTAGGTGCCAGAGGGTTTTCCAGAAATAGCTGGTGAATTTGACATCCCTATCAGAAATGATGGTCTTGGGTAGGCCATGGAGGCGAACTACTTCATTGAAGAATAGGCGGGCCACATGGGAGGCATCGGAGGTTTTAGAACAGGGGATGAAATGGGCCATCTTTGAAAACCTATCCACTACGACAAAGATTGAATCATGCTTTTTCTGGGTTCTAGGTAGGCCCAAGACAAAGTCCATGCTTAAGTCCTGCCATGGACGATCAGGGACAGGGAGTGGGGTGTATAGGCCAGTGTTCTGTCTTGTCTGTTTGGCTGAGGCACATAGGCGACACTGTCCCACAATTTTGGCTACATCCCTCTTGAGACTTGGCCAGTAGAACTGACCCTCAACCATAGCAATGGTCTTATGCACCCCAAAATGTCCAGCCAGGCCTCCTGCATGCAACTCCCAGACTAGAAAATCCCGTAGGGAGGTCCTAGGTATGCAAAGTCTATGGCCTTTGAAGATGAACCCGTCCTCTAAGATGAAACCTTGGTGTTCCTTAGGTGAGTGGGTGGACAGGGTGGTATGGATAGGCCCAAAGTCCGGGCAATCAGAGTACTCTTCCCTGAGTCTTTCAAACCCTATGACTTCTACCTGGATGGTGGTCAACAAGGAGACCCTCCTACTGAGTGCATCTGCAGCACGATTCTCACTCCCAGCTTTATGTTTGATTACAAAAGTGTAGGACTGGATGTATTCGACCCAGCGGGCATGTCGGGCATTTAGCTTCTGTTGGGAGTTGAGATATTTCAGGGCCTTGTGGTCAGAAAAGATGACAAACTCTTTGGGCAAGAGATAATGTCTCCAATGTCGAAGGGACTGAACCACGGCATAAAATTCCTTGTCATAGGTGGAGTACTTCATCCTGGCATCACATAATTTTTCACTAAAGTAGGCCACTGGGTGTCCCTCTTGGCTGAGGATCCCACCAATCCCTACCCCGGAGGCATCACAAGTTACCTCAAAGACTTTGGAGAAGTCGGGGAGGCATAATACCGGGGCTTGGGTCATCCTATCCTTGAGCTCTTGGAAGGCCCTAGAAGCAGACTTGGTCCACACAAAGGTCCCCTTTTTAAGGCAATCTGTGATGGGGACTGTGACCATGCTGAACCCACGGATAAATCTCCGATAGAAGGTGGCCAACCCATGGAAACTCCGGACCTCATGGAGAGTGCGGGGCTCTGGCCAGTCAAGGATAGCCTGGACCTTTTTGGGGTCCATGGACACTCCCTTGGTGGAGACCACATACCCAAGGAAAGTGATGGATTCAGTCATGAAATGACATTTTCCCAAGTTGGCAAAAAGGCTCTCTCTCCTAAGGGTAGTGCAGATTTACCTAAGATGGTTGAGATGGTCTTCTTTGGACTGGCTGTAGATAAGGATATCGTCAAAATAGACCACTAGGAAGACTCCAATGTAGGGCCTAAGGACCTCTGTCATGAGGCACATAAAGGTGCTTGGGGCATTTGATAGCCCAAAAGGCATCACTAGCCACTCATAGAGTCCATCTTTGGTTTTAAAGGCCGTTTTCCATTCATCTCCTGGCCTTATCCTAACCTGATGGTAGCCACTCTTAAGATCTATTTTGGAAAAGATGGTGGCTCCGGCAAGCATGTCAAGCATATCGTCAAGTCTAGGTATGGGGAACCTGTATTTGACGGTAATTTTGTTGATGGCTCTGCTATCGACACACATTCGTCATGTCCCATCTTTCTTGGGTGTGAGAAGGGCCGGGACAGCACATGGACTCTTGCTAAGACGGAGAAAGCCCTTCCTAATGAGTTCTTCTACTTGCCTCCTCAATTCAGCATGCTCCGTGGGGTTGAGGCGATAGTGGGGAAGGTTTGGGAGGGTGGCTCCTGGGACAAGATCTATTGCATGTTGAACATCCCTCATGGGTGGTAGTTGATCAGGGAGCTCATCGGGGAACACATCCTTAAATTCCTCCAAGAGGGGGTGTGTTTCCACGGGGTGGGGGTTGGAGGGAGTTGACTCTCCAAGGCATATGACAACCGCACACAAAGGTGTTCCTTGAGCTATATCTTGCTCCAGCTCTTTCCTTGTGATGAGATGCAGTCCTTTGGCCATCCGGGTTGGCTCTTCTTGGGTAGATTTTTGGAAGGTTGGTGGGGTTGGTGGGAGTGGGACCCCCGGATTTTGAGGTGGTTTGGTTTGTGGTGAAGGGAGAATCCCTTTGGAGGAAGGCTCCTTTCGTGGTGGGGAGGGATTGAGCCGGATGGTTTTCCCCTCGTGTTCAAAGATGCAGGTGTTTAGCTTC
This sequence comes from Amorphophallus konjac, assembly GCA_022559845.1. NCBI lineage: Eukaryota > Viridiplantae > Streptophyta > Magnoliopsida > Alismatales > Araceae > Amorphophallus > Amorphophallus konjac. Next base: position 361,824,275 of record CM040126.1, read on the forward strand.
CCTAAGTGGTAGCATTGACATCATAAATCCAAGGCCTCCCTAGCAAAATGCTCCCTACTTCTTTTTTTAAGTAAGCACCAGCCAACAAAGTCAGTATCCAGTCAAGTGCACCATCCCCCAGCAGGAGATAATGTTCTCACTTCCCCAGACTGACTGTGTGGCCAAGAAATTTTATTGATATATTGAACGAATACAATATCACCGGGGCATACCCCTGACTATCGCTATGACATCCAAGAAAGGATAAAGAGACAAAAGTCCAAAACCAAAAACTAATTACATTTTCGGATAGCAGGGAGACCCGCTTTATCCACCCTTAAGGCTCCCCTGGCCAGCCTAGGGAGCTCACAATTACGAGAAAAAATACTATTGGTTTGATTATCACAAGCATGGGAGGCCAAGGCATCAGCCACTTGGTTGCCCTCCCTATATATATGCTGCACAGAACAACCACACTTAGTAATAAGATCAAGAATTCCCTTCCACCAAGGAAGAACATTCCAACAAGGGGCCACCCCTTTCCGGATTGCCTCTACTAGCACTACACAGTCACTGAAGATGAGCTCCACCTGAAGACCACCAACCAACGCCATTGCTAAACCATCATGGAGTGCCCTAGCCTCAGCTAACAGACTTCGCCCATGACCATAATGAAAGGCAAAGCCAATTATCAAGTTACCAGCTGGGTCACGAAAGCACCCTCCTCCACCGCTCATGCCCGGGTTACCTTTAGAAGCCCCATCAACATGCAGCGTAATTTTGGACAATGACAGCTTACTCCACACCATAATGGGCATTCTCTGAGCGCACCGTGGATAAAGATGGAATTGAGCCAACAAAGTCCTTTGTAAGCTAGATAAGGTAGTATGAAACAGAATTCTATCCAGTGAGAAAGTGATTGCATCATAAATTCTTTTTTTGATCAAACTAACAGATAAGGGAATATTATCAAATCTGGCAGAGCATCTAGCTTTCCATAATTCCCACATTAAAAGAACAACAGCATACATACCAATGAAACTAAGAGAAGAGACCAAACTGGTACCTGCCAGTAGGTTCCAACAGCGGATGGTGATATGCTCACTAAGGTGAATCTTTGCTGACCCATAACCACAGTTCAGCTGCCAGCTCCCCCTTAATAAACAAGTGATTAAGATCCTCAGTGTCTGGCTGTGGACAGCAACTACATTTAGAAACCATAGGAATCCCACAATCTGCCACCCTATTGTCAACAGGCACTGCACGGTGGATTAATTTCTAGAAGAACATAGTAGGCCTAGGAGCAAGGCTAGAATGCCATAGATTAGCCCAGGGACCTCTAGATATACCCGATGACCTTAAAATTTTACCAACTGATTTAACCATAAATGACCCTCCAGCTGTGGCTGTCCACACACATAAGTCCTCCTCATCCCTTAACTGAATATTGGGAAGGCCTGTAGAAACCAGATTCCTTGCTTCATGATGAGGGTCTAACATGACATCCCTGACAGTGGTACCCGGCCGAGTTAGAATTGAGCTAAAGTCAACTTGCAAAACAGAACTGATCAGAGGACCTTGACCCGTCCAGTTGTCCTTCCAAAAATCCACACCCCTTCCATTACCAATAAGCAATCTGGAATTTTGAATGATCAGGTCTTTCGCCTGCTGAAACATATGTGCTGGCATACCAACAGGGAAGGCCTTAGAACAATCAAGGAAATTTGTCTTAATGAATCTGCTACGAGCATAGGAAGACCACAGAGAAGATCCATGAATAATATTCCACAGATTCTTAGTGGCCAGTGCAAGCTGAACCTGCTGGAGGTCCCTAATAAACAAGCCCCCTTCTGTCTGAGGCTTTAGAATATAGCTCCAGGCTACCCAGTGACGGCGCCTCTGACCTTCAGAGCCCTGCCAGAAGAAATTAGCACAAATTCTGTCAATACCTTTAATGATAGCTTTGGGGAGAAAACAAGCCGAGGCCAAGTAAACAGGCATGCTCCGGAGAACAGAGTTGATGAGGATAACTCTCCCTGCCTGAGAAAGGAAATTAGACTGCCAACCCTCCAATTTCTTTTGAACTTTTTCCACCAAGAACTTAAAATCCGCACAGGTATATCTACCTTTATTAATGGGAACACCCAAGTAACTGAATCCGACTTGAAATTTATAACCTGTCATCGAATGGATGGACTGCTTAAGACCAGAGGGAGCTTTAACTGAGACAGTAAAACCACTTTTACCAGAATTAACCTTTTGACCAGAGCTAGTTTCATATCTTCTAGTGAACTGCTGAAAGCAACTAATATTCTGCTTGCTGCCATTTAAGAAAATCAAAGTATCATCAGCATACAGGAGATGGGAAACTGGAATCACATTCCTAGGTTCATTGAAGCCCTTTAGAGTTCCAGACTGAAATAGGACAGTAAGACCCCTGCTCAGCACCTCCGAGGCTATAATGAATAAGTAAGGGGCAAGATGATCACCTTGGCGAATTCCTCTGCTAGATTTAAAAAAACCTGCCAAAGATCCATTGAAGTTGACTGAAAATCAACAATTTGAGAGAATCATACCAATCAGGGAAGTAAACCTGTTGTTAAAGCCAAATTTCTTCAAGACAGCTATGATAAAATCCCATTCCATTCTGTCATAGGCCTTAGCCATGTCTAACTTGAAGATGACATTATGACCCCTAACCTTCCTGTCAATGTCCATCATCATTTGCCTAGCCAAAGCAATATTGTCCAAAATATAACGACCCTTAACAAAAGCCCCTTGTTCCTTAGATATGATGTTGGGGAGAATAGTAGCCAGCCGCTTGGATATGATACTAGAAATAATTTTGTAGGAAAAATTGCAAAGACTAATAGGACGGAATTCACTAAAAAACTTAGGCTCCTGCACCTTAGGAATAAGGGCAATAATAGAGGAAGAGATACCTCTGGGAATAGGGAAACCCATGAAGAAACTTTGAGTTGCTGCAATAACATCTTTGCCAATAATATCCCAAGTAGCTGTGTAAAATTCACCTGAAAAACCATCAGGTCCTGGAGAGCTTGAACCCTTGAGGGACCATACAACACCCCGGATTTCCTCACCATCATGGATAGAACAGAGAACAGAGTTCTGATCAGCATTTATAGAATGAGGAATACAGTCCAGAAGGGATTCATCTACATTATGTTCCTCAGAAGAAAAAAGCTCCTTAAAATACTTCTCAGCATGCCCTCGGAGAATATCCTGATCTTCACACCAAACATCAGACTCCTCCAGCTTAAGCCTCCTGATGTAACCCCTTCTTCTATTACATTTAGCCATAGTATGATAGAAAGAAGTATTCCTATCACCACTCGCAATCCAATTGAGCCGGGACTTCTGATTCAAAAAAGTTCCTCCCTTTGAAGAGCTTGTCGCAAAGCTGCATTTGCTGCACTTAAGGCACATCTATTAGCATCAGAGGGATCCAGATCAAAAGCAGTCTGCTGTAACTCCATATATGTTTCAGCTTTTCTCACATTCTAAGCAACATCACCAAAAACATCTTTATTCCACTTCTTAAGAACATTCTTGACTGCCTTCAACTTATTGGACAAGTTGACCATAGCATTCGGATGACCCTGAAACAGATCCCACACCTATCGAATAACTTGTAGGAAAGAACAATGGAAGATCCACATCTTTTGGAAAATAAACCTTGAGGGCCCAAAGGTAAAATTATCATTCAACAGCAACAAGGGAGCATGATCCGAGGGACCCCTCGGAAGGTGCTTAACAAATAACTGAGGCAGAGCTGACAAGCATTGACTATTGATAAAAAACCTGTCCAATCTGGCTCTGATGTTAGCAGAACCAGTTCTGTTATTAGACCAAGTCATACCCATCCCAGAACAACCAACATCTAATAACCCTGCCGAGCAGACAAAAGCATTAAATTCAGTCATGGAAGCTAAAGCTGGGACAGCCCCCCCCCCCCATCTTCTCAGACGGTCTCAAAACACAATTGAAATCACCCCCTACAACCCAAGGAGTAGAGATCGAAGCAGCAAAAGAGCTTAACTCATTGAATACATCCAATCTTTGCACTGGACTACAGGAAGCATAGACAAAAGAAAAGTAAGCAATAGTAGCATTTCCAGACTTCAAACCAAGAGTAACTTGTTGAACAGAAGAGGAAATATATTCCAAGTTACAGCTGTCATGCCAGAACAACCATATTTTAGAATCAATTGAAGAATTAACAACAAATTTGGGCAAATTGATATATCTCCCTAACTTCAAGGCTTTATTAGCCGAGAGCATAGGTTCACTAATAGCCACCAGCAAAGGCTTAAATTTGTGCACAAGTCTCTTAAGACTTTCACGGGAGCTTGAGTTACCAACTCCTCTAATATTCCAAACCAGAATGGGACTTATCATTAAGATGGGGGTCTTGAGTCTTCAGCAGATCTAGCTCTAGATCTTGTCACCATGCACCCTTCTTTGTCCAAACGCCTGCTAATTGCACCCCTACCTAGACCACATGTCTGCATTAGAGAATTATCCAAGAGTGCCCTATCAGCCACAGCCTTGCCAGCTTCATACACCTTCGGCAAATTGACTTCCACCTTTGCCTGATTATGTGAGCAAATGTCAACTGCAATCACTGGTCCCTCTAGATCAAAGTTAGTAACAGAACCATCACAATTTAGATTGGCCTTGCCCTTATCATTCTGCACCAGACCTCCCAATTCCCCTTGGGAGCCTATTTGGTTTGAAGGAAGCTCCACTACAACGGATGAGGAGCCTGGATCAGACATGCCCAGCTCCATATTAGCAGCAATAGGCTTACTATTGCTGGGCCTTTCATTGACAGCAATATCTAACAGGTCTTGAAACACACACTCATCCACTGAATTAAGAATAGCAAATCTGTTCCCCTCAGGGGACTTAGGACGAACAAGTTGCAAGTCCATTCTACAGGGCCTATATTCAGCCTTACGAGCCTTAGGTGGGGCAGCAGATTGGGCAGGAAAGCCCTTGATACCAAGCTTCTTCCTACAGCTGGAATCATCATGACCAAGCTTATGACAATATGAACATAGACGAGGAACACGATGATAATTGACATTCTGCCAAAAGCCCTGGCCAGCCAAATCTATCCACAATCTTTCCTTCCGCTGAGCAGCCAAGTCTATTTCTACACACACCAAGGCCTCTGCAGTGTCGGACATAGCCAGAGTTCTCTCATGGATACGAAGGACATTACCAAAGTTGCCAGCAATAGATCGGAGACAATCTTCATGGTACAGATTAGCAGGTAATTCCGGAAAACTAATCCACACCGGAACCAACGGCAGATCAGAATCAAAATCGAAATCCTGTGTCCATCGAAAGAATCGGAACAAAAAACCTTTGATATAAAGATTTTTCTGCATTAACAGCTTCATGAAATCTGTCTCGCATTCAAACCTTAACAATAGATGTCGCTGGTTGAGTCTGCTTACCACAAAGTCTGAGCCAAGGGAGAGCCTCTGCATCAAACAGCTCTTGATCTCTGGAATCGCAGGTTGCCCATAGGAACATTTAGCCACAATGGAGAATGAAAGCGGTACCAGAGATGATTGTACATCCTCTTTGGAGAAGAAAACCGCCGACTCTCCAAGATCAGTAAAACTCGGTGCCTTGATAGGAATTGCAACCTTCGTCCTCCTATTCGACTCGATGAGAACCTGTGCAAAGGACCGACGAGGGCCAGGAGGAAGGGCCGGTGGGTGCTCCCCCCCCTCGCCGGCCATAGCCGGCTGGGAACTGAACAATGGCAGGAGAAGCTCTCAATTCCGGTGGCGGGAGAAGCTCCACAGCGACCCACGGCAATCCCCGCCCTAAATGCTCCCTACTTCCATGGCAATAATGTCACACCAAACTTGTCCTTGATAGGATGAGAAGGTGATCGGTACAAGGCAACAAGTATTGACTGGGATGGAGTGGTTATTAATCCAAGACACCCGGTATGGCTTGGGGTGGGGTGTGATGGTAAGTCCAAGAAGCTGAATGGTGTCAGGGGACATGGCGTTGACACAACTCCCATTGTCTAGGATCACCTTCCTAACATGGCTTCCCATCTTGATGTAGGTGTGAAAAATTGAGGTCCTACGCCAATCTTCCTCTTGTGGCTTTGTAAGGGTGCACCTAATCACGCCTAAGTGGGAGTCGGTGGGAGGGGGATCATGGTCCATGCCAGTTTCGTAGAGTTGTTCCTCATACTCCTCTTCCCAGCCTAAGGCGGCCTCATACTCCTCTATCGTACTCTCAGGCTCTCCTTGGATTGGGGTAGGTCCCCCTTCAATGATAAGGCTGGATAACCCTTTGGATGGGCATTGGGTGGAGATGTGGCCATACCCGTGACATCGAAAGCACTTGACAGAACTACTCCCTGGTGTGGCTCCTTTGGGGTTTTCCTCTCTCCGGGGAGGAGGGTTGGGTGGAGTGGTCCTTGTAGGAGTGGGGTTGGCGGGTTGTTGATAAGGCCGAGAAGGAGTTCCCCCACTGGGGATAGGGGTCTTCAATAGGGGAGGAAGGTTGGGCCGGGAACCCATATTTTTGGACTCAGCTGGGCGGGGGGAGGCAAATCTAGGATTCCTAGAAAATCTCTCTGTATCACGGGCTATTTGATAAGCCATCTCAAGGGAATCCACCTCCCTCATAATTAGTTCTCTCTTGATGTGTGGGTGGAGACCATTCCTAAAACGTGATAGAGTGACAGCCAAGTCTTCATGTACTCCACACTTTAGAAGGTAGGAGTCAAACAACTCAATGTACTCTACCACGGTCTTTCCCTCTTGGGTGAGGCATTGCCATTCATCTAAGAGAGTTTGGGTGTAGGAGTTGGGGAGGTATTTGAACCTAAGTTGGGTCTTCATGTCTTCCCAGGTATGGATTGGTTCTTCCCTCCTAATCCTCTTCCTGGTTTCTACACTCATCCAATAGGTCTTGGCAAGTTTGGTAAGGTGCATTTTTGCAAGCCTAACTCTCCTATCTTCCGTCATAGGGTACCAATCAAAGTATTGGTCCATAGCACTCTCCCATTCTAGGTAGACATGTGGGTTATGTGACCCATCAAAGTTAGGAGCCTCAACCTTAATCATCCTCATGAGGTAGTCATCCGGGTCCTCCCGTGGTCGCCTTTCAAAATGTCTAGGTTGGCGGGGACTCTCATACTCACGGTGGAAGTCATCCTCAAGGTCCTCCCTATCAAGTTCAACTCGTGGAAGGGGTGCCCTTTGGGCATGGTTCCTAGGTGGGGCTCTAGCTTCCTCGAGCCTCTCTAGGCGGGTGGAAATACCATTCATTTGCTCCAAGAGGGCTTGAATGGCAGCCTCAAGTCGATCCATTGGAGCTTGGGGAGCCTCCCTAGGGATGTTTGGGTCACCTTGGGGAATGGGATTCATGGGGGGAACCGTGGTAGAGGGGTCGGCTCGATACAAGGTACCACTACGGGTGGACATGCACACGGATGATGGAAATGCAAAGACCCTAGGACCTAGGCTTGTAGAGACAAGTCTAAAACTTGCTCTGATACCAACTGATGTGAAACAACCAAGGGGTATGCAGCAAACAAACGGGAGACCTAGGACCTATTCCGCAATCACAATCACATAGCAATCAAGTCCTAGATTGGGGCCAATTCGCTGCCGCACACACACGAGCCCGGGGTGACCAAATGATGCTAAGGGGAGGTGATGGATCAAGACCCTTGCTGGTAGAGTGCCAGCAAGGCTAGGGTTGCCCTCCCAAGGGTACGTAGCCCACACTTAAGGGGCTGGCCGGTGCCAATTGGGGCACTAGGTCCCACTCTCTCACTGCCCACGGTGACCGCTCGTAAGTGGAGCACGTGGGGGTCGGGCGCTCTCTCTCTTGCTCAACGGAGCGATTTCTACGGATATTAAATGAACAAGCACCAGAAAGGAATGGAGCAAATGTCAGAGCTCACCTGGTTGGTTTGAAGAAACCAAACCCGTTCGGAGACGAGGGCGAGCGGGGAAGTGTGGATTTCCCCGCACACTGTGCCGATGAAGCTTGACCTGTTTTAAAAGGTTACAATCACTACGCCTCACACAGGAGGGTGGACTTGGGGTGGGGATTTTGCTGCTACAATCAAACACTACCTCCACACAGGGAGGGGCGTTAAGCCAGCCAGGCGGGGAGGGGAGATTTGCTGAGAAACCCGAGAGAAGGAGCCGCTGCCGACTAGCCTTGCTTGCTGTGAAAGGTGACAGTCAGTTGGTGTAGCAGCCGTAGATCCCGATGAGGAATTCTGCCGATGACGAAACCAGGGGAATCTCTTCATACAATGAACCTGAACGCCCCAGAATTATGTTGATTTCTTCTGATGTCGTCGCTGGCCGTGGCGGAGGTTCGAACAGGATGACAGGATCTGGGACTGGCAGATACTAATCTGATGCAGCAGGTTGCAGAGGGTGCTCCGGCCGGTTCTGGACTCTGAATCATGAACCGCCAGAACTTATGGAACCGTGGATGAGCCCTCTCTGCAGAAAAACTAACGGGGAAGCCGTCTGATGTCGGAGAAGACCGGGGGTTTCAGAAGAGTGGAGGCAGGTCGCTGTGGACTGTGGGAGGCAGACTCGCGCAGCCGGGGGAGAAAAATGGTAACTTTGGCCTCCAGATGCCGAACGCAGTTCTGCTTCTTGAGTCTGACAGAGGACGGGAGGAGGAAGATCTTTGTAGAAGGACTCTTGGCCTGAATCTTCCGCCATTGGTCGTGGTGCAGCTTCTAACCGGGTTCAGGCACTCTGCAGAGGGAACCCAGCGCAGTCGGGGGAGAATGGTTCTCCCAGACAGCCCCGAACTCAGAATGGGACGGGATCACCTCACCTGCAAAGATAACTGGACGACCTTTTCAGAATGGTATGATACGCCTTCAGACGACACCGTATGAATCCGTGGATGCTCCTGCAAGTCGACCCTTTCTCTGCCACCTGCAGACTTGGGCAAAGTGAAAGAGAAGGTGGTGGAACTAGGCTAATGGAAGTGGTAGTTAGCAATAGTAGGAGTGGTGGGGTGATGGTTGATGGGGGAGGGATGTTTAGGAATGGTGAGAGGGGTGGAGCAGGGAATGGGGAGGTCCAAGAGGGTGGAGGGGTGAGCGGGCCGCAGCTAGGAGAGCGGTGATGGAGGGGGTCAGCCAAGGCAAGGGGAATGAGTAGATGGGGAGGGGGGTGCGCAACTTGTGATGGGAGTGGGGTTTGAATCCCCTAGGGATATGAATGGGGGTGTGTGGGAGTGGAATGGTTGCTTGGGGAAGAGGGTGGGGTGCCTTGGTGGTGGGGAAGGTGTATGGGGAATGGGAAGGGTTGCTTGGGGAAGTGGAGGTATTGATGGGAGTTATTGCTCTTGGGGAGGTGAAAGGGTGGAAGGGTGAGTTGGCTGATGATGTGGCAAGGGGGGGGAGGGGAAGGGACAGGTTCGCCCAAGGGAGAGAGAGAGAAGGGGGAAGAGAGAGAGAGGGGTTCGCCCCCTTAAGTGAGAGAGAGAAGAAGAGAGAGAAAGCTAGAGAGAGAGGGAGAGGTGCACTAATGCTCAAATTCTTCGAACTTTCATTAACCATCTCTAGTGGAGTTGGGGTCCTATTTATAGGGATCCCAACAATTACATAGAAGTCCCTGAGATAAGTGCTAAAAGCAAATAAGCAAGGGGGTGGGGAAGGAAGAAGGCGCCCCTGGGCCAGGCCCATCTAATTGGGCCCATACGACGCTCTAGCCTAACATGTAGATAAAAACATAGGTAAATAACATGATGACCTAGGAACGTGACTCAAAATAAAGGCAAATACATCAAAATGACTCAAGAAAAAGGGGAAAAATACATCGATATGATCCAAGTAGTAAGCCCCAGTGTCGCCGTGGACCCATCAAGTCGTGAAGCCGCATCCTACCCTGTCTCCGGGAGGGAGAGAGGTGCGAGCCAGAGGGAACCCTGGGTGATGTCCCCATCATTTACCTTCAGTGATTAAAGGCTTGGCCTCTTGACCCGTTATCAAGGTCAAAGAAAAAAAAATCCCCTTGCTTATTGAGCAAGGGACCAAGTCAAACAGATGGATTAACCTGTTTATTCAAGTGTGAACTACAGCTACAAGCGCAAGGCAAAAGCAAAGAGGTGAGAAAGTGAAAGAAAACACAAGTCCACAAGTGCTCAGGTAAACCAAAAATTTTCAATCTCATATATATTATAAATATCTGAGTACAGGTGTGAGGGTGGAGAAGTACAAGTAAAGTCTCTCTCAGCTCTCGCCTCCACCCTCCTCTCTCCTACTCTCGGCCTCACTCTCGTCATCCCGACGAGGCACTCGTGTAGGGGGCATAGACCCCCGAGAAGTAGCTGGAGCTCGAACCTGCTCCTCTGCCTCCCTCCTCTGCCGAAGAGAGGAACCCGCCACGAAGGTGGAACTGGTGAAGGCATACCCTGCAGCCCGCGCTCGCTTGCGGCCTCGCTGAAGCCGCTCCTCGGTCGCCCGCAGCCGCTCCTGGGTAATGGCTAGCTGGGCCCTCAAAGCAGCAAGCTCTGCACGGTCCGCCTGGTGCTCCTCGCGCTCCCGAGCGCGCTCCCTCCACTCCATCTCAAGGGAAACCCACAGCTCTTCCACGTCCTGGGGCAGCTTCTCTCGCCGCCTCAAGGCCCTATCGAGCTCTGCGACCCGCTGCTCGCGGATGGCCAACTCCGTCCCGGCTAAAGCGGTCTGGGTAAGCGCCGCCTGTAGCTTCGAGGTCTGCAAACATTTAAACAAATCATCAGCTCCATATATATAATTCAATAATTCACGAGACAAGCAATAAACAACTGAAAATAAATAACTCACCCGAGTGGCCATTGCCTGCTGTCCCTCCTCGATGCAGGTAAGAGAGGCCCGGAGCTCCTCAGTCTGTAAACATAATTTTTCATGAGCATATCATATAAATAATTGAATGAGAGTTTAAAGCTTAAGGCATACCCGTGTGGTGATGTCATGCTCTGCCGCCTTGGCCAGTGCTACTGCTCCAGCTAACTGCTCCGCTAGTGCAGTCGTCTCTACACGAGGTCCTCTCGAGCTGGAGGCCTCCCCTGTCTCTCTCCCCGCTGCTCCCTGCTGGGCACGCTACATTTATTGAGATTGTCAGTGGCTAATCAACAATAATCCAGGAATTCTTTTACATATAGGAAAAATTAAACACTCACCAGGCTCTCAAGGTCTGCCCGCGTGGTAGCCAGCTGGGCCTCTAAGCTGTGAAGGTGGGTCTGCATATCCATCGCCACTATGTCCCGTGCATCCTGCATTCATCACATATTAGTCGCATGATAGATATACAAAGCATTTGCATTTAATTAAAAAAAAAGAAAGTGCATTCATACATACCCCTAAGACCCTCATCTGGGGTCGGCTGGCGTAAACCTCCCAGTAGCGCCGGAGGTACTCAGAGTTGTCCGCCGCCTGTGAGGTGACTCGGGTCCCGCCACGCTGCCAGTCGGCCTACTGGTCTGAGAACCGGACTCTCCAGTCGATCGCCTTCCTGCGACCACGCGTCTTCTTGCCTATTCCCCGTGGCTCTCCAACCTCGACCCACTCCTGGTGTAGGCCGAGGGTCCTCATCACCAGCCTAAGCCGTAACGGCTCAATCTCGTTCAGGCAATGAACCCAAAGCTCATGTCCGAAGCGAGGTCGGCCCGCTACGACCCACGGCTGGCCCTCGTCGGTCATCCCCTCATAGGGTCTTGTGGGGACGGATTTATTTCGCTTATTATTTTTATTTTATTTATTAATTTGGTTTATTAGGCGTGCCAAACTTGTGGACGCGGGATTTATTTCTTTCATTTTTGTTTATTATTTCAAAGATTTCTCCTATTTGTATTTATTGGTTATTAGGCGTGCCAGTCACATGTGTGACGATTTCATTGTGCGCTCGACTTGACTTGGTCAGTCGATTGTGAAGTCCGAGTCGGGACCAAAAGTCTGACATACCATAAAGGCTATGACGTTAATTACGCCCTTCCTAAGAAGGACAACCCTTGATTAAACGCCGAAATAGGAGGCCGCTCGGGGCGGTTAAGAAAAATGACAGTGCGTGATATTGAAGCTATTGTTATTCTGAGAAGGTAATTGAGTAAACGATAGGTTATTAAATCAGCATGACCCCTCTGTGTAGGTCGTGCCGGGTAGAGATAGGACACCGTCCACGCAGCGGCGGGGCGGAGCCTGGACAGTCATCGGGGACATATCCCCTTTCATGTTTCTCATCCAGCCAAAGGCCTCGCAGTATTCATATTCCCCGAAAAATCAAGCCAGACGGGAGGTGTATGATGTGCACTTCCCGGGACTTATCGGGGTTAAAACATCTATCGACATTTCGGCAGCATCTCTCTATAATCTGGAGTATGGCCAGAGGAGAATAGACTATCACCCACGGAGTGCTGGGATGAAAGCCGAGAGAAAGAGAGGCTGAACCTCCCGAATTGCATATGTATGCCATGGGTAATGTTTGATTCTTCCCTTACAGAAGTCGGTGACACTCGTGCAGTGGCAGAGCTCACCTTAGCTAAAGGGGTTGCTCATAAACCAGGTACGGATCAGTGGAACATAAGGGAGTCTGACTCCCTTTAATTTTATCCTCGGGACAGTTCTGGTGACTCATGGACATCCCTAGGTGGGTTTGATAGAGGTGTCGGAGGCTCATTGGGTGGCAGGGCAGCCTCTCGGCACGGATTTGAATGGGTATATGAGTTCCCGGCGCGAAGACCACTACGCCGGGAAGGGTTCTTTGCAAGGCACTATTTGGGGCACCGGGAAGCTGGCGTTAGTGGAGTTCTCGGCGCCAAAGTGGAGCTAGGGGGGAATAGGGCTCTCGGCGCAGGCAGGCAAGAAAGCAAAGGGGTCTTACGGCGCCAAGGCAAAAGGGTGAAGGGGTTAGGCTCCCGGCCCAGGCAAGGAGGCCAAGTAATTAGGGCTCTCAGCACCAGAAGGATGCCAGAGGGTGAGGGTTCTCGGCGCCAGAAGGTTCGCGCCGGGAGCTATTCACCCCTTTTACTGTGCATGGGGCCGAGAAGGATGATGCCGCCGAGACGGGTTTCTGAGGCTCTACGGCACCCTGTTCTTGGGTCTGTTGAGGATTCAGGGGTTTTCCTGGTGATTCAGGCCAAGATAGACGGGCCTTGAGAAGTCAAAAGAGATCAATTCATCATACTACAACTGATTTTGGCTTGGGTTTCAAAGGGAAGGCCAGAAGCAGAGAGTGATTTGTTAGAAACATGGTTTAGGGTATCTCTGTCACCAGCGTTCATAATAATCCCTAAGAATGATTTTGATATACTCTTCATCATCTGGGGGCCAAGAGATGGCTGTCTCTGGCCCCGGGGATGACTTCAGCAGAGCCGATGAGCATGAATATAACATCTAAAACCGAGCAGCGGTTGCTATACATCTATGCTTTGCTTCAGAGGCCAAGGGATAGTCTGTCACTGGCTCGGAAGTAAGCAGGAGCAGTGTTCGAGAACCAGGCGAATAAGCAGGCGATCAATCGAACTGGGGAGGGGGATAGCATGCTACTGAGTCTAAGAAGAGACAGAAAACATGGGGAGATAGTGATAGAGTTTTGGAGAAATAGACAGCAGGCATCAACTGCAGCCTGTAGTGTTCATTCATTCGAATATCACAATTACATTCGCACATCAGAGACAATACATAAAAGAAGGTACATGGAGACTATGCCTTGCCCTAGCGGACTAAAACCGGCTGTGATATCACAGCATACATCAGAAGGGGGAAGAAGTAGAAGCAATCGAAGTTAGAAGAGTGAACTACAGAAAATGGGGAGGGGAGGGCGGAGCATTGACTCCTCTCCCTCCCCGTTGCCCACCTTCGATCAGGCTTCGAACTCTTTTCTTCTTTGGCCCTTCTGCTTCTTCCTCTCTCGGATCAGATTGCAGGCTCCACTCTATTCTCCTTTTGTGGCTATCTATTCTTCTTCTCCGCTGTTCTCCTCTTTCTCTTCGAATGAGGGGGTTTTATATCCCTCCTTGGTATCCTATCGGCAGGCCCGTCCCGGCACGCCTCAATGGTAGGCAGACTTCCCGGCGCGTGGGACTCCAGCTTCTCGGCGCCGCTTTTGGGCTTCGACAAGGGGATCCCAGCGCCACTTTTATAGGCCCATTTAGGGCTTTTTAGACCTCACATACACCTCGGCCTTTTATTGGTCCTTCAAATATATCAGAACCCGAGAAGGCCCTCCACTGGTGACACAGTTTCTATTGAGATCATTCATAGATTTTCATCAGTCGGTAGACTGGGGTTCCATCGGCATTGCCATCTGAATGATGACAAAGTCAGACATCATCTCATCGGTATCGTCACCTGAACGGTGACAAGACCGGACATCAGCTTTAGCCTGAAAAGACTTCAGCCAGGTGACTTGTCACGCCCCGAGCGCGGAAGATACCCGGAGACGCGTGACGAGTTTATATCAATCATGTCAATCAGAGTGGTCGTGTATTCGACACAAAGACAGAGATGCGCAAAATAGCAAGATAACCCAATCCTTTATTTCATAATGGATAGACTATTACAAATCCAATACTCTGTTTAACAAAAAGGAAAAGAATACATATTTGACTCAAGAAACTATAGAAAAGACTAGATGACACTTGAGCAGCTCTATCACTTTCACTCTTGACCAATCCCATCCGATTGACTTCCATCGTCGTCGGACTTACCTGAAAAGTATAAAGGGACAAACGGAATGAGCGAACGCTCAGTAGGAAATTATATCTCAAGTACTAGCAAGGGGTTTAAGTAATTACATCTTTCATGAATGCAATAAAGCTATGCATGCTCGCATAAAACGATAAGATAGAGAGAATGTAATATCAAGGAAATAAGATGAACTAATCATGAACTTTCAACAAGATAACAGGTGTATTCAAGATATTCAAGCAAGTACGTTTAACAAGTCATGTCAAGAACTTTGGCTATCATGTATCAAGCAAGTAAATTACCCTTTTTCGGGCCACGCAATTCATGTCAAGTCAAGTACGATTCAAGTACAAGATGTGTGTGGAATGTCCAATCAAGCAAGTCAAGTACTCGGTATAATGCCAGATACCTTATCATTTTAACTCCCATGGGCACAAGTACTTTCGGGTGCTCCTCCCAGGACCAGATCGGGCCATATATGCGCAGGCATTTATCATGTGTTTTGACACCCACTCTTGTTTATAGCCAACATAGAATTTCAATAATCAAGCTTGTAGACATGTATGACAACTTTGATAGAATAGAGTCCAAAATATGACAAAGGACATAGATTGGCGATAATAACGGTAATAATCACGATATCGCTAAAACTAGGTAGAATATGGTTCCTCTAACTTGGGTACCATGACAAGTCAATATGGACATTCTTTATATAGAATTGAGGTCCACATGAACAGTAAATCAAAGGTAAGATACCCTCATTCTTATCATAGAATTGAGGTTCACAAGAATGGCATGATATGGCATGATATCATCATCCCATTAAGAAATTTCTTATGATATACTCTTTGTATAATCATAAGGGCCGGTATCCCATGTTTCTTTAGATTGACATGGCATTAATTGTGTAATAGGTTTTTAGGGTACAACCAGCTCAGTCGGCCTTGAGGGAATCCAAGGCTACGAGGAGTCTTACGGAGGTCTCTATGACTAACTCGTTAGTCCAAAGGAACGGAATGTCCAATGGAGAGCTTGTATGTCAATGAGAGTTGAGTGTGATCGATGAAACAACATGAAACGTGGGACTATACTCACGGAGTGGAGAATAGTGCCGATATATATATTATATAACATATGAAACCATCGGTTAACAGAAACAGTGAAAAATCAGTTTTACAGTAAAATAACGACTTAGGTCAAGTCGTTTCTCAGGTAATTAACGCCTAACAGAGGGGCGTTTATATATGTATCAATTTTGCAGAAATTTTAATAATTCAATAATTTATCTAAAATGCGCCCTGGGAAGGGGCGTTTCTTCATGATTTGACGACTATAACAGAAGGCGTCTTACTATTTATAATATTGGACAGGATAAAATAAATTTCAGGAATTATCAAAAACGCGCCCTGGACAGGGGCGTTACTATTTAATTCTATTTTTCAGAATAGATAAATTTCAGGATTTTAACTGATAAACGCCCTAGGAAGGGGCGTTACCCTTCAGATTCACGCCCTGATCTAGGGCGTTAACATATGGCAAACGACCTAGTCTAGGTCGTGAATTCAAGGAATTTATAATATTTCAGGAATAAAATTTCAAGAGACATGATACATGGTCATGACAGGAAAATTAGTAGAAATTTATAGGTAGAGTCATGCAAGATATTAGAATCGATATCTCATATTTAATGAATTTTTAAACAGGATCAATTATTAATTACATGCGATTTCCATGAAGGTAACGCCTGCGTGCAGGGCGTCAAATATGAAATTGACGACCTGGACAGGGTCGTTTCTTGTAAATTAGCGCCCTTTACAGGGGCGTTTCTTTCAATAATATTCCAGAAACGAAAATAAAACTGTATGCATGCCATGCTTATACATATATCTTGCGTTATTTTCATTTGGGCTACAATAACTTGAGAAAACCTACCTTATGATAATTCTGAAGATTGAACCGTGAAGGTTTCGGGAAGAGGATCGATGCTCTGTTTAAGATGGCAGCTACTGGCTGATGGCTTTGATGAAGAACCCTTGTTCTTCGGTTCTGTACTCCTACGAGAACAGAAGAAGAAACATTTATTAATTTCTTCACCTATCGGAACAGAGGAGATTAGAAGAACGTTACCTTGTTCTTCACTTAGGCTGCTGCGTCCTCAACCTGTAAGAGGAAAAGAGGATGAAGAACTATTAGTTCTTCATATAACTATATGAACTGCTATTACGTTCATAAGGAAAAGAAGAAGAAGAAGAAGAAGAAGAAGAAGAAGAAGAAGATATGTTCTTCACGTACCTGTGCGGTTCGATCGTCCAAATAGGTTTAGGGTTTGTTCGATCAAGACTATTTATAGGATTTTGGATGTCCTGTTAAGGTTAGTGTTCTAGTGGAAGTAATGCTTCCAATATAGAGTCCTTGCCCTATTAAATACTTACTGGATTAACATAATCCTTCCCTGGATAAGGTCCCGTGTTGAACGGAATTCGGATGGAATTAACGACTTAGGTCAGGGCGTCGATTCCTGAATTGATGACCTTGTTCAGGTCGTTTATTAAGAAGCGCCTTGTGTAAGGGCGTTCCTTGTTTTAAAACACGCCCAAGATAGGGGCGTTTCTTGGCCTTACCATTTTTGGCGTTTAGAATTTGACGCCGTGTCGTCAGGGCGTCCCTTCTTGAATCACGCCTTTGCTAGAGGCGTTTATAATTTAAATAGCGCCTTTATCAGAGGTGTTATTTTATATTGTTTTATTTATCTATTTATTTGATTTATTTTTAAAATCTTTATTGTTATTAATATTTTATCAGGGTTGCTACACCCTCCCCCACTTTAAAAGAATTTGGTCCCCAAATTCAATTGCATATCATATATACACGCGGAGAGTGTAGAGTATATACCTCTTAGAATAACTCGGGAAATCGTTTCTTCATAGATTCCTCGGTCTCCCATGTCGCTTCGTGTTCAGGATTCTTATTCCATTGCACCTTGAGCCTGGGAATAACCTTATTCCTTAGAGCTCGTATTTCTCGATCTAGGATCTTCATAGGCTTCTGTTCATAGGTGAGATCTTTCTGGATCACCAGATCTCCATGTTCAATAATATGAGATGGATCGTGCACATACTTCTTCAACATAGATATGTGAAACACATTATGCACGTCGGACAATTGAGGAGGCAGCGCGATGCGATAAGCAACCTCGCCAACTCTTTCAAGTACCTCAAATGGTCCGATGAATCTTGGCGTAAGCTTGCCCTTAACACCAAATCTTCGTATGCCACGTCCAGGCGATATTTTAAGAAATACATGATCTCCAACCTGGAATTCAAGATCTCTTCTTCTTGTGTCAGCATAAGCCTTTTGCCTGGTCTGAGGAACTTGCAATCTTTCTCTGATTACTTGTATCCTCTCAGTTGTATCCCTTACCATGTCTGGACCTAATAGTTGTTTCTCTCCAACTTCGTTCCAGCATAAGGGTGATCGGCAACTTCTTCCATATAAAGCTTCGAAAGGTGCCATTTGGATACTAGCTTGGTAGCTATTATTATATGCAAATTCCACAAGTGGCAAATATTCATGCCAGCTTCCACCAAAGTCAATGATGCAAGCTCTTAGCATATCCTCAACAACTTGGTTAGTTCTCTCGGTCTGACCATCCGTTTGAGGATGAAAAGCAGTACTAAAGTTGAGCCTTGTTCCCAACGAATGTTGTAGTCCCTTCCAAAAATGAGAAGTAAAACGGGGATCTCTGTCAGACATGATTGAGACAGGAATTCCATGTATCCTGACTATCTCTTTGATATATAATGCAGCTAAGACATCAATTGACCATCGACTCTTGATTGTCAAGAAATGCGCCGATTTAGTCAATCGATCAATAATAACCCATATTCCATCATGTCCTCCTTTTGATTTGGATAAACCCATGATGAAATCCATACCAATGTCCTCCCACTTCCACTTAGGAATATCTAGAGGATGTAGTTTTTCAGCAGGCTTTTGGTGTTCTGCCTTGACCTGTTGGCATGTGAGACAGCGAGATACATAGTCTGCTATTTCTCTTTTCATATTAGGCCACCAAAAGTTCCTCTTTACATCTTGGTACATTTTGGTTGATCCCGGATGAATAGTGTACCTTGATCTGTGAGCTTCATCCAAGATCTTCTTCTTTAATTCCGGACATTCGGGTATACAAGTTCTACCTTTGAATAATAATCTTCCATCAGAAGTTAGTTGAAAATCAGATTGTCCTTCTAATCTGCCTTTGATTTCCACTATCATAGGATCATCATCCTGAAGCGCTTGTATCTCAGATAATAAATCTGAGTGTATGCTTACATGAGATAATGTGACAAATTTGGCTTCCTTGTCCAAGCTTATATTGAACTCGGAGAATTGTTCTAGCAACCTCCATTCCTGTATCATACAATTGGCTATCATTGCTCTCGGCTTTCGACTAAGGGCATCAGCAACATAATTACCCTTTCCGGGATGGTATTGTATATTGAAGTCGAAGTCCTTGAGATATTCTAGCCAGCGTCTTTGTCTCATGTTTAGCTCCTTTTGTGAAAATAGATATTTGAGACTTTTATGATCGGAGTATACAGTAAACTGCACTCCATATAAGTAGTGTCTCCATATCTTTAGGGCAAATACCACCGCGGCCAGTTCTAAGTCATGGACGGGGTAATTCTCCTCATGCTTCTTCAGTTGACGTGAAGAGTATGCTATGACCTTTCCTTGTTGCATTAGGACACACCCGAGGCCAATGCCAGAAGCATCAGTGTAGACCTCGAATTTCTCTCCTTCTATTGGTAGAGCTAACACCGGAGCTGTAGTGAGATGATCCTTGAGAGTTTGGAAACTTCTTTCACATTCCTCACTCCATTCATATCGGATCTCCTTACGAGTTAATCTTGTAAGTGGTACGGCGATCTTAGAGAAATCTTTGATGAATCGCCGATAATAGCCTGCAAGACCTAAGAAACTTCTGATCTCGCTTGCATTAGTGGGCCTTTCCCAATTTCTCACAGCTTCAACTTTTGACGGATCTACAGATAATCCGTCCTTTGATATGACATGACCGAGAAAAGCCACTTCTTCAAGCCAGAACTCGCATTTGCTGAGCTTAGCATATAGTTGATTTGTCCTCAAGATTTACAATGCAATCCTCAAATGCTCTTCATGTCCTTCCTTAGTCTTGGAATATATCAATATATCATCAATGAAGACTACTATGAATTGATCCAAGTAAGGCCTGAATATGCTATTCATTAACTGCATAAAGGCAGCAGGGGCATTTGTTAGTCCAAAAGGCATAACAACAAATTCATAATGGCCATACCTGCTTCTGAATGCGGTCTTATGAATGTCATCATCCTTGATTCTTAACTGATGATATCCCGACCTGAGATCAATCTTGGAAAAATATTTGGATCCTGAAATCTGATCAAATAACTCGTCGATTCTCGGCAGTGGATACTTGTTCTTGATAGTGAGATGATTCAACTGTCGATAGTCGATGCACAATCTCATGGATCCGTCCTTCTTCTTCACAAATAAGACTGGTGCTCCCCACGGGGAAGTACTTGGTCTAATAAACCCCTTTCGAATTAGTTCCATCAACTGCTCCTTCAACTCTTTGAGTTCCGCAGGGGACATTCTATAGGGTGCCTTTGAAACAGGACCAGCACCAGGGACTAAGTCAATGGTGAAGGCCACTTCTCTTTGAGGGGGTAATCCCGGCAAATCTTCCGGAAATACGTCTGAAAATTCTTGCACTACCTGAATGTCTTCTATCTTAGTGTCCTTCGTTTCCTTAACTGTGACAAATGCAAGGAAAGATACACATCCTTTCCTGACGAGCTTGCTTGCTCGAAGAGCCGAAATGAGAGGGGATTTGCTCCGACTCTTGGGGCGAGTAAAGACTAATTCTGGAAAACCTTTGAAAGCAATTTGGCTATTGCGGCAATCAACCGTTGCCTGGTATTTGGATAACCAGTCCGCTCCCAGTATAACATCATACTCCTTTAGATCGAGGCATATGAGGTCTATAGGTAAATTCCTACCTTGAACCATTACCTCACAGTTTTGGTAGTGATGAGTAATATCATTTTCGCTTCCAAGAGGAGTAGTTAGAACTATTTTTATCCATTCTGGTTCTAACGGTAACGGGTCGGCAAACTTCTTAGAAATAAAGGAATGTGATGCACCCGTATCAAATAAGACATAAGCACTTTTGGAACAAATTTTCAATGTACCTTCCACTAATCCGCCTTCTTCTTCAGGTTCGGTCTCCTGGATTGCATGAAGACGAGCATTCTTCATCACCGGGCGTTTACCATCACCGGCTTGGTCATTCATTAATGGACACTCGGGAATCCGATGCTCACGGCTTCCACAACGGAGACAAGCTCCTAATTTCCTCCAGCATTCTTCGGTCTTGTGACCAGCCTTGTCACAATGCTTACATACTGTATTAGAAGGTGTAGTGGTGATAGCGAAGGGCTTGGATTTCTTGATCTTGGAATCTTGAGAGGATGAACCTCCATTATTGGGCCTCTTCTTAAAGTTGGGTTTGAAAGAACCCGAACCTGTGACTTGCTCCTTCTTGTCTTTTTCACGGATCCTATCAGATAGTTCCGTGGCATCTTCAAGTAATTGAGCTCGGCGCACTATTTCAGAATAAACTTGGATGTCCATAGGCGCCAGTTGAGTAATATAGTGGGGCCTAAGCCCATTAAGAAATCTACGGGCTTTCATCTTCTCCGTGCTAATAAGATGCTTAGCATATCTAGACAACCTGGAGAACTGAGCTTCATAATCTGCTAATGATAAGGATCGTTGCTTTAATGCAGCGAATTCTGCAGCCTTCTTTTCTTGGACTCGGTCCGAGAAATATTTAGCATTGAAGTATTCCACAAATTCTTCCCATGTCACTTGAGTAGGATCGATGGTTGCTTCAATAGACTCCCACCATCATCTAGCATCTTTCTCTAACTGGAATGTAGCTAATAGAACTTTGTCCTGGTCCGTGCATTGCATGACACGGAATATGCGTTCGGTTTCCCGAACCCAATGCTCGGCATCGTCCGGATCAGTCGATCCCGTGAACTTCGGGGGATTCATGTTCTTAAAGGCTTGGTGTAAGCTTCCAGCTCGTGGAGTACCACCTTGTGCTACCTGTTGTAGCACTTGAGTCATCCCTTGAAGGGTACGCTGCATGTTACGCCATTGAGCACGTTCGGCAGCCATTATCCTACAATTACGATAGCTACGTTAGTATTATATCACTGTGATCTTATTAAAAGACTCATTGACTCTTAACCCTTGGTTCTACCCAATCTCACTTGGTTAAACGTTCAACTTATCCTTGGACTTGGGTTTTTCCTAGGACTTGAATACCTTAGGCTCTGATACCACAAAAACTGTCACGCCCCGAGCGCGGAAGATACCTGGAGACGCGTGACGAGTTTATATCAATCATGTCAATCAGAGTGGTCGTGTATTCGACACAAAGACAGAGATGCGCAAAATAGCAAGATAACCCAATCCTTTATTTCATAATGGATAGACTATTACAAATCCAATACTCTGTTTAACAAAAAGGAAAAGAATACATATTTGACTCAAGAAACTATAGAAAAGACTAGATGACACTTGAGCAGCTCTATCACTTTCACTCTTGACCAATCCCATCCGATTGACTTCCATCGTCGTCGGACTTACCTGAAAAGTATAAAGGGACAAACGGAATGAGCGAACGCTCAGTAGGAAATTATATCTCAAGTACTAGCAAGGGGTTTAAGTAATTACATCTTTCATGAATGCAATAAAGCTATGCATGCTCGCATAAAACGACAAGATAGAGAGAATGTAATATCAAGGAAATAAGATGAACTAATCATGAACTTTCAACAAGATAACAGGTGTATTCAAGATATTCAAGCAAGTACGTTTAACAAGTCATGTCAAGAACTTTGGCTATCATGTATCAAGCAAGTAAATTACCCTTTTTCGGGCCACGCAATTCATGTCAAGTCAAGTACGATTCAAGTACAAGATGTGTGTGGAATGTCCAATCAAGCAAGTCAAGTACTCGGTATAATGCCAGATACCTTATCATTTTAACTCCCATGGGCACAAGTACTTTCGGGTGCTCCTCCCAGGACCAGATCGGGCCCTATATACGCAGGCATTTATCATGTGTTTTGACACCCACTCTTGTTTATAGCCAACATAGAATTTCAATAATCAAGCTTGTAGACATGTATGACAACTTTGATAGAATAGAGTCCAAAATATGACAAAGGACATAGATTGGTGATAATAACGGTAATAATCACGATATCGCTAAAACTAGGTAGAATATGGTTCCTCTAACTTGGGTACCATGACAAGTCAATATGGACATTCTTTATATAGAATTGAGGTCCACATGAATAGTAAATCAAAGGTAAGATACCCTCATTCTTATCATAGAATTGAGGTTCACAAGAATGGCATGATATGGCATGATATCATCATCCCATTAAGAAATTTCTTATGATATACTCTTTGTATAATCATAAGGGCCGGTATCCCATGTTTCTTTAGATTGACATGGCATTAATTGTGTAATAGGTTTTTAGGGTACAACCAGCTCAGTCGGCCTTGAGGGAATCCAAGGCTACGAGGAGTCTTACAGAGGTCTCTATGACTAACTCGCTAGTCCAAAGGAACGGAATGTTCAATGGAGAGCTTGTATGTCAATGAGAGTTGAGTGTGATCGATGAAACAACATGAAACGTGGGACTATACTCACGGAGTGGAGAATAGTGCCGATATATATATATTATATAACATATGAAACCATCGGTTAACAGAAACAGTGAAAAATCAGTTTTACAGTAAAATAACGACTTAGGTCAAGTCGTTTCTCAGGTAATTAACGCCTAACAGAGGGGCGTTTATATATGTATCAATTTTGCAGAAATTTCAATAATTCAATAATTTATCTAAAACGCGCCCTGGGAAGGGGCGTTTCTTCATGATTTGACGACTATAACAGAAGGCGTCTTACTATTTATAATATTGGACAGGATAAAATAAATTTCAGGAATTATCAAAAACGCGCCCTGGACAGGGGCGTTACTATTTAATTCTATTTTTCAGAATAGATAAATTTCAGGATTTTAACTGATAAACGCCCTAGGAAGGGGCGTTACCCTTCAGATTCACGCCCTGATCTGGGGCGTTAACATATGGCAAACGACCTAGTCTAGGTCGTGAATTCAAGGAATTTACAATATTTCAGGAATAAAATTTCAAGAGACATGATACACGGTCATGACAGGAAAATTAGCAGAAATTTATAGGTAGAGTCATGCAAGATATTAGAATCGATATCTCATATTTAATGAATTTTTAAACAGGATCAATTATTAATTACATGCGATTTCCATGAAGGTAACGCCTGCGTGCAGGGCGTCAAATATGAAATTGACGACCTGGACAGGGTCGTTTCTTGTAAATTAGCGCCCTTTACAGGGGCGTTTCTTTCAATAATATTCCAGAAACGAAAATAAAACTGTATGCATGCCATGCTTATACATATATCTTGCGTTATTTTCATTTGGGCTACAATAACTTGAGAAAACCTACCTTATGATAATTCTGAAGATTGAACCGTGAAGGTTTCGGGAAGAGGATCGATGCTCTGTTTAAGATGGTAGCTACTGGCTGATGGCTTTGATGAAGAACCCTTGTTCTTCGGTTCTGTACTCCTACGGGAACAGAAGAAGAAACATTTATTAATTTCTTCACCTATCGGAACAGAGGAGATTAGAAGAACGTTACCTTGTTCTTCACTTAGGCTGCTGCGTCCTCAACCTGTAAGAGGAAAAGAGGATGAAGAACTATTAGTTCTTCATATAACTATATGAACTGCTATTACGTTCATAAGGAAAAGAAGAAGAAGAAGAAGATATGTTCTTCACGTACCTGTGCGGTTCGATCGTCCAAATTGGTTTAGGGTTTGTTCGATCAAGACTATTTATAGGATTTTGGACGTCCTGTTAAGGTTAGTGTTCTAGTGGAAGTAATGCTTCCAATATAGAGTCATTGCCCTATTAAATACTTACTGGATTAACATAATCCTTCCCTGGATAAGCTCCCATGTTGAACGGAATTCGGATGGAATTAACGACTTAGGTCAGGGCGTCGATTCCTGAATTGACGACCTTGTTCAGGTCGTTTATTAAGAAGCGCCTTGTGTAAGGGCGTTCCTTGTTTTGAAACACGCCCAAGATAGGGGCGTTTCTTGGCCTTACCATTTTTGGCGTTTAGAATTTGACGCCGTGTCGTCAGGGCGTCCCTTCTTGAATCACGCCTTTGCTAGAGGCGTTTATAATTTAAATAGCGCCTTTATCAGAGGCGTTATTTTATATTATTTTATTTATCTATTTATTTGATTTATTTTTAAAATATTTATTGTTATTAATATTTTATCAGGGTTGCTACATGACTGCTATTTCATCAGTGCCGTCGTCTGACTGACAATGGCATCGGACATCAGCTTGGCCGGGAAAAGGCTTCGGCCGGGTAGATGGTTGACGAACTTCGACATTGATCTTTCACTATTGGTCTGATCTTCTTTTCAATTCTGTTTCCACCCTTACTCATTTTCAAGGTGTCAACAGGTCTCCACCTCACCTGCATTCATAATCATCCATCATATCATATCATATCACATTCTATAAAAATAAAAAAAATTGCATCACATTAAGCATGCGTACAAGTGAGGCGGGGAAGTCACGGAACTCCCGTCGTAGCACTCGCAGCTCGTATGCGAGTGGGGCTCCAGTCACCACCGGTAGCCAACGACGTGCTAGAGGGAAGGGTCCCTCATCTCCAGGCCGTGGGTCAGCACGCCCCATCGGCATGTATAAATGGCTCCATATCTACACCCATGCATTGCATCAGTAGAGCATATGCATATAAAAGAGAAAAAAGAAAGAAAAAATGCATACCTGAAGGAAGGGTGAAAAGCCACTGACAATCGCCTCTCGACCTGTCCCTGTGGACAAGTCGGCCATCAAGTGCGCCAACAATGCTGCTCCCCAAGCATATCTGCCGACGCTCTCCAGGTCCTCGAGTATCCCCAGGAATCGGCAGTTGATCATGTCACCCTTCGTGCCGAGCAGCAACCTCCCGAGCATCAGGAATAAGAATCTCCTCAAGTCTCGATCTGCTCTCTCTCTCTCTCGACTGGGTCCTGGCAATAGACAGCCCTAGCCCCGTCAATCAGCCTCCGTGAGAACTGCTCCAGAGACTCCTTCAACCTCTGCCTAGAATCACCTAAGCCCATAGCCATGGTAAGGTCGGTGCGGTAGATGGTCCTACACTCGCTAGGTGTCTCGTAAACTGTCTCTAGACCAAGCAGTCTCTGCGTAAGCTCACTATAATCGGGTAGGGTGATCCCGCTCACCGCCTCTCCGTCTACCCTCAACCCGGTGATCCTAGTGACGTCCTCTAGGGTAGGAACCATGTGCCCCCATGGCATCAGAAAAGCCCTACTAGTCCTGTCCCATCTCTCTCTAAGCACCTGGATCAAGGGTAGGTCTGGTCTCACAGGCTCTATGCTAAAGAAGGGTCCGAACCCCATAGCATCTACCCTAGCCCTCTGGAACTCGGGGAGTCCGTAATAAGATGCTCAGACTTGGACCCAGGAAATCCACGTCCTCATCAACCCCTGCATGCAACAAAAATAAAATTTTTACTTAAGTTTTCATGTGGATTTTTGTTTAAGTTCATCTGCTGTTACATTTGTTCTCCGTTTTAATTGACGACCTACCCTAGGTCGTGGTTTAATCAAATGACACCCCTATGGGGAGCGTTGTTTTGAAGGAAATTTCCTAAAAATGTGAGGAATTTTAAGTTGACGCCCAGACCTGGGTCGTCATTTGTTTAAGTAATGCCACTGAGGAAGGCGCTGTTTAAAAAGCATTTTTTTTATCCTAAATTACAATTCTGGAAAATGTTGAATTGACGACCACACCTGTGGTCGTTGCTTAATGAATTGACGCCCCGGTGGGGGGCATTGTTTTTATGGGGTTTTCAAACTCATTAACATACGAAATAACATAAACAGAGGCACATAGGTTTTAAATAAATGAAATGGCATGGAAATTAACAGCAAGATGGATAAACATGATAAATTTTAAAATGACGACATGCTGCAGGGCGTGACTTCATGCATTAATCATTTTCAGAAAATAAATTAATTGGAATTGACGACTCAGGTTGGGTCGTGGTTTTAATTGACGACACCCCTGGGGGCGTCATTTGTCTGAGTCACTGTTTTTTTTTTCAACCGAGGGCTATGGAAATGATGGAAAATGGAAATAAAATAAAAATAAAATTAAAAATTGAGAGTTTGGGGGCCTACCTTGTGTCGTTCAGGCACGATCAACCCTTCATGGAGAGGTTGTCTTGGCTGCCGTGGCCGCCGCGGTTGGCCGGGTCGAGGAACAGCCGCCGCCGCCATCGGCAGTTGTTCTCCTTCTTCTTCTTCATCTCCTCCTTCTTCATCTCCTTCTTCTTCCTCATCATCATCATCTTCGTCTTCTCCATCATCACCATCGTCTTCATCTTCTTCTTCTCCATCGTCTCCGTCTTCCTCGTTGACAATTTCCCCTTCTTCTACGCCGTGCTCCGCCGCCGGTGCGTCCTCGGCCGCCGCGGGAGGAAGCTCCTCCACGGCGTGTTCATCTTCCAAGTCCAGCACATCTGGGGCATTCACCCTCTGCCGCTTGTGAGCACCTCCAGCCATGGGTTCGAGAAGAGAGAGAGTAGAGAGGAGATAGAGAGAGGTGGATAGAAAGAGGGGGGGCTCGATTAGGGTTTGTGATAGAAAGGAGAAGAAAGCAGACGAAGGAAGGAGAAGGAGGAAAAGGGGCTTTAACGGTCGAAAAGAATTGATGCCCGGGGGACGGTCGTCGTTATAATAATTGACGAAAGATGTAATTTCAATATTTAACGCCCCAAGCGTAGGCGTCATTTGATCTTGCATGGGAATTTGTAACCGACGTCAGGCGCATTAAATGGGAAAGTGATTGATGTGATCGATCGTCATTATTACTTTTCAAATTGACGACACTGCATGCAGGCGTCTGTTTCTTAATACACGACATATGTGAAGGCATTATTTATATGAGATTAAGGAATTATTTTGAAAATAATTTAAAAAATTTGAACCGATTAACGCCGTATTTGGAGACGCGAATTAATAAATGCCTGTTTCCGAGGGCGTCAATTGCGATTTTTGAATTGTTTTAAGGATTTGATGTAATGACAATTGATGACATCATCTGAGGCGTGGTTTAAGAAATTGACGTCCTTCATGAAGGCGCTGCTCAGGATAGAGAACCCGTAGCTCAGTTTTTCAGACAGAATTACATGAATTGGGAGATATGATCATATCAACTCATTGTCTTGGCTCAAATAAGGAGAAAGAATTTTTATTTCATTAGGGAAAAATCATTGATACATTTAGTGAGCCCTCGTAGGCCATATCTTCTAAGTGCCAGTACATAAGATTTGCATTTGTCTTCTTCTTCTTCTACATATGTCTTGGACTTTTGGAGTAGTCCAACCTTCCATTGAGCCATTATTGTCTTGACTTCTTCTTGATCTCCACTTGAGCATAGTTCCCTTCTTTTGAGTGGAGGTAGATGAGAAGGTTCTTCAAGGATGTGCCGAGGTAGCCTGAGCTGTGGGAGGCACCGGTGTGCATTGTAGAGGACGAAGTCGCTCCCGCCGATCAATCGAAGCTCTATGCCGGAGGAGAGTCTTGAGCGGAGTTCTTGGGTCTTGAGGAACCTCGGTGTGCAAGTAAAACCACTCTTAGGCATGGTCTTGAAATAGTCTCTCCAATCTCCTCTTTTCTTTAGCTTAGGAACCCAATTGATTACTCTCTCACATAAGCCCAAAGAATCCGTCATGTATCGGAGAGGACTTTTGGAAAAGATTTTGGAGGCCGCTTGGGTTGCTTGGCAAGGATCAAATTTGAAGTGGAGATCTACCCAACAAGATAGAAGAAGCATAGACCCGTGGAGGGGCCGTCCAAGGAAGCCGAAGTAAGCCCATTGTATAGGTTGGCTAGTACCGCCGGACCTATTCTTTTTCCCTCCCACATGCTAGCAATAGAACTCAAGTGGTGTTCTTCTAGATAGTCTTCTATTGAAGGGAAGAGTAGAGCTCCCGCTATGCATATAACAAACCCCTTCATTACTCTCTCCAATAAGCCTTCATCTTCTTGGGCCTTGTCCATGTTCTTGAACACCCATGAGGCTAGTTTCAAAAGGTTGATTCCTTTATGGGCTTTAATTTGATTCACTAAATTTGGGCTTTGAATAAGCCTAGTGAGTATGTCATGAGCTTTTATTGGTTTGGTCATGTGAGCCATCTTTGATTCCTCTCCTTGCTTCATCTTTCTTAGCCCTAGGAGTGTCTCTACTTCTTCTAGGAGTATGGTAGCTTCAAAGGTTGGAAAGAGGAAAGTGTGGGTATGAGGGTGCCATAGTTCTATGAGAGCTCCGATTGAGGCCCAATCTAGGTGAATATCATTGTAATGGGTAGCATGGGTTATGAGGCCAAGAAGGTGCCATCTAGAGAGAAAAGATTTCATGTCTAAGGAGAGTTTAGAAAGAAGTAAAGGAAGCCATTTAATCTTCAAAAATCTCCTTGGTCCTGGGATATTTGGGTAATCCTGAAAGGAAAAGAAAGGAAGAAAGAAGAAGAATGTAATCAGGATTTTTGAAAAAGGAAGAAAGGAAGAAAAGAAACGAAAGCTTTTAATAATCAAAATACTTACTTGGTCTTTGGCAATTCTCCCACTGATATGGGCAGGAACTTCACAGATCCTGGGAAAACTCATCTTAGGCTTTTTAGAAAGCCTTTGCATCTGCATCATCATGTTCATCTTTCTTCTGCTAGCTCTGCTGTTCTTCTTCGGTGATCTGTTTGCTTAATAATTTTGATGTGCTTATAAGACAAACAGTTGCCCTTTTTATAATGTTTTGAACGCTAACAAGTATCACGGTTTGTGTCTGAACGGAACGAGTTGCTGGAAGCTCAATTCCGAGCAGGAAACGAAAACAGTTAATTGATGACGTGCCCATTATCGTCATTTCTTTAATTGACGACACATTCAAGGTCGTTATTTAAGTAATGCCTCTATGGAGGGCGTCATTTGCGTTCCAACTCCTAATCGAGCATTCAATGTAATTAACGCCCCAATGACCGTCGTCATTTCTTGTTTTGACGTCGCTTCTCAGGGTCGTCATTTCTACAGCATTTTGCTTATTCATGAACTTAAGTGCTGTTATATCTTGATGGAATTATTTATATTGAGCACTTATGATCATATTTTGAGCTGATAATTCTTTTGATAAGCTAATGAGCTTTGAAGTGCAGAAGTGTAGGTTATGCAAGTCTGGAAATGCTCGGATTATTCTATTGGTAACATCGCTTCACTCTTGTATCTCTCCTGTATGCATTGTTACTATATGGTACTCTACTCTATTATAGTATATCAAGGACCTTGTGGTTCTGATGAACTTAGAATTTGAGTTCCCCTTCATCAAAAATAATGATAGTTCCAGGGGAGTCTTGATCACACGGATAGGCCATTAAGTCATCTAAGGTTTGGGACGATGGTTCCACTTTCTGAGTTGATGCGTGGACAAACGGGCTTCGGCTTAGTGTTAGCTTAGAGATCTGGATTCTTGACCAAGTCTAGATGGTTTAGTAATATTATCCTTGGTTATTTTCTATTTTTAGTTTGTTTTAATTTTTCTTTTAGCCCAGCATGCATCATGTAGGACTTTGAGCTTAATGATGAAAAATCTTCATATTACGCCAATAATGAAGGTCGCTCGCTCTTAATTGAGTTGACATGAGATATTCCAGTCCAAATCAAGTACTTTATTCTCCTTGAAGTCGCTCAGGCTGGTTCCTTGAAAGTATTCGTTCGCTGGGTCTTTATCTCAATTCATTTTGTTTTCTACAAATACACCTTGGTTGTAGCACGTCCACATTGGCTGGTAACCGCTCTCCAATGGTGCCTTTCCTTCCGTGCCCCCACGCACATTTAGTTCATTTCGTTTAGTTCCTTCGGTCCAGCTGATCAATGCTTTCTTGTAATCATCCAGAGTTGTTTCATTCAGCGTTTTGGAAAGATTTCCAATGCTTAGTGTCGAAGGCGTGTCACATCACACCTTGGCATCTACTTATCAGTTCGTTCCACTTCATTTCGCTTGTTTCGCTTTCGCTTCATTCCGTCTCACTCCCTTGCAAAGCAGACGCCAAGGCGGGGTAGCTATAGACACGTTAAAATCGATGCTATGTTGAATAAATCTCATATCACAATGTGACGCCCCAAAGTGTACTTCAATATTGGCTTAATGTGAAGTTTTTCTATTTTTATGTGGTTTCTTGGCATTTTTCTTTGATAAATGGAATTAACGCCTTGACGAGGGGCGTCATTTAATTGACAGCCAAGCTAGGGGCGTGTTTCATTGAATGGACGACTACGCTTAGAGGCGTTGATTTCTGCATTTTTACGAATCCTAACCAAAATAAAAATCAAAGAATTGACGTCCCGATGAAGGGCGCTTATTATTTAACGCCCATATCAGAAGGCGTCATTTCAGAATTTTTAATAAGGAAAGTCATTTGTTGCCATAATTAAATCCAGGAATTGACGACTGAGTGCACGTCGTCATTTTAATTAACGCATTTGGTGATGTCGTCATTTTTAATTGACGCCCTTTGAGAGGTCGTCATTTCTATGTCCGTCTCCCCTTCGCCTGCTTATTTCCAGTAATGATCCTTCCCCCATTTTACACATTGTGTTTGATTGGGAAGAGGGTTTCTTATTGGAGATCCATTACCTTGTTTTAATCCTATTATTACAAGAATTTTGGACTATAAATACCCCTAATGATCTTCTCTCGCGCGTGTGAAAGGGCAATGCAATAACAATACGATAACAAAGAAGAGCCATCGTGAGAGCTAACAGAGAGAAGAGAGTTTTGTTTTTGCAGGTTTCGCTTCGAGTAACTCTTCTTCCTACTGGTGTTGATCCTTCTTCCACGGTCTTCAGCTGCTGCATCAACAACCCCTTTGTTCCTTTTTTTTCTCCCAGTACTGCTGCACGCACAGCAGAGAGGAGATCTTGCTTTAAATTTCTTTTCTCTTGTTAGCATTCATCATCATCATCATCTTATTCTTTCTAGCTATTCTGCTAGAAAACGTTGCCACTTTCACATCATACACCTTGCTTTGCATATTTTGCATTCATATCTTCCATACCCTTTGTTACTCCTCTTAAGGGGTTTTAAAAAAACAAAACACACAAGGTGTGTTTATGCTTCATTTGATCAATTTCTTAGTTTTAGAGTATTGATACTACACCTTTTGACTAATCCACTCCTTCGTCTTGTGTGTTCTTACAAGGGTAATCAAAGCTAAGAACCCCATTCATCGGCCGGCCGGTAGAAGGAGGAAGGAAAAGTCCACAATCTCACCCGCTCAATACAAGGTACATGCGATCACTTTTATTTTCTTGAGGTAACCCCTCTGGCGATCACTTTTCCCCTTAGCATCTTCGCATGCTCCCCTTTTTCTCCCCTTTCCCTTTCTTTTTCCTTTTTTTTATTATTCTTCTTAGTTTTCTCTTAAGTGGATTTTCCATAATCTACTAATAGATTTGCCCCTCTTTTTTCAAATACAAAAAGATTGCAGCGGAATAAAAGCACCTACCAAGAAATGCAAGAACCTAAAACACAAGATGTAGGGATGAAGATGAGCAACGAGCCTAGGCAAGCATCTAGCGTAAGGCAAACACACAACCAAACCACTTGGACAAGGATTTTTAAGGTGGTTCAGACTCAAACCCGAGTCCTACGTCCACCCCTCACTCAATCCAAGTGAGGCTTCCCTAGTGCTACAGCACTAAACCGCTGATACACAGCTTACGGCACACAAGGCCAACCACAGATCAAAGACACCCTCTATTTGTCTTCCTATAGAACCAGGTAGGGACTGAACACCTAGACGAGAGTACACCTTCGTCTGTCTTCCTCTAATAATCGGTAGGGACGGTTCACAGTTTGTCAAGAACAAATAGAAAAAGAACAATGGAAAAACTTCAGACAGAGTGAGTGAAACTCAGGCAAAGAGAGAAAGTTTCTGTCTGAGAGATGGAGGGCTCGGTCTGCTACTTTCAGAACACTTGCTTCCTTCATGATGACTTTTCTTTGCAGGACAAGAAGCACAATGAAGAGGAGCTGCGGTTCAGCTTCTGATCTTCAATAGATGGCCTTGGGCTTTTCTCCTTCTTCTTCTTTTCTCCAAGGGATGCCAACAGCAATAGCAGTAGTAGCTTCTGCAGTACCTTTGTATTCCGATCACATACCTTCTTAAGGCACACCTCTGACTGTCTTCCTCATTGGCTCTGGTCACTTTTTGCTCTATGTACCATTCTAGGACCATATCTCATTAGTTGATAGCAGAAAGGTGGTCCTCACAAGAGTCATGTCCCAGGTATGGACACTGACATGGCTTCCTCCAAAAAGGTGTTTAGGTAGGGTAATGATGACAAACATGGGAACTTCCTCCTGA
The DNA here is from genome assembly GCA_022559845.1 of Amorphophallus konjac. Classification (NCBI taxonomy): domain Eukaryota; kingdom Viridiplantae; phylum Streptophyta; class Magnoliopsida; order Alismatales; family Araceae; genus Amorphophallus; species Amorphophallus konjac. The sequence goes on from CM040126.1 coordinate 361,857,630, forward strand.
CCTCAAAATCCATGTTGCTTGCGGTTTACGGTTCTATTTTAAATCTCTAGAAATCCTCAGAACCGTTGCAGGTAGAGTAGAGAAAAGAGATAGAGATCTTCAATGGAGTTGACGTAGCAATGTGCGAGCATTCACCTTTTCCCAACTCGGCACAGTCATACTCTCTCTTCTCTTCTCTGCAGTCCCTCTACTTGCCTTCTCTGCTCCCTTCTGCTTGCCCTCTCTATTGCCTTCTGTTATGGTGGCTCGGACTGCTATAGTGCTCGAACTTCTTCAGAAGCTCGGACTGCTATAGTAGCTCGGCTTGCTACAGTAGCTAGGACTGCTATAGTTTCCGGGCTTCTCTAGAAGCTCGGTCTTCTTCAGAAGCTTGGACTGCTACAGTAGTTCGGCCTTCTCCAACTTTAGCTCGGACTGCTACAGTACTCGGGCTTCTTCAGAAGCTCGGATTGCTACAGTAGCTCGGCCTTCTCCAACTTTAGCTCAGCCTGCTACAGTTGCTCGGCCTGCTATAGTGCTCGGACTTCTTCAGAAGCTCGGATTGCTATAGTGCTCGGGCTGCTACAGTGCTCGGAGTGCTACAGTAGCTCGGCCTTTAGGACTGGCTCACTGCATTGATGCCATGAGTGTGGCAGAAGCCAGACAGAACCTTGTTAAAAAGGTGTCGACTCTGGGTGTCGACATTCTTCCTCTGGTTGTCCCCAGACAGAACCTTGATAATTAAGAGTTGACTCTTGGTGTCGACTCTTTTCCTCTAGAGGTCAGAAGTCTGCTGATCTTGAGAAACTTGATGTTCTGACTTCAGGGAAAATTTTCATATGTACTTAGCTTCACACCAGTCATTAGAATTCTTGACAATGAATTGAATTGATGTATCTTAGGCATGTTCATTGGGCTTCATCTCTTATAATTTTTGGTATAGCATTGGCATCATCAACAATTAAGAAATTAGAATGTTAATGACTCAGTGTTAGACATCATCAAAATAACAGGGACACAACAAGCCAGTACGTCAGAAAGGCTGCACAGTGCATCATTGGATCTACCCCTGTTGGGTTAGCACCACTCCGGCGCCCCTTTGACATCGGGAGTTTCACCTCTGCCCTACTCTTGCTGCGTTTCTTTCGGGCTACGGCGGCGTCTACGCAGTGGAAGTTGTCATATTTGGTCGGTCCATCAAAGAAATACTTTAGCCATAGGCTCAGATGGACCCTCGTGCGGTCACCACGGGGAGGCTGCTTCCCGCCATGTGATGATTGATACAGCTCCCGGTATGCCTTCATGAGATACCGGTAAGAATAGCCGAGCGCATAAATGCCATCCCCATCGGTTGCATCTTTGATCAGATCAGGGAGGCACACTTCCTCGTACGGCTCCCCGTCTATTGGCAAGCCACTCAGCTGGTGAGGACTCCATAGGTCCAATGAAGTCTCACCTTCCGCAGTATAGAATGTGTTCAGCTTGGTGTTAAAGACCTCGGTCATCCCACAGCAGAGGCCCTTGGAGATTGGATAGCTGTACCGGGAGGCATAGACGCTGTGGTAGACGCCAGCTTGAATAAGCAGGGCAGCATAATTGAACAGCACGTACTCGGTGAACCCCACCGCCCCCTCCCGAAAGGTGTGCGCATCTTGGACCTTGAGCTCAGCAAACCAGCCCAACGCCAGCTCATGCTTGAAGCAGACCGCCAGGCAGTCCAGAAGGTAGGGCTCCTCCCGATACCCCCACTTCAACGGCGCCAGAAATAAACCAAAGCGGGGTTGCTCCTTGTGCACCCGCCTCGCTGCATTGTCCAAACGGGCAGGAGTAAATTCTGGTGCCCGTACCAACTTATCCTCCGCTGGCATCAACGCCTCCAGCCCTAGCACGGGATTCCATTCCCTCGGCTCTCCCACCAGATACATCGGCACACTCCGGTGGACGCTGTACAGCAGACTGTCCCGGGATTGTAAGATTGCACGTTCGGCACCGCGCACAGCTCAGAAGTCTCTCCTGTCCCGACAACAAAGTTGCTTCGGAAAGTGAAGAAGGTGTTTGTCCTTGGGATGATCCCTCCGGTAGTCGCCATCCCGATCTAATGTAAAGCCGTTGTCGGTCAAGGCAACATGGCTGAACTCTATAGTGCTGGTTTCAGAGTCTAAGGATTCGGCTAGTGAAGCCACCTCGGCATGTTCACGGTCAAGATCCTCCACGTTATGCCATGTAACTGCAGGAACTGCCAGTGACGGAGGAGACATGGCACTAGCGGCGACTGAGGTAGAAGAACCACTCGGGGCAGCCATCTCTCTGCGAGGTGCAAAAGATTTGAAATCAGGGCAAACCACAAGCAAAAGAAAAGGGGGAAGAAGACTAGGAGGAGCCACACTAAAAATAAAATGAATAGAATGCTGATAAATTTTTGACAAAATTTCAGCAGAGTCTCCCGTAGGCCGGGGGCATAAAGGGAAGACACGGGTGCTCGTCCACAAGGAGTGACGGCTCCAACAAAAATCGCGGTGTGCACAGAAGGTAGCACCGGATGCTCCTCCATTTTCTGGTCAAGCTGGGCTTCCTTCACTGCCACACTCCCCTTGGTGCTCTACCCGGCACACCCGCCTTGCCCTCTACCCGACACACCCCCTGGGTGCTCCCCCCGGCACACTAGCCCATGCCCTCGTCCGGCGCACCCCCTGGGTGCCTACCCATAACGCTTCAGGCGCCACTCGTCCGGCACACTCCCCGTGCCTTTACCCGGCACACCCGGGACGCCCAGTCACCCGGCACGCTCGATGCCTCCCTCATCCGGCACACCCTATGCCACCCCGCTCTGGCACACACCGTGCCACCCCACTCCGGCACACCCCATGCCATCGCCACCGGCACACCCTGTGCCCTTTGCCACTAGCACACACCGTGCCCCCGTACCCGGCACACACCGTGCCCCAGTCTGCGGCACGTTCCGGCCCTTCCACCGACGCGGCCTTGACTGCCTCCACCCCACGTCGGAGGAGGAGAACAAGAGAAGAAGGAAAGAAGAAGAAGCAGAAGAGAAGAAGAAGGGAGGAAAGGGAAGAGAAGAAGGAGGAAGCGGAAGAGAGGAGCCTAGGGCTCTGTCGCCCTCTGAGCGAAAGAGAGAGGGAGAAGAAGAACGAAGAAGGAGAACGAGAAGAGAAGAAGAAGCAGTAGAGAAGAAGAAGGGGAGAAGAGAGAGGGGCACGATGGCCTCCTCACCCCGGCGAGAGCGGCGGCGGCATTCGATGGCGGATGAAGAAGAACGATGACGGCAGGGGTAGCCGAAGAGCTGAAGAGAGAGAAAAGAGAGGGAGAGCTTTTTTTGAAAATGAGAGAGGGGGTGGCTCGAGCAAGACACCCCCGCCTCTCTTTTATAGGGGCTTCAAAAAAGGGACGAAAAGAAAAAAAAAGAAGAAGAAGGACGAAGACAAAAAAAAGAAGAAGAAGAAAGAATGAAAAAGAAGAAAAGAAGACGAAAGGGGAGGGAGGAAGAGAAAAGGAAATAGAACAAAAAGAAGGAAAATAAAAAGGAAAAGAGAAAAAGAAAAAAAGAGAAAAAAAGAGAAAGAAAAGAAAAAATATAAAATAATAATAATATAGACATAATATATATATTTAATAATATGATATATATATATGGGTATATACATAATAATGTATGTTCGTTGTGCAATATGCACACGACCACAGATAATGAGACCGAGGCAGTATTGTCATCCTCCTCGAACGTAGAAGCCTCAGAAGCAGATCCCCGAAGACAAGTGCACCCATGCGCACCGCCTGGCTCATCCTTCGCCCGCGCTACCCGTGGGTGGGGACATTTGTGGACATATAAAATTATGCGTCCTTACATCCTACCTAGGTCCCGCATTGACGTCAGAGCTAAAGAGAGAACACTCGGAGAAGCTGGCTACCCAGGGCTCCGGAGAATACTACCGTCCGACAAATCCTCACATTTGCAATGCATTAAATGACAAAGAAAACACATGATACCCTCCTGAATTTATACATTGCTATGAATCCAACTTCAGGTCCCTGGCGGTGAAGGATGTCCCAAAGAAATTCACAGTTCTGAGTTCCTGAAAAAGAGATCAACGCCTTCCACGGCACACACCCTGAAGTGCCTCTAACGACACACTCGTTAAAGCCTTCAACGGTACACCTAAATGGCCCCAGTGGCACACTTCTTAAAAAAGGGGGCCCCCAACGGCACACTCCTGAAATGCCCCAGCGGCATACCCACCTCAACAGACCATATATATATATATATATATATATATATATATATATATATATATATATATATATATATATACAACGATGGGGACCTACCCTAATTATTGACCACATATATATAGTTGACTACCTACGTACGTACCTTTCCTGGGTCAAACTGCGTACACCAAGCAAGTTCCCTCTTGCAGCGGGGGTTGCAGTGGTGAGGGGGACAAGACTTTCCTGGTATGGCGTCAGATTGGAGAGTCAGTTCTTGAGATTCTTGGACCCATCGGACTCATGGAGCTGGGATCTTAAGGTCAACACTCAACAGTGCTGGATTTGTCTGAAACCCTGGCTGGGGTAACTCTAACGTAGTAACGTGTGACCACGCAAATACTTCATCTCTATAGTTGATTACGTATTAATTACAAACCCAACATGAAACACTAAACCCAACATAAATGGGATCATTGGGAATAACAATATCTTAATTAATAAACCTCCTCCACCACGCGATCGAAAAAAAAAGATGTAAAGAAGAATAAATAACACACTCTTCTGAAGAGAAAACAAGACGAGGGTTCAGCAGCTGTGGCCAACTTTTTAACCAGAATAGATTGAGTTTTAAAAGTGTTTTTTTTATGAATTCTGTAAACATAATTATTACACTAACTCAATGCTTTTTTATATATTAGTTGGAAGCAAACAGTCGCTTTTACTTTCAACATGGAAATTGAATATGAAGCACAGTAAATATAAATACTTTTGAGCAGTTAAATTAGTAGTTTAACCTTTCTTAATAACTCTTGTTTTACCTCAATTTATGCTCCAACTAGGAGCTTTTGGATGGAAGCCACAAAAAGTACAAATGGCTCCAAACCCCTTTTCCTTCACCTAAATAATTTGGCTCAAACGTATAAATATAGAAAGGTGCTTCCAATTAAAAGGACCTTCAAACACAACCCAAGGCATACTTGGCAAAGCTTATATATATTTGTGAATGTTTTTACGAATCTATAATTCTTATATAGTGTTTAGAGGGAAAAAAACATTAGTAGTTTGAGATTTTGGTTTCTGATTTGAAAATTTTAAATTAGAACTTCTTCCATCTGCAGGCACAAAATTAAAATATTAACATATATATAGTCGATGAATTTTATTATTTGAAGTTAGATTAATCGCTTCCATATGATGTTTTTTAATAATGAAATAGAAATTATAAGAGATTTGTTAAACTAGAACTTTCACCAAACACACACCCTTCAACCCATACCTTTTAGTCCGAAAGCCTCCTTATCGGCTATGACCACGTCAACGTGTGAAGAGTAACACTTACTTCACCCCCACCCCCCTAATTACACCCCCGTGGGGATGCAGTGATTTTTTTCTTTTTAAATTTTCAAAAGTGGGGCTCATCCTTTTTATCTTACCGTGTAAATCAATCTTGACATCGCGGGAGCTAAACAAATAAAAAAAATAACAGAGTGTTTGAATAATAATTTTTACTATATATATTTACACATCACATTTTTTTGAGTTTTGTTAGAACTTAGGTAGAAGGTGTTATGTAAGACAAGTTAGAGAGGGATGGATCTCACCTTCCAAATTTTTCAGAAACTAACCCGCTGGGGTGTAATTAATTAGGGGGAGGGGTGTGCAACAATTATTGCTCGTGTGTAAAAGCAGGCGTATCGTTGCACCTGAGCATACTCATGTTTTTTAATTATTCTCTAACAAAGTAACGTACGCTTCACATTATACAATCATTACAAGCGTTGATTAAAAGGTGGTTTATTTTGACACACCAGATGCAAGAAAATACATACCGTAAAAAAGTTTATATTTTATGTCTCAGACAAATGCAATATTTTATGGTGAAATGAAGATCCCTGGACATTAGAGCTCGGGTGAGGACCTTTAGTAGCAAGCTTTATGTAAATATGAAAATCGAAAATCTTGAAGGGCTTGAAACATGGTTGGGTCAATGGTAGGGGGTTGGGAATGGTGACAAGAATAACCAGGCTCTGATTCCCTCGATCCTTCTCAGGTGTTGGATTAATTAGGAGATGTTAGTTATTTAGAAGGAAGAACGTTAAGCCTACAAAGTTTTTCAGGAAAAAATCTCAACCTTAACCTTACAATGCACGTTAAAAATTCGAAGGTTTGAAATTGTAAAAGAAAGGCGAAGAAGAATGAGTATCAAATTTGTAGATGGATCATTATATGTTTGACGTAGAAATTAAGAATAACTCTTAACTAAGTCTTCCTCAAATATCAAAAAAATTATTGACAAGAATCGTAAACCAAATCAGCTATGTATTGACCCCATGTGTTAAGAAAATACACACATGACAATATCAACCAAGTGTTGGTACTCCAGTATGAAGTTGTGAAATCACCTATGAAATTATTGACCTTTTATCACAAGTATTGTTTACGAATTTGCTGTTGGGAAAATTGGCCTTATTCCTATCCGTGTGAACGACTGAGGATGAACTCGGCAACCACACAAGCACAAAATATAGAATTGCAAAAATAAAATACAACAGAGATGACGTACACGATTTTATGTAAAAATCTTCAAACTGAGAAAAATAATTGGTCAAATCCAATCCACTATAATAAAATAAAATAATACACTGACTTTACTCTCAGACTACAAAATGAGAATTACAAACTCCCCATAAGTACGGAGACCACACACCTGAGACCCCAATGACAAACTCTGGGGTTGATATCCGAGACGAGAACCTCGAGGAAAGAGATACTCGAGGAAACCCGGAGATGCCGCAGACCTTCTCCCTTCTTCTTCCTCCTCTTCTCCTCTCCCTCACTGGTGTGCGCAAGAGACTTCTTTCTTGTCACCTTCGTGTTTCTGGTTCCTTGCATGCATGGGTTCTCCACCCTTTTATATGGAGAAAGCCTTCATAATAACCACAAACACCCACCTATGAGGTGTACGGAGGAGAGTTGATTTAGAAATCACCTTCTCTCTTTCTTGATATTGGCCTCTCATGAGGCTTGACCGATTCTAACAATCTCCCCTTCCAGCCTTATGAGAGGGACTCTACCTTACTGTAACATCCTGCTCAAATAGCAATCATCCCTATCAATCTCTTGCACAGATTGTGCTTTTCTTTTGGTAGGATCTTTGTCATCATATCTGATAGATTTTTCTCTGTGTGGATCTTCTCCAACTGTAACAGCTTCTTCTCAAGAACATCTTGGATCCAGTGATACTGAACATCAACATGCTTTGTTCTGGAATAATAAGCTGCATTCTTTGCTAAGTGTATAGCACTTTGGCTATCACAATGTAACATATAAGCCTCCTGTGTAAGGCCTATATCTTGGAGAAAATTCTTCATCCATAACATCTCCTTGCATGCCTCTGTAGTTGCATTGTATTCTGCTTCTGTAGTTGACAGAGCAACACACTTCTGCAACCTGGACTGCCATGACACAACTTCCTCTGCAAAAGTAAACACATAACCAGATATGGACTTTCTAGAGTCCAAATCTCCTGCCATGTCTGCATCTATAAATACTTCTATTTTTGACTTAGAATCACCAAAACATAAACAATGGTTTGATGTGCCCCTGAGATACCTCATAATCCACTTCACTACTTCCCAGTGTTCTTTACCTAGATTAGACAAGTATCTACTCACTAAGCCAACTGCATAAGCCAAGTCTGGACGTGTACATACCATGACATACATGAGACTCCCCACTGCTGAGGCATATGGTATCTTCTCCATACTCTTCTGCTCCTCTACAGAAGATGGACACTGCTCACTGCTTAACTTGTAGTGACCTGCAAGTGGAGTGCTAACTGGCTTGGCATTTTTCATGTTGAACTTATCAAGCACTTTTTCAACATATTTTTCTTGTGACAACCACAATTTCTTGGCCCTCCTGTCACGAGTGATTCTCATGCCCAGTATTTGTTGTGCAGGTCCCAAGTCCTTTATATCAAAGAACTTACCCATATCATTCTTCAACCTACCATTCATGTGAATGTCTTGCCCAATAATCAACATATCATCTACATATAACAGAAGGATAACAAAGTTACCTTCAGAAATTTTTTTGACATAAACATAATGATCTGCCACTGACCTTTGGTACCCTTGATCCACCATAAATGAATCAAATTTTCAATACCATTGTCTTGGAGTCTGTTTCAGTCCATACAAGCTCTTTTTCAATCTGCAAACCATGTGTTCTTTTCTAGCAACTTTAAATCCTTCTGGTTGTGCCATGTAGATTTCTTCCTCCAAATCACCGTGAAGGAATGTAGTCTTGACGTCTAACTGTTCTAGCTCTAAGTCTAGACATACCACCAAGCCCAATATCACTCTTATAGATGACATTTTTACTACAGGAGAAAAGATTTCATCAAAGTCAATACCTTTCTTTTGCCTGTAGCCCTTCACCACTAATCTGGCTTTGTATCTTACTTGTCCTTGTCCTTCATTCTTTAACTTGTAAACCCACTTGTTTTGCAGTACCCTTTTACCTTTTGGTAACTCTACCAAATCATAAGTGTGATTTTTATACAAGGAATCTAACTCTTCTTGCATTGCCTGCATCCACCTATCCTTGCGCATATCACCCTGCACCTCTGCAAAACATTATGGTTCACCATAGTCAGTAAGCATAACATATTCATTAGAAGGATACTTGGTAGAAGGAATTCGGATCCTTTTTCCTCTCCCATACAACTCTTCAGTTGGCTCTGCTTGAGAGGGCTGCTCCCCCTCTAGATCTTGTCCCTGGTCAACATGATCTTCCATGAGAAAGTCACCTGACTGTTGCTCTTCTACCTCTGAGTATGTTTCCTCAGCTTCTTTATCAGCCTCGTCTTGCTCATCAGGCTGTTCTTGAGGTTCTGTTACCACAAGCATGGGAAAATCACCTACAGTAACCTCTGGCTCTGAAGACTTCTCTAAGTCTTCAATTGTCTGATCCTCCCTGAAGATAACATCACGGGTCCTACGGATTGTTTCCACCTTTGGATCCCAGAGTCTGTAACCAAACTCATCATTGGCATATCCAAGAAATATAAGTGGCACTGCTTTATCATCTAACTTTGATCTTTGCTCTTTAGGCACATGCATAAATGCCTTGCAGCCAAATACCCTTAATTAGATGATCATAGGACACCTCTTTTCCTGAACAAACTCTCTCTAGAATGTCTCCATCCAGTGGCACTGAAGAAGACCGATTGATCTGATACACTGCAGTATGCATTGCCTCACCCCAAAAGGATTTCAGCAGTTTGGAATTGGAGAGCATACTCCTGATTCTCTCCACAATGGTAATGTTGACCCTTTTTGTAACTCCATTTTGTTGTGGAGTATAGGGAACAATCTTTTTATGCCGAATCCCATGCTTCATACAGTACTTCTTAAATGACCAAGCCCTGTATTCACCACCACTGTCTGTGCATAGCATTTTCAAATATTTTCCTATTTCATGTTCAACAACAACATGAAACACTTTGAAAATCTTACTGACTTCACTTTTACTTTTCATTGTAAATGCCCACACTTTCCTTGATGCATCATCAATGAATATAACAAAATAAGAAGCATCACCTTTTGAAGTTATATTTATCGGACCACAAACATTAGAATAAACTAACTCCAAAAGGTCAGTGGCTCTCTTTGGGCGATTTCTCTAAAAAGAAACTCTATACTGCTTCCCAACTAAATAATGGTCACAAGGCTTAGATGTGTACCTTTCATATTTAGAATGAGATCTTTCTTAACAAGTAGATCCATCCCCTTCTGGCTCATGTGTCCTAGTCTTTTATGTCACAAATCTGACAAGGAACCATCTGCCATGGTGTTTATCTCACCTTTGCTTACCCGTGTCTTCATGCCATAAAGAATACCATAATTGCTACCTCTTGCTAACACAAGTGCACCCTTTGTCAGCTTCCAGCATGTCTGGCTGAAAGTAGTGGAGTAGCCATCTTCACCTAACTTTCCTGCAGACATCAGATTCATCCTGAGGTCTGAAACATGTCTCACATCTTTGATAATGAGTCGACACCCTATGTAAGGCTCAACATAGACATCTCCTATCCCCACAATCTTTGAAGTGTCCTTGTTGTCTATATGGACAACACCAAATTCACCTGCTCTATATGATGAGAACAGATGTCGACACGTTGTAGCTTTATAGGATGCTCCAGAATCTAAAATCCAGATTGTGCCACCCTTATCCATTGTAAGACAATTTCCACCATTAGAGAGAAGAACTACTATCTCTTCGTCAGACACGGTCGCTGTAATCTCCTTGTCTTTCCCGTTGTCTTCAGATTTACTCTTTTGATCTTTTTCTTCTTTCAACTTTCTACAGGCAATCTTCTTGTGGCCAGGAATACCACAATGATAACACTTGCCGATGATTCTAGATCTGGATCTGGATTTTGATCTTGATTTTATTTTCCCATAGGTTTTATCTTTGTACATTGTTCTGCCACGATCTTCTGTTGCAAAGATCTGTGAAGTTAAGGCACCCAATGACGACTTTCTTCTTGTCTCCTCATTTAAGAGACTATTGGTCACGTGCTTCAGAGTCAGCACACCATCTAGAGTAGAATTACTTAGAGAGACTACAAGGGTCTTCCAACTATCTGGCAAGGAGCTGAGTAGCAATAAAGCTTGCAACTCATCTTCAAGTACCATCTTCATTGCAGACAATTGGTTTATGATGCTCTGCACTTCATTCAAGTGCTCTATAACTGAATTCCCCTCTTTCAGCTTGAGATTCACCAATTGTCGGATTAAGAATCACTACAAGAAAAATGTGAAATACCAACGGAATTTTCTGACTAAAAAGTTTTTGTCGAAAATACGTCGGAATGATTCGACTTTCTGACGGAAATATATTATGTCAGAAATTCGTCGATAATTATCGACTATTTTTTGACATAATTATTTTGTCGGAAAGACGTCAGAAATTTTCGACAAAAAAATTAACGTCGAAACTACATCGAATATTTCCGACGTATTTCCGACAAAAACAAGTTTCATCGAAAATAAATAATTACTGGTTAAAATGTATGAACAGTTTTCGACGGATAAATTAAGGTCAAAAAATTGTGGAAAATACGTCGAAATATTCGGGCGTATTTCAGACAAAAACAAGTTTCGTCGAAAATAAATAAATGCGGGTTAAAATGTATGAACAGTTTCCGACGGATAAATTTAAGGTCGAACCTTCATCAGAAACTTTTCGACGTTATGCCGACAAACCTTTATCTGTCGAAATATTTCGATATATTTTCGACTGATCTTTTGTCTGTCGAAAAATGATTAAATAATTTTCCACCCTTCGTATTATTAATTAAAATTTATTAACAGTTTTGACAGGTAATATATAACGTCGAAAATATGTCGAAAACTTTGTTATTAATAAATATTATTATATTATTATATTTATTAATTATCACTTTTATGGTTTTTTGTCATTTTTGTAATTATTTTATGGGTTATTGGATGATAAGGGTGACAAATATATGCTAAGGAAGGGTTACAAATGGATCATATGGGTACAAATGAGTTACTAAGGGTGACAAATGGGTTACTAACGGTGACAAATGGATCATATGGGTTACAAATGAGTTACTATGGCAACAAAGGTCGGTGCACGTTAAGCAATTCAGAAAGAAAGGTCGATGCAACTACTGATGTTGGAGACTATCAGGTCGATGCATCTTAAGTGTGCACTAGTGTTTGTGACAAAGGTCGGTGCACTGTAGACACGCTAAAATTGACACTATGTTGAGTAAATCTCATATCACCACGTGATACCCCAAACTGGACTTCAATATTGGCTTAACATGAAATTTTTCTAATTTTTCTATCATATTTATAATTCACGACCATAAGCGGGGCGTCATTTAATTGATAGCGATATGGGTGGCGTTATTTTAATATTTAACGACTGTTCACGCAGGCGTTATTTCCTGGTTTTTACGAATCCTAATCAAAATAAAATTCAAAGAATTAACGTAAGCTTCTGAGGCGCTGATTAATTAACGCCATTTCATGAAGGCGTCATTTTCTATTTTTAAATATGGAAAGTTATTTATTTCTATAAATTAACACAGGAATTAGCGACTGTGTGGAGGTCGTCATTTCAATTAGCGCCCCCCATGATGGCGTCATTTGAGCTTCCGTCTCCGTTTCGTCTGCTACCTTCCCGTGAAGCGTCTTTCTTCATTTTAACACCATATATCGATTGGGGAAGGGAGATCCTTGCTGGAGGATTGCTATCCTTATTTTAATCCTATTGGAATAAGGATTTTGGCCCTTAAAATACCGATAGCTTCATGCGCGCGCGAGAGAATATATACACGCATACACACACGGACGTACAAAGAGAGAAGAAAGCTTTTTTCTGTTAACGATCTTTCTGCATGTTGTCTTCTTCTTCTGGGTTTTCTTCTTCCTCTGGCGGTGGTTTTTCTTTGCTCGCTGAAGCTGAAGCACCTCTCCCTCTCCTTTACTGCTGCTAGCCACAGCAGAAGGGCGCCCCTCCTCCTTTTAGTTCTTGCTTATTATTAATCTCATCTCACGCATCCCTCTCTCTAGCTATTTTTGCTAGAGACATTCTCAGTATATTATACTACGTGCTTGCATCTCTACCATATATATCTCCTACCTTTCCACTCCTCTTAGGGGTTTTAAACAAACACACAAGGTGTGTTCATGCTTATGTTGCATAGTTTTATTTCTTTAGAGCATTGATACTACACTTTGACTAATCCATATTGTGTGTTTGTTGTTTGTTACTTGTCTTGCAAGGGTAATCAAAGTAAAAACCCCCTTTCTCGGCCAGCCGGTAGAAGGAGGAAGGAAGAACTCACACTCACACCCACTTTTCACAAGGTACATGCGATCATCCCTTAGTTTTGTTTGAGGTAACCCCTCTTGTGATCACCCTCCCTTAGAGCATCACATGCTCCTTTTATCCTCTTTCTCTTTATTGCCCACATATCATCATGCTTAGCTTTCTTTCTTTTTAAATGTCTTTGTGACACGTTCACAAATTGATGATCACGGTGGGACTCTTGATGTTTTTATTTTGATTACCCCTCCTTTGGCACCCACGTGTGCCCCTCCCTTTCGCACCCTCGCGTGCCCCTCCTTTGGCATCCACGTGTGCCCCTCCTTAGTGCTCCGCGTAGCGCACTCCCCTTGTGCACCACGTGCACATCTCCCACTAGATTAGCCAATTTTTGAATTGTCCATAACATTTTAAAGAAAAGAAATTTGATTTCTGTTAATTTTTAGCGATTTTTGTTCTCTGGAATTGATTAGCGCCTGCCCTGAAGCCGCTATTTTAACATTCAGTGACCTCTCACAGAGGCGTTGTTTCCATTATTTGCGGCATTTTGCATCATTTTTATAATCAACGCCCCTACACAGAGGCGTCATTCATACATTTAACGCCTAAGTCCAAGGCGTCATTTCTGAGTTACTGTTGTTTCTCCTCACACTCTGGTTACTATTCATTGATATCAGCGCCCCTTCACGGAGGGGTCATTCACGTGTTCAACGCCTCACACCAAGGAGCTATTTTACTTTGATGTTCACTGGTTTGCCACTGTTTACAGTGATTAGCGACTGACACCTAGTCGCTGTTTATTGAGACCGCGACTTATGTCAGGTCGTCATTTTGTTCTGTTTTCACAGAACCATGGCTATTGCTGTTATCTTCACCTGTTGGTTGCATTATTGATTTCTAGGGCATTTGGTTGAGAGACCTCCTCTCTCTACACTCCTAGGATCCCACACCTTTTCTTGGAATTGGAAGGACCCTCCATTGAGTATTCTGTCTCTTTGGACCGAAAATTCCTCTTCCAAGGCCTCCGTAAGTCCCCGCACCTGTGGATTCCCTCACGGACGTCAGGCCAGTTGTACCACTTGAAGTACCCAGAGTATAGTTAACCCATACATTGGTGAGGAGAGAGAAAGAACTTAGTTGACCCGGAGATTACACCTAAACTTGCAACTAGGACCCACATTGGAGAGAGAATTGATCACACATTTAAAAATCCACTTTAATCTCAAAAGAAGAGAAACCTTAAAATCTTGGGTCCATTACAACTTGAGTGAACAATTTGTTGATTGGGTAATTATCTCTTACCTATACTTGTTGGTTTGAAACATTTGCCTCTCCTTAAACATGCAACTTCGTTCAGGTAAAATCATTAACATGGCCAACTATGGGTATTCCTATGATGGTTATGAGGAGGGTCAATTCGACCAATCCCATAAGGTCCCCCCTCAAGATTCCACTCATCACGAGAGAAACTATGCTCCCTCTCATGCTTATTATTCACAAGTCCATGTGGTTGATACCACTTCTCAAGAGGTCGAGCCTTCCTCCCAAGCTCAACCTACCACACAAAACACATCTGGGGACGTTGCCCCATCTTTTAATCTTAATGATTTGATCCATGCTTTGCCTCAGCTAGATGATTCCCAACGTCAAGCGGTCCAGGCTGCTTTAAAAGGGAAATATGTCCCTTCATCCTCAAACCCTCCTCAGGCCGCGGGTGGCCATCCATCTCTTAATGACCAGGTGGTCTCACAAAAAATTCCTTCACGTCCACCAACTCCTATCATGGCTACGCTAGCTCAACCGGCAAGCCACTCAGTGGTTAGGCCCCAATATCCTCCACCTCCCCAAATCTTAAAGAGGCCTATGCCGAATCCGTTCGCCTCTAATCCGTCCCCGGTCGAGTCCGATACCAACATCATACTCCTCCAGAAGATAGCTAGTATGGTGGAGCAGCTTAAGAAAGCCACAACACCAAAGAATGCTCCAGAAATTGCTCTCCCCACTTTGCCGGTCTTCCATTTGCCTCCTTCCGAGATGCCGAATTTTTGGCGCTACAATGGAATGGGTCACCCGTTCATTCATTTGAAAGATTTCATGTACGAGACTTCCTTCTGGCAAGACAATAAGATCTCTCTGGCCTATTTATTTAGAAGGTCTCTAGATGGCCCCGCACTTGAATGGTTCTATTCTTTGGAGCCAACTGAAGCCAGCGATTTTGATGTTGTTCAGCGGAAATTCCTACAGAAATATAAGGATCGTGTGGGTCCATCTTTGTCAGTCACAGATTTAGTTGCTGAGAAAATGAAGCCCGAGGAGGACTTCATCCTGTTTGCCGATAAATGGAGGGCTATGGCCGAGAAATTAAAAGACACACTTTCAGAAACGGAACATGTTAAAATGATTATATCAAATTCTACTCCACAGTTCCGTCATATTCTGGCCATGAATAGGCTGAGCACCATGGAAGAGCTCTATGAGAGAGTTAGGTAAATACAGACCTAGATGAAAGATTCGCCCATCATGGGCATGTTTGAACAGAAACCCAGGTTGGTAAGGAAGAACACTAATGTTAGCAATAGTGGTGACACAACCGAGGGCACCGTGACTAATGAGCAGGTGGGCGTGGTTGGCAACCCCGCACCTTTCTGCCACCCTAACCCAAGACCTCCACAACATCCACAACAACTCCCCTTCTTTAATTCCACTTCCCAAACAAATATGCCTCCTCGACCTTTCCATCCGCCTCTACAAAATCAAGCCGTCCACCAGAACTCACCAATTCCTCAGCAATACCACCAAGTGCCACCTCCCACCAACTATGGCCCCCAGAAGCCAAGAAGACCACCAGGCCCCAAAAGGGCCCAATACTCTCCATTACCCGAGAACCTTCTCGATATTTTTAATGCACTCATGGCCGCCAACCTACTCACCTTGCCAAAGGAAAGAACGGCCTGGCCCACTAACGTGGACACCTCTCGGTATTATGTTTTCCACCGATAGGCTGGTCATAACATAGATCACTGCTTCCATTTTAAGGACTACATTTATGACTTGAATGATCAGGGCGGTATTAATTGGGATGAGATGAGACAGTTCATTGCAACCTTGAAGGCAAGAAGACCTCCTCGACAGCAACAGGCTTAGCAGCCGCCTCAGCAGCAAGATCAACCTCCTCCTCAACAGCAGCAAGCTCTCCCACCTCAACCGGACATGGGGATTGTCCATAATCCGCTGCCGGAGCACCCTCCAAATCAACAAGTAAACCATGTTACTTCCTTCCATGAAGTGGAAAGAGGACAAGGGTGGCATGAAGAGAACGCCTCTGTCGGGGCTTTAAATCAAACTTCAAACCATCCATCCCGTCTGTTAAGAACACCTCTCACTCCAACGCCTTCTCACCAACCATCTCGTCCCCTTTTACGTACCACTAACCAAATTCTCTCCACCGCCATTAATCCCTTACCAACTAGACCCCTTCTCATCCGCCCTCCACCATCTTCCATAACACAACAAACTCCCCCTCCAATCATCAACTCTTCACCTTGGCCATCTAGGCCACTCCTCATTCGTACCCCACCAACACCTAATCCCTCCGCCATTACCAATCCTCCGCCAGTAAGAATTCCTCCACCGCAACCCGCAAATCCTTCATTTTTACCTAGACCCCTCATTATTCGGCCTACACCTCCCTCAGCCATTCAAGCACCTTCTATTACTCCCGTTACCACTATCCCTCAGCCAACAAGACCCCTCACAAGAACTCCTCCTTTAGTCATTCCTCCAGCATCCACTAACCCTAACATCCCATCTTCCTCCTCCATCAATCCACCGCCACAACACAAATCGACAGAGGCGAGATCATCACAAACCATGGTGCTCCGCAGTGGATGGATGTTCCATCGTGTATTTCCACAAAGGGAGGCAGAGCCCACACAGGGGCAAGAAGAGACGGAGCAAGAACAGGAATCTATATCGGGCACACAATATGACTTGCTAATGCACTTAGACAAGACCCCGGCAAGGATTTCCATTGTAGAATTGATAAAGAGATCCACCATTCACCAACAAGCTTTGAAATAATATTTATAGAAGGTGATGGTAAAAGAGGACATTCCGGCTGAACAGATTACGTCAGTTTTGACACCGGCAAGTAGTCAGCCAGCTATTGTTTTCCATGAGCATGAGTTAGCACCGAAGTCAGCCAGGAAATATGCCTTATGCATTACAGTTGACATCAATAAGGTGGCAGTTAAGCAATGCCTGGTGGATACTGGAGCGTCCATTAATGTGTTACCGCCGAGCACTCTGAAGATGTGTGGCATTCCAGACAGCCAGATTCGGCCATCCACCATTACAGTAATTGCCTATGACAACACGAAGAAGCCGCCTTTGGGGATGATTACTTTAAAAGTTGGTTTGAGTCCGATCTCAATTACAGTGGATTTCCACATCCTGGACATGGATCCAACTTTCAATGGCATTTTGGGTAGCCCTTACATCCAAGAACTTGATGCTGTGCCCTCCACGAATCACCAATGCATAAAGTTTTCACACAAAGGGCGCATCATCAAAGTTACAAGCATGCCTATTCTGCCATCAAGAGATATACACTCAGCAACATCAGTACCATCCATATGGCCAACTAATAGGCCTTTGTTGTCAGTGTTGTATGTTGCTGATCCGCGGCAAGATTTAAGGCCTCCAGCCACAACACCTACATCGATTTTGCTATCTCCCCTACCTTCCAAGGGGAAGAAAAAGAAGAACATGATGAATACCCCGGGGTGGAGTATTTTAATGAAAATGGGGTATAGAACTGGCAAAGGTCTAGGTGTTAACCTACAGGGAAAAGTAAGGCCCACTAAAAATCACAAGCTGATTCCCCGAGGCGGCCTAGGATACAAAGGGCCGGGCAAAGAAAAATCTGGCAAAGATAATGGAGAGCCATGGGCTGTTATGACCTCCACTCTCAAAACAGATAGATAGCCTCTCACATGGACTCTACAAACACACTTTGTGAAAGGACCTACTCAATATGATGAGTAGACCACATTAGTTACTTCTACGCTAGACTATCAAGATGTGCATGCACGTCAGTTTGCTCGCCACATAGCCCCATTAGTCACATACAAAGCTTTGGAATCTTTGAGGTCGGACAAAAGAAGAAAAATGGATGACCCGGAATGTGACTGGTATAGATGGTTTCATATGAATGACATTGCCATTGCTGCAAGCCGTCTATTCATACCAACTGATCCGGAATGGCCGCCGCTTATTCATGAGTTAATAGAAAAATCGATAGTAATTACTGATAAAAGGTAATTGTTAAGCAACTACACAGATACTGGAGAGCCAGATGTGCCGTTTGAAGAAGGTTTCACTGTGGATAGGCTGTGGGCCGGCCTTTTATCTCTCAATTCTGTGCATCCATCACTTATTACTTTCTGGTGCTCCAAGTTGTTGTTCCCTAATATTCCTAGACCACCCGCGGTCTTAATTACTCTTTCTCCGGATTTCTTTCAAGTTTCTTCAATTCCTCCTTTGCTCCTCGAGCAGTTTTCTCAACTCTCCATTGCACCCCCGCGTGGGCAATCTCTTCTCCAATCTTTCTCTAATCTTTCAATCTCAACACCACCTCCTACCCCTTCCTCTCACTGCTTTATTCTTGAAAACGAAAAAAAAAATGCCAAAATTCAAACTTGCCAATCTTCCATCTCTATTGAGGAGACCTCCTATCTTGCTCCGGAGTGTGCCCCGATCCAAGGGCCACTCTTTCAAGGTTCGTTAGCGGACCTCCTTTTCTCCTCCGACTAGGAGGCTCCTCCTGTATATTCTCCTGTACCCGCCGCGTCTTCCTCTTCTTCTCCTTTCCTTTCTCTAGCTCAGGGTAGTTCATCAAGTTTGTCATCTTGTTCTTCTTCCTCTTCTTCTAATAAGAGTCTTGGAGTAGATACTCATAAGAAAGCCAAGGGTAAGCAGATTCCCCATAGGTTCTTGCTAGATCTAGCTAGAAGATGCCGGGCATGTTTAGATCTTCCCGAGTTTCTAGAGGATCCAGTTCTCCTGCCGGATTTAGAATGTGAGGATATGTGCTCTACTGATGAAGGGTTTGGTGTTTATGAGATCATGAATGATGAAGACTCTATTGAAGAGGGGGATGAAGATTATGAAGAATATGAGGACGAGGCTGATGCTTTTGCTAGTGGCATAAAGAGATTTGACGAACCATCAGCCTCAGTAGAAGAACCCACCAAAGAAATTAACCTGGGTACTGAGGAAAACCCTAGGATTGTCCTCATTAGTAAAAATTTGCCGCCTTCCGAAGAAGAGGCGCTCATTCAAGTTCTTCAAGACTATAAGGATGCGTTTGCATGGAGTTATGAAGATATGCCGGGTCTGGACCCTGCACTTATTGAACATCATCTCACACTTAAGCCAGGATCTGTCTCGGTCAAACAACGGTTAAGACGTTTCCACCCTTACATGGCATTAAAGATGAAAGAAGAGGTCGACAAGCTTCATAAGGTCAGATTTATTAGAGTCATCCTCTATCCAAATTGGGTGGCTAACATCGTCCCGACTATGAAAAAGGATGGAAGAGTCAGAATTTGCATAGATTTCTGGGACCTTAACCGCGTGTGTCCTAAGGATGATTTCCCCCTCCCTCACATAGATGTGTTGATTGATAATATGGTAGGGTACGAGACCCTCTCTTTTATGGATGGCTTCTCTGGTTACAATCAGATCCGCTTGGCTGAGGAAGATCAGGAGAAGACCTCATTCACTACACCCTGGGGAACTTATTGTTATGTGGTCATGTCGTTTGGGCTCAAGAATGCCGGAGCCACCTACCAAAGGGTCATGATGGCTATTTTTCATGACATGATCCATATTTTTATAGAGGTGTATGTAGATGACCTAGTAGTGAAGTCAAGGATAAGGATTGAGCATCCCGGGGTTCTGGCCAAGGTCTTGCAGAGAGCACGGGAGTATCAATTGAAGATGAACCCCAAGAAGTGCATATTTGGTGTTTCATCAGGAAAATTGCTTGGATTCATAGTCAGCAATAGGGGTATTGAGATTGATCCTAATAAGGCAAGGGCAATAAGGGACATGCCCCCTCCCAGGAATTTGAAGGAAGTTCGAGGGTTGATCGGGAGGTTGCAGTTCATTCGCCGGTTTGTCTCCCAGTATTCACAAAGGTGTAGGCCATTTTACAAGCTTACTAAACCGGGAGTCAAATTTAATTGGGATGACAAGTGTCAGGCAGCTTTTGACGGACTAAAGGATTATTTGGCCAATCCTCCTATCCTGAGGCCGCCAGTTCCAGGTAAATCACTTGTTCTTTATATTTCTGTCCTGGATGACTCTGTAGGTGCTATCCTGGCGCAAGTTGACAAGGAAGGAAAAGAGAGGGCAGCCTACTACTTGTCTAAGCTTCTCAACCCCTGTGAGCAGAGATACTCATCCATGGAGAAGACTTGTGCTGCTTTAGTCTGGGTAGTGCAGAAGTTGAAACATTATTTCTTAGCTCACGAGGTTCATCCTATTGCTCGCATGAATCCGATCAAGTTCCTCCTTGAAAAATCTATTCTCACTGATCGATTAGCACGATGGCAAAGCTTTCTTTCTCAGTTCGATATCATCTACATTCAGTAAAAAGTAATTAAAGGCTATGCCATAGCAGAACATCTTGCTCATCACCCTCTCCCTAGATTTGACCCCGTTCGCTCGGAGTTTCCAGATAAGGAACTAATGTCCGTCAATCAGCCCAATTCGATGTGGACATTATCTTTTGATGGAGCTCAGAATTCACAAGGAAAGGGGATTGACATTGTTCTCATATCACCTGAGGGTATCACTATTCCACTCGCCTCTCAGCTCGCATTTCCAATTACAAACAACGTAGCTGAGTATGAGGCTCTTCTGGCTGGACTGCAGGCCGCTCATCAATTCGATGTTACCCAATTACGGATTGTAGGTGATAGTCAGCTTATTCTTCACCAAGTGCTCACCAAATGCCGCACGCTCAATCCTAAACTTCAACCCTATCAAGAACTGGCTTCTGCTTATGCCAAGCTTTTCACCAAATTAATCTTCGTCCATGTTCATCAAGATCAGAACATTCTAGCTGATGCTCTCGCTTCCCTTGCTTCCTCTTTGGTTTTCCTCTCCGAAAGGGACTTCCACTCGATTATTGTTCACAAGCGTCTCACTCCTGCTATCAAGAATCCAGCTTTTCTTAGTATTAAGGAGGAGGTGCTTATGAAGTTTAAGGAAGGAGGAATCATTGAGAACAAGGAGATCATGTTGTTAGATCTAGAGGAAGAACTAGATGATAAAGAGAAGCCATGGTATTACGAGATTGCCAAGTACTGCCATGATCAGTCTTGTCCTGAGGAGGCCACGGCTGAAGAGAAGAAAGCCATTAGAAGAGTTGCTTAGAGATATACCCTGGTTGGAGGTATGCTCTATAGAAGAGGTCTCACTGGAGTTTTGCTTAGATGCCTCGATGATGACGAGTCTTGGAAGGTCGTGGAAGAGGCACATTCAGGAGTGTGTGGTGGTCATGTCAATATCCAGATGCTAGCTAAGAAAATCCTTAGATTAGGCTTCTATTGGCCCACTCTAGAAGAGGACTGTTCTATCTATGTTCGAAGGTGTGTCAAGTGCCAACTGCACGCCGATAAAATTCATTCTCCTGCTTCTTCACTCCATCCTATATCTTCCCCATGGCCTTTCTCCATGTGGGCTTTTGATATCATTGGACCTCTTGGTGATTCAAACCTCCTCACAAAACTTAAATCATTTATACTCACGGCCACGGAGTACTTCACCAAGTGGGCGGAAGCGGAAGCATACGCGGAGATCAAAGCGTCAACCATCTGCAAGTTCATAATGAAGAATATCATTGCAAGATTCGGCATCCCGAGTACCATCATCACCGACAATGGATCACAATTCATCTCTCAGGAGCTTTAGGACCTCTGCAACAGGTATAACATTACATTGCATCATTCATCTCCATACTATTCGCAGGGCAATGGACAAGCAGAGGCAACAAATAAAACTTTGATCAAGATCATTAAGAAAACGTGTGAGGCTAATAAATTTGCGGAGTGGCCAGAAAAACTGGTGGAAGCTCTTTGGGCCTACCGCACTTCCATTCATACTCCCACTGGGCAAACCCCTTTCTCCCTCACTTATGGAATGGAGGCGGTAGTCCCTTATGAGATTCTTATCCATTCTCTTAGAGTACAATTGGACAAGGTGCTTTCTATTGATGAACGTCGTGAATCTCTCCTTGCTTAGTTGGAGCTCTTGGATGAAAAATGTTTGGCCGCCGCCGAGCATGCGCGAGTTTACCAAAATAGGCTTCCACATTTTTACCAAAAAAAAGTAATTGAGAGAAAATTTAAAGTTGGTGAAATGGCAATCAAAAGAATTTTTGTAAAATCAGGTGGACCTCGTTCAAAACTTCAACCGAATTGGGAAGGGCCCTACGTAATAAAAGAAGTTTATCCTGGCAATGCTTATAAATTGGTTAACGCCGAAGGGGAAGAGCTAGCTCACCCTTGGAATGGTCTCTATCTGAAAAAGTATTACCCTTAAGTCATAAAAAAAGAAAAAAGAAAAATAAAAAAGAAGAAAAATAAAGAAAAATAAAAAGAAAAAAAGAAAAAGGAAAAAAAGAAAAGAGAAGAGAAGAAGAAAAAAAATAAAGAATAAAGAATAAAAATTGAAAAAAATTACAGGTTGGCATGGTGCATAGGCCGAGGAACCTGAAAAATCAAAATCCCTAATTCATTCTTCAGTCTTGATGGTTTAACGTAGGGTCAATACCTGCACACACTACACATTTTACTCTTAAACTCAAGCGGCTCAAAATTCGAGGAAAGTCAAAGTCAAACTAAGAGTGTAAAATTTTTAATTATTCTCTTCCTTTCGGTTCACGAGAGGGAGTACGAGTCAGGGAATGCTAACCAAACCTACCTACTGCCCTAGTAGGTGGAAGTCAAGGCCTAAAAGGGAACAATACTGTAAAGCCCAAGTACAATTAGGTTTTTATTTATTTAAAAGAAAAGAAAAGAAAAGAAGTATGAAGTTGCCAAAGAAAAGCATGACAAGAGGGCAAAGTCCCTGCAGGGAAAACCCTAGTCGTAAGCATGTATGAATAAGGGCAAAATGCAATAAAATTTTCCTAAGTCGAAGACCGAACCCCAACAGGCACTAGGGTGGGGGAGGGAAGCTTCCTAGTTCTTTGAAACCTCTCGTGAGCTTTCTCAATTTATTATTCAATTCTTCCCTTATGGTATGTTTTAAGCTCAAAGGATGGCAAAAACCGACTAAGAAGGATGGGTCGCGAGAGGCTATGAGTAAAAACATAAGTCATTAAGCACGTTGACCCTTTATTAGGTCATTCAAGAATGATTAATGAATTTAAGATGGTGATTGTGTAAGGTTGCAAGACCTTTTGTACCATGCTAGGCCTTGTAATCATAAAAAAGAAAAAGAAAAAAAAAGAAAAAAAGAAAGAAAAAAATGTGTGTTTTTAATTAACACCTTCGCATGAGGGCGTCATAGCGTCAGCTTTCGTGTCGTCATTTTAAATTGAAAATAAAACAAAAAATAGTTTTTAAATTAACGCCCGCGCGAGGGGGCGTCATTTATTTGATTCGTAACATGGTTAATGTCGTCATTCTAAACAACAACAAAATAATAAAAAAAAGAAAAGGAAAATAGTTTTCCAATCAACGCCCGTGCGTGTGGGCGTCAATTCTGTAATTAACAACTTTTGTGGAGTCGTCATTTTAAAAAGAAAACGTAAAAAAAATATAAAAAAGAAAAAATGAAAACAGAAACTTGCTAATAAGCTGATGCGGGACGGGACCACGGACACGACAAGCTCGCGATCGTCCCTTAACGAGGGAAGCGTCGGATGTGCGCGGTTGAGAAACCGGCAATGAGCTAGGGTGGTCGGCTCTCTTTTGCGCCCGGATCGGGTCACGGGACGGCTTCGCTCTCTCTCGCAACAGTGATATTATAAATTGAAGGCGAGCTAGGTATCCCTACACATGCTCTCTAGCAGCGGCATACAAAGCATATAAAGAATTAAGCTAATGCCAAGTGTAAGGGTGAAGGCGATACCTCCACGCTCTCGGCGTGGCGAAGATGGGACCCGGCTGGAACTCGTACCCCCGGGAACTTAATACATTATGGTTACAGCAATGCAATTAAGCCCACTCCACGCAGGGAGGTAAAGGGCGACACAAGTGGGCCCGGGAGGACCAAGTTCGGGTTGACGGGCGGTTTCGGGCAATGCTTCGGCTTCACGCGTACTCGTGCTAGTGGGGGCCCACGTGTTGACCAGAGGGGTCGTGTGGGGCCTGATGACTCCTCTGCTGTGGAGACACCTGGAAAGCGTTCCCCTGGGATGGCGAGCTGCTGGAACGACCGCCGGACGCCGGGCGGCCCTCGGACGACGCCCGCGGGAACTCGGCCACGAATCTGAAAATTCTGTTTGTAGGCGCGCTACTCGGAGAAAACTGCTGTTGCGATCAGCCCCGTCGTCGGAATGTGACGAGGTTAGCGCCGTTGGAAAGTTGACTCAGATTACCTCGACGTAGGGGTCTTCAAAAAAAATAATCAGATTTGTATTTCTGATCATGCATTTTACAAGCTTGCTGGAATCTGGCCAGAACTGCAGGGGCAGGTTCTGACTTCTCTGAAGATTGACGTTGACCGGAAAGAAGACCTCCGAATCTTGAAATAATTTCTTCAGAAAAGTTGAAGGTCTCTAAGAGAGGAATCCGGGAATATTTTTGGTTTTCTGATTGGAGACGAAATGGATTTTCGGGGATTTTTATACTAGACCTGGGTCGGATCTGGGAAACTGTGGGCAGACTGTTCTTGGGAACTTGGACGAAATTTGGAAAATACTTGGAGGGTGAACCAAAAATTAAGAAAATTCATGGTGGTAGAGGGATGTGAACAGAGATCCCAGTAAATTTGGGCGACCCAACAGAAATCAAAAGGTGGTTCGAATGGGGTAAACTCAGAGATGATGAACAGTAAATAGAACCAGGACAGATCTGGAACTTGGACTTGGACGAAAATCAAAAAATAGCTAAAAGATGAATTGTGACATGATTTTTTTTGTGGGGATAAGGGTTCTAGAGGGGAACCAACCCTGAAATTGTGAGCTTCAGAAGATGAAGGGAGTGATAGCAGGAATTCAGAGAAGAAGGGTCTATCCTGAGTGGACAGAACACCGAAACCGTTGGCGACGACGCGTCGGCGGCGAGACGATGGCGGCGGCGATCACCGGAGTTG
The DNA here is from genome assembly GCA_022559845.1 of Amorphophallus konjac. Classification (NCBI taxonomy): domain Eukaryota; kingdom Viridiplantae; phylum Streptophyta; class Magnoliopsida; order Alismatales; family Araceae; genus Amorphophallus; species Amorphophallus konjac. Next base: position 361,883,040 of record CM040126.1, read on the forward strand.
CTTCAGATGCTGGAGGGGATCAAGGGGGAAGGGATTACACTCTAGAAAGGGGGCTGGAGGTGGAGGAACCAGAGAGAAGGAGGGGGAGGGGCGCAAGATCCAATGGGGGCAAATGCCAATTTTCTCTTCATTAATTCCTTCAATATGAAAAATACAACCTTATATAGGATGCCAACCAAACTCAACCTCAACCCTTGGATCTAGGGGTTAGGATTGAAGGGCTGGGATACAATGTGAATCACACTTTTAATACATTAGTTTAATCTAATTTGACCATGCTTATTCAACCTTGGACTAGATCCATTCAAACACCACCTAATACACACCTAACTAGCCTAATAGAGCCAAAGAAGGGGGCGCCCCATTCATGGGCCTCTTATTGGGCCAAGTGTGGTTAAAGGCCATGTAACCAGCCCACCAACCATGCTAGACCCTTCCAACTTAGTTGGCCCATGAAGGAGTGTAACCCAATTTGGGCCTTAAGTGCATTAATGACCCATTAACAACCTAATGACCCAATATGGCATAAGCTCCCTAATGGACTCTACTAATGGCAACCTAGCCATGGACTTGACATAACAAATGGCCCATTGGCTTGATATAAGCCTTACAAGGAGCCCAAAAGAAAGAAAATACACAATTACAACTTCATACAAGCCATAACACACAAATACACTTCACCCGTGTATGAAAATCACCTTTGATGCCCCATCATAAGTCCACTGATTTTCCTTTTGCCATGTCATTTGCTTGGTTGCATTTTTGTGTGGGCATCCTTTATTTTGAGTTTGCATTTGCTTATTTGCATGTTACATTTTTCTATATCTTGTTATTTGCCTTAATTAATTAAAGACTTGGCCCCTTGACCCGTCATCAAGGTCAAAATAATGACAACCCGGGCCAAGCCAAACGGATGAATTAATCTGTTTGTTTAAGTGTGAACTACAGGCGCAGAGAAGAAAGAAAAGAAAGAAAGAGACAACACAAGTGCTCAAGTCGACAAACTCAGGTAACATCAAAATCTCATATATATATATATATAAATATCTGAGTACAAAGTATGAAGGTGGAGGAGTACAACAAGTCTCTCTCTAGCTCTCGCCTCCTCCCTCCTTTCTCCTGCTCTCTACCTCACCCTCGTCCTGGTGAAGAGCCCGTGGAGGGGGCATGGACCCCCAAGAAGCCGCTGGAGCTCGAGCCTGCTCCTCTGTCTCGTTCCTCTGTCGGGTCGAGGAATTGGCCAGGTACGTCGTGCTGGCGAACGCGCTGGAATGTACCGCGGCCCGCGCCCTCTCTCGGCCTCGCTGGAGGTGCTCCTCAGTCACACGTAGCCGCTCCTGTACGACGGCTAGCTGTGCTCTCTGGTTTGCAAGCTCGCGCTCGCGTGCTAGCTGCTCCTCTCTCTCTCTCGGGCATGCTCCTCCCTCCGCTCCTCGCGCTCGCGGGTCCGCTCCTCCCTCTCTCGGGTGCGCTCCCTCCGCTCCACCTCGAGGTGGATCCTCAGGTCGGTCATGTCCCTGGGTAGCTCCTCTCGCCGCCTCAGCCCCTCCTGAAGCTCCGCGACTCGCTGTTCGTGGATGGCAAGCTCGGTGCCACCTAGAGCAGCCCGAGTAAGCGCGTCCTGTAGCTCCGTGGTCTGCATCATTCAATTAACCATCAATTTCATATTCAATTTCATAACAATAGAAATAATTTTGTTGACTTACCCGCGCTGCGAGGTCACGCTCCGCTGTCTCTGCCCGAGCAACCGCTCCCGCGAGCTGCTCCTCTAGTGCAGTCACCTCTGCACTCGGACCCCTCGAGCTAGAGGCACCTCCTATCTCTCTCCCTGCCGCTCCCTACTGGGCATGCTACATTCATTAAAGATTGTCAATGGCTAATCATCAATAATTCAGGAAATCATTTGCATATAGATAATTGCACTCACCATGGTCTCTAGATATGCCCGTGTGGCTGCTAACTGAGCCTCCAAGCTGTGAAGATGGACCTGCATGTCCATCGCCGCCACGCCCCGTGCATCCTGCATTCATTACATATTAGTTGCATAATAAACATATATCATTTACAGAAAAAGAAAAAAGAAAGAAAGTGCATTCATACATACCCCTGTGACCCTCATCTAGGGTCGGCCGGTGTAAACCTCCCAGTAGCGTCGGAGGTACTCGGAGCTGTCTGCCGCCTACGAAGTGACCCGTGTCCTGCCGCGCTGCCAGTCGGCGTACTGGTCTGTGAACCAGATCCTCCAGCAGGTCACCTTCGTGCGTCCTCGGGTCTTCCACCCGATCCCGCGAGGCTCTCCAACCTCGACCCACTCCTGGTGTAGGCCGAGGGTCCTCATCACCAGTCTAAGCCGTAGAGGCTCGATCTCGTTCAGGTAGTGAACCCAAAGCTCACGCCCAAAACGAGGTCGGCTCGCTACAACCCAAGGCTGGCCCTCATCTGGCATCTCCTGGTAGGGCCTCCAAACCACATGTATTCATATCATTCATATGCATATCATTTCATCATATTTCATAAAGTAGGAAATAAAAGAAAAATGCATCATATTTAACACACGTACCAGTGAGGCGGGGTAGTCGCGGAACTCCCACCGAAGAACACGCAACTCGTAGGCGTGTGGCGCTCCAGTCACGAGCAGCAGCCACCGTCGTGCTAGTGGGAAGGCCCCCTCGTCTCCGGGTCGGGGATCGGCACGGCCAGTCGGCATGTACAAATGGCTCCACACTTGCATCCGTCAATTGCATCATTAAATATTCATATGCATAATCATATATTCATAAGCATTTAACTAAATAAAAGGACATGCATACCTGAAGAAAAGGTGAGAAGCCACTGACGGTCGTCTCTCGACCTGTCCCCGTGGACAGATCGGCCATCAGGTGCGCTAGCAGGGCGGCTCCCCACGAGTACCTACCAACGCCCTCCAAGTCCTCGAGGATGCCCAAGAATCTGCAGTTGATGATGTCCCCCTTCGTGCCCAGCAACAGCCTCCCGAGCATCAAGAATAGAAATCTACTCAGGTCTCGATCCGCCCGCTCCCTCTGAGCCGGGTCCTGACAATAGGCAGCCCGGGCTCTCCCTATCAATCTCTGCGAAAACTGCTCCAGGGACACCCTCGGTCTCTGCCTCGAATCTCCTAATCCCATGGCTATGGTCAGATCTATATGGTAGATGGTCCTACACTATCTCGGGGTCTCTATAATGGTCTCTAGCCCTAACAACCTCTGAGCTAACTCCCCATAATCTGGAAGGGTCACTCCACTGACTGCCTCCCCATCTACCCTCAACCCGGTGATCCGGGCAATGTCCTCCAAGCTCGGTACCATATGTCCCCACGGCATTAGAAATGCCCGGCTAGTCCTATCCCATCTCTCTCTAAGGACCTGGATCAAGGGACGGTCAGGGCGAATGGGCTCAATGCTAAGGAAGGGTCCAAACCCCATTGCCTCTACCCTAGCCCTCTGAATATCTGGTAATCCATAGTAAGCTGCCTGGACCTGGACCCATGAGATCCGAGTCCGCATCAATCCCTGCCAAGCATGAAGAACATAAATACATTTATATATGCTAAATGTGAATTCATCTGCTATTAAAATTGGTTCACTGGCTGAATTGACGACCACCCCTTGGTCGTTATTTGATGAATTGACGCCCCAACGGGGGGCGCTATTTTCTGAGGATTTTTATGTCCCATTACGGTTATTCATGAATTATCTGAATTGACGACCACCCCTTGGTCATTATTTGATGCATTGACGCCTCTATGAGGGGCACTTTTTTTGAGGTTTTTTTCTGTCTCCCTAATTATGTTCATAAAGAAATATAAATTAACGACCACCCCGGTGGACGTTGTTTGTTGAATTGACACCCCTGTGGGGGGCGCTATTTTGTAGGGTTTTGAACTGACAGTAATAAAAAATAGATATATCAAAAATAAAAAATGACAGGAAATGGCAGCAAATTATGAATAAATACAGTGATTTAAAAATGACGACATGATTCAGGGCGTGATTTCATGAATTATCTATTTTTAGAAAATAAAAATAAAAATGAATTGATGACCTGCTGTAGGTCGTCGTTTGAATTGACGACACCGCCAGGGGCGTCATTTCTCTGGTTTGCTGGTTCATCATTTTCCCTTCACCGAGGGCTATGGAGATTGAAAATAAATGAAAATAAATGAAAAAATGATGAAGGCTAGGGTGGGGCACCAACCTTGCTCCATTCAGGTGCCATCAGGCCTCCTCGCAATGGCTAGCGAGGACGAGGAGCTGCTGCCAGTCCTTCTTCTTCTTCTTCTTCTTCTTCCTCGTCATCATCTTCCTCATCGTCATCTTCTCCTTCGTCCTCCTCATCTTCACCATCTTCTTCATCTCCAACTTCTCCGTTGTCCTCCCCCTCTCCCTCTCCTCCTTCTTCTTCAGCTACTTTTTCTCCTTCTCCACCGTGCTCCGTCGGTGGAGCTTCTCCGGCCGTCGCGGGAGGAACTTCCTCCCTGGCGGGTTGATTATCACCGAGGTCGATGATGTCAGGGGCCATGACCCTCTGACGTTTGTTGGGGCCAGCCATGAGATGGGTTCGAGAATGAGAGAATGGGAATGGAAGAGGGAGATGGAAGTTGGAAGCAACGGTTAGGGTTTGGGGGGAGTAGCAGAGAAAGAGATAGAACGAAGGAAGAAGAAGAAAAGGTGTAAACAGAGGAAGGGAAAGAAAAGAGGAAAGTGGGGCGGTTACATTCGAAAAGAATTGACGCCATGATAAATGCCGTCATTTGATTAATTAACGGCTTGGGTCCAGGCACTGTTCTTGGATTTGACGATGGTGCACGAAGTCGTCATTTAATATTGCATGGGAAATTGAACTGTCGTTAGAGCATTAATGGGAGAATTTCATTGATGTGATGAGAGTAATCATTAATGTTTACGATTGATGACAATGCACGGAGGCATCATTTGGCTAAGGCACGACTTCTGTTAAGGTGCCATTTCATATCTGAAAAGAATTTCAAGGAATCAACGCCCACTTTTGAGGCGTCAATTAATCAACGCCTGCTTGCGAAGGCGCCAATCATGGTTTTTAATTATTTTTGAGAAAATTGATTAAAAATAATTGACGACGATGGCGAGGGTGTTATTTGAGGAATTGACGGCTTGATACCTGTCGCGGCTCAGAACAGAAAGACTGAAACTGAAGGAATTGGAAGAATTGATCATATAAAATGTTTTCTTTGGCTCAATTAAGGAAAAATCCTTTATTTCATTAAAGAAAAGCATCATTACATCAATGAGCCACTTTGGGTCTCAATCCCCTAAGAGCTATTACATAAACTTTCCATTGCTCTTTATCTTCTTCAATCCTCTCCATGGGTTGATGTAGCTTGTTAATCCTCCATAGAGCTTGGATAGTCTTGATCTCTTCCTCATCTTCATTGGAGCCAAGGTCCCTCCTCTTGATGGGTGGAAGGTGAGAAGCTTCTTCAAAGTGATGGCGTGGGAGCCCAATTTGAGGTAAGCACCGGTGAGAATTGTAGAGGATGAGTTCGGTGGCGCCCACTAGCCGAAGTTCCACTCCCGGTGAGAGCCTTGTGCGAATATTTTGAGTCTTGAGGAACCCCGGTGCACATGTGAAGAGATTCTTAGGCATAATCTTTAGGTGCTCTCTCCATTCCACTCTCTTCTTCACCTTTGGTACCCGGTTCACCACTCTCTCAAATAATCCTAGTGAGCTCGTCATGTAGTGGAGTGGGCTTTTAGAGAAAATCCTAGAGGATTGTTGGGCTTCCTCACATGGGTCAAATTTCAAGTGGAGATCTACTCAACTAGAAAGTAAGAGCATACATCCATATAGGGGCCTCCCCATGGCCGCCGAGGTGAGCCCACTATAGAGATAGGCTAGCACCGCCAGTCCTATCCTCTCTCCCTCCCATATGCTAGCAATAACGCTTAGTTGAGCTTCTTCTAAGAAATCCTCCAAAGAAGGGAAAAGAAGTGCTCTCGCCAAGCATATAACAAAAGCTTTTGTTACCTTCTCTAATGCAACCTCCTTGGCTTGATCCATTCTTTTTTAGACCCATGCCGCAAGCTTCATAAGGTTGATTCCTTTTGTGGCCTTGATTTGGTTCACCATGTTGGAGCTTAGAATAAGGCTTGATAGAATCTCTTGTGCACTCATGCTCCTTGTCATGCTTGCCATCTTCTCTTCATCTCCTTGCATCATCCTCTTTAAGCCTAGGAGCATCTCCGTTTCCTCTAAGAGTATGGTAGCTTCAAAGGTGGAGAATAAGAAAGTATGAGTGGTAGGGTGCCATATCTTTATGAGGGCTCCTATGGCAGCCCAATCTAGGTGTACATCATCATAGTGCTTTGCATGGGTTACTAATCCTAAGAGGTGCCATCTAGAAAGGTAAGCTCTCATGTCTAAAGAGAGTTTGGAGAGAAGAAGGGGTAGCCATTTATTCTTGGTGTATCTTCTTGCCCCCAGTATGTTTGGATAATCTTGAAGAAAATAAAAAAAGTGAGAAAAGAAAAAAAGGGAAGAAAAAGGGAGTATGATCAGAATGTAAGAGGGAAAAGGAAGGATAGAATAGAAGTCTAAATTCAAATTTCAATACTTACTTGGTTCATGGCAATCCTTCCGTTGATGTGGCCCGTAATATCTGATATTCTAGGAAATCCAATCTTGTGTTTCTTTAAAGGCCTTTGCATCATCATCCTATCCATCTTCTCCCTTTGTTAAAGAATAAAGTTGCTGTTCTTTGTTCTGTTGCGGTTCTTGGTTGAAGCCTCGGCAGTCAGCTTCCAATTTGATGTGTATTAGCATAGGAAGGCACCCCTTTTATAATGTTTGAGACGATGGCGGCAGACGAACAGCGCAAGTTGAAGTTTGAGTAGAAGTAAACCTCTGGAGTTTTGTTTCCGAATAGGAAACAGAACGCCGGAACTTACAGTCAATTGACGACGGAGCTTTTGGCATCATTTTATTGAATCGCGACCCACTCGGTGTTGTCATTTATTTAACGCCCTCGATGCAGGTGTTATTTCCAGTCCGATTCTGAATTGAATAGTGAAGTTGATTGGCGACCCAAGGGCTGTCGTCATTTATGTTTCTAGCGCCTCTATGAGGGGTCGTCATTTCCTGAGCAATATATATTTGAATTATTTCATGGCTTTGTGGTTATTCGATGAACTTACATTTTATATCTTGATAAATTGATTATATCATGAGTTTGTTTGAGCTGATGATCTTTGAGCACAGAAAAGAACAGGTTATGCAGGTCTCGAGATGCTTGGATTTACCCTTGGTAACATCATTCCATCCTTTGTATCTCTCCCTATATGCATTGATACTATATGTTACATACTCTATCATAGCATATCAAGGACCTTGTGGTTCTGATGAACCGGGAATTTGAGTTCCCCTTCATCAAAAATAGTGATAATTTTAGGGGAGTCTTGATCACACGGATAGGCCGTTAGGTCATCTAAGGTTTGGGACGATAGTTCCACTTTCTGAGTTGATGCATGGATAAACGGGCTTCGGCTTAGTATCAGCTTAGAGATCTGGATTCCTGACCAAGTTTGGATGGTTTAGCAATATTATCCTTGATTATTTTCTATTTTTAGTTTATTTTAATTTTCTCTTTAGCCCAACATGCATCATGTAGGACTTTGAGCTTAAATGATGAAAAACCTCATATTAAGCCAGTAATGAGGGCCGCTTACTCCTGATTTGAGTTGATATGAGATGTTCCATTCAAAATCGAGTACTGAGTTCTCCTTGAAGCCGCTCAGGCTGATTCCTTGGAAGCATTCATTCGTTGGATTCCTATCTCACTTCACTTTATTTTTCTGCAAACTCACCTTGGTTGTAGCACGTCCACATTGGCTGGTAACAGCTCTCCAATGGTGTCTTTCCTTCCGTGCCCGCGTGCACACTTCGTTCATTAGCTTAGTTCTTTCATCCAGTCGATTGATGCTTTCTCGTGATCATCCAAGGTTGTTTCATTCAGAATCATGGAAAGATTTCCAACGCTTAGTGTCGGAGGCGTGTCACATCACACCTTGGCATCTACTTTTCAGTCCGCTCTTTCTTCACTTCTGCTTGTTGCACTTTTACTTCATTCCATCTCACTCCCTTGCAAAGCAGACGCCAAGGCGGGGCAGCTGTAGACACGCTAAAATTGACACTATGTTGAGTAAATCTCATATCACCACGTGATATCCCAAACTTGACTTCAATATTGGCTTAACATGAAGTTTTTCTAATTTTTCTATCATATTTATAATTCACGACCGTAAACGGGGCGTCATTTAATTGACGGTGATATGGGTGGTGTTATTTTAATATTTAACGACTGTTCACGCAGGCGTTATTTCCTGGTTTTTACGAATCCTAATCAAAATAAAGTTCAAAAAAATAACGTCAGCTTCTGAGGCGCTGATTAATTAACGCCATTTCACGAAGGCGTCATTTTTTATTTTTAAATATGGAAAGTTATTTATTTCTATAAATTAACCCAGGAATTAGTGACTGTGTGGAGGTCGTCATTTCAATTAGCGCCCCCCATGATGGCGTCATTTGAGCTTCCGTCTCCGTTTCGTCTGCTACCTTCTCGTGAAGCGTCTTTCTTCATTTTAACACCATATATCGATTGGGGAAGGGAGATCCTTGCTGGAGGATTACTATCCTTATTTTAATCCTATTGGAATAAGGATTTTGGCCCTATAAATACCGATAGCTTCATGCGCGCGTGAGAGAATATATACACGCATACAGACACAGACGTACAAAGAGAGAAGAAAGCTTTTTTCTATTAACGATCTTTCTGCAAGTTGTCTTCTTCTTCCGGGTTTTCTTCTTCCTCTGGCGGTGGTTTTTCTTTGCTCGCTGCAGCTGAAGCACCTCTCCCTCTCCTTTATTGCTTCTAGCCACAGTAGAAGGGTGCCCCTCCTCCTTTTAGTTCTTGCTTATTATTAATCTCATCTCACGCATCCCTATCTCTAGCTATTTTTGCTAGAGACATTCTCAGTATATTATACTACGTGCTTGCATCTCTAGCATATATATCTCCTACCTTTCCACTCATCTTAGGGGTTTTAAACAAACACACAAGGTGTGTTCATGCTTATGTTGCATAGTTTTATTTCTTTAGAGCATTGATACTACACTTTGGCTAATCCATATTGTGTGTTTGTTGTTTGTTACTTGTCTTGCAAGGGTAATCAAAGTAAAAACCCCCTTTATTGGCCGGCCGGTAGAAGGAGGAAGGAAGAACTCACACTCACACCCGCTTTTCATAAGGTACATGTGATCATCCCTTAGTTTTGTTTGAGGTAACCCCTCTGGCGATCACCCTCCCTTAGAGCATCACATGCTCCTTTTATCTTCTTTCTCTTTATTGCCCACATATCATCATGTTTAGCTTTCTTTTTTTTTAAATGTCTTTGTGACACGTTCACATGCACTAGTTAAGGCAGTCTGTGCCACAATTCATCACTACCTAGTCATGTCGATGCAATGAAGAACTACCTCAATGCAGTAGACCTTTTAGTGGTAGACTCTCGCATATTGCACTAACGAACCTAGAACTGCTTCGATGTGACTATGGCCAGCTGAACAGACAAGATCAACACGATCAAACATTCTTTAGCCAGAGACAGGTCGATGCAAGGGTTAATGCATCAACGCTTCAGAACAAACAGGTCCTTGAAAAGGTCGATGCAGCATCTTCAGCGAGGTCAATACAACAAAGATCACCATATAACTCAGGTCGATGCATCCGTGCCCAAATAAGTCATCAGGTCGATGCAGACCCTCTAATCCTTAAGTCAGAATCCGAACTTCTTAACCTGGATCCAGACCCGATTGAGAAACTTGCCTCAGCGATAATGAGGCACGTGATCCGAGAAGATCTGGCACACTTTTCTCAGAAGCCTTCAAAGGAAGAATAATTCATTGCCAGTGATAATGGGTGATAGATGAGTTACTAAGGGTGACAAATGTATTAGTAAGGGTGACAAATAGCTCATATGGGTGACAAATAGGTTACTAAAGGTGATAAATAGCTCATATAGGTGATAAAATGAGTTACTAAGGATGACAAATGGGTCATTGGAAATAGGGTAACATATAGATGACAGGGGTGGGCTGAGTCGACTCCATGACAAATGGGTCATAAACGTTCTGCGGTGACAAATAAGTTGACAGATGATGGTGATATTTATGAGTTTCTTATCATTTATGATATATATTTTTCTATCATTTTTACCTTTTTTGTTAATGTTGTATTTATTAATTGTAATTTTTTATGATTTTTTAGTGATTTTCACAATTATTTTCTTATTATTGTATTTATTGGTTATGAATTTTATGATTTTGTGTCATTTTCACAATTATTTTAGTATTGTTGTATTTATTGATTATCATTTTTATGGTTTTTTTTATTATTTTTATAATTATTTTATAATTATTATATTAATTGAATATCATTTTCATGGTTGATTGTTATTTTCTTGCTTATGTGTCAAATTATTGTATTTATTGATTATCATTTTTTATGAATTTTTAATATTATTATATTTATTTTCTCTTTTGGGTTCACCTTCCGTATGTGAGAGCAGCATAGTAAAATGAATGACAAGGGTGATGAATGCATATTATTGGTGACAAATAAGTTGACAGAGGTAACAAATACACATTAGTGGTGACAAATAGGTTGACAGGGGCGACAAATGCGTATGAGGGGTGACAAAAGGCTCTTAACGGTGAAAAATGCACAAAGGTGACGGCTCCTAGGGGCAAAGACGACGGCTCCTGCATGATAAGAGTGAAAAATGCCTATTAGTGGTGACAAATAGATCAATAGGGGGGCAAATGCACATGAAGGGTGACAAATGGATCCTAACGATGAACTATGAGCATGAAGATAAGCCCAACTAATATTAGAACCATCGACAAACCCTGCTACTTATAGGGGAAGAACTCCCTTCGTAAAGGTAACCCCTACCTGCGATAGATGGTATCCTTCATTTGACGGTAACCACATCACATAAAGATCAAGCATCTATCATGCAAAGAAAGGTTGCAGAAAAAGAAATTATATTGATAGAGGAAGAGGGTACAAGCGGTTACTCGTCCTCTTTGGGACGGAACCTGTCAAGTTGGAGGCTCAACACCCCCTTGTTACAAAACAGGTGGTCCACCTTCGCCAAGGCGTCCTGCCACCCTTGCAGGTACCCCTTCTTGTATTCCTCCAAAACGTCGCCGCCGCTACTTTCCCCTGATGGCTGGTCTAGCATTGGCAGGGCTTCCTTTCGGAAGTACAAATGTTTGGCGAGAACCTGCTTTGACGAAGAATCTGACTTCTCAGACGACGACATCTTCACGAGAGTGTGTTTGACTGCCAAAGGAACTCAGGATGTCCTTTGGGTTCCCCACAGAGTCTCTATTTATAGGAAGGAGACGAAACCCCCAGAGGGCAAAAGAGTCTTCATGCCTCCCCAACTTTGTGGAAATCGAAGCGATGGGACTGCGAAGATTGTTCCATCTCCCCCAACTTTTCTGACTCTCGGTCATGAGATCCCTTAGACCGAGGTTCCTTTCGTCCGGATACATCAGCCGTAGGCTGTTTCTCTTAGACATGAAGTAGACGAGAGGTCGGAGAGAGATACTGCAACGACTAACACCGCATAGTGGTGACAAATAGTCATCAGTGATGACAAATAGGCTTCAAGGCTGATAAATATCTTTTAAGGGTGATAAATGGATAATAGAAGTCACAATATGTTATGAAGCGAAACAAAGGCGACGCCTAGCGAGCGATAAGGGTCAAATAGCTCGTTATGAGTGACAAATAGCCGTTAGAAGTGACAAATAGCTCTGTAACGGTGACAAATACCGACGTAATTTTTCGACGGTAATATATCCGTCTGAAAGATAAATATTTTTCTTTAGATATGGATAATATTCAAATACAAATAGCTCTAAATCGTATTTATTTTTTTCGGATACGGATAATATTCAAATTTGAATCGGAGCGGATACGGATATTATAATATTCGTTTCATAAAATATCCATTCATAATATTATACATCATATAATATTTATATTTATATATATAAATTTTAATAATATATTATATAATATAAAAAATAAAAAATATGATAAGATGGAAGATTGTTACACTTCCCGAAACTATAATAATTACCCCATTTTAACTATTTGACTTCTAAAATTAAAACCTGCCGTAGTGAGACCCTTCGTCTTTAAAAACCTCAACTCATGAGTAGTTGGCAGAAGTTGGGAGAGACCCTTCGTCTTCCACCAACTTTAGGTCTTCCATCGCCTTTAGTAAACAAATACGAATACTTTAGCAGCAGTAGGATGCAGAACTATAGGAGGGAGAGACGTGTGCTAGGAGCCACCATTTTTTCTGTTTGTTAATGCCTCTCTCTCTCTCTCTCTCTCTCTCTCTCTCTCTCTCATTTATCACCACTACAAGCTATTTTTCACATTTAGACACCCATTTATTACCCTTAAAAGCTATTTGTCACCCTTAGGACCTATTTGTTACCCTTAGAAGCATTTGTCACCCTTACGACCTAATGAGAGATCCTTAGAAGCCATTTGTTTTTCCCCCATCCCTTGCTTTTCCCCCCTCGCCGCAGACCATCGCCACCTTATCCCCGTGTGCCCACGGGTGCCCTGCGCACCCTCCCTCTCCTCCGCGAACTAGCACCGCCGTGAGTGCCGGCCAGCCCACCGTCGCGCTCCCCCTTGTAGCCACGCCGGCAGAGCACCGCTGCCACTCCGGTGCCATGCCGTGGCAAGCGACTGATGTTCCTGTCGGACCCACCCACCAACTACCGTCTAGCACCACTATAGCCGCTGTCGTCGGCCGCCCATCACCATTCTGCCACCGCCCCCCGCACAGGGCCTCTATAATATCACATCCAAGGTGTGACTGCCATGGTTTAATCCCTCATGTCATGATTCCTAATTTCATCTCTTAGTTCACATGTTGGATGTATTTTTATTTTGTTTAATATATTTTTTCAGGATGTATAAAAGTGAAAAATAGTTACTTTTTAAAGGAGATGCTGTCAAAATTTTTTAGAATACTTGCTCCATTCAAACCACACTTTTGAAATAAGCTCTTTTCTAAAGCAGATATCATGATCTCTCTCTTCTGGAGAATCAGCAGTGACCAGTCTATATGTGTAAACCTTCTTGGTATGTCCTGGTCTAAAAGCAGGACCAATGGCTTGGCGAGATACCAAAGCTATTGTTCGTGCTTTTAGACCAGGACAGACCAAGAAGGTTTACACATACAGGTTGGTCGATGCTGATTCTCCAGAAGAGAGAGATCATGATACCGACTTCAGAGAAGAGCTTCTTTCAAAATTGTGGTTTGAATGGAGCGAGTATTCTAAAAAGTTGTTGTCTCAGAGGATTCTAGTGCCGAAACTTTTCAATCAGATGAGGGTGACACTGCAGAGTTGGTTACTTCAAATCTTCGTCTGATCGAATCTACCGAGCCACTTCGGTTGTGTATAGAGGATGAAGTGGAAGAAGTCGATCCAACTGAGCAAAATGAAGTAATTGTTGGGCAGGAGGAGTCGTCTGAGAGAGGGGATTCTTCTGCAACTGGTGATGGTGGAGGATGATCCAACGGATATCTGTTGATTTGTAATTGTAATTGTAAAAAATGACACATTTGAATTAATGTAATTGTAATTTCTTTTATTCATTGAGTTATATGTTGTGTGGATTTTATCGGGGGATGTGTGTTTTATGTTGAGTTGTGTAGGTTGTGTGTATAATTATAGTTTTAAAGGGTGATACATGGATAACAGAAGTAAAAGATATATTTTGAAGCAAAACAAAGGCGGCGGCTGGCGAGCGATAAGGGTGACAAATATATGTTGTGAGTGACAAATAAACGTTAGTAGTGACAAAAAACTCTGTAACGGTGACAAATATCTCATGGTAGTGAAACTTGAAGAAATTCAAGTTCGTTTGAAGGGTTTAACCGTGTATGGGTTTCCTAACTCTACCAACACGGATCTGAAACTTTCCTAGTTATCAAACGACACTGATTAAACTCATGTAAGATCAAGAAATGAGATTTACCTCCCAGTTCTACTAATTTACGGTGGGATCAAGCCAAGTCGTTGACAATGAGTAAAATGTCCAGTACATTATTTCCCTACGCAGATAACAATAGTAATAACAAAGCAACTAATATGAAGAGGAGCAACACTACTAGAGTACATAATAGAACAACAACAATACAAGGCACATTTGACATTTGTGTAGTCTGCTAGCGTAGTGCCTAGTTCCTTGAATCATAGTCAGGCCCAGGACTTGCATGATATGTAGGCATGGGCCTTTCCTGTAGTTGAGGATGATCAGCATACGCATGGCTACTATTGCCAACCCCATTTATAGCAGCATGTGCTTCCTCTACCGAGTGAAAACACTTATAACGAGCTCCAGGGTATCCATTCACTTGGACAAAGCATTCGGGCCAACTATAATATACACCGGGTTCACGACCAACCCACACTACATAGCATTTATACCTTCTCATTTTCTGAACCTCAATTCCCTGCATGTAAGGTGTTATAAAAGACAATAGGTATGACAGATATAATAATTGCAGTAAATTTAATATGAAGTCCAATCCATAAGAGCAAATTTGTAGATCAAAAAGCATTTATTTAACAATATGGTGGAATAAAATTTGAACATATTTACATGCTTTCCTGGCAAGTAATAACAATATGGAAGTCCATTTTCGTGTGCTCTTATCAAAGCAAGGTAGATGTTAGGCCCAACAAAAAATAATACATGTGCAGAGGTTAAGAACAAAACAACCACTGCATCCGTTTAATATGAAGCTACCCATAGCATATCATATACGAACATATGAAAGGCCTGTAAAATGCATAAACATGGAAGAGGATTTAAAAAAAGGAAGAGGGCATCTGCAGTAGGAACCAGTGACGACGAGGGACCGAGATGAGGACGCAAAGGAGATGGACTCGTATGCTAGGGAAGCCACCGCTATGCGCACTGATGAAGGGGATGACATTGCGGAGGAGCCTTAAGAACTTAAAATAGAAGAGCGGGTGCCACTGTAGGGTCACGAGTGGGATCGGTGTGTCGATTTAACACATTGCTACAAATGGCGGTGGTAACACACCCCCTTGGGAGCTGAAAAAAGGGGAACGTCGGGAACCCTAGCTGAACGATCATCGCTCGATCGGAGCGTATTATAGAGGTGATTGGACAAGGGAGGGTGTAGGCATAATTAGGTTCCCCAACCACCCTTCTGGCATTGCAATCTACCGTGACGGTCGCCGTTGACGTTGGCCCCGAGAACGCACATCCACTATGACGGCAAAGGCGACAAGCTACACCAAGACTGGCGCAGTGAAGCGGCAGTGAGAGTGCGATGGGGGAGCACGGCGTCGAGGGTTTCGCGAGTGGAGAAAGGAGGATAAGGGTGTTATGTAACCCACATGGGGTACCCTGGTTTATACCGCGGTTTGACGACAGGTCAGTGGTGACGGCGAGTATAAGGGTGACAAATAGTTGCCTAGTGCTGACAAATGCCCGATAGTAGTGACAAATAGTTGCCTAAGTCTGAAAAATAGCTTGCAGCATTAAAATTGTGAAAACCTTAGAACGTCGACGCATGAAGCAAAGGCAGTGGATAAGGGTGCAAATACCCTATCAGTGGCGACAACTAGATCTGCAGAGTAGACAAATACATTGGTAAGGGTGAAAAATAGATTCTAGAGCTAACAAATGAAAAGCAGAAGGAGCTGAAAGAAGGATTCAAGTTCACAGGAGGACAAAAATATGAACAGTGTATCAAGAGTTTCTACAGCAATCAGAAGAACAACAAAGGGACTTGGTCAATGCCAAGATAGTCAATGTTGATTGGTCAAGGTCAACGCAAGTCAAAGAAGTCTCCAGCCAAGCTCAACTTTTAGTTGAACAGTTATGAAGTCCCTGATGTGTGAGAATGGGGGATCTAGAGGGGGGGGTGAATAGATCAGCCCCCTTTTTCAAAAATAAATGCAGCGGAATGTAAAGGATGCTAATACACAGGAAGATCCACAAGGATGGAATCAATGAACGTTATGTTGATGGCCTATGCATCCATCTACCTTTCACATGTGCATAGACCTTGTAGTTCGCATGTGCACAGACCTTGTAGTGTTGAATGCAAAACATGCACCGACCTTTCACATGAAGACTTGAGGTGCATCTACCTTTCTTGTAAATGTGCATCGACCCTTATGAACATAAATGCAGATGTGCACCGACCTTAGTTCAGCATGTGCACAGACCTTCATTCTGCGGAGGCTCAATATACACCGACCTTCATTCTGCATAGGCTCAATGTACACCGACCTTGGTCTCACACCAGTTCGATGTGCATCGACCTTAGCTGTGCATTGGTCATGATGTGCATCGACCTTAGTTACTGTGCTTCAGTCGTGCCTAGTCGATGTGCATCGACCTTAGTCTTGTGAATAATGACATGCTCAGACCTTGGTTTTCAGGCTAGCGAGAGGTGCATCGGCCTTTGTCTTGTGAACAGTGACATGCTCAGACCTTGGTCTTCAGGCTAGCGAGAGGTGCATCAACCTTTGTCTTGTGAACAATGACATGCTCGGACCTTGGTCTTCAGGCTAGCGAGAGGTGCATCGACCTTTGTCTTGTGAAAGAGTTGACTCTCAATTGATCAATAGCGTTGACCTACTGTTAGTTCTTGAACAGTGGCGTTGACCTCCGTTGACCTGTGTTGACTTTTGAAGGCATGTTGGACTCATGGATCTTCATTGATTTTGGTTATCAAAAACACTATATGAAGCTCAAGAATCAAGATGTATGAAACTCAAAGAGCAAAAAACGTATGAAACTTAAGGTTCACTGACATGTAAAATTCATGGATCAGCAACACATTTGAAATGCCATTTTCAACAGTATGATCAACAATATGTATGACTCATAGTTTAAACATCATTAAAACACATTGAACGTATTAAAGCACAGGGGCACAACAGTCCCAGTCAAAGTCCAAGGTCAATGAATAGACTAGTCACCACTATGCTCCCCAGACAAAGCCAAGCAGGTAATGAAGAGAGGGGAAGGCAACGGCTGCTCATGTAGTCATGTGGTAAGAGTGATAAATATGTAGTAAGGGTGACAAATGCCACTTTAGTGGTGGGTGACAAATGGCTAAGGCGATGGCCAAGGCATTACGGTGACAAATGGCTAAGCCCAGTTCCTTAACCAAACATGAATCTGTCTTAAGAAAATTCATTGATATTCATGAATTAACATTATCAAGCACACATTAAAAACATTAAAACATATGAAACTTTGAAGATCAAAATGTATGAAAAAAGAAATATCAATAAACACAGGTATGTCACATTCTGAGGTTTGAGACGTGAAATTGTTTAAGATCTTCTATTTCCAAAGTTAATGAGTTGGGCCTCAAACCGGGCTCTAATCATATTACAATCATCCTCATTAAATGTCCATGATGTCTCCATCTTGCTTGACAATTCATCAACATATTTCAGTACATAAATAGCACAGTTGAGGCTTCCATCTGCCTGTTGGGGACATTCGTTGTCGAATACAAGATCACATTTCTCAACTCCCTCAAATGTCCCATAGTCCTTTAGAAACCCCCGTACAACTACAGCCTTCAAAAGAAATATTTGACATTATTAAGGAATAATTAAAAGATACATTATAAATATCTTTAATACAGGTACATGGATAAGAAAAAGTACCCAATTTCTTGTAGTAGCATCATGGATGGCCATGCCTCTCATGGAATTGTATGAGACAAAGCGGTGATTCTCTGTGTTAACAGCAAGTAGATGCAGTGATTTGATGAGTGTAACACGAAGTAGATGCCAGTGATTTGATGAGTGTAACACGAAGAATAAATATTTGTTCTTCTGCAGTTCTGATAATTCAACATTCTCGAAGGCGCATTCCAACAAGTTGTTGGATTTTGTGGAGTTGGCCACTATCAATCCGTTGATGTGATTCACTAAAATGGTGGGAAAATAAATCAACTGATGAAAGATGTCAGATTCATTGCATCTTGATTGGAGGAGGTACATCATGGCGTCGATCACCTGCAAATTAACAATCACTATTCTATTAGTAGTAGAAACATAATTTCAGGGTAGGGCGAGATGTAAAATTGCACAATTAATGAAAGAAAGTACCGTATCATCTATCATCCGGCCGTATAATAGATCAATGACATGATGACATCTCAAAACAATCCCGTTCTGTAATTAAAATATGGGGCTACTTTATTGGACAAAAATTTTCATGGTAGTCAGAGTAAGGCGAATCAGAATAATTATAGAAACTATAAGAGGACAACTTACTCAATATCCCCTGAGACACAAGTATCAATGAATTCATTCACAGTCTTATTATCTGGCAGCTTCAACCGGCCTTTGCAGATCCAATCAGTACTCTGTAGGAGCTTTCTGATCTGGTCGGCTTCATCTCCCTTCTACATTTATGCCAATATACTAATCTTAGATTCTATACTGTAAGAAGTAGGAACAACGCAGACTCACCTTCTTCTTCTCCCGTCCTATTTTCTTTGCAGGTGCTCGCCATTTCCTCACGGGCTTCTTGTCCCATTGATGAAGAGACTCAGAAAAGACACCTGGACGACGGTCACCATGCTCATTGGTTGCCTCCACCTGAGCTTGGATATCACCTTGCACATCCTCTTCAGGGGCTGCCTTACATGGCACAGTATCATCCGTAATTTATTGAAGGGGCCTTGGAGCTGGGACATCGGCGGTAATGTCCACCAAAGTTTGACATATATTTTCCTCAACATTTTCAGCCCCCTGCACTTCCTCTCCAGGGTGTGCCTGCGGTCGCATGGCATCATCCGTACTTTATTGAAGGGGCCTTGGAGCTGGGACATCAGCGGCAATTTTCACCAAAGTTTGACAGATATTTTTCTCAACATTTTCAGTCCCTTGCACTTCCTCTCCAGGGGGTGCCTGCGGTCACATGGCATCATCCGACACCTGTTCGATGGGGCCAAGAGGTGCTACATCAGCGACAATGTGAGCCCCTTCCACCCTAGTCAGAAAGAAGGCCCTCATTTCCTCAAGTAGCCGCTGATGGATCTTCAATGTAGTGCCAATATCCTGTAGTACAGGCATGTATAGAGCTGATGAGGATGTCTCCTCATCACTGGGTCGGGTCATCATCTAACCACCGTACACCATCACCCTTTCACTTGGCTCAACAAGGAGCTCTTCGATCACCTGCATTTCAAACCACATCACTTCGGTTATTCATTAATATTGAATGACAAAGAAGAAGTTAATTTTAGTACTCATAATACATGTTTGTCTCGCAGGGATTCAATGGAGAATTTTAATTTCCTATCTACAAATGGCCCCCACCTAAATAGTCGGGGAAATGCCACCTGCCTTAGTGGCTACCCCACCCGCGTGTGCTCAAAAAACCAGACCTGTAATATGAAATATATTAAGTTATTTTACAATGCTAGTAGAATTAATGATTGACACATTATTACACAACAAAAATAAAAAAACTTATAGCAAGTGCGGCAGAACAACCAAATATAAATGTATGGGCTTGGGATGCATTCCCGGCTCTTCTCTTAGCATGGTTAATTGTACCTGACCATCGTTTCTGGACTGCCGACACTAATTCCTCAAACATGTGCATCGTTACCTGTTGCACGGCGGCTGCCCAATTGTAATTTGAAACTCTCTCAATGTCATCTAAGCATGACAACATCTGTTGTGGACAAGAATGCGTCGACTGTGGGCAAAGGAAAGTGGACAGTAGGAGTACAATCTACAGCCGGACAGTGTCGGCCACATCCTACTCTTCATCGGACCCAACAATTTGCTGGATGAGAGAGCACACTTTCTTCCGGTCAAATGTTGCTGCAAATCCAAATCGATGCTGTAACTTCGACTTCTATTTTGCAGATCCATAATGTTGAACTGGCTGACCGGAGCAAGGTAATCCTAAAATTATGCCCACATCTTCCACACTGAATGTGACCTCCTTACTACCCATACGGAAGTAATTTCCTCCACTATGGCCGCAAATAATCTCCTCCAATAGTGTCATGGTGAAGGTGACGGGAGAAGCATTGTCAACATATGGACCAAAGGGTGTGGTCCTCATCAATGACTTGTGGCATTCCCGAAATACCATCTGATCCCTAACCTTCATGTAAATGTCCATAGAACATCGGGCCGAGATGACCTTTGTGTTCACTAGATTCAAAAAAATGTGTAAACAAGAAATTCAGTTAATTGACTGATCAAGAAATACAAAAAATATTAAGAGTAAGACAATGGTGACAAATGTATAGACAAGGGAGTTTAGGTGTGGCAAATAGGTGCTTAAGGGTGACAAATGTATAAAATTTGGTCACAGGTAGGTCTAAATCTGACACAAATAGGTAGATAAGCGTGACAAATAAATAGGTCGATAAGGGGGACAAATAGCTATGTAAGGGAGATAAGGAACCACACTACCTGTAACTTGTTGTCCTGAAGTGGAGGCCTTAGAAACCCTAGGTTCCTCAGACGTTTTTCTTCGGCCGTAGGAACCGATATAATTTCCTAAGATGCAGGTGGGACATCCAATTTACGGCGGACGGAGCGTTGCATGGGTGTCTCCTTCGGCTCCCTGGCTGAGAGGTCGCAAATGGCACCGCGAGGAAGACGAGACGCTGAGCACGGTGGAGAGACGAACCGCCTTCTGGTAGGTTTTGTAAGAGCCAAGACATGGGGAGAAGGGTATATAAGGAATTGGGGATTTTTAATTTTGAGGTCCAGTTCGGCCCTTCGGCGTCATCATTTCTATTGATGTGGCCTGCGGCGTTGGATCGGTGGCAATACGCGAACAACACCTACGCGTGTCCGACGTTTCCCGTTTTTCACGTGGACCAATTGGAGGTTAAGGGTGACAAATGTGTCTACACGGGTGACAATAGGTTAGCAACGGTAAACAATACCCTGCTAACGGTGACAAATAGGGCTCAATAGAGACAAGCCCGACATGCGGCTTTCAGGCAGTGTAGGAGTAAGGGCGACGGCTTCTGGACTTTAGTGGTGACAATTAGGTGAGTATGGTTGACAAATGCTCAACTGGAGTAACAAATAACTTCACATTGGTAACAAGTGAGAAGGACACTGAAGGTGAAAAAGAACAGAAGAAAGAGAAATTGGAGGAGAAAGAGACGTGCTCACTAGAAGACAAAGGACCTACAGTTCTCAGAAGAAGACAAATGTTAACAGTGATCCCAAGGGCTCTAAAGCAATCTGAAGAACAAGCGAGGGCTGACCACAATCGTCAAAGTCACGCCAGGAGAAGGAAGGGTCTAGTCAACTTCAACTTTATGTTGACCCAATGGACCAATACTCCAGGCAAAGTCAATAGTCAAAGTCAAGAATTGCAACTTCTGACGTCCAGTCAAAGCATGGTCAAGCTTTGGCCAGTGATAGTGGACACAGAAAATGACAAACGTGGAAGAACAACGGAAGAAGACTGAAGGTAACTAATACTCTCCTAAGGGTGACAAATGAAGTTCAGTGGTGACAAAGAGATGTATAAGGGTAACAAATGGATGTTATGGGTGACAAATGTGGAAAAAATGTTGAAAATTTTCAAGGCAGCAGCGACAAATAAGTCGCTAAGGGTGAAAAATTAGTTAGGGCAACGGTAATGTTGCAGCACGGAAAATGCTAAGGCGACGGTTATCAGTCGTGAGGGTGACAAATAGATGTTAAGTGTGACAAATAGCCGTTAAGGCTACAAAATGGGTTTGCAAGGGTGAATAATGGCTCAGCATGTGAGACGTCGAGCGGGGGAGAATAAAAAATAGTTTTTAATAATGGCTCCCATTAAGTGTATCGCTGTTAATCGTGAGGTGCCGAGTTCGAAGCGGAGTTCTGCCGTGTTTTCATTTACTTTTTTGAATAAGTTATATTCAAAAAATTTATGGAAACAATACGCTGAAGCTAAGATTCGAACCCGGAGAAACCCATTTAAATGGCAGAACAATTAACCAAATGATACAACCTGTCATTTCAAATAGTTTATTCCATTATATATATTATTATTATTTTCCATATCGGTACGCAATGTACCATCCCGTCTCGAGCCATGGCTGGTGATGTCGCCTCGACAGTCGTTGTTAAAATTGCCGTGCCACACAAATTTCAAATATTTATAACCGCACTCACTCACTTATGGATTTGAAAACATGAGTATAATGGTAAGTACGGGTCGATCCCACGGGGAAGGAATTTGGTTATTTTTCTTAGTTGGAAAATATTCTTGTGTTTTGAAAAACCAATTTTTTGGATTTTGAGTGCGATTACAACTAACGGAAATGAAATTACAACTTGAAATGACAAGGGATAAGTAAAGAAAATTTAGCCAATTGAGTGAAGAACGTCGTCGTTTCCACGCCGAGCCTTTGATGATGATCGTTCCGCCTAGGAAGTCGACGCCGTGAGAGGATTTGAAGAAGAATCACCGCTTCGGGTATGTTTGAAACACTTAAGAAGAACGGGTTTGCAGATAACAAGTTTGAAACTTTAAGGTGAAAACAAAACAGAATTCAAGTGGAAATGGGGGTTGGAAGAAATGAAATAACTTGAAATCTGAATGGAATTAGAAAAGGTTGGAAACATGAAAGTTGTAGAGAATTGAAAAAGGAAGAACTGTTATGAAGAACACAGAAACAGAAAATGAAAGGAAGATAAGGAAAAACTTAAAAAACTAGGACCTATTGGTTCGGATGAACAGTAATTGACAGAAAACCAGCACCTAGAAAACTTAATTCTAAAGCTCAAAAGAAGAGGAATTTGACAAAGTGCAAGAAGAATAAAACTTAGAGATACAAGAGAGGAACAACTCTTATGAAAAACTCAGAGTTATTGGAGGACTAGAAAGACTCCAAAATGAATGAATGGAAGAAGGTATCACCACGGATGAACAGTAAATGCATAGGACAGCACTTAAGAAAATGGGTATTAACTCTATGAATTTGGACGAATTTGACGAAATGCTAAACAGAGAAGTTGAAGAAAACTTAAAAAGAAACAACTTTTATGAAGACAAGAATTTGAAATGAGGATCACAATAATGAGAAATAAGGCTATGAAAAGACTGAATTCCAAAATGAAACTTGTATTGCAATAAATTCAACTTACAAATTTGCCTTCAAAAGCTTGGAAAAACACAACTTCAACAATCAAAAACTTTAGAAATGTAAAGAACTTACATTACAAATGCTCAAAGCTAGCTCTCTCTCCCTTGCAACCTTGCCATCTAGTTCTAATTCTAACAACTAACCCCTTTCATTACAAGTGATACCCCCTTTATATAGGGTTTACAATCTCTTCTTGCTCATATAAAACACTCAAATGCACCTAATTTTTGACCCAACTTGGTAGGTTGGAATGTGCTGAACCTTTTGTCATTTTTCCTGATTTTTTTTCGGATTTATTTAGAATTTTTATAGCCCTTTTCCTCTCTCTTTTCTCTCATTCTCTCTCTTTTCTTCTCTGTCGGCACGTTGCGCCGACCGCCGCCGCGGGTTAGGCGGCCTACCCGGTGGACCCCCGTGCGCCCGCCCGCCTCTGCGCCTGCCGCGTGTGCGCGTGGCGCACGCTGCGCCCGCGTGCCCCGCGACCGCCCGCCGCGTGTCCCGGCCCCGCCTTCGCGCCGCGTGTGAGCCCGGCCCCGCCCGCCTTTGCCTGCAGGTTGCCACGCACCCCCCCCTCGCCCTCTTCGCCGACCTCGTCGCCCGTGCCGGGCGGCGAAGGCGGGAAGGGGGCGGGGCGGGTTTGAAATTTTTATTTTTATATTTTTTTGTTTTATTTATTATATATATATATATATATATATATATATATATATATATCTAGTATAGAGTTAGAAAATTCTAAAAAAATATCAAATAATTTTATTTTTTTTTCTAATTTTTTTCTTATCTTTTTAAACAAGTTTCGGGGCTTTTGGCCCAGTTGAACATACATATTATTATTCTTTTTTTTTCTTTTTCTTGGAGCTTTCCTCGAACTGCGTGCCTGCATAAATACATAAAAATTATCATAAAAATTTATTTAATTTCAAAAAATTAAATATTTGATACAAAATCAATAGTAGGTGTGAGGAGTGTATATTTATCATATTTTAAGCTCATAAAAATGCAGATATTCATGAATTAAAACGTGAAAATACACACTTATCAGCTGGGACGACCGTTCGGTAGGGACGGCCACACCTGCCCCGAATGATGTGCATGTGACTCAAGGAGGTTGGCACAAGATCCGAGTGCTTCCACGTGGCAATCCCTGCGAGGAGCCCTAGCTCCCGAAAATTCATTCTATATAGACGTGATAGTAAATTCACAACACATGAGTTTGAGGGGGGCACAGAACAATAAGGAAATGGTCAACATGTGACCAATACGGCTCTGAATACCTTTTCGCTCACACCCCGATGTGGGGCTTTCAAGGTAGCTAGGCTTCTCAACACGTTCTCTCTTCTTTTTATATCTAGGAATCGACTTATCGGCCATGCAGCCCCATTGCTTGGCGATTAATCAAACATTTTCCCGTCTTATCATCGTGATCGACCTTTATGGCACGGCGGGTCGGCAGTCCCGACTCGATGCCCACCATCGTCTACTTAGTGATCAGAAGGAGCGCACCTTCGGTTAGTCCAGGCCATCCCAGTCTTGGAACCTGAACACATTGTCACATACGTGATTGGCACGCCCTATCGTGAGTAAAACCGATAAAAGATACAATGATATTTGATTATTATCGTGAGTGCTTCCATGTGGCATTAATATTCCCCGCGCGCGAGGAGCTGTGGACACTGAAAAATTCTCACCCCACGCTTACGTGCAGGGAAATGAAGAAGAGGAGAAAGCAGAAGAAAAAGATGAGAAGAAGAGAAGAAGAAAAGGAAACCACGTTGATGCCTCCAGCGGCACACTTCAAGTGCCCCTCTAGCGGCACGCTTCTGAACAGCCTTTCAGCGGCACACTTGGGGTAGCCTTTCTACGGCATGCCCCTGCTAGCCCTCAGCGGCACGCCCCTGCTAGCCCTCAGCAGCACGCCCCTGCTAGCCCTCAGCAGCACACTCCTTCAAACGCCCTCAGCGGCACGCTCCTAAGGTGCCTCCCGCAGCACACCCTTCATGCCCTCCAACGGCATGCTCTTAAACCTTCAAACGCCCTCAGCGGCACGCTCCTAAGGTGCCTCAAGCGGCACACCCTTCATGCCCTCCAGCGGCACGCTCTTAAACCCTCAAAGGCCCTCCTAGCGGCACAACATTTTGCCCTTCCAGCGGCACGCCCTTGCAGTCTTTCAGCGGCATGCCCCCTGGGCCTTCCAGCGGTGCAGCCTGCTGGATCCTCAACGGCACGCCCCGACAGAGCGAACGTGATGCCCATCCCCTATGATCCATTGGCACGCAGTGGACTTGCTGAGGTGTCACCCAGAGAGGAAGGCACGCAGCCTACCCCTTCTGCCGCCCAAGACAAGGGAGTCAACTCCCATTCAATGCGCGTCGAATCGTTCCCGCCCTCGGACGCCCCTGCCGTTGAAGATATAAAAGCCTCCGCTGCTCCAAAAAAGGGGGAGAGGCAGACGCAACAGAGAGATTGAAAGAGGAGAAGAAAAAGAGAAGAAGGGAAGAAGAGAAGAAGAAGAAGGAGAGGGGAGGCTCCAGCTCCCCCGTTGCTCCGTCCACCGCCCCTGCGCGAAAAGAGAAAAGAAGAGAAGAAGATAGGAGAGTTTGCCGCTCCACCCACCGCCACCTCAGTGAAGAGAAGAGAAGAAAGGGAAAGGGGTTACTGCCCCCCCCCCTTTTTGCTGCTATCCCGTCCACCACCGTCTGTGTGAAGAGAGGAAGAGAAGAAGAGTGAGTGAAGAGAGAGAGAGAGGTCCAAGAGGGGAGGGGTCCATGCTCCGTTCCCCCCTCACTGTATTTTCTTTCTTTCTTCCTTTGTCCTCCTTTTTTTTCCTTTCCGTCGCAATGTATTAGCTCCCTTGGGGCACTCCTTTTGTGAGAATAAAAGTAGAAGGCATGAAAATATTTTGGACGTCCTTCCGAGGCATTTCTTCCGTGCTTGCACCCCTCGGTGTTTCACACCCCTTTCTTTTTCTTCCTTTCTTTAGGGTCTTCTTTCTCCCGGACGTTTTGGCCTTAGTTCACCCCCAGCTATGCCCCAACGACACACCCCAGCTGTGCCCCAGCAGCACACCCCTGAAGTGCCCCAGTGGCACACCCCAACCAGCCCTTACCGGCACACCCTTGGCCTGCCTCTACCCGGCACACCTGGCCTTCCCCCTTCCAGTCAGGGTACCCTTAGGCTGCATTAGCCCAATGTTTCCCGTCCATCATTCCCTCCGAGTTGTCTGAGGTTTTATTAAGGTGTTGCCACTCTCGGGCGTCCACCTCCAATTGTCGGGTTCCGCCACTCCATGTGGGCGCGTTCCCTGTATCTCCCATACGCCCTGGGTCAAGGGGAGATGCTGCCGAATTTTTATTAAAAGTAATGCCATGATAAAATACAAAGTGAAGTAACTAATGAACGAACAAATAATGATAAGACATCCTAATCAAAACAATGGTACCGTACGAGACTCAGAGGATTGGGCTGCCGAACATGGCCCCGGACTTAACCACCTAATGAAGGATTGAGAACCTGGCTACCCAGAACTCCTCCACCTGAACTTCATATGCCAAAAGGGACCCCTTTTCAGCCCTCTCCTTTAGCCTCCAGCAGCCCACTCTCTTGGCCTTCAACGGCACACTCTCCTTTAGCCTCCAGCGGCACACTCCCACTCCCTTGGCCTTCAACGGCACACTCCCTTTAGCCTCCAGCGGTACACTCCCTTGGCCCTCAGCGGCACACTCCCTTGGCCCTCAATGGCACACTCTCCACCAGCCTTCAACGGCACACTCTCCACCAGCCTCCAACGGTACACTCCCCACTACCCTCTCCACACACTTGTCGATTGCAACAGATAATAATAATAATAATAACATACTCATAATAAAAAGGGGGTGAATAGTAATGATGACGAACTCAATAAATAAATAAATAAATAATAATAATAAAGAAATAAGTAACAATAACTATGAGCTTAACAGTAATGATAATAAACCTAAAATATATGTACATATGATAAAAATGAATAATAAATGAATAAACAGTAATAATAGGGGAAAATATATAAATAAGTAATAATAACAACAAATCCACTCCAAAAAATATGTAAAATAACAAATAATAATGATAAAAATTCAAATAATAATAAAATGATGAGACCCGCTCCGCAGCCTCATTCTCCTTGAGACCCGGTATAAAGGGAACATTAATGCCGCCTCCCCAATTCAGGTTCGGACCTTGGGAGCCATTCCAATATGGCCGTAATCTGACATTGCTCTGGGCCGATAGTTTGGCAAATCGGACTCGTTCTCATTGGGATTCGTTTCCGCTCTTTCATTGAGATTACCGTAAACTCGGCATACGTTTGTACGGGTTTATTTCCGTTTACGTCGTGCCTTCAATACGGACTTTGGTCCGAACATAAAGTGGTCCATGAATGACCGACAAAAAACCGAATGGAACGAGGCGGTTCTCGTCATCTCCGAGCCCTACGCATGGGAATATCAATAAGACCTTCGTAGGTCACGCTTAGACCACGGGTTCGCCCTAATCATGATCATTGTCTGACCCACATCCTCGGCCTATAGCCAGCTGTCTCTGTACACATTTTTCATTTTAGAATATAGTCCCGGGACTCTTTCCCGTTGCCCTTCGGCACCGGACATATTAACGATGCCCACGCAAGCCTCGTTTGGACCACGGGAGGCGCCCCCGGAATGGTCCTGACTCGATCTCGCACCGGGCCAATAAATTCACCGGTTTCCTACTACACTAACCGGGATTTAACCGAATGTTTTCAGTTCCTCGGAATAATAAATTTTCGTACCCCGGGCATACATATGTTCCGGGTCTACCAGCGACGATTGCGATATTCTCAAGCCGGACACCCGTCTGAATATTGAACGGTCCCCCGAACGACCGACACGTTCCGAATGTTTGCTTCCCTAGACATAGGGCTTTCCAGCTGATTTAAGGCACACTCTCCCGTTGCCCCTTGGCACCGAAAATATTAATGATGCTCATGCAAGTCTTGTGGCGACCGTGGGGGGCCCACCGCAGTATGGTCGCAGCTTGATCTGGCACCGGGCGACAAACTTATCTATTTCCGACCGCTCTAACCGGGATTTAACTGAACGTTTTTCGCTCCTCTGAACAATAAATTTGCCGTACCCCAGCGTACATATGTTCCGGTCTTCCCGTGACGATTGCGCTTTTCTCGAGCCGGACATTCGTCCGGACATTGAATGGTCAGCACATGACCGACATGATCTCGAATGTTTTCTTCTCACCCGCGTACGGGGATTTCAATACTTCCTAATAAACCTTTCATGCAATTAATTCTCTGGCCATGAGGCCCTGATTTCCGACGATTAATCAAAGGTGTTCCCCTCTCCGAGGGGATGTAAATGACGCCATGACCTTTATGGCGCGGCGGGTTTTGGTCCCGACACGAACCACACAATCGTCTGATTAGTCAGATCGTACGCACCCGTGGCTCTTCGGAGCCTGAACAAATCGTCACTTTGTGATTGGCACGCCTGCGCACTTAATAAACAAACAAACTCACCGAATAAACCGACTTGAAGACCAAACAAAAGATCTTAACGAAAAGTGCGTCCACAGGAGCCCTAGCTCCCGAAAATTCATTATATATAGACGTGGCGGTAAATTCATAACACATGAGTTTGAGGGGGGCGCGGAATAGGGATGTCAATGGGCCGGGCCCGGGCCGGGCTTAGGTCGACCCGGCCTAGTCCCAACTTATCAAGATTAAGGCCCAAGCTCGGCCCGGGTCTGACCTATGTCGGGCCGGGTCGGGCCCGACATTATGTAAAAAATACAAAGCCCGACTAAGGCCAGGCTCGGCCTGATAATTTAAATAAAATAACAAATATTAATAGATTTAATACTATAAAACTTATAATCTCACTAAATTAATTAACCTTTTGATGTTAATTACATAATTTGTGTGAAAAAAATAGTTTTAAACTTTCTAATTAAATAAAATAACATAATTTTAACTAAATAGTTTTAAATTTTGAAGTGAGAATAAAAAAAGAGAACGGGCCGGGGCCGGGCGGCGAGCCGAACTCAAAGTCCGAGCCCGGCCCGCAGGTCTAGTCGGGCCAGGCTTTTAGGCCCGACTAAAAGTCTGCGGGCCGAACAAGACCTTGAGGCCCGGCCTAAAATCGGGCTAGGCCCGCGGGCATATCGGGCCTGCCCGGCTTATTGACACCCCTAGCAC
Source organism: Amorphophallus konjac (assembly GCA_022559845.1). NCBI lineage: Eukaryota > Viridiplantae > Streptophyta > Magnoliopsida > Alismatales > Araceae > Amorphophallus > Amorphophallus konjac. The sequence goes on from CM040126.1 coordinate 361,912,557, forward strand.
GGAACAATAAAAAAATGGTCAACATGTGACTGATACGGCTCTGAATACCTTTTCACGCGTACCCCGATGTGGGGCTTTCAAGGTAGCTAGACTTTTCAACACATTCTCTCTTCTTTTTATAGGAATCAACTTATCGGCTATAAAAAAAGTTAAAATTTTCTAAATTACAGATCTTCGAATCTCTAAATAATAAATAATAATTTTTTTAGATGTAATGACATTTTTTACTGAGAGAGATTTTATCCTATTAGAAGAAATGAATGAATGATAAACTGTCACGAATGAATGAATGAAAACATGGTGCCAAATGAAAATATGGCGCCAAATACAAAGAGACAAGAATTAGAAAAGACGTCCCCTCTATTTTCTGTTGACACCCGTTTTATGACCAATAAGGCGGGTCATCTCCTTGTTCATTTTATATGATGCTCCGAGTTGTTCATTCTTTATTGAGCCTTCTTGGTCAATTTGAGGTCTATTTCATGGGTCATGTCTCCTTGGTTGGGTCTGGTTCCTTACCTCTTTCCGCTGGACGAAGCTTAGCAAACTTTCATTTCATTTGCGCTCTAGTGTTACTAACGGTCCTTTGAGGGCGCGTTACAATCCTCTAACGCATCTGCCTTGGTCCGTACATCATCTCAGAGTCCTCAAGCTGAAGGCTTCTTTCAAAGCTTATCCATTAGCCTATCTGTTGGGTGTGACGGTTTATCGTGCGGCCGTTACAGCCATTGTGACGCGTCTACCTATGACCGTTACGTTCCTGTAGAGTCCTGAGTTCGTCAACTTCGCCCGTTGATCTTATCTTTTAATGGATAAGGTTGTGTGACGGTCTCTTCTTGCTACGTTACATCATCGTGGCGGTTTATCGTGCAGCCGTTACATCAAACAGAGAGTTCTAGCAGAACTGCTCTTTCTCTGCTACTCCATGGTCGAATTAAGAGTTTGATTCCTTGATTTCTCTTCCAAATCTGATCCTCAGAACCTTATGTTTGTTTCTATGGACTCTTGGGAGTATTATCTTCAAGAGTTTGCTATGAAACGTCCTACTTTCTAGCTGGATTATCCTCTACTCGACCAGAGAGTTTAAGGGTCTATAAATAGAACCCTTGACTTCATGGCTTGAGGGGGGAGACATCTGGAGTTCGCGTCGAAGTGCTGCCGCATCCTGGAACTAGAACTAACCAAGGAGAGCTGCTTCTCATGTTCATATGCTTCCAAAGTCTAGGGAGTATTGTTTCCAAGGGTTTAGTTCAGTCAAGTTATCATCTTAGTGTCTTTTCCCTCTTCTAAGCATCATAGCATTGTCCCTCTTCCTCTACCACGTTCTTGCATCTTCTGCATCCATTTAAAACATTCTCCCATCTTTTAAAATGCACCAGAGGGGTTAAAAAACCAACCTCCCCGGTATTTCCTTTCCTTTTGCATGTTCTTAAGTTTCTTTGATTTATTGATACTACTTTGTCTAAGGGCTAATCTAGGTTGTTTCTCTTGTGTTTTACACTCTTTTACAAGTTTACAGAGCCCATAGCACGAGGCCCAAGCTCTCTGGCCGGTTGGAATGCTTGGAGATCAAAGATTCCCAGTTCTTATTCTGCAGATGCTCTGACGATCTATCAGAGGCACGTTAGAGTCTTGTAGCGGTCTATCGTGGGGCCGTCACACATCCTGTGGCGCATCAGTCTTCAGCCGTTACATCTGACGGAGCTGCAGTTTCCTGGTTGTTTTCTCTCTCCCGTGGGCGGGTGCATCATCCTCCTATTCTAAGGTATTTATCAGGTCTTTGGCTTGTTTTTACCTTAGTGGCGATCACGTCTTTCCTTAGTTTGGGCATTAGCATTCTCTCTCATCATATCTCTTCTTTATCTTTGCTTGCTCCACCTACATGGTGTGTTTTCCTTTATTCCTTGTTCCACGCCCCGGCGTGTGTTTTTCTTTATTTGCTTAGCTTAGTCTTGATTGAGATAGCATGCCCATGCTAGAGCTTGTGCTGGTTGCCTAGGTTCATGGTTCACATGTTCATAGGTTGAGTGATTTCATCATTGGATCATATTTTGATCATAGTTGGCATCATAGCCCATCTTGCAAAAGAAGAGACACATTAAAACCAACAGAAATTTTCTGGCGATCACGGTGGGACATCTAGGGCCAATCGTGCTTTGAATCTCTGTTAAACCTGCTCCCCTTTGTTTGCCCTTGTTGCTCTGGTTTTCCCCGGATTTTCCTTTTATTTCTCGCTGTTTCTGGTTCTCTGGCTCTTCTGACGGTCTCCTGTGCACGCGTTACGTTATTGTGACGGCCCGATCTTTGACCGTCACACTACTCTGACGCAGGTATTATAGACCGTCACACACTCCAGACAGGTACACATCCCGAGGTGCAGTTCAGTTCCACGATTTCTGCTATGATTTTTATACTTGGGTGCTATCTGATTGTCTCCTCAGTTGTTTTGCATATTTATCTTATTGTGTGCATATTTTATTGCTAGATTTTAAGCTAGAATTTGCATGCACCCCGGTGCACATAGGTTCATTCATATATTCACACTTTAGATTGCATCTTCCTACCTTGGTGTGTGGACCTCTCATCTCCATATTCCTTGGAGCCGATCAAGAAATCACATCAGGGACCTCCATAAGTCCCCGTGAGCCGTGGATTCCCACACGGACACCGGGCCGGTTGTAGCTTTCCTACCCCATGTCTAGGATAGCATAAGTGAAGGAGTGATTACATTTATAGTCGACCAAGCCACACATCCTTTCCTATTAGGAGCCTATTGTGGAGAGCATATCTTAATCAAATCACTAAGGTTCTAAAGGAGGAAATCATAAAAATCTTGTTGCATCATCTAAGCAACTTGATTGAATTTGAGTGTTGTCATCTCGTTTTCACTTACATCTTTTTTAAAAAACATCTATGTTTAGTCACTCATTGTGTGTTTGTTGTGTGTTATTTGAATTGTTTCAAGGTCTTCCGTTGCATGTGGAGTTGTCTTCGCCCATTAGAGTCATCTTCTAGGGTCAATTCCTTCCCCAAACTCTATTCCAATCCACTCTTTGAACCCATCATGGCTTCTTTCAATCCTCCCCGTTCCCAAGAGGATTCTCTTCCTCAAGGGCTTCTTGAAAACCCTTCTAGGGTTATCTCATTCCCTTCTGGAGGGGGGCCTGCCCCTCTTCCGTCCTCCGTCCCTATGGAGGGCAGCCAAACCACTCCTTCCTTTTCTTCTCCTTCTGCTGGCTCCATTCTCCAAATGATGGCCCAGTTGGATCCGGCCCAACTCCAGGCTGTCTATCAGGCCATGCAGGGGTCCAATACCACACCTCCCATGATTGCGCAAGGCCAATCTAATCTTTCCATCGACCAGTCTAGGGTTGATGGGCCCTCCATCCAGCCCACTCCAATTGATCTTACTCCGGTCCAACCTCGGACCATCACCTTCTCTGGTATGGAAACATGCCAATCTTCTGCTTCGGCCCAGCAATCTTCTGACAAGGGAAAGTCTACTCTCCCTCCTTTCATTCAGACGGATCATCACATGTCCAGCCCATCGGTGCCACAAGTCCTCATTGGCCCTTTAGATTTCTTGCACCCTCAGCAAGGGGTTGCCCAAGTCCATTCTAATCTGGGTCAGTCTTCGGCCCAATATCCGTCTTATGGGCTTCCTACCTTATCCGTTTATCCTTCTGCTCCCTCTTATGGGATTCCACCTCCTTCAACAGTCTATCTTTCTCCTCCTCAATTTCAACCTTCGTCTTTCACTACCCCTACTCCGTCTAGGGAGCAGGAACTACTTGATAAGTGGGCCGCCATGCAACAACAGCTTGATTTCTTCCAAAAAAGGGTTGGCCCACAATCCTTGGTAGATGTTCCAGTCCCGAGCTTCCAAAACATCCGATTCCCTCCACAATCCGAGCTCCCTAATTATCGCAAGTATGATGGGAACGGCAATCCCTTCATCCATGTGAGGGACTTCTTATACGAATCGGCTCAGTTTCAGTATGATGATCGCCTCATGGCGTATCTATTCCGCAGGTCATTAGATGGGGTTGCACTAGAATGGTTCTACTCTCTACCATTAGAAGATGCCGAGAGTTTCAAAATAGTGAAAGACAAGTTCATCCAACGGTTTCAAGACAGGGTCGGTCCAGAATATTCCTTCACAGACTTGGTGGCCGAGAAAATGAAGCCCGATGAGGAATTTGCAACTTATGCTGATAGATGGAGACAGATGGCCGCCAGGGTGCCAGGCCACATTCCGGAGGAAGAGAAGGTCAAGCTACTCATCTCTAATGCTACCCCGACCTTCCGTAACATCCTTGCTATGAATGATATAGCCAACATGCACCAACTATATAGCCGGGCGCGGTTCATTCAAACACAGTTCAAAGACTCCCCCATCCACTCGCTCTTTGAGAACCAAAAGCCAAAATATCACAAGAAACCTCAAGGGCCTGTCACCGAGGGGGTCTAGACCAACGAACAAGTTCAAGCCGTTACCTTCCCTTTCCAAGCCGCTCCATTCCGTTTTTCGCAAAACCCCCGCACTCCTCAAAACCCCGCTCCATAAAACTTCCCATCCATTCCACAAAACCCTACGCCTACCTTCGCCGCTCCACAAAACACCTTTGCCGCACCGCAACAACCTCCACAGCCTCCTCAATACCATAATGTCCCTCCACCAAACGGCTACAACAACAACAGTAAGCGCCCGGCTCCGAAGAGAGCACAATACCCACCTCTGCCAGAAACCCTCACAGATATCTTCTCAGCTCTTATGTTCATTAATGCTATACAACTCCCTCCGGAACGACCCAATTGGAACCCGACCGTTGATCAGACAAAGTATTGTATGTTCCACAGGCAACTGGGACATACTATTGAAGGGTGTTTTCAGTTCAGGGATTTGGTCTATGACCTCATGAAGGGCAAAGGATTGATTGGGCCGAAATGCATAAGGCCATTACAGAAATTAAAGAGAAAAGAAGGCAGCCGCCGAGGCAGCAAGTGCAGCAACAACAGGCACCGTAGCCGCAGTAGCAGCCGCAACAGCAACATCAACAGGAGCCGGTGTAAGATTTGGGGATCCACCAGAACCCAATGCCGAACCATCCTCCCGCTCCACAGCCTCAGCCGCCGGCACCAGCCCAGGTCAATGTAGTTCAACCCACCGCCCCCGACGCCGGGTGGTCCTTTGACGATGACAGCTCCGCACCACAAGTCATGGCCCTCCACCACAACTACCGTACTCCTTCCGCTCCCACCATCCTCACGCCCACACACCAAAACCCTCCTCCGCCTGCTAGACCACTCATCTTTCACCCGTTTCTACTCCACCTCCCGTCTCTCGCGCATTACTCACCCCCGCTATCACCACACCTCTATCTAACCCTCCACTCATTACATCTCCGCCTACCTTTATACCCCCACTTCCGCTCACACCCGCTACCGCAAACCCTTCACCCATCATCCTTTCCACCACACCCTCTTCCGAACCACTCATCCACCCCACCGGGCCTACTAAGTCACTTATCCTAAGCCCATCCGAGGCCGCGGCAACCTATAACTTCGCCCTACGGAGCGGACGCATGTTTCACCACAATTATCCTTCTACCTCTAATCCCCAGTCTTCCCAATCGGCTCCTAAGCAGGAAGAAGCCGAGCTGTTACCAGGTACCCAATACGATCTGCTGCATCACTTGGATCGGGTGCCCGCCAAGATATCAGTGCTGGAGCTTATAAAGGGATCTACCCTTCACCAAGATGCTCTCAGGAACTTTCTTCAGAAGGTGATGGTTAGTGAAGATGTGGCAGCTGATAGTTTACCTATGGCACTAGCGACTATTTCCAAAGGACCGGCAATTACGTTCTCTGAAACCGAGCTAGCACCACCAGAAGCTCGGCAAATGCCGCTTTGCATCACCATTATCTTGAATAAAGTCAGCATTGATGCGGCATTAGTTGACACAGGGGCATCTATCAATGTGTGCCCGCTCAGCACTCTCAGGGCCTGCAATCTGTCAGAAGAACTTCTACGCCCGACCCCCACTACTATAGCTGCTTATGACAATTCTCGGAGGGCATGCCACGGGATTGTTACTATTCAACTTGAGCTCGGGCCTCTCACCATGCCCATTGAATTCTATGTGCTGGACATTGACTCTATGTTTAAAGCTATCTTGGGTCATCCGTGGATTGATACTCTCAGTGCCGTGCCCTCCACCGCACATCAATGTCTTAAATTCCCTTTTCAAGGAAGGGTGGTTAAAGTAAAAAGCTTATCCATGGTCAAGTCTGTCAAAACTATATCAGAGAAGATCTTGCCTACACTATGGCCCAGCAGTCGGCCTGTTATCTCGGTATTGGATCTAAACTTTCCTTGGGCTTATGCACCTCGCAGGTCCGCCACTACACCCGTTAACATCAAAGTAAAACCCCAGATCCGAGATTCCAAGGGCTGGGATATTATATTGAAATTGGGCTACCAACCGGGGAGAGGCCTCGGTGCACAGTTACAAGGGCGAACCAAGCCGGTGCCCAAAGGAAGAAAAATGGGCAGGAGAGGTCTCGGCTACCGAGAGTCTGCACTCTCAATGATGGGCGATTCAGGGCCACTTACTTGGGACTATCGCCAGCACTCTGTTAAAGGTCCTCTCCAGCATGGGACGCTTCAGCCACCGTCAGCACAGTCAGAGAAGGAAGATACAGCCTGCACAGTTGACAGCCCGCCTCTACTGCCAAAGGGGCCTATTGATGATATGCCAGATTTTAGTCAGTCATTTGCCAGAATGTTCAACGAGCCAGATGGTTATGGTCAGAAGAAGAATCAAGAGGTACGGCTTGTTCAGTGGAAGCCGAAGAAGCCAGCCAACTGTCCACGGGAGAAGGGGAGCTCGCCTATTGTCTTTTCTTGGTCTCCCTCACGTCTCATATCTCTTTTTCAACAGTTGGAATCCATACCTCGCTCACCTCCGATCATGGTTGATTCGTACTTCACGGAATTGCCAACCGAGGTGTTAATTATACCTTTTGCATGCGGGCAATGCCCACCCATTGATCTATCCACTTTATGGACCTCCTCCTCCAATCTTTCGGACATGTGGTTCTCCTCTTCTGACCCATTCTTCGATGTGTTGTTCCCATCTCTTTTCCCCCGTCAACTTCCTCCTCACCATCTCCTCCATCCTGCTATGTGATCTCCACTGATCTCCAAAAAAAACGTCAAATTCGAAACGGAGATTTCGGTGGAAGATTACGCTATCTTGTCTCCATCCTCCTCCTAGGGGCACGAGTCCCCTGCTCCTTCCTTTCCACTAGGTTTCCTTTCTCCTAGGTTAGGCATAGGGTCCATCGAGTCTAGGGAAGTAGGGTCAATTAGAACTAGAGAAACATGGTCCTCTTCTAGGTCGTCTAATCCTTCCGAGCCTGAGCCGCGCCCGCTTGTGCGTCATGCCAAATCCATCCCTGATAGGTTCTTGCAGGATCCGGTTCAGCGATGTCATGCTCTTTTGAAGTGCCCATAGTTTGTCGCTACGGCGATCATGATAGAAGATGAAGAGGAAATAGAAGGGGTGTGGAGCGACGACGGACTGGGTGTATATGAAGTCCTTGATGAAAAAGACCCGATTAATGATGAGGATAGCAACGTAGATGACACTGTCGATCTGTATGCACAAGGATTAAAGAGATTCTACGAGCCATCGTCGGCAGTGGATGAACCTACAAAGGAAATAAATTTGGGAACTGAAGAAGACCCAAGGCCCATTATTATTGCCGCTAACCTTCTTCCGCAAGTAGAAGAAGATCTAATCAAGGTTCTAAGGGAATATAGTGATTCCTTCGCCTGGTCTTATGAGGACATGCCGGGTCTTGACCCCTCTTTAGTGGAACACCGACTCGTACTTAAACCAGGGGCAACACCCGTAAAACAGAGGTTGAGAAGATTTCACCCCCACATGGCCTTAAGGATCAAAGAAGAAGTTGATAAGTTATATAAGGCCAGATTCATTAGAGTCATCTTATATCCTCAGTGGGTGGCGAACATAGTCCCTGTCATCAAGAAGGATGGAAAGGTGCACATTTGCATCGATTTCAGGGATCTTAATAAAGCATGTCCCAAAGATGATTTCTCGCTGCCTCACATAGACGTCTTGGTCGATAACACTACAGGGTACGAAGCTTTATCATTCATGGACGGTTACTCAGGCTACAACCAAATCCATCTCGCTCCTAAAGATCAAGAGAAAACCTCCTTCACCATGCCCTGGGGCACGTATTGTTATGTGGTTATGCCGTTCAGTCTGAAGAACACAGGTGCCACTTATCAGAGGGCAATGATGGCCATTTTCCACAACATGATGCATATCTATATGGAAGCTTACGTGGATGACATCTTGGTGAAGTCGAGAACCAAAGAAGAACACCCCTCTATTCTGGCTAAGGTGCTGCAAAGAGCTAGAGAGTACAAGCTCAAAATGAATCCAAAGAAGTGCATTTTCGGAGTCTCTTCAGGGAAGCTGCTAGGCTTTATAGTTAGCAAATGGGGGATCCAGATTGATCCTAACAAAGCAAAGGCCGTCATGGACATGCCTCCGCCAAAGAACATCACGGAACTTCGAGGACTGATTGGAAGATTGCAATTCATTAGAAGATTCATATCCCAACATTCTTAGAGGTGCCGCCCATTTTATGAATTGCTCAAGGCGGGGGTCCAATTCGAATGGAATGAAGATTGTCAAAAGGCCTATGAGGACCTAAAGGAATATTTATCCAATCCCTCGGTTTTGCAACCTCTTGTCCCTGGGAAAGCCCTAATCCTATACATCTTGGTCATTGAGGACTCCCTAGGGGCAGTTTTAGCACAAGTAGATGATGAAGGGAAAGAGCGGGCAGTTTATTACCTCTCCAGGTTGTTTAACCCGACTGAGGCTAAATATACCGCTATTTAAGAGACTTGTGCTGCCTTAGTGTGGGTTGCTCAGAAGCTTAAACACTATTTTCTAGCCCACCCAGTTAGGTTGATCTCTAGAATGGACCCGATCTGCTATCTCTTAGAAAAGCCTATCCTTTCTAGTAGGTTAGCTCGCTGGTAGAGCTTCCTCTCTCAGTTTGATATCACCTTCGTCGTTTAGAAGGCGGTCAAAGGATACGCCATCGCTGAGCATCTTGCCCATCTCCCCATTTCTCACACTGATTCTATTCAGGATGATTTCCCTGACGAGCATCTCTCTGTCCTTACTCATCATCTCTTCTGGTCTCTACACTTCGACGGTGCACTCTATTCTCAGGGCTGAGGGATAGGCGTTGTTCTGCTCACTCCGGAAGGAGTGACGATTCCTTTTGTTTATCAACTCCGATTTCCTGCTACCAACAACATCGCCGAGTATGAAGAGCATAGTCCCTCTTTTCCCATCTTTTGCCTTTGGCCCTGGGATGGGTGACAGTAAGGTCTTCCTCCTTCTCATATCTTCTGCCCCGCATCACGGGGCGAGTAATAATCAGATTCCTTCCTTCATCATTTTTTCCATCTCTCCTCCCCCGAGCCTTGGGGTAAGCAGCAACAACATCTCTTTTGTAGTTTCTTTCTTCTCTTCTGCTTCCTGCCCTGAAGCGGGCAACAACATCCTCGGTAGCTTTCTCCTCATATCGAGCTGGGGCCCAGCTCTGAATCTTCTTTGGTCGCCAGACCTGTTTATATCTTGCTGGCTTGGGTGCCAGCGGCTTCCTTTCATCAGCTTCCCAGTTGGCCCTCCTAGTGGCCAGAACGCGGAACCTGTTGTCGGTCTGGACAGTCGGGACAATCCTGTCGGCCGAACTTCTCTGGGGCGACCGTTGAGGTTCACCCTAACATCACCCATCATCATTGTCTTCCCAGAATTGGAAAGACGACGCTCAGCAGCAGCATACCGGCTTCTCCGGTTATTTCTCTTTCCCCTCTGGGCAGCAGCGGGGACCGTGTCCCTCCTTTGAACATGGTGAACATAGCAGGCGACGGCCGTCGAGGTCATCTTCTCTGGTAAGCCAGCCTTCACACCAGCAGTCTTCATCGGGGCACTTGCAGCAGTGCCTTGCTCATTGTTGTTGACCTGCAGAAGGTCGGTGAAGACGAGGCCCAGACAGTTGGGCAGCCCGACAGCAGGGGGCATTGATCCGAACGAAAGAGGTACCGCCAGGTAGCCCTCTCGCACATGCATATCGATCGGTTGCTGGTCGAAACATACAGACATGATCCCGGCCGTCATTGTAGCTTCCTGAGGATAGAGAAAGCGCACAGGATCAGAAATTTGAGGGGGGCCCGCTGGGCCTCCTATTTTGGCATAGAGATGAAGGGAGACTCTGTCCCACCGGGCGTGCCAGACTTGTGGAACGCGGATTTTATTTTTAAATTATTTAAATTATTTTATTTTTTTATTTTTTTATTTGGGGAATTCTCTTATTTGTATTTATTGATTATTAGGCGTGCCAGTTACCGGGGTGATAATTTTATTATGCGCTCGATCTGACTTTTAATCAGTCGATTGTGAAGTCCGAGTCGGGACCCGAAGTCCGTCATACCATAAAGGCTATGACGTTAATTACGCCCTTCCTAAGAAGGACAACCCTTGATTAAACGCCAAAATAGGAGGCCTCATAAGGCAAATAGATATTCATGTACATAACTTTGAACTTCATACCAGGCCCGGAAGGCAGGTAAGAGAATAACATCGACCACAGAAACAAACTATATCGCTGAATCGGCGGTTCAAAAATAATCAGACTCAGGGGAAAGGTGAAACAGAGGATATCAATCGCGGACGGGATGAGCCATGATCATAACGGAGGTTTAAAGCATCGATTAACATTTTGGCAGCACCTCCCTGTAGTCCGGATCATGCCCAGAGGGAAATAGGCTATCACCCATGGAGTGCCGGGATGAAAGCCGAAAGGAAGAGAGAGGTCGGACCTCTCCACGTTACACATGTATGCCCTAGGGCAATGTTTGACTCTTCCCTCACAGGAGCTGGTGGCACTCATGCATTGGCATAGCTCACCGGAGCTAAGAGGGAGGCGCGTCGTTGTGACTTCGACACGAATCGATGGAACATAAGAGAGTCTACCTCCCTTTAACTTTATCCTCGGGACATATCTGGTGATCCATGGATATCTCTATGTGGGGTTAGCTCTGGGCATTTGGGCTCACAGGGTGGCAACTTAGGCTCTCGGCATGACCACAGATGGAAGGCTAAGGCTCCCGGCGTGAGTGGCAAGAAGGTGGAGGCTCCCGGCATGGCCGAAGGGAATATTCCAAGAAGCTCCCGGCGTTGACTTCCCGGTGCGACGGAGACTCTCCAAGGGGGTTCTCGGCATAGGCTGAAGGGAGGAGGAGGAGTTCTCGGCGTGAGGGTTCCCGGCGCGCTGAAAGCTACGCCGGGAGCTGATGGCGCCGAGAGTTCGGTGCCGAGAAGGTATTGGTGTTTGGGCGTCGTGAGGAATTTAGGATTTTACGGTACCCTATTTTTGGGGTTTTAAGAGTTTTCTGGGAATTTATATCAAAGTAGATTGGCTCCGGGGACTCAGAGATGGGGTTCAACTGGTTTTAGTTGTATATGTTTCAAAGGAGGCCGAGAGCTGAGAGGGATTGGAGGAGAAGAGTCCAACGCAGAGAACTTTTTTACCATTACTATGCGAAGTCCCGAGGACAGCTTCAGTGTTATCTTTCATCGGCCTGGGAGGATTTCAGCAGCACCTCTCCCGTACCTAGCGTCTGCCAGGGAGTGATAGACGATCACCCACGGAATGCCAGGATGAAAGCCAGAAAAAAAGGGGGTATGGGACCCCTAGCCCGTGTATGTGATTACAGCACCAACTTAATATCCCTTTGAGGCCATTGAAACTTATGTAGTGGCAGAGTTTCCTTGGCTCGTAAGGTTATAAAGGGGGGTTATCCCCAATAATCTTTATCCCTTAGGTATATATGGTGATCTGGGGCATCCTTCGACCGAATTCAAGGTCACACTGAACGGACTGTAGGGGCTATCGGTGTGGTTTCTCCATTGGTGGCAGGAAAGTTTATCAGGGGTTCCAGGGGTATATCTATGTGGTTTACAGTTCGAAGGGGTGGAAGGCACAAGGGGTGGTCCCCAGCGTGGGGTACTTCTCGCGCGCCCGTCACCGCGCCGGGAACCTGGCGCCGGGAAGCCCGGGCCGGGAAGGCTATATTGAAGGGCTTTATTGACTTGCTGAAGGGGCTAAGGAAAGGGACCTCTCGGCGGCGTAGCTCTCGGCGGGGAAATGACCACGCCGGGAAGGGGCTAAAGGGTTTATGGCTTGATTACGATACTCTGCTCAGGAGACTTCTGGAATTTCTGGCTCAGATTGAGGCAAGATCTGGAGTGCAGGAGGGGATTACATGGAGGTTAGTATTAGTCGAAGGGCAGACCATCCATTATCGAATCCTCGTGGGACGTATGGCGTTTTCTCTACTCACCTGCTGCTCAGACAGTCAAGAGATTGATGTCTCTGACCCTGAACGAGATGGGAGCTCAGCAGAAATCTATGATATTCGAGAAAACCATGATCCGAGGGGAGGGAAGGAGGGGGGACAGAGCCCAATAACCCACTGAATGAGGGTTGAGGCTCCGTCTTCGTCCTTCACCAGAGAACGGGCTAGGGAGGGGGTCGAAACACGAGTCGGAAAGCTGGAGCATCTAGGCAAACCAATATTCCGAAGAACAACCGATGCAAGAAGGGGAGAAAGACAGCAGATATCTCAATCAATCGAATGCCCAAACGGGCCATGTTGATACTTCATTTCATTGCATCATCCCAAACTTACACAGATCGTAGAAGGGAAATGAACGACAGAGAGGTGGGAATCGAGACCGGAATCCTCCGGCTACATTGATAAATCAAGAAAGACTCGCCAGATTACATCAGAAAAAAAAGAGGAAAGCATGGGGGAGGGCGGAGCATTGACTCCTCTCCCTCCCCGGTTACCCACCTGAGTCTTCCTTTCTTCTTCTTCTCCCAGCTTCTTCTTTTTTCCCTCTCGGTCTCTCTTCTGTCTTTTCCTATCTCTCCCTATCTCTATCTTCTGTCTCTCTTTTTTCTTGTCGTCCTCCTTTTCTTTTCGAAGGGAAGGGGATTTTATAACCGTCCCTCTTTGCCTTCTCGGCAGGCATCTCACGGCGCGCCTCAGCTGAGGGCTTCCCGGCGCGCAGGACTCCAGCCTTTCGGTGCAGCCATTGGGCTTCGACAAGGGGCTCCCGACACCACTATTACAGGCCCACTTAGGTCTCTTAGACCAGGCCCTTTATCGGCCCCTCAAGTACATCAGCACCCAAAAGGGTCCTCCGTTGGTGATATAGCTTGTATTGAGATCATTAGTAGGGTTTTCATCAGTCCGCAGACAGGAGTTTCATCAGTATTGCCATCTGAATGATGACAAAACCGGGCATCATTTTATCGATATCGTCACTTGAATGGTGACGAGATCGGACATCAGCTTTAGTCTGGGAAGACTTCAGCCGGGTGTATAATCTGTGGACACGATTCTTCTTGTGTTCTGACTTTGCAAAAGCCTTTACAATCTTCATCTGCCGGTACCGGCTTCATCTTTATCTCACATCACATCTGTCAATAAGCCGACATCTGACTTACCCTGACTTGTCATCTGTGGATTCTTGGATGAGGTAGTAACACAGCTCTTATTAAAGTGTGCTAGGAGGTCTCATTAGTCAAGCGACTACTGCTTTATCAGTGCTGCCATCTGAGTGACATCGGCACCAGACATCAGCTTGGCCGACAAAGGCTTCAGCCGGGTAAATGGTTGACGAGCTTCATCATTGGTCTTTCACTGTGGGTATGATCTGCTTCCACCCTTGTTCATTTTCAAGGTGTCAACATCACTAAATAGATTAAACACTTAGAACAAAATCTGATCAAATCATCTAATGAGCCTGTGATCAAACACTTGGAGCGCCCCTATGCAAACATCTAGCGGAAGCAAACCATAAGCAATCAAACCACACAGCAAGAGGGGTTTTTAAGGTGGTTCGGTCCTCCAGACCTACATCCACCCCACACTCAAACCGAGTGTGGCTTCCGCTGACTCACAGCTTGAACAGCTGGGCATCACAGCTTGCCATACATCCGCTGGGCAACACAGCTTGCCATCCGAGGAATCCTCCTCGCCCCGCTGGGCAACACAGCTTGCTGTCCAGTAGAATCCTCCACTGCAAACCGTTGGCTAACAGCTTGAACAAAGATGTAAAATAGAAAACAGAAAATTGAACAAGACAGTAATTGGAAAGCTGTAAGCAATGAAGCACAATGTGGCTCTTAAAGAGATGGATGGCCTGGATTTGATCCACGGTCCATCAAGAACAGATCTCCCTCGATTTCACTCTCTTTCTTCACTCTCTCTCTTTCTCTTTCTTCTCTACTGCACTTCTCTTCTTCTCTCGATCTCTGTTCTCCTTTTCTCTCTTTCTCTTTTTCTTTTCTTCTGCTGGATCGTGGAAGCTCTCTCTTCTTTTTCCCTTTTTCTTCTCCAGCTTCTGCTCTCTGCTTCGATCACGATCAGCCTCCATCTAAAGAGACGAAGGCTCCAATATATACCAGTAGCAGTAGGGAGATAGGGCGTGTGCTTCCCACGCCTTCCGTCCAGAAGATTCCTCCTCTGATCACGTGCTCAGCACCCACCTCGGATCACGTGTCAGGTGCCAGCTTCAGGTCACGTGCCCATTCATCAGTACGCTCAGCAACTGGAGTTAGATGGCGTCAACCCACTTGCTCCAAGGAGTTGACGCACCCTTCAGAGATCTTCAACCCTTTTTAACTGCTGCGTCGACGCTTCCAACTCGTGGCGTTGACGCATTGATGCGTTCCAGTGAGCAACCAGCCTAGCCTTTTTAACTGTTGCGTCGACGCTGCTCCACTACTGCGTTGACGCGTAGGTGATCCAGTGATCAGGTCTTCAGCAGATAGATGTGCTACGTTGACGCTCTCAGCATGCTGCGTTGACGCGTGGAGCTGCAATGTCGATGCTGCCAATGTACTCCAGAGGCTGCAATAAGGGATACTTGAACTGCTGCGTCCACGCTACTTGATCAATGCGTTGACGCACCAGAATAATCCACAAGCTTCTTTCTTGATTGTTTGAACTACCGCGTTCACACCACTTGATCAAGGCGTTGACGCTTTGGTGTGTTCCAGCAGCGAAAATTGGATGGCTTCAGCCCTCTTGTTTTAAGGGGTTCATTAGCCTCTTCAGTCCCTGTCAGACAGATGAAACGAAGTCATCAGTTCTAAGTTTATGCATTGCATTGTATAGACTTTGCTGTGAAGGGGAAAGCAATGTAAAGTATGCACAACGCAGTGTATAGACTTAATGAATACAAAGGCTTCATAAGCCTCAGATGAAGGCAGGCGCTGTGTAGACTTCATGATGATCGGATGAAGGCAAGCGATGTATAGACTTCATGAAACACAGCTGAACACACGCGGTGTATAGACTTCATGAAGATCAGATGAACACATGCGGTGTATAGACTTGATGTGTTCACTGATGGATGTACACACTTGCCCGCTGTACTGACTCTGAGTCCAAACCCAACGGCTGTACAGACTTAGAATGTGAAGACTGATGTACAGACTTCTTTAATCAAAGCATGAATGAGACGCTGAAGTCTGTATAGACTTTCCAATGTCTAGACTTGCAGATGAACGACACAATGTATAGACTTCAGGTGTGAAGACATTGTGAATGCAAATGCAATGTTCAGACTTCATTGTATAGACTTGGAGAGCCTGAATCAATGTGCATACTTGGAACGCCTGAAGCCCAGTGTCCAGACTTGGAATCAATGAAGGCGTTGGCTGTACAGACTTGGTCAAACAATCTGATGTAAAGACTTGAGGCATAGAGGCCAATGTACAGACTTGTAAAGTTAAGACCATTGTACAGACTTCACCTCGTGCCAGCTACCGTGAAGGAATGTATAGACTTAACAGTCTCCCTGGCTGTACAGACTTGACCAAAGCAAAGGCAATCGGATGTACAGACTTTAGAGGATGCAGACTCTGTATAGACTTCAACTCAAACATGCATAATGTAGTCTGATGTTTAGACTTTGCAACCGACAGCCAATGTATAGACTTGGCCAATGCTGTCTAGCCTATGCACTATGAATGTATGGACTTACATGAGATGCTCATTGAGACGCTCACTGTATACACTTCAAGCCCAGTGTATAGACTCTCAGTCATGAACAAAGCGTGAAGCATACTAATGCAGGAATGTATAGACTTGGAAGTCTATGTGCATGACAAAACCAATGTATAGACTCTGAAATGCAAGCGATGCAGCAATGCCTAGACATTGGGTTTTACCCTGCAGTGTATAGACTTTGCTACCCAAACAATCAATGTTCTGATGGGTCGACGCATCAGCAAGGGTGGGTCGACCCACTACTGTTCAGACTGTAAATACATGCAGAGACATGATATCTGACAGAATGCAATGCATATCTATAAAGAACAAATGCCATCAATGCTAAACATCATCATTCATGTTGCTATCATATGCAGAATGCTCAAGGATAAGAATGCACAGAAATGCACTTTATTTATTGCAATCATCAAAACACAATCTCAAATGCACTCATATGCACTCACTGTCTTGCTATCATCAAAACCAAATAGCATTGCTATCATCAAAGCAACATAGCACATGCTTGTGCCTAAGAGGCACAACAGTCTGCCCGTCTGATAGGTGCTCGCTGTTGACGCTCCCGAGGATTCTACCGAACTTAGAAGCCGACGAAACCAGCACCAAATCGTCACTGACTAGTCTAGGATGACTCAAGAATTTTTCCGAGCTCTCAAAGTATCGCTGGTGGTTGGAGCAGGTGCTGGACCAGCGCTGTCTGGTTCTGGTTCGAGCAGGTTTCAGGATGCTGCCGTGGGAAGATGAAGCCGCCCCGGGTGCTCCCGTGATCAGAACGGCACAGGACCAAGACGGTTGCGAGCGTGGCCGCGTCCTATTCGATCAGCAAGCAAGAACAGCACCAGGGGAGGTCGGGGTAGAGAACAGAGGCCCAAGAAGTAGGGAGGTATCGGGACTGGCCCTGGCTGACCTGAACGACGCTCTGGTGGTAGAAAAATTGGTGCAAGAAGCTCCGAACTCCAAATGACTCCCCGCTGGCTGGGTTGGATAAGGGACTGGTGGAGGATCATCCCGGTCAAGTGGCTCGCCAAGGGGTGCCAAGGTGTGGCCGCAGGAGCTTCTGAAATTCTCCTCTGGTTGCAGTCTGGGCCAGGTCTGCGCAGTCGGGGGAGAAAGGTTCTGCCGGGCTACCCCGAACTCAGAATGGAGCGGGATCACCTCGCCTGCGAAGCCACCTAGAAGACCTTTCCGGTGATGTATAGTACACCTCCAGATGATGCCGAACGACTCCGAGGCAGGTTCTGCAAGTAGGGTCCCAACTGCTACCTGCAAACTGGGCAGTACAAAAAGGGGGGGGGAGGGGTTGTTGGTGGAGATGGGAGGTGGAGATGGCAGTGCAAAAAGTACATGATAAGAAAATGAAAATTACATCATATGACTCGAAATAAAGTAGCGAACAAGATGAAGCATAGTTGGCGAGCATCAGGATCCTTGAACAAATGGGATTGCTGGTGATGTCCCCATCACCTTCACGAACCTGCTGGACGTGGCGGCGTCTGATGGGATCGAAAGCAACGCCCCCATCCAAGGGGCCACCAAAGCTACTGTCGGCCGACCAGTGGCCGAATCTCCCGAGACCGTCCCCACGAGGACGCTGAGCTGCAATGTGCACCATGTGCACCAAACTGCCGGCCCGTCTCGCCAGGGCTCTACCTCTCATCAGAGGAGGCTCCGGAGGAGCCATGCCACCACATCACCCCGAGGCCGGTTCTCCAGCACCGGCAAGTCTGCCGTCATCGGAACTGTCCGGGTGCACCTCATCGAACCTCGCTTCGAGATGATCCCGGAGCGCGTTGTCCCCGCCGTACTAGTGCGTAACTCTTTTCAGCCACTGGAGAAGATGAAGGGCAGGATGACATCCACAGCTCCGGCCACAGCACCACGGCGTCAACCGGCCTCTAGGCCGACTAAGACCAAGCAGGCATGGGTTCCCAAGGCAGTCCAGACCCAATTCTTCTGGGTGGGGATAAACTCAGTAGAGGAAACTTGGAGGTGCCAAGTAAAGCCCAATTTCCACCCGAATATCTCTCCAAGATAGGACGAGTTCCCTCCTCATGTGGAGGAGTATGCCGCCATCCTGTTGAGGAATTGCCAGTCCACCGAGGAACTGGTGACGTCGGAGAACGTAGAGCGGTGTCTTCTTACGCGGATGCATCCGTCGGGCTCAGGTGCCACCACTTAGATCCTCCTTCGGATGTGGGGGTCATTTTTCTTTTCATGATCACGCCTTCTTCTTTGTGCAGACACCAGGCGGGAACCTCTGAAGGAGGCCACTAAGGTGGTCGATCTTTACGATGACTCGGCTGCCGAGGAGCTGGGCGTCCCTGAGGGTCGCCCCCCTGCTAGTCATGAGGCACCCTACTCACAACAAGAAAAAGCACATCCCAATGCCGGTGCACAAAGAAACCAGCCCTGTGGTGGAAAGGCTCTAGGCCATTATCGATGGGCTTGAAGACTATGAACAGCCCGAGATCCAGCCTATGGAGCTGAAGGAATATGTCCCTTGGGAGGAATTCGAGTCACTCGAATTAGCTCCGGAAGTAGAAGCCGAGGAGAAGGAAGAGCCTCTCTTGTGGGGTGAACTTCCCCAAGAGCAGTCGCCAGCCATAGAAGAAAAAAAGAAAAAGAAGAAGAGAAGGCCCAGAAATAAGAAGAAGAGCGGGGTTGTTCTTTCTTGCAACACCCTCTCAGCATTATTTGACACTGCCCTCTCCCTGGGAGAAGAAGAGCAAGAAATGCCTGCCGAGCCGTCAGAGGTGAATCAGGCTGAAGCACCCACCTCCCAGCATGCCACCAGGTCTGGAAGGAAGTGGGGACGCCCTCCTCAGGCTAACCACAACAGCTTACTTAGGGGAGAACAACCGTATCACATCCCTGAGCCTAGGGTCCAAGGCATGGAGATTCCCCCTCCCTCGGGTCTCTACCCCGGAGAGCCGGTCGGCCAGGGTGCCCCTTCATTTATTGAATTTCTTACGACTCAGAGGGGAAGGCAGTCATGCCCCTGTGAGTCCCAGCAGACCAAAGAGGCAGGCAGCCCCACGGCCCCATTGCTAGTAATTCCTTCTCGGTCAAGGGAAGAACCTGACAACATCCCAAACCTTGCCGAGTTCATGCAGGAAAAGGAAGTGACCCAACATGCTCCGCAAGCTCAAATGATACCTGACCCAGTGGAGGAAGCACCCGTTGAGCCGGCTCCCCAGGCCCAGACTGGGGGCAGGCACAGTAGAGCCGAAGAGATGAAGTTGCTCGAGGTCCGAGCTAGCAACAGAATAGTCAAGCACCTAAAGAAGATCCCAGCAAGATTCATCGCCTTGGAGATTCTATCTCTAGATGAATAGACACGGCAAGCCGTCATCACGACGCTCCAGACGCCAGCATATGTGGAAGCTTGCCTTGCAGAAATGTCACCCGAAGTAGCTGTGGCCTTTACAGAAGAAGATATGCTCCTACCTACTTGCAGTCACAACTGGCCACTCTACATGAAGGGACAGTTGAATGGGCATCCCATCAACATAGTATTGATTGACCCTGGGGCAGCGGTGAACATACTCCCCTACCAGGTGTTCCAGAAACATTACTTTGACGTACACTTGATTGAGGTCAAGAATGTTAAGATTGCTGGCTTCAACCAGAAGTGCGAGGTCCCCATGGGGGTTACGGAATTCAACCTCTCCTTCGGTGATTTCACAACTAAGGTCCAGTTTCATGTGATCAACTCTAACACTTCTTACAAGGCACTGCTTGGCTGGCCTTGGCTACACCAAAACAGGGTAGTGCCATCTACTCTGCACCAATGCATCAAGTACCCCAGCAACGGGAAGGAGGAGAGAATTTTTGCTGAGCTCCACCCTTTTGAGGTGTTCGAATGTCATCTTTCAGATGCCAATTTATATTTAGAGAAGCCGAAGCAAGCTCCCCAAGTCACTCAGAGCAAAGGAAAGAAGAAGGTAGAGCCCGACAGTTGGTTCCCTCCACCGCCGCCAGGCTATGTGGCTCCCCCTCACGTGCCATTGATTGAGGAAGTAGAAGGGATACTCATGGTCGGTCCCCTTCCCATCACCCTACATCAGGGACACCTTACCTGGAAGACCTGCTGGAGGACGTCAGGGTCCCGCCCGGGATCATCAAGCCTCTTGCAGAGATTGATTGCCAGGTGACCGAGCCATTAAGGACCTTCGAGGTGCCTAACCCGGGGGGCGGCCTACCATCTTCTATGTGGCTGATGAGCACCCGGTCAGAGGGAACAATGATTGTAATCTCCCCGATGAATTGCATGACCCACTCGTCCCGATCATGAGACTGCCTGACATAATTGTCTGTGTAGCCAAAATGACCAGAAAATAAGGGATCCCCTTTTGTCAGCTCTCCAGTCGGAAGGAAATGTTCAAGAAAATGTGGAACCCGCCAAACCTGGATCGGAGATTGCTGCAGATCACCCGGCATCCAGGGTTGGGCTTTTCACTAGAAGACTCCTACGAAGCCGACATAATATCAGTCTCGGCTCTGAACGGCAATAGCCCCGCAGGCACCGCAGGCCCACAAGAGGTTGAAGGCCGCCAGCACCTTAAGCCTTCGGCCGACGAAGATCAGGATAAAGAAATATTCCTATGGAATCCACCTCCCTGTAGGAACAAAGGGAAGGCCCCATCCTCCTCTGAGGGACCAACCTCGAATAACTACAGCAACGGGGCGCCATTTCCCTTGTCTGACATTGATGCAAAAGATGAGGGAGAAAGCCGGACTCCAGGCCTCCCTCGATGCGGCTCTGCCCTGTTTGCCCTGTGCTATCAGCAGCAGCGAGAAATTGAGATGTTGAAGGCTCGGCTGGCCAAAGTGACCGCACTCGTGTCTCACTTGATCGGGGGCATCTTCCGCCAGCAAAATATCGGCATACACCTATCCCCGAGCACCATCTCGAACGTCCTTATACACTAGAGAAAGGAGGCGAGAGGTGCAACTGTTTCCCTAGTCGGACGGCCGACCGACCGGAACCCTACACTATAGGAGAGAATTTAGAGGCCTTACTCTTTTCCAAGGAATAAGACCCTAGTGATCTTTGACTGGGCCTGCCACTATGGCAAGGTCTCTCTCCCGAGGTCCAAGAGGCCGCAAGATACCCGCAGAAGTGGCGACCCCCCGTTTTATCCTTATCACCAAGTACTGGGTCACTCCATCGAAGACTGTTACGTCTTCAAGGACATTGCTCAAGACTTGATTGAGAAAGATGAGCTCAGAATGGGAGATTACGTGGTAGCTCCGCCACGCCCTCATGTGACGGGCAGCCACGAAAGAAATATCTACATGGTGTCAGTCCAGCACCAGATTTTTGAAGATACAACTAAGGATGAACGATCCCGGCCGCCAGCGGCGGAGCAGCCCCTAGTATGCAACCGATCCCTTTGGCCCCTATAGGAGCCATCTACGATAATTATCAAGAAGATCCTGGAGAAGTACTATGCCTCTCCGCGCCAGAAAACCCCTCGGAGCCGCACACAACGGGTATGGAGGAGGGGGAAGCGAGTAAAGACTCACTGCCCAACGAGGCGGAGCTAGAAGGCGCCTACGGTGTCCTTGAAGCGGAAGACAGTGAAGACCAGGATTTCATCGACCTACTGTCGGCACCGCCGAAAATTGAAGATGGTGGCCAGGCCACAGTAGATGAGCTCATTGAAATTAACCTAGGCACAGAAAGCGACCCCAAGCCGACCTTTCAAAGTGCCCTTCTCCCTCCACAGGAAAGAGAACAATATGTCAAGTTGCTGCAAGAATTCTGGGACTGTTTTGCCTGGAACTACAAGGAGATGCCCGGCCTAAGCCCTGGTGTGACCCAACATATTCTGGCTATTGATCCCAAAGTGGAGCCGGTAAAGTAGTCTCCCCAGCGCATGAGGCCGGAACTGATAAGCTAGATTTGCAAATAAGTCGACAAGCTCATAGATGTTGATTTTATGGCTGAAAATCAGTACAATACCTGGTTGGCCAATATCATGCCAGTGAAGAAGAAGAATGGGCAGATCAGGATCTGCGTGGACTTCCGTGACCTGAATAAAGCTTGCCCAAAAGATGACTTCCTGGTGCCTGTAGATTCTAAGAAATCCACTTAAGGAAAATGAAGAAGAATTATGGGAAAAAGAAGGGAAAAGGGGAGAAAAGGGGAGCATGCGTAGGATGCTAAGGGGAAAGGTGATCGCCAGAGACGCGAGGGCCTCAAAGATATAACAATAAATAAAATAGAGGGATCGCGAATAAATTCCTTTAAATAAGCAGGGGAGATTGTGAGTGCACCTTCTCTTTCTATCGACCGGCCGATGAAGAGAGTCCTTCTTTATGATTACCCTTGCAAAATTAACAAACACAAATAAAAATATGGATTAGAACCAAGGTGAGTGTAGCATCAAATTCAAAATAAAGACAAGCATGAAAAGTATGTATAAGAACACACCTTGTTGGGTGTTGGCCCTTAAACCCCTATGCAAAGGGTGAGGATGAAAGTATGATGTTATGAAAATAGAAGTGTGCAAGTGTTGCACAAAAGGGGGTGTGCTAGAGTGCACAATGTGGAGATCTCAATATTGAGATAAAAAGAAATAAAAGGAAGAGATGGAATAATGATGCATGCAATGCTAACAATAATAAAACAAAGAGATAAGAGAAGGGGAAAGCTTAGTGGTTTTCTCCATGGGCTTCAATGGAGGAAGAAGAGGATGTAGAACTCCATGGATGTAGAGGCTTCAAATCTTCAATAGAGAAAGAAGAACTCCATGGATGAAGCTTTTAGGTGCATGGGAGTCTTCCTCCTTGAGCCTTTGGTCCAGCATCACCTCCTGTTGAATTTATCTTGATGTTCCTTACACAAGGGAGAGAGGGGTCCTATTTATAGGGCTGAAATTTAGAATTAATTCCAAGGGAAATTAGGAAAACATGTTTTAGTTGGATTTGGAATGAGATAAACATTACCCAAGTGTCCCTTCAATATTAGAAAGCCTTAGGAGTCATTTCCCAAGTGAAAAGGGGCTCAAAATGAGGAAAGAAGGAGGTTTTACCAGAGTTCGGAATTGAACAAAAATTGACGACCGGACAGACGGTCGCTATTTAAAATAACGCCCGCGGAGGCGTCGCTAATTCTGAGGCATTTCGAGATGGATTCGGACTTTCCGAAATTTGAAAAGAATTGACAACCATGAGGAAGTCGCTATTTAGAATTTAATACGAGTTTCGGACGGAGTTAAAACCTCAAAATATGGAAACGAAATTGGCGACTTTACACGCGGGCGCTATTTCATGAAATAGCGACCTGCAGGAAGTCGTGGAATTAAAAATAATCTGATTTCGGCTCAAAATATGAAGAAAAGAATTGACGACCTTCCGAACGGTCGCTAATTAAAGAATTGACGACCTTCCAGAGTGTCACCAATTAAATGACGACCACCCAGGCAGCCACCAATTTAAAATCTTAGAAAATCAGCTTAAAAAGAATTGACACCCTTCCGGCCAGTCGCTAATTAAAGAATTGACGACCTTCCGGAGTGTCACCAATTAAATGGTGACCACCCGAGCAGCCACCAATTAAAAGAAGGCCCTGAAAAATGGAGAAAAACCTCAGAAAAATCTAAAAAATAGGAAAACATGTGGAATCGCTTGGAAAAGTTGAATATTCAAGAAAAATGAGAAAAACCACTCAAATAAGTCGATTTGAGGGTTAAATGGGGCATCGTAGCGTGATAGGAGATATGCTCAAAATGATGTCAATTTTATCGTGTCTACAGCTGTCCCGCCTTGGCGTCTGCTTTGCAAGGGAGTGACACGAAGTGGAATGAACTGAAAAGTAGATGCCAAGGTGTGATGAGACACGCAATCAACATCACTTGATAGGAATTGAATCAAAAGCTCGGAATGAAGCAATCTTGAGGAGATTCAATGAAAAGCAACAATTGTTTGGATAAGAGGAGGAGTGTGCGCGCGGGCACGAAGGAGATAAAAGAACGATCAACTTCCAGCGCGGTGGAAGTACCCCAGGTCACAAACATGTAGGTTTCATCATTGGGGAGCGGTTACCAGCCAATGTGGACGTGCTGCGGCCAAGGTGGATCAATGGAAAAGGAATTGAACGAGAGATAGAAATCCAAACAAAGGAGTTTTCAGGGAAGCGGCCCAAAATGGCAACAAGGCGAACTAAGGACACAACTCGACAGGGAATATCTCATATCATGGACAATCAGAATTATCTTTACCTTCAAAATCAACTTATCAGAAGGGTTTTTCAAAGTTAATTCAAATTCCTATATGAATGCATGCTGGGCTTAAAGGGAAAATTTAAAATAAATGAAAATATAAGGTAATCAAGGATAATATTGTTAAGCTATCCAGACTGAGTCAAGAAACCCATTCTGTGAGCTGATACTAAGCCGAAGCTCGTTTATCCGCACACCAACTTGCAAAAGGGAACCATCGTCCCCAGTCTTGGACGGATCAACTGCCTATCCGTGCGACTAAGATGCCTCTGGAATCATTATTGTTTTTGATGAAAGGGAACTCAAATTTCAGATTTACCAAAGTCACAAGGTCCTTGATATGATCTAGTAATGTAGGTAATATATAGTAAAATGCATACAAGGGGATGGATGATGATAGCAATAAGCATGAGGGAACTGAGAAATGAGATGCAAGCACCGTGGGACTTGAATGTTGATGCCCGGACGGTGGGACCAAGAGCTTCTTCCTACGCTCAAAAGTTCATTAGTCAAGATATAAAAGATAACAAGTAATGAATGAGGCATTTAAGCATTGCAACCATAGCAGGGATAGAATTCAAGCACGAAAGCATTGAATAACATTGAATAACATGAAAATATAGCATGTATCAAAGCATCAATAGTATTTATGTATCATATCATGAATAGCATTCAAGCGTGCATAGCGTGAAAGACATGAATAGCATTTAATATAGATAGCATCATTAAAGCATAGATAGCACAACAACATTGTTAAATGTTTGTCATGAGGATGACAACTTGGCTAGTCAAGATTTGGAGTTGAATGATCAAGATCTGATAATGCCCATTGGCGGAGTGATCAAGTGAAATCAGCAGGAGTTGATTAAAAATATTTGGAGACGAATAATAGGAGTAATGCCTAGCAAATCATGAAGATGTGATCAATTGTGAACATGGGGAGAATCAAAAGGTAGATAGCAATGAATGGAGAGGACTCATCCTGTGCTCTTGGTCCTGTGAGAGCTATTGTCCCTGCAAAAGTACCATCAATCAAAATATAATGTATATTTTTTGAATTTTGAAATATGTAAATTTTTATGGGTTTTGAAAATATTTGAATTTTTATGTGGATTTTTGGAAGATATCTGAATTTTTTTATGGATTTTGAAAATATTCAATTTTTGTTGGATTTTTGTTTAGGAAATATTCATTTTTTTTTGGATTTTTCGCAACAAATATTCAACTTTCTTTTTTTTTAGATTTTGATTTAGACATTACTAAAGCAGCATCAAAGTATGTTTAAACAACTGGCTAAGGGTTCTCGTTCCTTCCCTTTTCGCTAAAAACTGCCCAAAGCCGGGCGTGCATTTAAAGGTGGCGCCTTATGACCGACTACCCTTGTATAACGGTGCCCCTACCAAGGCCATACCCGAGAAACACTCGGTCTTAGAGGGAGAAGATAAGAATAATTGAAGATAAGCTTTATGTAGGATGGGAGATATCAGGACTTGAATTTCTTCTAAGGTATTACCCCTCAAAGAGGTGGTCTGTTGCGCCGGGACTTTGTGCCTTTGATTTTTAGACTCTTGACATGCATACGACCAGGGTTTTCCCTGCGGGGACTTTGCCACTCTTGTCATGCCTTTTTCTTATAATTTTGCATTCATTGAAATTTGACTAGATTTTCATAATAGCCCTTTTGGCTGGATATATCATGAAAAACTCTTTGTTTTGGGTCAAGACTGCCCCTATTTGAGACTCCTCTCGTATTGGGGAGTACCTAGGTCGGTTATCTCATCCGTCAACCTCTTGCACCTGCATTCGGCCGAGTAAAGAAGAGAAAAGACTTTCAGATATACTCATGGTATGACCAAAGTAGCAACGGTATTTTATCAAAGGAGCTGGCTAAGGACGCCGTGAAGTGTGTGGAGTGCCCAGCTAAGGGTTGTTCTTAACAAGCGGGGAGAGAACGTCGAATTCCCAATGCAGGGTTTTTATTAACCAAAGTGCTGCAGAAGCAAGCCTAAAGACTTTTTTTGACTCTTGGATTAACTTAAATAAAACTTAAGGTAAAGGTTTAAAATTTCACTCCTAATCAAAGTTAAGAAGCACTTTCTTTTGAAAACCGTGGGTGAATAAGGTGATAAAAATGCACCAAAATGCACACGTACACCAACACATTACCTTGCGACCTTTGTTGAAGCAGCTGCCAGCGGCGATGTTGATAAAACATGGGATTTGTTGTCCTCATTTGGCAGATAAGGAAGGATAGCAAAGTTTTGAAAGTGGCTTAACAAGAAGGAGTGGTGTTTAAACCAAACTCAGACGAATAAGGATGAAAGGAAGAGAGGCGAGGGCTAGAACTCCCTCACCAAGGTGCTGAGACCCTGATCACATGAAAGGGTCTACAAAAGGAACTAGGAATTAAGAGGAGGGGTGAGGACTAAAGCCTCGGAAGTAGCGGGAGAACGGGCAGATGCCCAAAGCAGTGGATGTGGAAGATGTCGGGTCGGACCCAGAATCATAAGGAATTAGAAAAAGAAATTGATAGATGGAAAAGGGTGGATCTGGAGGGTCTGGAAGTAGTGGAGG
The DNA here is from genome assembly GCA_022559845.1 of Amorphophallus konjac. NCBI lineage: Eukaryota > Viridiplantae > Streptophyta > Magnoliopsida > Alismatales > Araceae > Amorphophallus > Amorphophallus konjac. The sequence continues at coordinate 361,939,566 of CM040126.1, forward strand.
AAAATCATGATGCAGGTAGGAATTGTTGGATTTGGTGGAATGTCAAACTAGAGGGGAGGGGGTGAATAGGTTGACCCTTTAAAATATTCTATGCACGATCACACACGAATTATGGTGCAGAATGATAGAGATAAAATCAATAACTAAACAGCAATGAGAATCGTGCCTAATCAAACATCTAACGAAGGGAGAATAATAAGAGAAATCAAACCACACAGTGTACGCAGATTTTTATGGTGGTTCGGTCTCCCTGTGGAGGCCTACGTCCACCCCTCACTTAACCAGTGAGGATCCCTTCTGAGCTTTACAGCTTAGCTACACCGAGGAAAAAGCTTCCTCACATACACCGCTGAGCATTACAGCTTGGCTTAACCAGAGAAACAAATTCTCTATCCCACTGACAAACAGCTTGCAGGCAACACGCCCAATTTCCCTTGATCCAAGCACAGTCTGCTGGATCAACCCCTCCCTCTACTCAAACCAGTACGAGGGAGAACCAGTATAATAGAGTTCAAAATGGAAAGACAAATAACAAAACGAAACCACTTAGTAAAAGAAGGAATAAACTCAAATCTATGAAACAGCCTAAGCTCGGCCTTGAATCCAAAAATCTGGAGGAAGAAGCTTCAATGATCGTCTGGTCTTCTTCTTCCAAAATGTAGATGAGCTTCACAAGGAACGCTACTCCTGGATCTCCCAACTGTCTTCAGCAGATCGACATCAGGAGGAAGATCAACTCGCTGTTTTTCTTGTGGTTCTTTTCCTCAGCCCCTGTCTTCAGCACACTTCAAAAAACTCCAACTCCTTCTGCAATTCAGCAAGCATTCTCGCGCTCATTTCCAGATCCATGCATATATACATCTAGTGGGGCCCAACCAAATTTTTTGGTTAGCCCTGTGATTGCTCCGTGTAGAGCCTTCTGGAGTCGAGAGGGAAAAAGCAGATCGCAATCACTTTTGGGCTGATGTGGCCTTTGACGTCACTTGTGACTGGGGTCCACCCAACTGATCTCGGAAGTTCCCGTAGGCGTCAACCCATTGAGTCCACAGGGTTGACGCAGCCTTGAGATCTATCATCTGTCTTGATAGTAAAGCAGATGCGTTGACGCATGGGGTTGCTGCGTCAACCCACTTACCTGTCCCTGAGCTGAAATCACAACAATCTGACTTGCTGCGTCGACGCTGTCATGCAATAGCGTTAACGCACTGAGGCATTCCAGTAAGTCATTAGCTCTGCCTCTTTAACTGCTGCGTCGACGCTGCTCTATTGTGGCGTTGACGCAGTGGAATAACCTGTGAAGGTCTCTGCTTTAGAATATGATGAGTTGACGCTGCTTGCTTCGTGGAGTTAACGCTGTGAGAGATAACAGTGAAGGCTTCTTCAACTGATGCGTGGACGCTTTAAGCTCCCAGCGTCGACCATGTTCCTTTCTTGCAACAAGAATGAAATCAAGTGGAATCATTACTAAATCAAGAATTAAATCAACATCTTGGGTTGAATACTACATTCACATTTCATGGTTGTCATTATCAAAATCAGGGGCACAACAATCTCCCCCTTTTTGATGATGGCAACTATGATGTGAATGCCATTGCATCTCAACAAGCATGTATTTATTCAGATTAAGCAAGTAGGTTCTGATCAACAGGAATTCAACTTAATGACTGAAACATACATCAATTTTGCCATTCATTTAAGTCCATGGATTTACATCGTAGATCAAGACAAAAAGGAAGGAAATTTTTAGTCAATCAACATATTTGATGCAGATGCAATGCAACCCTAGTCTAGACTCTAACTTGAGCTTGAGCTCTCATGTCTCTCCCCCTTGGACATCATCAGGAAGGGGAGTAGATGAGGAAGAATGAAGAACAATTGCAGACACAACATCCAGCTGATGCTGAAGCTGAGCAATCGATTCTGCCATAGTGTCCATCCTGTCAGAGAGCAGCTGATCTCTATCCACCATATGCTTGTGATATTCTTTTACCTTGGTAGACATACCATCAAACCAGTTATGTAGAATTTCAAACAGATAGTCCACCTGGGGTTTCTGCTGAGTACCAAATTCAGGTGTAGAGGAGGATGCTTCAGTTGGTGGAGGACAGTATACATCACGCTGATCTTCAATGGTGGGTGGGAAATTTTTTCTTTAAGAATGTGCAGCACATCCACCACTTCATCACAGACCAAGGTGGTTCTTTCAAACAGTCTAGTGATGTCCTGACCAAAAGAGGTAATCTTGTCAAACAAGGCTTGAACTTGTGCACTGAATTAATTGTTCTTGTCAATCAGGGTGGAATATTTCAAGTTCAGCTTGGACTGATTTTCTCTGACATCATAGTTGTACGTCTGTACACTTTGTATCCTGTGCAAACATTATTGATTCATGTTCTGTAAATTGCGCAAGACTGTGCCAGCTTTCTGACATGCTTGAAGAAGGGATTCCATAAATTCATGACGCTTCTTGTCGGACATGTATTTGTCATGAGTAAATTTCTCCCATCTGCTGTCTATCTTCTGCTCAAGGTGTGACAGCCTCAAATCCACTATGGAACTTAGGTGCATTATTAAGGAGTCAATACTCTTGAATTTTATTTCCAGAAAATGAATGAATGTGGGATTGATGTTCGAAAAATTAGTCTGAAAGTTGGCTGGAATCTCCTCAGAAGTATATCCATGTCCCCTTGGTGGTGAGGGTGCGGGAAGAGGACCTTGGACTATGACAATATCTCTTGAAGCAACAGGAGCCACATGAATATCATCCTGGACATTATAGTTATCTGGAAAAGTGCTGAAGTCTTGGTCATCCATTCTGGCTGAACTAGCTTCAGGTATATCTGTCCGAGCCTCTGTTCTGTCCATTCTGTTTAGACTGGCCTCTCGCTGAGATTGATTGTCAGGTCTTGCTTCAGATCAGTCTCCACTGAGGTGGGCATTGGTTTTTGACTTGGCAGGATCCTGACTGGTTGTCCATTGATAATTTTAAATCCCATGAACTTCTGTATGTAAGAGAGGGAGTGTACATTTCCTTGAGGGATAATCAGTTTCTTCTCAGAACCAAAATCCACTCCAACTTTTCGAAAAATGGCAGTCAATGGGGCAGCATAAGGGAGTGTTCTGGATTGGGTCAAGCAAGAACCCATAGTCTGAATGACTACATCTGATAGTGAAATGTGTATCCTTTTCAGCATACAGTAGAGTAAAAATCTTTGCATCTCAATGACCCGTTCCCTACCACTACTCTGAGGTGTGATCATTGATGTGCACATATGGTGGAGTAGTCTATTTAAAGGATTGAAGCATGCCTATCTTTTAGGTGCGCGTTACTTAAATATTATAGGGGACTCTCAGCTCGTCCTACGGCAAGTTCTGTCCACTTACCGCACCCGTGACCCTAAGCTCAAGCCATATCAAGATTTGGTCACGCTCCTTCCTAGGCAATTCTGTAAGTTGATCTATATCCATACTCCCCGGTCTCAGAACATTTTAGCCGATGCTCTAGCATCCCTCGCTTCCTCTCTATCTTTTCCTCTTAGTCGGAATGTTGAGACTATCGTCGTTCAGAGATTGGACGGACCCTCTCTTCAGGATCCTTGGTATGCCAACCTTAGGAAGACTGTAGAGGCGAGGGCTGACAAGGAAGAGCTGAAAGAAGTGGCTTTGATGGAGTTAGAAGAGATCCTGGAGGAGGAAGAGTTGCCTTGGTATCATGAAATTGAGTTGTTTTGCAAAGATGGATCATTCCCGGAAGGGGCAAATGCCGAGCAGCGTAAGTCAATAAGAAGAGTCGTCTCAAGGTATACTATCGTCGCAGGAGAACTATACATGCGCGCTACCAATGGGATGCTCATGAGATGTTTAGACGACGATGAAGCTTGGAAGGTGGCCGAAGCAGCCCATTCTAGCAAGTGTGGAGGTCATGTTAATGGCCAGGCAGGGCTATTATTGGCCCACTCTAGAGGAAGATTGCTCCCTCTATGTCCGGAGGTGTCTTAAATGCCAACTCCACGCTGATAAGATCCACGCTCCAGCTTCATCCCTTTATCCTCTATCTGCTCCTTGGCCATTCTCTATGTGGGCTTTCGACGTTGTCGGCCCGCTCGGTGATCCCAATTCTCAGATCAAGCAAAAATCCCTCATCCTTACCGCCACTGAGTACTTCACCAAATGGGCTGAAGTTGAAGCGTACGCGGAGATTAAAGCTACCATGGTGTGCCGCTTCATCATGAAGAACATTATCTCGCAGTTCGGAGTGCCAAGCAGCATCGTCACCGATAATAGACCCCAGTTCGTTTCTCAAGAGCTCAAGGACCTATGTAAGAAGTTCAATATAGCATTGCATCATTCATCTCCATATTACCCACAAGGCAACGGCCAGGCCAAAGCCACTAACAAAACCCTTCTCAAAATCATAAAGAAAACATGCGAATCTCACAAATTTTCTGATTGGCCAGAAAGATTAGTGGAAGCTCTATGGGCTTACCGCACCTTCGTTCGTACTCCTACGGGGCAAACTCCGTATGCTCTCACTTACGGGATGGAGACGGTGCTCCCATATGAGATCTTGATCCCTTCCCTAAGGGTGCAGCTCGATAAGGAACTTAATCTCGATGAACGTCGAGAGGCGTTGCTCGTCCAACTGGAACTCTTAGACGAGAAGAGGATGAATGCAGCCGATCACGTATCCGTTTATCAAAAGAGAGTTTCACGTTATTTTCAAAAGAAGGTAATTGAACGCAAATTTCAAAAAAGTGATATGGTTTTGAAACGTAAATTCATACGGTCTGCAGGTCCTAGGTCTAAATTACAACCTAACTGGGAAGGGTTGTTCGTTGTCAAAGAGGCTTATCCAGGAAATGCTTACCGCTTAGTAAATGTAAAAGGTGAGGAGCTCGCTCACGCTTGGAATGGGTTGTACCTTAAGTGTTTCTTTCCTTAGAGTCTAAACCAGTGCCACCCCGGTAGCAAGGTGTCCTTTCCCTTCTTTACGTGACAGAGGACCCTGAGCGCGGCAATCACACACTACACGTCCCTGGTCGGGTTTCCCACTTTGTAGACACCGTTTTCTCCTTGACCATGCTTGGGGGAAAGTCAAAGTCCATGTCCGTTTCTTTCTTCGGATGAATCTAGGGGCAAGAGGTGAATAAGGAGGCGACGACCAATCTAGGCACCTTGACGAGAGGAGGACTCAAATAGGGGCAGTCCGTTATGACCTGACTCCACAAGAAAAGAAAAGGGAAAAAAGAGCAAAGAAAAGGAGCAATCTTCTTGACAAAAGCCAAAGTCTATCTCGAAAGTCCATCAATCATAATTCCAAAGCTCCGAAAAGAAAAAAGAAAGAGCTAGGCATGGCAAGAGAGGCAGTATAGTTTCCCCGCGGGACGTATGAGCCCGGTCATACGCGTGCCTAGAGTGGACAAAGGTTTGATGACGGATGCAAAGCCCCGACACAACAGACCGAGTCTCTGAATGGGTTGTCTGGAGAGGAACTCAAGCCCTGAAAACTTCTATATCTGGCCTAAGCTTACCCCCTGCATTCTATTTTTCTTTTTCAGGACTAAGACGAGTACCCTGGGTATGACCTTGGTAGAGCCACCGTCATGCGAGTTAGGCCCTGGCCAGGGGTTGTCACCTCCATTGCACGCCAACCTCGGAAACTCTGAACGGAATAGGGAGGACCCACGTTCCTAGGGAGGCACTGATATTTCAAAATCCAAAAAAATCAGATATTTCAAAATCCAAAAAAAATCATATATTTCAAAATCCAAAAAAATCATCAATTTCAAAAACCCAAAAACATCAGATATTTTCAAATTCTCACAAAAATCCAAATATTTACAAAAATCCAAAAATACCATCATGTGCATCGCATGCATTGCATTGTTTCCATTATATTTTCCGCATATTTAATAAGGCTCCACCCCTTGACCAAATATCAAGAAATGGTCGTTCTCTAACTTGCTTTAGGCAAGGGGTTGAGTCTAAGAACAGATCTAACTTGTTTCTTGTCTAAGTATGTGCAGAACGTAGGATCAAGACCAAGGTTCATATTGCAAGCTCACAAAGCCCACGAGGTCTGTAACGCTCCAGTATCTGACCGCCACATAACTGTAACGGTCATCATTCGACCGTCACCCTCTCCCGAAGGTTGAAACTCATTGGCTCTCAACAAACTCTCTCTGACGCGTCCAGATTGGACCGTTACCTCACTCTAACGGCCTACTATTAGACCATTACATCCTCCCGAGAATAGAAACTAAGTTTTCTGAGTTCATTCCTTCTGAAGGCTCATCGTAAGACCGTCAGGATTGACATGACGGCCCTGCATAAGACCGTTATAGATTCCAGAAACTCTATTTTTGGGCCAAATTAAGTAACAAACTCATGACTTCATCAACTAAGGCACTTCTATGTCATTCCATTGAATTTCATGATACATAAAACTGATTGGTAAACTTCAAATTCATAAATGTCATAAGAAAGCTCAAGCTACATTCATTTTTCTATCCGCAAGAGGGCGGATCTTGCGTAATTCCTTCACATAGCTACGGCATCCCTCGTCGTCTTCTTCCACTTCTTCTTGCCACGGGCGCACTTTGCTGATCTCCCACATGGTCAGTGCGTTTCGAATCGCCCTCTCATCCTCCTCAGTCCCCATCTTCCTAGCTAGAAGGGGAGGGTAGTGTGCAAGAGCAGGAACTACGGTGCGGGGTGACCCGATCTGAAGATGGCACCGATGTGGGTTGTAGATCGCCAAGGTGGTGTTCCCCACTAGCTGAAGATCAAGACCTGGTTGCCGGGGTACTTTGAGCAAGGTGTTCTAAAGAACTCTTGGACGCATCACGAACTTCTCTATTTGCAAGGTGTTGAGGAAGAGGCGCCAATCATCCCGTGTTTTCTTGACCGCTGTCCGGCATTCAACCTATGAAGAGAACCCAAAGGCACCTCCGATATAGAACAAAGGGTGGCTCCCAAATATCCGGCTAGCTGAAGGTATGTCTTCCTTGGGTTGGAACTTGATTCTTACTCCTATCCAACACTCAAGGAGTATCATTGAGCCTGATAGAGGTCCTCCTAAGCAAGCTAAGCTAAGTCCTTCGTAAAGGTATGAAAGGACCACTTGAAAAATCGATAAGCCTCGCCACAACCCGCTGATGATGCTAAGATTTTGGATGTCTAGGAGGTGGTGGGTGGTGGTGAAGAGGAAGACCCCGCATAAGCAAACCGACACGGTCTTGGCAATGGCTTCATATCTCTCCCACTTATTCTTGCAATGAGAGATTATCCATTGAGCCATGGGTATCAAGTGAATATGGCATGGGCTGATCATGGTCCTTACATCCTTCGGGTTGTGTATGAAATCACTTAGAATCAAGGATGGGTCAATAGGTTCAACCGTATGGCACACTAGAACTTCATCCCCCACTTTAGTCTTAGCAAGGGCTAGGTAGGTCTCTACCTCCTCCAATAGGACTGTAGGTTCAAAGGAATGGAAGAGGAAGGTGTGTGTTTGTGGATCCCATAGTTCTATGAGGGCTGAGATGCTTGACCAATCTAAACACAATTTCTGGAAATTCTTAGCCAAAACTAACAAAGGTTGGAGGTTCCATGCCCTAAGGATTGACAAGACTTCTAATGAGAGTTCTTTGACCATGGGAGCCACCCACTTTAAGTTGGAATAACACCTTGGGCCAGGCAAAGGCAAGAGAGAAGGAGAAAGAAGGGAGAATCATAAGTAGCATCGAAAGTGTAGAAATTGATGAACATTTGAATTCAATTGGAACTTACCACTCTTTGGGCACTTGAGCTCAGATGCTTGGGGATAGATGTCAATCTTTGTAGCTCCCCATGCTCCTTCTTGGCTGCTTTAGGCCCGGTATAGACCCTCTCTTCCATGCCCATCTCTCCAAAGATTCTCTTCATGATGTCCTTGCCCTTTGATGGAGTTTTCAACCCTTATAGCAAAGAATTAATGAAAGATGTGATTTTTAGGCTTGTTCCTAGCTTATAAGGGCTTGATTCTGGTTCTAGAGTGATAAGATTTGGGTTAGAAAGCCTTATCCTAAGCCTAGGAGGGTTCTAGTAGGGATTACAGTCTCCTTGCCCTGAGTTTGGGCTCTCACGGCAGAATCCATCTCGGAGTACAGTTTGTTCTCTGACGGTCTATCGTAAGACCGTCACATCTCTCTGACGCTCCATCTTTGGACCGTCATATTTCCTGCTACACGTTGTTACCTCAATTTCGCTCTGTCATGTCTGATGGCCTAACCTTGATGCTTTAAAGATCTCTGACGCTCCATCACTGGACCGTCACCTTTTCTGCAACAAGTTTTCAGTCCAGTTTCGTTCTGTCATCTCTGACGGCCTAACCTTGATGCGTTACATGGCCCTGACGCCCCACCACTGGACCGTCACACCTTCTGCTGTAGGGTTTTGTCCCTCCTTCTTCAACCCACTTTGGTCTGACCTACCAGACTTACACCATGTCTCTGCTTAACCTGTTCATTCACACATCCATTCACATGTCCATTCATGCATTCACACATTCATTGCATTCATTCACATCCACATTCACACATCCATTTCATCAGCATAAACAAAACACAAAAAAGGGATTTTCATTCCATTCCTATCAGTCTATTCTATTCATTCACATAAGTCATGTACAAGTGTGGGTGTCACAAGAAGAAAGAAAATGCAAGTCACTCGGCCGGTCTATCTCCCGGGCCGTCACTATCACCAGTGCCCTCATGCCGCTTTGCTGGTGGCTCCTGGACGCTGCTCTCCTCCCCCCGCTGCCGTCTGCGGTCTGCCTCCTCGTTCCTCAGGTGGCCGGAGGAACTGGTGAAGTAGTCTCAGAATCCACTGCTGGGTGCAACGCTCTGGCTCCTGCTACTAGTCCCCGACTTCTTCCCTAGAAGTCGAAGGGCCTCCTTCATGAACACAATCATGCCCTTCATCTCGATGGTCTGCACTTGGAACTGATCTCGCTCGCCCCTCAAACGCGCGACATCGGCTCTAAGTCGCTCCACCTCCTCATCATCCGCACGCCGGCGGGTCTCTCCTACGCTCAATCTGGCAACCTCCGACCGGAGATGGGTAGCCTCGGCTACCGCTGTGGTCAGCTCTCTCGCCTGCATTTTGCACAATCAGTCCATTAGGCATTAGGCATTTGCGAGCATTTAAGTCTAAAGGAGCATTTTAAATTCTTACCCGCTCCGCGAGGGTGGCCTCCGCCTCCTCAGCCCGAGCTACCGCTCGAGCAAACTCTGCATCCCACTCAGCTCTGCCCCCGGCAGGCTGTGACGACGAGGACGGAGCGTTCGGTCCTGCTCTTTGGGCTCCCTCGGCCCGCTGCATTTAGAAGGTTAAAGTTAGTCATTTGCATCATAAGCATTTAAGTCTTAAGTGTAGAAGCTCACCAAAAGCTACAAGGCAGCCCGGTACTCATCCCGCTGCTGGATGGTGGCATGAAGGAGTCCCTCAAGTTCAGCTATGCGTCCCTATGGGTCTAGCTGCACTTAGAAAGCAATGTCAGTGCATATAGAAGTTTAATAGGCAAGAGTTTTGAGTTTAGAAGTTCATACCGGCCGCCGGGTGCCTCTGAACACCTGGTCACCGTACCGGTGGGAGTAAGCCTTGAGGTAGGCCTCATCATTATCTGCCCGATCCTTTATCGCCCAGCCTCTCTTGTTCCAATCGTGCACATATTTTGCTTTCCGGGCGTACCAATCCACATCTCCGCTAATGCCCTTTGAAGATTTGCCTAGGCGCTCATCATCTCTGCGGGGGAATGTCACCTCTGGCTGATGAAGTCCCCGTGTCCTCAGGATCAGGCGGTAATGCAGCGGCTCGATCACATTGATGCAATGTAGCCAAACATCTTGCCCGCTGTATGCCAGGGATGCCTTGACCCATGGCTGCCCCTCATAGCCCTCGTCCCGGTATGGTGTCCAGTGCACCTGAAAAGGCAATTGAGTCCATGTCAACATTTTAGCAGCATATAGAAGCATTTGGAAAGCATTTAGCAACATTTAAGAGCATTTAGAGAGGTTTAAGTTCGGAGTTTTCCGATGTGTGTGGCAATGAGTCAAGATCATCCTGGATGGCCCGGGTCAGCCTGTTGATCGATCCCGTGTCCCTCGCTACCACCCATTGCCTCCCCATCGGAATCCGCTCAGGATGCAGCTGAGTGCCTCGCCCGATCCCTGCAAGGTACACAAAGCTCCAAATCTGCATTTAGAGTCAAGTATCAACATATAAATTGCATAAGGGAAAGGCATTTAGAGTTCAACATTTACCTGTAGAAAAGGCGAGAAGCCTCCTAGCATCGTTCGTCGGTCTGTGGTGCTGAGCGACTCGAAGAGGAAGGCAAGCGCTGTCGCTCCCCATGCATACTTCCCCACTCTGCCCAAGTCCTGTAGCAGTCGTAGCAGCCGGCAACTGATTACGTCGGCTCGGGTCGAAAAAAGTAGTTTTCTGAACAACAGCATCAGAAATCGTCTCAGGACTCGGTCTCCCTCATGTCCTTCCTCTGCCGCCACTCACGGGTGCACCTGCTCAATCACACAGTCTATATGCTGCTCGGGGAGCTCGACGACCGCTATAGCCGCTCCTCTCAGTCCCAAGCTGTCCTGCAGTCTCGACCTCGACAGCTGGGACGATGTGTGCCCCGACCTGATCAAGTCCAATCCTAGCAACTCCTGAGCAAGTTCCCAGTAGTCGCCATATGTCCACCCGATAACTGCTGCTCCGTGGACTCGCAAGCCGGTGATCCTCGCCATGTCTTCCAATGTGGGGATCATGTGGCTTCATGGGAAGATGAATGCCCGACTGATCGGGTCCCATCTCTCGTGCAGCGCGTATAGCAATGGCGTGTTCATCCGAATCACTTCTATGCTAAGGACTTCCCCGAAGCCCATAGCTGCCAGCCTCTCCCGCTGATACTCGGGCAATGCCTGGTACACCGCCCCGATCTGTAGCCAAGAGATCCTGGTTCTTCTTTTTCCCTGCACACATGTTAGTCATCTCATTAGTTTAAATTCATTGCATTTTATACAAATAAAACACCAAAAAATTGAATAAAACAGGAAAGCCTAAAAATTAGTTCTGTCTCTGGTTCCTCTGACGGCCTTGCCCTGGCGCGTCAGAGTTCTCTGACGCACCAAGGGTGGCCGTCAGGGTCTGTAACGGCCACTACAAGGACTGTTCCATCATTCCCGGTAGGGCATCATCCTCTTTGCTTCCCCAGCCCATGGAAATGGCCCAATGACCTACATATCATTTGAATGGGTCCCTAGACCCATTTTCCTCCTCTTCAAATACATGCACACATGTAAAAATTAAAAATTGAGTTTGGGGTGAGAAACCTACCTCATGATCTTGCCCTCATTTTTTCTTCTTCTTGGGTGCCATGGCTTCTTCTTCTCCGCCAATGGTATCTTCTCTTTCTTCCTCGGCCGTGGGAAGGTCCTCCTCCGCCGTCTCTTCCGCCGTTGCCGCCGATTGCTCGGTCACCACCGAGGGGACCTCCTCTTGGTCCACCCTTGCTCTAAATCTCCTTAGGGCCTTGCCCTTGATGGCTTTCCTCTTCTTCCCTTTCTCCCTCTCCATCGGTGGCCGGGGAAGCTCGTTGCCGGTCATGACCATTCGGTGGGGTTTTTTTTTGGCTTGGTGGTGTTCTTTGGTTTTGGGCGTTTGAATGAATGAAGGGGGAATGGCAGTTCGGTTTGTTTTTTTGAACACCCAGGAAATGTAACGGTCTATCGTAAGACCGTTACAGTCTCTGAGGCATCTCAATTAGACCGTCAGGTGATTGGGTTGTTTATTTTTGAAAAATGTGAACCGACGCTGTGTGACGCGTCAAGTTCTGACCGTTACATGAGTCTGACGCATCGGTATTAGACCGTCAGATACTTTGAAACATTTTATGAAATGATAATGCCAAATTTTTATGCTTGAATGATTATCATGCTTTCAATGCCTTATCTTATTAATGGAATTCATGCTTATGATTGGTTATGCCTCATTTTCATGCTTATGATTATTGTTGGCTAATCTCTTTTCCATGGATGAAAATCATGAACATCATTGGTCATCATGCTTTGCCATTCGCTTGCCAGGAAGGTAAGTCAGGTATAGTATCTCTATTCCTATATCCCTTAATGCATTACTATATGTTATATATGATATATTATCTCGAGAACCGGCTGGTCATTCATGTGTTCTGGGATCTGATGTTCCCCTTAAACAAAAATGATGATGATCTAAGTGCACATGTTTAATCGTTGGATAGGCCGTTAGGTTGGAAAAGCTTGGGGACGATGGTTCTGTCTTGCACGCCGTGGTTGCAGATGGTGTCTTGACCCTAGTTTCTCCGGTCTAGCAATATTATTCTCGAGTATCTTGTTATTTTATTCCATCTTTGCATTTGTTTTAGTGGTTTCTTTATTTTAGCCCAACATGCATCATACGCATCTTTGAGAATTCACGAGCCTCATCTGTCCAGGTGTTTCGATAATGGTGAATAACTATGTGTTCAATAATCTTGAATAAGGAGAGTCATTCCACTCTGAATTAGAGGGTTTCCTTCGGTCTCCTTGCTTGATCTGGTTAACTGAAGATTCATGTCTGGAGTTTAGTTACTCGTCTCTTTTCCTTTTCCATTGCTCCGGCCGCTGGCCGTGTTTTCCTTTCTTTAGTTGTTAGTTCCTCCAGACATGCGTCATTTGGTTGGCTATTTCCTTGTGATTGGTTCAAAGTTTTCCAGAAAATTCTTATCGCTTGTTGGTTGAGAACGGGTGTCATTTACCTTAACGCCCACTTTTCAGTCCGCTCCGCTTCATCTCTATGTTCCATTTCGCTTTCGCTTCACCTCCGCTCGCTCTCCTACAAAGAGGACGTTAAGGAGGGGCATCTGTTGACACCCGTTTTATGATTAATAAGGCGGGTCATCTCCTTGTTCATTTTATATGATGCTCTGAGTTGTTCATTCTTTATTGAGCCTTCTTGGTCAATTTGAGGTCTAGTTCATGGGTCATGTCTCCTTGGTTGGGTCTGGTTCCTTACCTCTTTCCGCTGGACGAAGCTTAGCAAACTTTCATTTCATTTACGCTCTATTGTCTCTAACGGTCCTTTGAGGGTGCGTTACAATCCTCTAACGCATCTGCCATGGTCCGTTACATCATCTCAGAGTCCTCAAGCTGAAGGCTTCTTTCAAAGCTTATCCATTAGCCTATCCGTTGGGTGTGACGGTTTATCGTGCGGCCGTTACAGCCATTGTGACGCGTCTACCTATGACCGTTACGTTCCTGCAGAGTCCAAAGTTCGTCAACTTCGCCCGTTGATCTTATCTTTTAATGGATAAGGTTGTGTGACGGTCTCTTCCTGGTGCGTTACATCATCGTGGCGGTTTATCGTGCAGCCGTTACATTAAATAGAGAGTTCTAGCAGAACTGCTCTTTCTCTTCTACTCCGTGGTCGAATTAAGAATTTGATTCCTTGATTTCTCTTCCAAATCTGATCCTCAGAACCTTATGTTTATTTCTATGGACCCTTGGGAGTATTATCTTCAAGAGTTTGCTAAGAAACGTCCTACTTTCTAGCTGGATTATCCTCTACTCGACCAGAGAGTTTAAGGGTCTATAAATAGAACCCTTGACTTCATGGCTTGAGGGGGGAGACATATGGGGTTCGCGTCGAAGTGCTACCGCATCCTGGAGCTAGAACCAACCAGGAGAGCTGCTTCTCACATCCATCTGCTTCCAAAGTCCAGGGAGTATTGTTTCCAAGGGTTTAGTTCAGTCAAGTTGTCATCTTAGTGTCTTTTCCCTCTTCTAAGAATCATAGCATTGTCCCTCTTCCTCTACCACATTCTTGCATCTTCTGCATCCATTTAAAACATCCTCCCATCTTTTAAAATGTCCCAGAGGGGTTAAAAAACCAACCTCCCCGGTATTTCCCTTTCCTTTTGCATGTTCTTAAGTTTCTTTGATTTATTGATACTACTTTGTCTAAGGGCTAATCTGGGTTGTTTCTCTTGTGTTTTACACTCTTTTGCAGGTTTACAGAGCCCATAGCACGAGGCCCAAGCTCTCTGGCCGACTGGAATGCTTGGAGATCAAAGATTCCCAGTTCTTATTCTGCAGATGCTCTGACGGTCTGTCAGAGGCGCGTTAGAGTCTTGTAGCGGTCTATTGTGGGGCCGTCACACGTCCTGTAGCGCATCAGTCTTCAACCGTTACATCTGACGGAGCTGCAGTTTCCTGGTTGTTTTCTCTCTCCCGTGGGCGGGTGCATCATCCTCCTATTCTAAGGTATTTATCAGGTCTTTGGCTTGTTTTTACCTTAGTGGCGATCACGTCTTTCCTTAGTTTGGGCATTAGCTTTCTCTCTCATCATATCTCTTCTTTATCTTTGCTTGCTCCACCTACATGGTGTGTTTTCCTTTATTCCTTGTTCCACGCCTCGGCGTGTGTTTTTCTTTATTTACTGAGCTTAATCTTGATTGAGATAGCATGCCCATGCTAGAGCTTATGCTGGTTGCCTTGGTTCATGATTCACATGTTCATAGGTTGAGTGATTTCATCATTGGCTCATATTTTGATCATAGTTGGCATCATAGCCCATCTTGCAAAAGAAGGGACACATTAAAACCAACACTGTCCTCCTTAGTCCTTCCCCCTTCCTCTTCCTTCAACCACTATATCCCTTTCCCCTCTCACGATCGCACCCCCCTCTCAATCTCTCACCGGCGGGTGACGGAGTGACGAGGGTGGGCGGGTGCGGTGGAGCTACCCAGGGACGCCGGTGAGGGGCGAGCGGAGGCGGCACCCATATCGAGGCCGTGGCAGCGGCGGTTTGCTCCGGCAATTACGGCGGTCAAATTCTTTCCGGCGGACACCCCCCCACCGCAGGTATTCCCCTCTCTCCCTCTCCCGTTGGGCCCCTCCCCCTCCCTGCTCCCGCCCTTTCTCACTCTCACTCACACACACACACACACACACCAACTCTCACACACTCTCACTCTTACTTGGGGGTAATATGTATTCAAGTGTTGGATATGGATTACTTTTAAGAAAATCAACTGCTCCTTTGAGAATTTTAACCTTCATGCCTGATCTACAAGATGAACCTTTTCTCCTTATCACCTGGTATACACTTACAACATCAGGTGAAATTCCAAGCCCCTGTTTTTATTGGGAGGGTGAGAAGATGGATGTGGATATAAATGTGTGTGCGTAAATGTGGATATGACCTTTTTTTCATTTTTGCCCGTTCAAGACTTTTGTTATGATATATGTGATTAGTATGCTTGGATGTGAATTAAATTTGTAGACAGGTGTGGATGCCGATTTGTGAGAAAATGTGTATGTGAATGCGAGTATGATAATGATTTTTTTTCAAAAGATGATGTCGATGTCAATCACGGTGTGTGAATATGGAAGTGAAAGTGGATGTGGATATGGATGTATATGTGACCAAACAGGATGTACAAATGTGGAAAATAGTCAATATTTAGGGGAGATGTTGTCGATATTTTCTTAGAAGTAGTGATAAGACATATTGATATGAATTTTTTAATTTGTTAGGTAAATATGGCTAGAATTGATCGTTCATGGATGAATCGCAGAGTAGTTGACGGAGTGGTGTCAGAGGAGTTTAAGGATGGAGTTGATAGTTTTATTTAGTTTGTATGGGGGCATCCAACAGTAGTGGACTAGTGTGGTAACATCCGATGTCCTTACTTATGCTGTAAAAATAAGAGATTTCATTTTCTATGGGATGTGCAAGTTCATTTATATAGGAAAGGGTTCACGAAAGGTTATAAGAATTGGGGGTGTCATGGTGAGGACTTCTGGTCGTATGAGCCCGGCAATGTTGCAGGCACAAGTACTTACGCAGATATGGTAATCGATGTTGCTGGCCCTAACTTTAATGTACAAGGGGAACACGTGTACAACGAAGAACCACCAAACAAGTCGGCTGAAAGATTTAACAGTTACTTCGGGATGCTGATGAGCCACTGTGGGATGGTTTTGAAAATCACACTTGATTGTCTGCTATCTCATAGTTGTTGAATTTGAAATCCGAATGTCACCTTAGTGAGAGTTGTTTTGACCGTATGCTTCTCCTTATCAAGAGTATGCTGCCTCGAGATGAGAAGCTGCCTGAAAATTTTTACCGTGCAAAGAAGATGGTCAATGAGTTAGGACTTGGATACCAAAAAATAGATGCATGCCCTAATCACTGTATGCTATATTATGAAGATAATGTAGATAAAAGATCATGTGATATTTGTCATCATGATAGATATAAACCTAAGAGAGGGGACAATTCAAAGCAAAAGGATGTGCCTTACAAGTCACTGCGATACTTCCCTCTCACCCCCAGATTGCAGCGAATGTATATGTCGTCAAAGACAGCTCGACATATGATATGGCACACGGAAAGAGTACGTCGTGTAGATGATATAATTAGTCATCCCGCCGACGGTGAAGCTTGGGCTCATTTCAATCGTACCTATACTACTTTTGGTCATGAGCCATGCAATGTTAGGTTAGGTTTATGCACAGACGGCTTCAACCCATTTGGAGTTTCAGTGACGTCTTACTCATGTTGGCCAGTGTTCATGACGTCGTACAACCTTCCGCCGGGCATGTGCATGAAGCGAGAGAACCTTTTCTTAACTTTGGTGATTCCAGGTCCAAAAAATCTAGGAAAAAATTTGGACATATATCTCAGGCCACTGATTGATGAGTTGAAAAGATTATGGAATGACGGAGTTGTTACTTATGATGCGTATAGAAAACAAAATTTCACTATGAAGGTTGCATTGATGTGGACAATAAGTGACTTCCCTACATATGGAATTCTATCTGGCTAGAGCACACACGGGAGGTTGGCATGTCCTTACTATATGACTGATACCAAATCATTTGACCTGAAATATGGTAAGAAATCATACTGGTTCGATTGTCATCGACGGTTTCTACCAATTGACCATCCTTTCCGAAGGCAAAATGACTCATTCATTAAGAACACAGTTGAAATGGATGAAGCAGACTTGGAACGGATGTCTGGTCGACAAATGGCGGCACAGGTGCAAAACTTACCAGATATAGTGCAATTGTCGGGTAGTACACGACATATTCGTGGATTTGGAGAGGATCACAATTGGGTGAAGAAAAGTATCTTCTGGGAATTACCTTACTGGTCAGCCCTTTTGATACGGCACAACCTAGACATCATGCATGTTGAGAAGAATGTCTTTGATAATGTGCTCAACACCATCATGAACGTGAAAGTCAAAACAAAGGACAATGCCGAGGCACGAGCAGACCTGAAGATACTTTGCAAACGACCAGAGTTGGAATTGCGGCCGGTACGGGGCAAAGTTGTGCAACCTAAAGTAGCTTACGTGTTGAAAGACACACAGATCAATGAACTGTGCCAGTAGCTGAAGCAATTAAGATTCCCTGATGGATATGTGTCTAACATAGCCCGTTGTGTGAATGTCAATGGGGAAAATATATGGATTGAAAAGTCATGACTGCCATGTGTTCATGGAGAGACTTTTGCCCATTGCTTTCTGTGACATATTGTCAAAGCCTATATGGGGAGCATTGACTGAGTTGAGTCAGTTTTTCAGGATTCTATGTGCATCAAAACTCAAACTTGGGGACGTGCAATGTATGGAACAGAATGTGGTCACGACGGTATGCAAGTTGGAGAAGATATTTCCCCCTACGTTGTTCGATTCCATGGTTCACCTGATTATCTGTTTGTCATACGAGGCCAAAGTTGGAGGACCGGTACAATTTTGACGGATGTATCCATTTGAGAGGTAATCAGTATGTATTTACTGATTATTTGATAGTAGTTACATGTGTCGGTCATTGTCACTGTATGCCATTGTCATATGATCTGTGTGTCATAGGTGTATGCATGACCTGAAAATGAAGGTTCACAACAAGGCTAAAGTAGAGGGTTCGATTACCGAGACATATATTATTGAAGAAATTTTAAACTTCTGTTTGATGTACTTCAAACCTGAAATTAAAACTCGCCGCAATCGACCTCCACGTAATGATGATGGAGGAGAGGTGGGTCCGTCCGACCGGTTGTCCATATTTAAGTATCCAGAGCGTGCATTCGGACGTTGTTCGAATCGCATATTAGAGGACAGAGAGTTATTGGCCGCAAGATATATGTTCTCCTGAACTTTGCTGAGATTGAACCTTATGTTGAGTGAGTCCTCAACTCCGGAGGTGCTAAAATTTATAAGCATCTTGACGTTCTTCCTCCCATTCACGGTGATGTTGCATTCATCATTACAGGCAATTTGATTCAGAATTAATTACTCAATGTCCACGCCTTAATGACTTGGAGGTTCAAAATGAACGAGAGAGATATTTTGCCAGATGGCTTAAAGGTCAAGTAAGTGCCAATCTACCAATTCCACAAAGTTTGAGGTGTATGCAAGTTCAATTTAAAGTAACATTGTTTATATTCATAGGTTGAAGAAGGTTATGCTACTGATGAAAGAGTCCGGGTGATAAGTTATGGACCTTCGAAGGTCGCGCATGCCTATCCAGGATTTTTTGTGAATGGTTATAGATTTCACACCAGAGATTATGGACGAAATAAGTCTACGATGAATAGCGGCGTATGCGTGAAAGGTAGTACATACAATGAAAATAATCTTGATTACTATGGTATTCTTGAGGAGGTCATAGAATTACAATATTTCAGATAGGACAATCATATATTCCTTTTTAAGTGTCATTGGTTTGATCCTAATTCAGTTCGAAACGACGCAATATTTGGGATTGTCGATGTCAAACATAGATCCAAATTGAATACCTATGAGCCGTTCATTTTGGCCGCACAAGTCCAGCAAGTGTATTATTCAAGTTATTCATCATCCAAGAATAAAGATTGGTGGGCAGTCTGTAGGGTAAAACCAAGGCTTGTGCCTAATGATGAGTTAGATCTGATTGAAGCTGTCTCAGAGGATTCTAGTGCCAAATTTTTTCAATCAGACGAGGGTGACACTGCAGAGTTGGTTGCTTCTAATCTTCATCTAATCGAATCTGACGATCCACTTCGGTTGTCTATAGAGGACGAAGTGGAAGAAGTCGATTCAACTGAGCTAAATGAAGCAATTGTTGGACAGGAGGAGTCCTCTGAGGAGGAAGTGTATGAATCTAGTGAGAATGAGGAAGATGACGAAGATGACAATGAGTTTGATATATCTTCAGCATCTGAAGATGAAATAGATACTGATTGAATATTTTGTAAGAAATTTAACATATATACACTTCTTATCATTATTACTTACCACCTCTCCTCGTAATTAGTTGTGGACTAATCTGCACTACTTTAATTATTATCAATAATTAGATGGTTCGAGGTCGTACCGGATCTTCGAGGAGAGGTGGTTCTGAGAGGGGTTCTACTGGTATGTTTATTTAAATTCTTAGATAAATGAGTAGTGAATATGCATTTTATTTTGGTAATGATATTTTATGTCTCTACACCAGGTACACATAGTACACCTCCCCTACCACGTGCTGCAGGTATGTTTATTTAAATTCTTAGATAAATGAGTAGTGAATATGCACTTTATTTTCGTAATGATATTTTATGTCTCTACACCAGGTACACAGATTACACTGCCCCCACCACTTGCTGCGTGTATGTTTATTTAAATTCTTACATAAATGAGTAGTGAATATGCACTTTATTTTGATAATGATATTTTATGTCTCTGCACCCGGTACACAGATTACACCGCCCCCACCACCTGTTGCGGGTATGTTCATTTAAATTCTTAGATAAATGAGTAGTGAATATGCACTTTGTTTTGGTAATGATATTTTATGTCTCTGCACCAGGTACATAGATTACACTGTCCCCACCACCTACTGCGGGTATGTTTATTTAAATTCCTACATAAATGAGTAGTGAATATGCACTTCATTTTACTCAAGATATTTTCTGTTTACAGGTTTGAGTACCTCTACATTAGGTCTACAGAGTACACCCCTTCCATCACATTCTACTGCTATGTTTATTTAAATTCTTAGTTAAATGATAAAAATTCTATATGTTTACTTGTTGAATAATTTTTTTAACAATGAGCTAAATTCTGATTAACTACTTCTATTTTACTTGTAACAGGTCCGTCGGGCACACCACCTGCGATAGTTGGCTCGTCCGCCCACCCGGGCACACAACCGGCAGACGATGTTGTTAGCCATCACGAGGGCGAGCAGGTGATGTTGCAAGAGGGACGCAAGCCATGTTGGGTCTCTGGGTAAATATTTAAACTCATGAATTATGTTCGTTATCTATCCAACAACTATATAATTGTAGGCTATCATTTTAACATCTGTAATTGCAGGGATAAAGTAGAGCCCAATGACACTTCTCATTTTTTTACCAACATTATTGAGCGACATGTGACTGGCCCATATAAGTCATTTCGAAAGTTTCCTCAGGAGATCCGCGATCGATTGTACGACGAGTTCCTGGTATATAATTTAATCTTTTAAATTACATATTTCCCAACTCCGCAATTTCAATTGACAACTTATAAAATTTGAATTCTTCACAGCAAGGATATCAGTTTGTGAGGCAAGCTGATGCCAGGCTTTTGACGTGCATGGGAGGCCACAGCAACTGTAAATTATAAGAATCAATTATGTTGACTAGGTGCGATTGATAAACACTGATCCAGAGGGGGGGTGAATGGATCTATCAAGGAATTCTACCCAATTTAAAATTTGCATGAGATGATAACAACTAGATCAGTGGACAATTGATTAAACAAGATATACAAACTCAATTAAACTCTAGGATGTAGATAATCAATTAAATCACAGTCCTAGCATGCTTCTAGCACAGCAGACTCAGTCTGCAACAAAATGCTGCCAAACAGCTTGACCAGGGGAACAACCTCCCCTCTTCCTCCCAACCGGAGGGAACCACTAGTGACACCAGTCACTAGCAAACCAGAGACGCAAGTCTCTCTTCCTCCAGACCGGAGGGAACACCTAGTCTTGCAACCCACAAGACTAGAACCGGAGGACTAATCCTCCCTTCCTCCAAACCGGAGGGGAACCTAGAGACCCAAGTCTCTCTTCCTCTGAACTCCAGAGGGAAACACAAGTGACACTAAGTCACCTGCAAACTAGAGGTCTCGGACCTCTCTTCCTCCCAACCGGAGGGACCCCTGGACTTGAATCCTACAAGCCCAGAACCGGAGGACGAGCCTCCCTTCCTTTAACCAGAGGGAACCCACAAGTAGCACCCAGCTACTTGCAACTGGAGATAGCAATCTCCCTTCTCCTGAACCAACAGGAGGGACCCCGACCTCTCTACAGAGAATCGGAAAAACAGCAAGTAAATAGATCAAAAGAAAAATGAAACCAGCAACAGAAAGCTGAAAAGATAAAAACAAATGTGGCTCTCGCAGGAGCTGGCTGGCCTGGATTTGATCCACGGTCCAGCAGGAACAGATCTTCTGTGGAAGCTTCTATCACTCTAGCTCTCTCTTCTTCTCTATTCTTCTCTTCACACGAGCACTATCTCTCTCTCTTCTTCTCCTTCTGCTCTTCTTCTTTCTCTTTTCTTTTTCTCTGGATCGTGGCTCTCTATGTGGACATTTCTTCTCACCAACTCGATCAGTCTTCTTCTGTGGAAGAAGGCTCATATATATAGCAGCAGCAGCAGCATCAGCCCGACGTGTGACCTCCACATTTCCAGCCCTAAGAATTTGGACCACGTGGCAGTCTCTCAGCAGGCTTCATTCCAGCCTCGGATCACGTGCTGCCAGTCACTGGGGAATACTTCTTCCTCGGACCTGCAAAGAGATGAAAAGCCATTAAAACTGAGGGCCACAATAACTAGATCTGCACGAAGTATGTAGTAGCAATACTAGATGCACTGAGAACGACACGAGATACACAAGGTGAATACAGCACGAAGTAAGGAAAGAATGACACGAGATACACTGTGACAGAACAGACACAACAAAGAGGACGACACGAAGTGAGGTTATAAAACAACACGAGGTAAAAAGAAGAATGACACGGAGAACAACATGGTGACTGTAGCACGAAGTAAAAACGACATGATATAATAACCAGTAATGAGAACGGCACGAGGACAATCATGGAGGTAAAACAGAAACCAATAGTAAGTGTGGTTTCAACACATGAAAGACACGATGTCTAGGAAGAACAACACGAAGAGATAATTCGGAAACGACACTAAGTGAAACAGAAACGACACGAAGTGCAACAGGAACGACACGAAGTGTAGTAGTGACAGAACACACACTACACAGAGAATGATACGAAGTTGCACAGAAAAACAACACGGAGTGCTGCGATGTCCTGCACGCAATGGAACAAAAGCGACACGAAGACGATGAAAACGACACGAGGTGAAGTCACAAGGAGACAACGACACGAGGTGTAGAAAACAACACGAAAATGAAACAGTAACCGACACGAGTTGAAAACAGCATGAAGATGAAAACTGAATTCGACACGGAGTGTGGTCAAAGCGAGAAAGACACGAAGTCTAAAACGAAAGACCAACACGAAGACGAATACAAAGAAACGACTCGAAGTAAAAACGACACGAAGACAGAACGAAGATCAACACAGAAACCGACACGAAGTGTGGTTTCAAAAACAAACGAAATCGACACGAGATGAACAACTAAAAA
The DNA here is from genome assembly GCA_022559845.1 of Amorphophallus konjac. Lineage (NCBI taxonomy): Eukaryota > Viridiplantae > Streptophyta > Magnoliopsida > Alismatales > Araceae > Amorphophallus > Amorphophallus konjac. The sequence continues at coordinate 361,962,310 of CM040126.1, forward strand.
CAAAGGAAACGACACGAAATATAGTGGAAGCAACACGGACACACGACCTGAAGGACAGTAAACAAAAATAACACGAAGTATGATAATAAGTGACATGAAGAAACAATAAAGGGAATGACACGAACACGAGAGGGACAGTGCATCGTATAGACTTGAAGTTCAAAGCAAACGGCTATACAGACTTGAAGATGTGAAGCCACTGTGCAGACTTTGAAGAACAGTCCAATGTATGGACTTTGTCATTGAAGACCAATTATGCAGACTTGGCAGTGAATAACACGGCTGTACAGACTTCATGAACAGTGCATGATTGTACTTGACGATGTATACACTTAGCCTATGCAGACCAGTCCAATGTATAGACTTTGAGGAAAAGCATGCTACAGTGCAATGTCTATACTTGCTATATGCACAAGACACTGTCCACTGTCTAGACTTGCGATGCCTTCGCCAAATGCACACAACAGTCCAATGTATGGACTTAGATGAAACATGCTATGCAATGTACACACTTGACTGTGATCTCTGCAGCGAATGTATAGACTTTCAATGAAGGGCGTTGTGTAGACTTTGGCTTGGAACGAAGGTAGGAATGAGGCTGTATAGACTTGGCCAGAACGTAGGGAAAAACACCAATGTGCAGACATGAACATCCAGCAGTATAGACTTCGTGAACAAAATGCAATGCTGACTGATGTGTACACTTGGCAAATAGAGTAATGCATGAACAAACAATTAGCCACTGCGTTAACCCAATCTAGCCATATTCATGAATTAGCTGTTCAAGCAAACAGTCAGATATTCAGGCAGTCAAACAGTCATCTATAAGAATCTAGCACACCTCAGTGTGACTCATGGTGTGTCAGCCATCATCAAAACCACACAGGGGCACAACAATCTCCCCCTTTTTGATGATGGCAACACTATGAGTTACACTGACTCAGATTAGATTCTTCTCCCCCTTTGCCTTCAGCAAAAAGACATGAGTTGAAGAGTGAATTAAAAGCTCCCCCTTTTGACTAAACTGCCCCTTTTACTTTAGCAAGACGAATAATTCAGAGATGTCATATGAGATGAGGACATCTCAAAATCAGAAGCAATTAAATCAATTCTCCCCCTTTGTCAAACAACTCATGCAGTGATGCGTATGCAACAAATACTCCCTCTTTGACATGGCAAAAGACCCCCCTTTGACATGGGAATGAGTCATGGTTCTTAAAAATGAAGATCACCCTTATGACAATGAAACAGCTCTCCCCCTATCAACATGCATGATTGACTACTCTCCACTTGAAGCACAGGAATGGACTCTGGTTATCCAATAAATCAATCTGAAATCAGCCATTACAAAGAATCTGAATTCTGGTGAAAATACCACAGAATCAGAACTTATGGCAGAACAAGATGGAAGATTCCAACAGTGTGGAGAGAAATACATCTCAGGAATCAATCTGAAATCCACCACCATAAGGAATCTAAAGTTCAGAGGGCTGCAAGTGAACAAGGTAATAATGGGAGTGGCACCTCACATTTGTATGGTAAAAAAATGCAGAAGGAATCAGTCAACTGATAAGAGAGGAGTTGACTAAACAGTTTTTGTTGATCATGCATGAATCTGATCATGAGGGTTTTGAATGCATACATCACTTCAATAAGTCTTAAAAAAATGTAGACTCTTCTATCATAAAGAGTTATGAAATAGCAACATTATCAATCTGATTTAATTTTAATGTATACCAGCTTTGCCAAATTAAACTCAATACTCATATCTGAATCCAAGTTTTAATAAAAGTGAACCAAATCGTCAGAAAATACTCAAAAACAATCATCTTTTATCTTGCAAATGTGATCTCAAAAGCACCTTTGAAAAAATACACAGGTTAGTACTGAAATTAAACATTTTTTTTTAAGAACATGAGTTGACATATTTTTTCAAGATAATTTTAGTTGAAGCACATTATATTTTTCCTGTGCAATTTAAGTTGATCAACACCTTTTTACATGAGGCACAACAAGTCTTAGTTGAAGTGACCCAGTTACTCAGTGTGATAACTGGCATTGCCTCTCACTTTGAGAGCAGAGTTAGCAATATGAGTGTCTTTTTACATAAGAAGACACCTTTATCAGAGGCCAGACTCCCCAGCTACTCAACACAAATAAGCTATTGCTCTGTCAGGTCTTGTTTCACTAAAATTTTTATCAGAGATAACTGTGGCACCTCATGACATGAGTTACTTTATTTCATTGATAAAGAACTCAGTTTCTCAGTGACTGAGTCATTGCTCTGAATTCACAATTTTCATTTAGTCAACTTTTTCAAGTTAAAGAATAACCACAACACTCACTCTATGTATCTCTACCAAAGTAGCCTAGATTTCAAATTTTCAGATATCAGATGAGAGACTTTACGGATTACATGACACAAGAGGTTAAAGTTTATTAAGCCTTATCAACAGATATTTTCAATTCATTTAATTACAAAGCTGAGAATACATTAATCTTATATCAGTCTGATTCAGTGATAATTCTTAAACCCATATGATAGGAGTTTCTACCACAATCTCAGACTGAATTGCATGACATGCAGTTTAAGTTCCTCAGATCAGAACAATAAATTTAGCTGACCAACAACTCAATAATGGATCCAAAATAGTCACACCAGCTAAGAGGTATATGAAGGAAGCGTACAAGCTGGTGGAAGAGTCAATCAGGAAGAGAGAATAAGGTTTAAGCCACTAGCAGAGTCAATCAGTCAATCACACAAATAAGCTATTGCTCTGTCAGGTCTTGTTTCACTAAATTTTTTTTTTTTTATCAGAGATAACTGTGGCTCCTCATGACAAGAGTTACTTTATTTCATTGATAAAGAACTCAGTTTCTCAGTGACTGAGTCATTGCTCTGAATTCACAATTTTCATTTAGTCAACTTTTTCAAGTTAAAGAATAACCATAACACTCACTCTATGTATCTCTACCAAAGTAGCCTAGATTTCAAATTTTCAGATATCAGATGAGAGACTTTACGGATTACATGACACAAGAGGTTAAAGTTTATTAAGCCTTATCAACAGATATTTTCAATTCATTTAATTACAAAGCTGAGAATACATTAATCTTACATCAGTCTGATTCAGTGATAATTCTTAAACCCATATGATAGGAGTTTCTACCACAATCTCAGACTGAATTGCATGACATGCAGTTTAAGTTCCTCAGATCAGAACAATAAATTTAGCTGACCAACAATTCAATAATGGATCCAAAAAAAAAAAATCACACCAGCTAAGAGATATATGAAGGAGGAGTACAGGCTGGTGGAAGAGTCAATCAGCAAGAGAGAATAAGGTTTAAAGCCACTTGCAGAGTCAATCACTCAATACAGGTTGAAATTCATTTCAGTCAGACAGAATGAGACACTCTTTCTTCAACAGATTGAGGATTAGCAGCCACCATTTCAGATTTGATGATTTGAAAGAGTGTAGAGAGTGAATATCAAAAAGAGACAACAATTTAATAATGCTCCCCCTTGTCTACATGCAGTGACTCACATAAGACTCAACTGCTCCCCCTGAATTGATGCAATTTATGCAAGATGATTATTCAAGCATCAGAGCATTCAAATATGATTCATGCACATTAGACAGAAGAGAATTGCTATAAGCATGATTGTTCAATTCATATTCCAGAAAACTTCGGTTTAGCTCCAACAGATCAACATGGTTTGCAATAACACTGCTCTATATGACTTAACCCATGGTACTGGGTGGAGGACTTGGTCCAAGGACCACCTCACACAAGGCAGTAGCAACCAAATATACTTCATCTACCCTCCAGCCCTGTTCCATTTCATATACCATGATGGTCATACAAATGACATATGCAGTGCAAGGCAATCTTATTTATTTAATGCAAACAACAGCATGAGAAGAGCATCAAAAATCAGCCAAGCAAAACAACAATTTCAGATAGTGAAATTGAAACAAATTTCAGAACTGACCTGAATTGAGTCCTGGGGTTTTCTTTTTGAGTGCCTTGGTTAACCCCTTTTCATTCTTCAGCTTCCAAGGCACACTTGCAAAATATTGATCATTTTGATCCTGTAGGGACCCAAGCAGCTTTGGGTCCTGCATTAGCTCTAACAGGTATTCTAAACATTTTCATAGCAAGATTATCATCCAATTTCATCAGTGAACAGTCATCCATAGAATGTCCAACTTTTCCACAGTATCTACATGAAATGGCTGGTTTTTGGTTCTTATGATACATGTTAACAGCAGGGTGATGTTTATAAGCATGTTCATAAGATTTTCTGTTATATGCATGAGCAGTTTGATGCTTGTTCTTAACCATCCAACATTCAGCAGATTTATGGCCTGGCTTCCCACAGTTATAGCATGAAATTTTCACAAAAGGTTTTGCAGGGAATTTGACAAAATGGGGTTTAACATAGTTCTTTTGAACATACCAACAGTCCTTGACTGTATGCCCATTTTTCCCACAGTGGGAGCATGCAAAAGAATTTCTTCTATGAAAACCATTTTTACCCCAAGTAGATCTAAACCAGCACTCAGCAGCCTTGTGCCCAGGCTTATTACAGTTGAAGCACACAATGTGCTGACTAGAATTGTGTTTAGATCCATATGGATCATAAAAGTGCATGGAAGACCTGGCATGTAGTTTATTGTCTTCTTTCATGATAAAACATTCATTCATGAGATGACCATGCTTCCCACAATAATAACATGAAGCATCAGGCTTCCTAGCAACATGGTTTCTATCAAAAGAATTTCTAGAATGTAACGTTCTACTAGCATGCTCATCCTTTAACATCAATCCACAATCCTCCATTATGTGACCTCCTTTCCCACAATAATAACATGAACCCTTTTTAATGTGAGTGTGTGAGAGATCATGTGAATTGTGTTCAGTCTTCTTTACAGCAACAGGAGTGCCTTTTTCCTTTTTCTGTGAATTTTCACCCTTTTTCTGTTTTGGAGTTTGTTCCACAGTTTTGGATTTCACAGTTGATTTTTGTGCAGTGAATTTGAAGACAGAAGGGGCAGAGGTTATGTTCTAATTGGTGGCTTTGACAAAAACAGTAGATGTTTCATTCCCATTACTCCTTTTATTTGTCGGACTATAGCCCAGTCCTTTTCTCTCAAAGTTATCACTCTTTCCAAGAAGCTTATTCAGATTGTCCTTACCTTTGACAAATTTTGATAGAGAATTTTTCACGTCTTTAATCTCAAAATTCAAATCAGCAATTTTAGCTTCATATTTGGACAGATCTGTTTCACAGGAAATGACTTGTTGATGCAAGGCATCATTCAGACTCTTGAGTTTTTCAACTTCCTGTTTTAATTCTATTTCCTTGTCAGTTTTAGATAAGGACTTGTAAAGATCATCAACTTCTTGTTGAAGGGATGTGATAGTAAGCTCATATCCAGCTATTTTCTGTTCACTGCAACTGACATTTCCATTTAACATTAAGTTGATGGTTTTTAGACTCTCAATTTCTTGTTCAGCATTCATCAACCTATCAGAATTATCCACACTCACACACTTGCCTTTTTCCATTGTCATTAGCCTATTTGTCAGCTGTGTGTTTAGGTGTTTCAACTCATTGATTTCCTCTTTCAGTTTACTATTCTGCTCTAGGAGTTCATCATCAAACACCCATTTATCTGTTGAAGACTGACATTCATAAAACATTTCTTGTTGTTTTTCAGATTGAAATTTGTCAAGATTTTTCTGAATCTCTAAATTCATTGTTCTTTCAGCCTTCAATTTCTCAGTGATCAAACCATTTTCTTTTTCAAGGTTCATTGATTTATGTTCAAATTCTTTGGATTGGTTTTTGAGTTTTTCATTCTCAGATTTCAATTCTTTCAATTCAGAATTGATACACTCTGAATCTCTCACCAATCTTTCATTTTGAACAACATCATTGTTATGAGTCTGATCAACGAAGCTAAGCCTTTCCTTTAGTTCAACAATTTCACAAACAAGCTTTTGACTCTCCCTTTTGTGTAGACCAATTTGTTTCATAAGAGTTTATTTTTCAGATTTCAAATGATCTAGATATGTAGTAATAGAGTCAAAGTCTTGTAGTTGTCTTCTTAAAATTTCATTTTCAGTTTTCAGAGTTTCGAGATTTTCACCTCCTAGATTTTCCAGCTTCTTTTTCAGATTTTTATATTTCTTCCCTAGTTTCTTATGGGATCTTGACAGATTATCATAGGCATCTTCCCAATCGTCTAATGAAAAATTCTCGAAAGGGTTTACCTCCTCATCATCACGTTCTTCGGATTCATCTTGATCACTACCATGGTTGCTCTTGTCAGCCATCAGACAGTTGTCCACATTTCCCTTCTGAGAAAGCTTCAGCTCATCCATAATGTCCTTTGCGGACCTGCAGTCATAAAAACAAGAGTGTAGAGCCTTGTCAGTAGCTTCTTTCATTAATCTCAAAACTTTCTGATTCTCTTCATTTCTTGATCTATCACTTTTAGTCCATTTGGACTCTTCCTTTGGCAGTCTATGAGGACCATGTGAAATTAATTTCCACAGTTCCGGATCCATCAATTCCACATAATTGTGTAGACTGCTAACCCATGAATTAAAGTTAGAACCATTGTAAACCGGTGGAGAACCCAGGGATTAGATTGGCAAGAAGATTTATGCAGCAAAGGGTAGAAACAGAAAAGCACGAAGGGACAACAGGATCCTCTGCAGATCGTTGGATCTGATCAATCAGAGAACCGCTCTGATACCAATTGTTGACTAGGTGCGATTGATAAACACTGATCCAGAGGGGGGGTGAATGGATCTATCAAGGAATTCTACCCAATTTAAAATTTGCATGAGATGATAACAACTAGATCAGTGGACAATTGATTAAACAAGATATACAAACTCAATTAAACTCTAGGATGTAGATAATCAATTAAATCACAGTCCTAGCATGCATCTAGCACAGCAGACTCAGTCTGCAACAAAATGCTGCCAAACAGCTTGACCAGGGGAACAACCTCCCCTCTTCCTCCCAACCGGAGGGAACCACTAGTGACACCAGTCACTAGCAAACCAGAGACGCAAGTCTCTCTTCCTCCAGACCGGAGGGAACACCTAGTCTTGCAACCCACAAGACTAGAACCGGAGGACTAATCCTCCCTTCCTCCAAACCGGAGGGGAACCTAGAGACCCAAGTCTCTCTTCCTCTGAACTCCAGAGGGAAACACAAGTGACACTAAGTCACCTGCAAACTAGAGGTCTCGGACCTCTCTTCCTCCCAACCGGAGGGACCCCTGGACTTGAATCCTACAAGCCCAGAACCGGAGGACGAGCCTCCCTTCCTTTAACCAGAGGGAACCCACAAGTAGCACCCAGCTACTTGCAACTGGAGATAGCAATCTCCCTTCTCCTGAACCAACAGGAGGGACCCCGACCTCTCTACAGAGAATCGGAAAAACAACAAGTAAATAGATCAAAAGAAAAATGAAACCAGCAACAGAAAGCTGAAAAGATAAAAATAAATGTGGCTCTCGCAGGAGCTGGCTGGCCTGGATTTGATCCACGGTCCAGCAGGAACAGATCTTCTGTTGAAGCTTCTATCACTCTAGCTCTCTCTTCTTCTCTATTCTTCTCTTCACACGAGCACTATCTCTCTCTCTTCTTCTCCTTCTGCTCTTCTTCTTTCTCTTTTCTTTTTCTCTGGATCGTGGCTCTCTATGTGGACATTTCTTCTCACCAACTCGACCAGTCTTCTTCTGTGGAAGAAGGCTCATATATATAGCAGCAGCAGCATCATCAGCCCCGACGTGTGACCTCCACATTTTCAGCCCTAAGAATTCGGACCATGTGGCAGTCTCTCAGCAGGCTTCATTCCAGCCTCGGATCACGTGCTGCCAGTCACTGGGGAATACTTCTTCCTCGGACCTGCAAAGAGATGAAAAGCCATTAAAACTGAGGGCCACAATAACTAGATCTGCACGAAGTATGTAGTAGCAATACTAGATGCACTGAGAACGACACGAGATACACAAGGTGAATACAGCACGAAGTAAGGAAAGAATGACACGAGATACACTGTGACAGAACAGACACAACAAAGAGGACGACACGAAGTGAGGTTACAAAACAACACGAGGTAAAAAGAAGAACGACACGAAGAACAACATGGTGACTGTAGCACGAAGTAAAAATGACATGATATAATAACCAGTAATGAGAACGGCACGAGGACAATCATGGAGGTAAAACAGAAACCAATAGTAAGTGTGGTTTCAATACATGAAAGACACGATGTCTAGGAAGAACAACACGAAGAGATAATTCAGAAACGACACTAAGTGAAACAGAAACGACACGAAGTGCAACAGGAACGGCACGAAGTGTAGTAGTGACAGAACACACACTACACAGAGAATGATACGAAGTTGCACAGAAAAACAACACGGAGTGCTGCGATGTCCTGCACGCAATGGAACAAAAGCGACACGAAGACGATGAAAACGACACGAGGTGAAGTCACAAGGAGACAATGACACGAGGTGTAGAAAACAACACGAAAACGAAACAGTAACCGACACGAGTTGAAAACAGCATGAAGACGAAAACTGAATTCGACACGGAGTGTGGTCAAAGCGAGAAAGACACGAAGTCTAAAACGAAAGACCAACACGAAGACGAATACAAAGAAACGACTCGAAGTAAAAACGACACGAAGACAGAACGAAGATCAACACAGAAACCGACACGAAGTGTGGTTTCAAAAACAAACGAAATCGACACGAGATGAACAACTAAAAACAAAGGAAACGACACGAAATATAGTGGAAGCAACACGGACACACGACCTGAAGGACAGTAAACAAAAATAACACGAAGTATGATAATAAGTGACATGAAGACACAATAAAGGGAATGACACGAACACGAGAGGGACAGTGCATCGTATAGACTTGAAGTTCAAAGCAAACGGCTGTACAGACTTGAAGATGTGAAGCCACTGTGCAGACTTTGAAGAACAGTCCAATGTATGGACTTTGTCATTGAAGACCAATTATGCAGACTTGGCAGTGAATAACACGGCTGTACAGACTTCATGAACAGTGCATGATTGTACTTGACGATGTATACACTTAGCCTATGCAGACCAGTCCAATGTATAGACTTTGAGGAAAAGCATGCTACAGTGCAATGTCTAGACTTGCTATATGCACAAGACGCTGTCCACTGTCTAGACTTGCGATGCCTTCGCCAAATGCACACAACAGTCCAATGTATGGACTTAGATGAAACATGCTATGCAATGTACACACTTGACTGTGATCTCTGCAGCGAATGTATAGACTTTCAATGAAGGGCGTTGTGTAGACTTTGGCTTGGAACGAAGGTAGGAATGAGGCTGTATAGACTTGGCCAGAACGTAGGGAAAAACACCAATGTGCAGACATGAACATCCAGCAGTATAGACTTTGTGAACAAAATGCAATGCTGACTGATGTGTACACTTGGCAAATAGAGTAATGCATGAACAAACAATTAGCCACTGCGTTAACCCAATCTAGCCATATTCATGAATTAGCTGTTCAAGCAAACAGTCAGATATTCAGGCAGTCAAACAGTCATCTATAAGAATCTAGCACACCTCAGTGTGACTCATGGTGTGTCAGCCATCATCAAAACCACACAGGGGCACAACAAATTACACAGCTGTCGGGACCGTGCCAAGGGTCTAGATGGGGGGAGCGAGGACCGTGGCGTTTGGAAGGCACACGGCCCTACATGGATGAGGAGGGAGCACTGGGAGGACCTCTGTGATAGATGGACCGAGCCTAATTGGATGGCCAAATCAGCAAAAGCCATAGCCACACGTGCGACACATCCAAACATGCATCTCCATACTTCTGGATATGTTTCCTTCACGACCCAAAAGGAGAGATTGGTAAGTAATAATCTTAATTTTATTATATTTTATTTATTATATGTTCTTATTTATTCTGTATAACATGTATAATAGGAAAAGAAGAGGGGTGGTACGGTCTCGTACCGTGATTTATTTGCTACAGTTCACCTGAAGAAGGGGATCGATCAGTATGTGAGTGAGAGAGCTCGCTTGGTAGTGGTAAGATTATATACATACACATTTCTTTTTTATTTTAATTTTTAAATATGATTGATTAATACAAAATTTTTAATATTTTTTATTCAATTTGCAGGAGTCATATGACATGCATATGACAGAAAAGTACGGGGAGGAGGAGACGCAGTGGCTGCAGCTAGATCCTGACGCATGGGTAGCAGCAGCCAGCCCACCGAAGAAAGGACGAGTATACATTTTTGGGCAGACCTTGGACACCACCCCAATTCTAGCATCTTCTTGGGGCTTAGCTTCGTCCTACCCCGGTAGCGGTTCCTTCTCTACTCCCTCCATCGGCACTTCTACGAGCCAAATTACATCCATCGTCGAACATGCGGTAGACCTAATTGAGGAACGCATGGAGGCACGCTTTACTCGTGTGGTTGCTACCTTCCTAGCCCAGGCGGGGATTTTGACTCAGGGAGCACCCTCGAGCACACCACAGCCCTCTCATGTGAGTATTTAATTTAATGTTTAATTTCATTGACTTTAGAGTTATAATAGAGGAGTATCTGTGATACCAATGTTGTGTGCTCTATAGGCAAAGCCGGAAGTAAGTATATGATAATGTGTGCGCAACAGTATCTAGAGGGGGGTGAATAGATCCTATAAAAATGTTAACCTCGATTTTTAAGCCTAAGACAATTTAACACTCAGCTGTCAAACCACGAGCTCAGATGATATATGTGAGAACAATATAAATGAAAGTGACAAGAATGCACTAACTAAGAGAATGCTATCTCACAGAATCCACTCAGATCAGACAGATCTAACAGAATGCAATACAACCACTTAGCGTATAGGGAAGATCAGTTCATACGCAAACCTGTGAATGCAGGAAGATGATAAGGCCAATCACACCAATGCAAATCATGGCACACAGAATTTTTACGTGATTCGATCTGCCACGCAGATCTACGTCCACCCCACACTTAAACCTGAGTGTGGCTTCCCCTTGCAACAACAATAACCGCAGACTCAGTCTGCAAACAAATGCTGACTTACAACTTGACCTAGAAGAACACTCTCCTCTCTTCTTCTGATAAAATTAGAAGGAACCGTGAGTAACACCCAGTTACCCACAACCAGAGGACCAGTCCTCTCTTCCTCTAAAGCACAGAGGGAACCCCGTGAGCAACACCAAGTTGCCCAAACCTGGAGATCAAGATCTCCCTTCCTCTGATACAACAGAGGGGATGATAGACGAAACACCTCCACACACTCTGGTTGCCCAGAGCAACACACTGACAGTACCTGTGAGCAAACACCTTGAGTGCGCCGGGCACTGAAAGTCAAGGAACACAAACCGAACTAAAATGAGAAAGAACAAAACAAAAGGTAAAATGTCGAGCACAATCGACATAGTGCTCATAGATTTTTATGCAAGTCATGGCTCCATAAGTCATCCAAACAGCCATAGAAGAATGCTGTATGACTGGAGTGCAGCTTCAACTAAACCCAACAGGAACATGGTGCCATGTTCAATGATTTCACCGTTGAAGGCCAGCAGAACTGAAGTCCAAGTCAATTTCTTGACTTTAAACAAGGATCATCAGGGTCATTTGATGCTCAATGATTCTCCAGAATCATCATGGGGAAGCTGGGAACCTCATGGAGAATCATTCTCTTCAACTAGTTTGATCATTCTTCACATGTCATAGCCATGAGCCACTTTACACCACTGAACAGCCATTTGACACTGCTATACAGCCATTTGTCTGCTCTGTCCACCTATTTTTCACCCTTAATCCGCAGCTAAAAAGCCTTCTTTCATTCTGTGAATTCTTCTGTCAGAAATCGACTTGTAAGCCCTTCCGAGTCGACTCCTATTCTTGGTTTTCAGCTGTTTCACACCTGCTGCCTATTATTCATCTTTGCACTACTATTTGTCACCCTTTTTGCCTATTATTCACCTAGTCCAACTATTTGTTACCCTTAAGGTAGTGTCTGTCACCCGTAATGCACATTTGTTAGCCTTAAGGGATATTTTTCACCCTTATTCTTCAGCGCATACAAAGTCTATCTTAAGGTGATATATCAGCTTGTTTCTTCAGCGATTGGAGACTTCTTCTGCAGAGTTACTTCAAGGGCTGCTGTGACACTGCCATGCTTATGCTTAGCTGAATTCTTCAGATATTACAGTTCTTCAAACATAGATTCTTCAAGCATACAGACATAACAGTTCAAGCATTCATAGCATTGACATTACAACTCTTCAAGTCTTCATATGAAAATGTTGTTCAAGGCATTAGCAAACAAATGGACATTAGCCAGCACACATCAAATTCATGATATCAAAAATAATGATCATAATATGATTAATAGTGTTAGACATCATCAAAATCACAGGGCACAACAATAACATTACTACTTAGTTCAAAGAATTCAGCTTTGAGAGTCAAAGAAATCATCTTCATGTTATTTACTTTCGAATTTAGAAAATTAAAAAGATATTTAAGTAGATTTATTATTAATTATTTTTATTTAAATCTATTAATTTTTAATTTTTTGTGATGTAGGATCCTCATACAGCCGGTGATGGTGGAGATGTTACGAATGACGAATGAGGATGATGCAGTGGATATCTCTTGATTGTTTTAAATGATATTATGAAAAAATGACACATTTCATTTAATGTAACTGTAACTTTTTTTATTGATTGAGTAATGTGTTGTGGACGTTCTTTATTGTAATGTTCGACGGATTTTATCACATTGTGTTGTATATGTTGTTTATTGCGTGTTTTATGTTATGCTGTGTAGATTGTGGTGTATAATTGTAGCTTTAAACAGGTTTTTAAAATTTTAAATATATATAAAAAATAATGTGGAGAAAGTTTTCGACGGAATTTCAACAAACTAACAATTCGTCGGAACTAATTTGATGCACTTATTTCCGACGTATTAATTTTTCGACGCAAATACGTCGAAAGGTTCAGACGTATTTTCGACCAACTAAAGGTTCGTCGGATCTTATTTGAGGCACAATAGTTCCGACGTATTAATTATCCATCTCAAATAAGTCGAACATTAATGACGTCTTTTCGACACATTCACGGTTCATCGGAACTAATTTCATCCACTTGTTTGTAACGAAGTAATGATGGTCGTAAATACGTCGAAAAGTTACGACGTATTTTAGACCAACTAACGTTTCATCAGAAATAATTTGAGCCACAGGTTTCCAACGTATTATTTATCCGCCTCAAATACGTCAAAAATTAACGATGTATTTCCAACCAAATTAACTTTCGTCGGAACTATTTTAACCCAGAGGTTTTCGACGAAATAATATTTCTGTCGCAAATATGTCAATAATTTCGGCTCGTCGGAAATATTATGGCCCATTATTTTCTGACAGAATAAGTTTTAGTCAGAAATACGTCAAATATTTTAGACGTATTTTCAACTAAATTATGTTCCGTAGCAAATATTAATTAATTTTGTAGTATTAATTACCAACATAAATACCCACGAAAATTTCGATAGTATACTTTCGTCGGTAATTTCTGACGAATTGGCGACGCGATTATATTACGTCAGAAATTTGCGACGTCAGCGTTCCGACATCCATATTTCGTCGCAAATACGTCTGAAATCCATCAAAAATTCATTTTTCGACGTATTTCAGACGTATTAGAGACGGAAGATGGACGTCGAAATAACATGTTTTCCTTGTAGTGAATGCTTTGTTGCCTGCAGTCTTTCTCTCATAGAGATCATGTAATTTCTGCCACAGAGATTTTATAATCGTCTCACCTGACACGTGGTGGAATACACTATCATCCAACCACTGTCGTATTATGCCGATTGTCTTCCGATCTAGCTACTTCCATGCGGCTTCTGACATATCTGCTGGCTTGTGCTCAACACCCTCAATGGGTGTATAGAGATCCTTGCAGTAAAGGATGTCCTCAATCTTGACCTTCCATATCACCCAGTTGATACCATTGAGTGATATCATCCTACTGACGGTTGCATCCATCTCGTCTCACGCTGTCAACAATATGACAACCAGGCTCTGATACCACCGTGTTGGAAAAATTGGCCCTATTCCGTTCGCGTGAACGACTGAAGATGAACTCGGCAACCACACAAGCACAAAATGTAGAATTGTAAAAATAAAATACAACAGAGACGACGTACAAGATTTTATGTAAAAATCTCCAAACTAGGAAAATTAATTAGACAAATCCAATCCACTATAATAAAAGAAAATAATACGCAGACTCTACTCTCAGACTACAAACTGAGAATTACAACCTCCACACAAGTATGGGGATCACACACTTGAGACCCCAATGACAAACTCTAGAGTTGATATCCGAGACGAGAACCTCGAGGAAAGAGATACCCGAGGAAGCCCAGAGATGCTGCAGCCCTTCTCCCTTCTTCTTCCTCCTCTTCTCCTCTCTCTTCTCTCTCACCGCAAGGGACTTCTTTCTTGTCACCTTCGTTGTTTCTGGTTCTTTGCATGCATGGGTTCTCCTCCCTTTTATATGGCGAAAGCCTTCATAATAATCACAAACACCCACCTACGAGGTGAATGGAGGAGAGTTGATTTAGAAATCACCTTCTCTCTCTCTTGATATTGGCCTCTCATGAGGTTTGATCGATTCTAACATTTGCAAATTACCAAAAATATGACATTTTTTTTCAAAGACCTATATATGCTCATTTATTTATCCATGATCAAATTAAGCTTTGATGTAAAATGTATAATTGCTATTTCACAAATTAATTTTTTTTAGGAGGATACACGATTACTCTAATTTTATGTAAAGGTTATGGGATGGAAATTGACTATATCATTAGAATCAATATATTATTTTTGGTACCTCTCAAATTTAAGCAAAATATACTTGGAGTGTTTGCTTTATATGTTATATCATAGATTATTCTGTCAGTAGTAGTTTTGATACTACTATCAATAATAGGTATTTGGTTACTATATGTAAATTTTGATTTTTACATGTTTTATAAAATTTATTAATGTAGTATATTTAATATGCATGAATTTACTTATAAATGTTACAATTTACTCGTGACAAGTCCCAAGGCTCTCTCCCCTATCCACTCCACACCACTGATCCCCTTCTCTAGTTGAAATTGTCTTAATTAATGATATTAAATGCTATGTATAGACGGTAAAAATACCAACATTAAAAACAATCTTATATTAAAAAAAATACTATAGCATTTTATAGTCATATGATTAATATTTTCTTATTTTAAAGATTCTCATTCTTTCTATCTCCTTTCCCTATTTTCTTCTTTCAAAGATATAATTATGTTTTCATAATTTAAGAAAACTAATATTTATGGTAAGAATATTAAAAGTAAAATTGTAAAGTGTATTAGGGATACAATAGTTAATGTAACGATTCTAGAACATAAAGTTCAATATATAAGGTTCTTTGGTATACATAGACAAGAATTCCATCTCTTTTAGTTAGTTGAACTTGTCAATATTTTTCCCCTCTTCCACTTGTCACCCTTCAATCTATAAGAAGCCACTAAGATGTTCTCACAGGGTATGCCTCGTTGTCAATATATTCATTCTTTTTATCAATAAATCGTAGGGCCACAGGTTCAGCCTGGGGGAGTGAGAACATGCTCCCCTTCTGGAGGAGGATGCACTTGACCAGTTAATGATCTTGTCGGTCGGTTTTTTGCCAAAAAAAAATATATAAGAAGCCACTAAGATAGATGATACCCCACTTGGTTTCATCGGCGGTGGGATCTCCATTGTCAAATTACTCTTTCACTCTCTGCATGTGTGAGTTGCTCCATCTTATGGAGAGAATTGAAAAATTTTGTTCTTTCCTTCTTTGATTTCTTCTATTCTTTTGTGTCTTTCATTTTTTTTACTTCACCCTCTAATGCTTTTCTTAGGGGTACATTGTACTACATTTGGGATGGATTGATATGTATTCCCATGCTATATGTGGTAGAATCTCCTCCACCAGCTAGTGCTAAGCAATTGGTCGAAGAAAATTTTAGGGGGGAGAGGTCAAGAGACTAGTTAGACTAGTTTGAAGGTTGGGACACTTTTGTTTATGCCTATATTGTGGATTTTGTTATCACTATCAGTGCTTGCTTTTCTTCAAAGTCATGCTTCTATTTCTCATTTTTGCTACCCCTGACTTAAATGTGAGATGAACAACTTTTTTCCACAAATTTATTGATATTTTTCATTTGTTTTTTTCACTCTATTAGTGATAATATATGTAATGTGGTTTTGATTAAAAGCTTAAGTGCATTCATGGAGGTTGATATTGTCATTTCTTGGGGTTAGAAACTTAAAAAAACTAATACATGTTATGTTTTGTAACTGATATGCATTTCTTGCCTTTAATCATTTCATTTTCATTAAAACTTTAAATGCATTCATGGAGTTCAGATATTGACATTTTAGGGTTAGATCTAGGTGATAACTTTTTTAGTAGAATTTTAATATAGTTGTATGCATTGACATTAATCATATATTTCCAATAAGTAAGAACTATCATATTCCCCCTTTCATGGCCCACCAAATGTTCAGGGTATGGTAGAACCTTAAACGTTGAGAGCTGTTTACATATTATTGTTTTTTATGAAAGCCTCTTTTTATTGTGCTTCAAATTATTTGAAGAGTGTTCTATTGGGAACCAAAACATCTTATGTGCCCTCATTACTTCCTATTTGGTTCTTTAATTAAATTCTTCTCAATGTCAAAGTTCCTATAGCTAGTTTAAGACATGTGCTCAATTTGTGGAAAGCAACAGATGATTCCCTTTTAGTTTTATTGTTTGGCCATTTGTGGAAGATAATGGCTATAAGATGGTACTTTTTTTGTTTGGAAGGCTAGGCTTTTGCATATAGATCTTCATAACAAGTTTTTCTTTTTCTTTTTTTAGTTGTTTTATCTAAGGGTGAGCACGGTTTGATTTGATTTAGTTTGAAGAGAAAATTTCAAGAATCAAACCAAATCAAATTAAAGACTTAACTCGAATGAAATCAAACCAAACGACATTGATAACCAAACCAAATCAAACTGAATTAATCAGGTTTGGTTCAGTTTGAGTCATAATTGGCCGGCATTACAAAGTCCTATATGAGATACATTTCTTTAAGGATGTAACTTACCCAAAAGGCAATCATAGATGTTCATTAAGCAAATCCCATCATACCTAACTTTATCTCGATTCCCAAAAGATGAATAACAAGAGGTTTGTGCAAAAATAGCACCTAAAAGATACCCTTGGCCTTTAGACCCCTAAAGAACCGAAATAGCACCCACAAAGATCAAGTTAATACAACAATTTTCTGGAAAACCTAAAGTACGCTGTATGAAATGCTAATTGCCAAAGCTAATATTTGCACAAGCAGACCACAACCACAGAGCTAGCTTCAGGAAAAACAATAAAAGATAGAATTAACTCAAACATAAGAGGCAACACAATAGAGCATTGTTTCCTTTCTCGGATTAACCTAGAAAAATATATTGGTTCATCATAAACAAAGTTCTTAAGGTTAACCAACATGATAAAGAGTAGGAAGATAACAACAAAAATGTGAGGATACATAGAGGAAAGAAAAGAAGACGACAAAAACTTTTGGCCACCAACCTTCAAGACAGGTTTAAGTTTGAGGCAAGAGCTGTCAGTCTGTGCCCCAATGATGTGAAATTCATTCCCTTCAACGTATCTGTAGAAGAAGGAACAGGCAAGAACAACTAATGCATCTACGACTAACTGGAGACGAATGAAGAGGTTCCCATAGAAAAAAAAAGAAAAAGAACATTTTTCTCTTGATTTCTAACATCATAAATAAACAACAATAGTGGAATCACTACAAAAAATGTCGGTTAGCAACCGACACCTTCCGTCGCTAGTCCCTCACTAAGTCATCACAAAAGTCATTATCAGTGAATTAGGGACGGAATAACAACACGACTTATGTTAATGAAATTTACTCACTAAATAGTGACAGGCAAGTATCCGTCATTATTCCGCCACCAGATTGTGACGTCTTAGAGATGAAATATGTTTATCATTAATCCGTCCCTACTTATAATTTATCAACAGAAAACGTATGTCGGTAATCCCTCTCTAAATAGGGATAGATTAGTGATAGATATTGTCATCTAGAAGTATAATTATTCATCGCTAATTTTTCTTTGTTTAGTGACGGATTAGAGATGAGTAATTGTCTGTCGTGATGTTAATCCGTCACTAATCCATCTTTTTTTCCGTCGCTAAATAGAGATGGATTATACAACAAGAAAAAGCGGGATTTCAGACGGCCGGAATCCGTCTC
Source organism: Amorphophallus konjac (assembly GCA_022559845.1). Taxonomy (NCBI): domain Eukaryota; kingdom Viridiplantae; phylum Streptophyta; class Magnoliopsida; order Alismatales; family Araceae; genus Amorphophallus; species Amorphophallus konjac. The sequence continues at coordinate 361,980,754 of CM040126.1, forward strand.
AGATCCGTCTGAAAATCCGTTACAAAACACGTTTGTAACGGATTTCTGACGGATTTCAGACGGACTTAGACCGTCTAATATTCTTAGTCACAAATTTGTGACAGTTCCATTTTTCGTCTGAAATGCCGTTTGAAAATAAAATTTCAGACAGATTTAATTCAGTCACATATTCCGTCTGAATATCATACGAGATATTTTCCGTTTGAAATACCGCATGTCCTTAATTCTGTCAGAATTTAAAACGGTCAATGTAACACCCGAGTCCATCCAAAATCTAAAGATAATTAAATATTTTATATTTTGAACCAATATAAATTTTAGGTTCTTTTAACCAAAGCCCCATACCTTGAACGGTATTGTTTAACGAACCTTATTAAGTAAATTAAATAGCTATCTCACCATAATAATGTATAACTTCTCATAGGAATGTCAGAATAGGATCAATATTAGGCCCGTTGGATAGAGAATTCAAAGATCTACCAGTTTCATGTTAAACACTTTTTCAAATTTTGACGTTTGATAGGTCAAAAATAAGATAAAGTGAATTAATTCTTTAAGACCTTGTTATTGTTAACTTTTTAAGGGTTTTTATATAAAAATCCAACCAAAACAAAAAAAAACCCACACATTATCCTTCCCCTATCCACGTGAGATCCCTCCCGCCTCATTCTTATCCCTTCCCCATCCTTATCCTCTCCCTCCACCTCATCTTCTTATCCTCTCCCCCTCCCCCCTATATAAACCACCCCTCCCACTCTCCCTCTCCCACATTCTCACCTTCTCCCCCCAACTCTCCACTCTCTCTACCCCTCTCTCCCACACTCTCTCTCTCTCTCTCACACACAAACTCTCTCTCTTCTTATATTTTTATTTTCTATTCTCTCTCTCCCTAATCTCTCTCTACTTTTCTCTCTACTCTCTCTCTCTTTACTATCTCTATTTTCTCTCTCCACTCTATACATTCTCTCTCTATTTTCTCTCTCTATCTCTACTTTCTCTCTAGTTTCTCTCTATTTTCTCTCTCTACTTTCTTTCTCCATCTTTTTCTCTACTTTCTCTCTCCACCTTTTCTCTCTACTCTCGCTCTCCACTTTCTCTCTACCCTCTCCATTTTCTCTCTCTAATTTCTCTCTCTAGTTTCTCTCTCTATTTCCTCTCTCTAGTTTCTCTCTCTAGTTTTTCTCTCTCTCCCCACTTTCTTTCTCTACCCTCTCCACTTTCTCTCTCTAGTTTGTCTCTCTAGTTTCTCTCTCATCTCTCTTCCCACTCTCATTCTCTTATTAATAAACGGAGAAGATAATACATCAGAATAATATAAATATTTGACAAAAGTTTGGACGGAGGATTTGAAGCTTACTTTGGACAATTTCACCCTTATTTGCGTATCTTGGACGGAACAATTATCTATTCCTACGCAAGGACTTTTACGGGAGCTTGGGTGAAATACTAAAGTCAATCCGGAAGTCCATTCTAAAGGTAGGCACATGATAAACCGAGTGCATGTTATTTGTATTTATTTCTTTGATTTAACTTTATTTGAAATGTAATTATTCAGGCGTAAGTTAGTGATTTATTTAACCCGATGATCTATGCTTAGAATCAGTTATTTATTTAGTTACCATTCTATTAAAATATTATTTTTCTCTATAATCTTTCTATAATCTCTTTCTAATTTCTCTCTAATCTCTTTCTACTTTCTCTCTCTACTCTAATCTCTTCGAATATTATATATATTTAGTTAATAATATGAAAATACGATCCAGTTATTTTATAAAGTTCAATGGCAAATTTTAAGTATTGAGACGACTATGTAATAAGCATCATAATAAGAATAAAAATTTGATTAAGCATATGAACTGTGTCAATTTAAGGAGGTGTGGGGCGACAAACCGTAGTTAGCTTCCTCTACGGGATTAGGCCCATTTCCGAGGACAATCGGACTTCTGAAAAATCTGGAACCCAGAATAAGAAAATTATCTAGGGAATGGTGGAGTATTAACTCCCGATCCTGCGTGGTTGATCAAGGCCGACATGCTCCAGCGTTTAGACCATTTATCTTTATGTCGACGTATGGATGCCTAGGTATGTGTTTGCTACTTCTTTTAGTGACGGGATGCCTGTCCAACATATGCTGTCAAATAATATGAAGCTCAGATTTGATATATGACTTTGATATGATCTGAAAATAAGTTCATCTGTATAAGCTCTGATTTAGCTAAGATATGTATTATACCACTTATATGTAAGTCAGATAAGATTTGTTATACGCATTCGCTTATAAATATGAAAATTATGTTGCTCTATTATATTTCATATTTCCTTCGCATTCATAGTATTTGTACAATCCAGTGAAATTGTGCTTAGCTTCATGTATCATGGATTTGCACAGTTTAGTATATGATAAGCATGTGATTGGTTTTAATGCCTACTGAGTCTTTGGACTCACTTTCGTTGCCTAACCATTTCAAGAAATTGACCAGTGTGCGTCTTGACTCCGACGGGCGGTAGGTCAGAGGATGATCCCGGGTTTAGTTTGGATTCCGCCACGTAGAATAAATAGATTTAATTTTCTTTTGAATAATGAATGTAAATATGACTTTTGAGTAGAGAAGTGTAGTACTCTGTATACGATGTAAATTATGAGTGTTTATCTTATGGAAATGGTCTGGTTATGTTTCTTTTGGAATATGTGATGGTTTGGCCTTTAGCGCCTTGTAAATATCTCAGCCCACAACACTTCCGTACATCCGCTGTGACATCCCCGGACACGATACGTGATCGCGGGAAGGGGGCGCCACAGAGAGTGGTATCAGAGCAAGGTTGTGAGGCTTGAAATTATTTGCAGCCATCTGAATTTATATACCATACCAGAAGATCGTAGGAATTTATTTTAGAATTTGATGTCAAACCTAGAATCATACTAATTCGGATAAGTTCTCCCTCACAGGAGATGGCAGGGAGTAATAGGGTTGAGGTTAATACTTCTCCCGAGGAGTCTGCGCCCTCAAATGGGACATCACAAGGAGTTGTCGGGGAAATAATTCATGGCGAGCTTGCTCCCGGTGGGCAAGGTGCGTTACCTATTCAGGGTGTGCCAGATTTAGGAGAGTTCACACAAGCTTTTCAAGGGTTAGTGCAGACTATGCAATTTCAGGCCCAAACTCATGCAATGATGCAAGCCCAAATACAAAACCGTGTGCAAGAACAACCGAATAGGGTAGCAGGCGCTACCCTGATGGAGAAATTCAGACATATGAGTCCTCCTTCTTTTAAGGGGGAGAGTCACTCGGAGATTGTGGAAAACTGGGTGAGAGAAATTGAGAAGATTTTCACGGCCATTAGATGTGCAGAGCAGAATAAGGTGATATTAGCTACATTTATGTTGAAGGATCGTGCGGACGAGTGGTGGAGGTCTCCACTTAGAACCACTTTCAGAAATAGAGAGACGGAGATTGGCTGGAATGAATTTCTTGATGTGTTTCATGCAAAATTTTTACCTCAGCATGTGAAGGACAGGAAAGAAGTAGAATTTTTAAATCTGACTCAAGGAGGTATGTCAGGTGCTGATTATGAAATAAAATTTACGGAATTAGAAAAGTATGCCTCTCATATTTGTTCAGATGAGCTTAGAAGGGTGAAGAAATTTGTTAGAGGTTTGAGAAGTAACATTAGAAGTAGAGTTACAATCCTTGAGCCTCAAACTATGGCAGCAGCTTTGAGGACTACTTTTATTGCAGAAACTGAATATGAGGAATTCTTAATAGAAAGACAAAGGGATAATGTAAAAGGGGGTAATCTTGGTTCAATTGTGAGGAAAGATAAGAAGCCAAAGATGACTTTTCTAGAGAGAGTTCAACCAGTTAGGAGAGATAATATGCCAGCTTGTCAACAGTGCGGGATGCAGCATAGAGGTAATGAATGTTGGCGGACTGCAGGTAAATATTTTTCATGTGGTCAGACAGGGCATATGATAAGGGATTGTCCCACAAGGCCAAGACAAGATCAGCAACCACAACAGCAGCGGAGAGTTCAAGCCAGAGTATATGCACTAACAAGGGAAGACACCTGAGATGCCAATGCAGTAGTTGAAGGTATTCTTCTTATCGATGATATGCATGCAAAAGTTTTATTTGATCTGGGTGCTACACATTCCTTTATTTCTCTGAGATTTACTGAATTATTGAAAGATAAACAAATTGTGAACACTGATGAGATGTCCATTAACACACCAGCTGGGGAGATAGCTAGAACGACTTCTGTTATTCCTATCATTGATGTGGTGATTCAGGGGAGGATTATGCCAACATGTGTGTATCTGCTGGAAATGACTGATTTTGATGTCATCTTGAGAATGGATTGGTTAGATACAAATTTTGCCCTTCTAGATTGTCATAGAAAGAAAGTAATTTTTCAAAAATCTGGGGAGCAGACATTTCACTATCAATGTCCAAGGCACCGTTCTAGTAAAACACTAGTTTCAGCACTTAAAGCTTTGAAATTGTTTAGAAGTGGATGTCAAGGTTATTTGGCTAGCATAGTGGCTATTCCTTCTAATGAAAATAAGAAAACCACCTCAGATATTGATGTTGTCAGGGAATTTCCAGATGTGTTTCCTGATGAACTTCCGGGTTTACCACCACACCGAGAGGTGGAGTTCACTATTGAACTCTCACCGGATACTTTACCCATTTCCATCCCTCCCTACAGAATGGCACCAGCTGAATTGACAGAGTTGAAGAAACAATTACAAGAACTACTAGATAAGGAGTTTATTCGACCAAGTGTGTCACCTTGAGGTGCTCCTGTTCTGTTTGTTAGAAAGAAAGATGGGTCACTTAGATTATGCATTGACTATAGGAAATTGAATCAAGTGACCATTAAGAATAAGTACCCTTTGCCAAGAATTGATGATTTATTTGATCAGCTACGAGCTGCGATAGTATTTTCAAAGATTGATCTCAGATCTGGATACCACCAATTAAGGATAAGGGAAGAAGATATTTCAAAAACTGCTTTCAGAACACGATATGGGCATTATGAATTTTTCGTTATGCCATTTGGGTTAACTAATGCACCAGCAGCATTTATGGATTTGATGAACAGAGTTTTTCAACCATATCTGGATACATTTGTAGTGGTGTTTATCAATGATGTGTTAATCTATTCTCCTACTGTTGAAACCCATCAAGAACATTTGAGGGTTGTGTTGGAAACTTTAAGGAAACATCAACTCTATGTAAAATTCAGTAAATGCGAATTTTGGTTAGACCGTGTTCAATTTTTAGGGCATATCATTTCTGGAGATGGAGTGTCTGTTGATCCAGCTAAGGTTGAGGCAGTTTTGCATTGAGAAAGGCCGAAGAATGTCAGTGAGATTAGGAGCTTTTTGGGTCTTGCAGGTTACTATCGCCGGTTTATTAAAGGTTTTTCTTCTATTGCAGCTCCTATGACCAAATTGATTAGGAAAGGAGTTCCTTTTGAATGGTCAGATAAATGTGAATTGAGCTTTCAAGAATTTAAAACAAGGTTAATTACAGCCCCAGTGCTTACTTTACCTTGTGGGTCAGGAGGATTGTGATATATACAGATGCCTCTAGAGAAGGATTAGGATGTGTCCTAATACAGAATGGCAAAGTAGTAGCTTATACATCTATACAACTAATGAATCATGAGGTGAATTATCCAACACATGATTTGGAGTTAGCGGCGGTGGTACATGCTCTAAAAATTTGGCGGCATTATTTGTATGATGAGCAGTTTGAAGTATTTACAGACCATCAGAGTTTAAGATATATTTTCTCTTAGAAAGAATTAAATTTAAGACAGAGAAGGTGGATCGAATTTTTGAAGGATTATGACTTCACCTTGAATTACCACCCAGGAAAAGTAAATGTGGTAGCAGATGCACTCAGCACGAAGAGGCTAATGACAATCCAGTTGCGCCAAACTTGGAGAATGACATCTGATGTAGTGGAGTATTCTCCGATATGCAAAGGGAGAAACTTATTTCTGGCCCAACTAACTATTCAGTCTGCAATGGTTGAGCGAATTGTGCAAGCACAACTGAATGATCAGCAGTTACAAAAATTGATTGGCACACCGAGATTTACTCAAAGTGCAGACGGGGCAATCAGGTTTCAGGGAAGATTGTGTGTACCTCGGAATGAAGAAATAAAGAAAGATCTCTTGACTGAGGCACATAAATCTCGATATTCTATTCGCCCAGGCAGTACAAAAATGTACAAAACTATGATAAGACAGTTTTGGTGGATTGGCATGAAGAAAGATATAGCAGACTTTGTCAGCAAATGTCTTACTTGTCAATAAGTAAAGGCGGAGCATCAAAGGCCAGCGGGACCATTACAATTGATGGAAATACCACAGTGGAAATGGGAGCATATCACTATGGATTTTGTGATGGGATTACCAATGACTAGGAGAAAACATGATTCCATTTGGGTAATTCTTGACAGACTTACTAAGTCAGCCCATTTTCTGGCAATCACAAAGACACAATCATTAGAAGATTTAGCCAATTTGTATATTAAAGAGATTGTGAGACTTCATGGTGTGCCTGTGTCTATTATTTCAGATAGGGATGCAAGGTTTACAGTAAAATTTTGGAGGAGTTTACAGATAGCATTGGGTACACAATTGAAATTTAGCTCAGCTTTTCACCCTCAAACAGATGGACAATCAGAGAGAACCATTCAAACAATAGAAGATATGTTGAGGACGTGCAGTTTAGACTGGAAAGGCAGTTGGGATGAACATTTTTAGTTAATTGAGTTTGCATATAACAACAGTCATCATGCAAGCATAGGAATGGCACCATATGAAGCATTATATGGTAGACCGTGTAGGTCACCTATTTATTGGGATGAGGTTGGTGAGCGAAAATTTATTGGGCCACAGATTGTACAGGATTGTGTAGAAAAGGTTGAGTTGATTAGAAAAAGGTTACTTACAGCTCAAAGTAGACAGAAAAGTTATGCTGATCAGAGAAGGAGAGATCTACAATTTGCTATCGGGGATCACGTATTTCTGAAAGTTTCGCCTACTAGAGGAGTAATGAGATTTGGCAAGAAAGGCAAGTTCAGTCCAAGGTATGTTGGACCATTTGAAATCTTAAGAAGGATTGGTGAGGTGGCATATCAGCTGGTTTTACCACCATCATTGTCAGGAGTTCATGATGTATTCCATGTGTCTATGTTAAGAAAATACATGCCAAACTCATCGCACATTATAGATCATGAGCAGTTAGAAATTCAGCCAGATCTTACATATGAGGAGAAACCAGTTCGCATTCTCGATCGAAAAGAACAAGTGCTGCGAACGAAGATAATTCTATTGGTGAAGGTATTGTGGAAAAGTACCTCAACAGAAGAAGCCACTTGGGAGATGGAAGATGATATGAGGAAGAAATATCCACAGCTATTCGGTACGTATTGACTACAATTTTTTAAATTTCGAGGATGAAATTTGTTTAAGGGGGAGAGATTTGTAACACCCGAGTCTGTCCGAAATCTAAAGATAATTAAATATTTTATATTTTGAGCCAATATAAATTTTAGGTTCTTTTAACCAAAGCCCATACCTTGAACGGTATTGTTTAACGAACCTTATTAAATAAATTAAATAGCTATCTCATCTTAATAATGTATAACTTCTCATAGGAATGTCAGAATATGATCAATATTAGGCTCGTTGGATAGAGAATTCAAAGATCTACCAGTTTCATGTTAAACACTTTTTCAAATTTTGACGTTTGATAGGTCAAAAATAAGATAAAGTGAATTGATTCTTTAAGACCTTGTTATTGTTAACTTTTTAAGGGCTTTTATATAAAAATCCAACCAAAACAAAAAAAACCCACACATTATCCTTCCCCCATCCACGTGAGATCCCTCCCCCCTCATTCTTATCCCTTCCCCATCCTTATCCTCTCCCTCCACCTCATCTTCTTATCCTCTCCCCCTCCCCCTATATAAACCACCCCTCCCACTCTCCCTCTCCCACATTCTCACCTTCTCTCCCCAACTCTCCACTCTCTCTCTCACACACACACACTCACTCTCTCTTCTTATATTTTTATTTTCTATTCTTTCTCTCCCTAATCTCTCTCTACTGTTCTCTCTACTCTCTCTCTTTTACTATCTCTATTTTCTCTCTCCACTCTATACCTTCTCTCTCTATTCTCTCTACTTTCTCTCTCTATCTCTACTTTCTCTCTAATTTCTCTCTATTTTCTCTCTCTACTTTCTCTCTCCACCTTTTTCTCTACTTTCTCTCTCCACCTTTTCTCTCTACTCTCGCTCTCCACTTTCTCTCTCTACCCTCTCTAGTTTCTCTCTCTATTTTCTCTCTCTAGTTTTTCTCTCTCTCCTCACTTTCTTTCTCTACCCTCTCCACTTTCCCTCTCTAGTTTGTCTCTCTAATTTCTCTCTCTTCTCACTCTCATTCTCTTATTAATAAACGGAGAAGATAATACATCAGAATAATATAAATATTTGACAAAAGTTTGGACGGAGGATTTGAAGCTTACTTTGGACAATTTCACCCTTATTTGCGTATCTTGGACTGAACAATTATCTATTCCTACGCAATGACTTTTACGGGAGCTTGGGTGAAATACTAAAGTCAATCCGGAAGTCCATTCTAAAGGTAGGCACATGATAAATCGAGTGCATGTTATTTGGTATTTATATTTCTTTGATTTAACTTTATTTGAAATGTAATTATTCAGGCGTAAGTTAGTGATTTATTTAACCCGATGATCTATGCTTAGAATCAGTTATTTATTTAGTTACCATTCTGTTAAAATATTATTTTTCTCTCTAATCTCTTTCTAATTTCTCTCTAATCTCTTTCTACTTTCTCTCTCTACTCTCTCTCTCTACTCTAATCTCTTCGAATATTATATATATTTAGTTAATAATATTAAAATACGATCCAGTTATTTTGTAAAGTTCAATGGCAAGTTTTAAGTATTGAGACGACTATGTAATAAGCATCATAATAAGAATAAAAATTTGATTAAGCATATGGACTGTGTCACTTTAAGGAGGTGTGGGGCGACAAACCGTAGTTAGCTTCCGCTACGGGATTAGGCCCATTTCGAGGATAATCGGACTTCTGAAAAATCTAGAATCCAGAATAAGAAAATTATCTAGGGAATGGTGGAGTATTAACTCCCGATCCTGCGTGGTTGATCAAGGCCGACAGGCTCTAGCGTTTAGACCATTTGTCTTTATGTCGACGTATGGATGCCTAGGTATGTGTTTGCTACTTCTTTTAGTGACGGGATGCCTGTCCAACATATACTGCCAAATAACATGAAGCTCAGATTTGATATATGACTTTGATATGATCTGAAAATAAGTTCATCTGTATAAGCTCTGATTTAGCTAAGATATGTATTATGCCACTTATATGTAAGTCGTATAAGATTTGTTATACGCATTCGCTTATAAATATGAAAATTATGTTGCTCTATTATATTTCATATTTCCTTCACATTCATAGTATATGTACAATCCAGTGAAATTGTGCTTAGCTTTATGTATCATGGATTTGCACAGTTTAGTATATGAAAATCATGTTATTGGTTTTAATGCCTACTGAGTCTTTGGACTCACTTTCGTTGCCTAACCATTTCAGGAAATTGACCAGTGCGCGTCTTGACTCCAACGGGCGGTAGGTCGGAGGATGATCCCGGATTTAGTTTGGATTCCGCCGCGTAGAATAAATAGATTTAATTTTCTTTTGAATAATGAATGTAAATATGACTTTTGAGTAGAGAAGTGTAGTACTCTATATACGATGTAAATTATGAGTGTTTATCTTATGAAAATAGTCTGGTTATGTTTCTTTTAGAATATGTGATGGTTTGGCCTTTAGCGCCTTGTAAATATCTCAGTCCACAACACTTCCGTACATCCGCTGTGACGTCTCCGGACACGATACGGGATCAAGGGAAGGGGGTGTCACAGTCAAAATGCCATCCGAAAAGTGGTGGGAAAGCCGTCTGAATTTCAGACAGATATTATGACGGGTTCGTCTGAAATTGCAGACGGATATATTTCGTCTCAAATACCGTCTGAATTTCAGACGGATTATACGACGGTTCGCTCAACTGGTCGTTTGAAATTTCAGACGGACATATTTCGTCTCAAATACCGTCTGAATTTAAGACGGATTATACGACGGTTAGCTCAACCGTTCGTCTGAAATTTCAGACGGATATTTTTCGTCTCAAATATCGTCTGAAAATCAGTCGGAAATGTAAAAAAAAATTTTTAAAAAAATCGTAAATTATTCTAAAAAACCTGTTGAATCACAAATAAACATCAAGAAATATCCTGCTGAAAAAAAATATTGGGAACCTGCTGATCAAATAAACACCACCAGAAAAAAAAACCCAACACCATGCTGATCAAATAAACACCACCGAAAAAAAAAACTCAAAACCATGCTGATCAAATAAATACCACAAAAAAAACACATCAACCCTGCTGATCTGTCTGAATATCATCAAACATCAAGAAATATCCGGTACATCATCCATATTCTCCCTGCCCTGCTCATCTCCTCTGTCGCCGCCCGCAGAAGGATCCCCCTACATTAAAAAAATAATAACATTCATTCATAGATCAAAAAATTAGAGCGAAGAAATTAGCAAAAATTGAAATCAAACATATCAAATTGATAATTGCGGATTTTATAGATCAACTACTAGCTTGAAACAGTATTTAAATTAATTACATTTGGAGAATGCACTTTTGAGCGCCGAGCTCAAAACGGGCATCCGATTTGGATTTCGTCAGTTCTGACAAGTCACTTTCATCTCTCAGGTCGTGTTGGAAAGATCGGCACGGCCATCCGACCGGTATTTCAAGTTTTAGACCCCCGGACCCGACTTGACAATTCATTTAAACTAAGTGTATTTAGAGAATGCACTTTTGAGCGCCGAGCTCAAACCGAGCATCCGATTTGGATTCCGTCAGTTCTGAAAAGTCACTTTCATCTCTCAGGTCGTGTTGGAATGATCGGCATAGCCATCCGACAGATATTTCAAATTTTAGACCCCCGGACCCGACTTGGCAATTCATTTAAACTAAGTGTATTTTGAAAATAAACTTTTGAGCGCCGAACTCAAACCGGGAATCCGATTTAGATTCCGTCAGTTCTGACAAGTCACTTTCATTTCCCAAGTCGTGTTGGAACGATCGGCACGGCCATCCGACTGGTATTTCAAGTTTTAGAACCCCGGACACGACCTGGCAGTTCATTTAAACTAAGTGTATTATAAAAATGAAATTTTGAGCGCCAAGTTCAAACCGGGTATCCGATTTAGATTCCGTCAGTTCTAACAAGTCACTTTCATCTCCCAGGTCATGTTGGAACGATCGGCATGGCCATCCGATCGGAATTTCAAGTTTTAGACCCCCGGACCCGACCTGGCAGTTCATTTAAACTAAGTGTATTTTGAAAATGAACTTTGAGCGCCGAGCTCAAACTGGGCATCCGATTTGGATTCCGTCAGTTCTGACAAGTCACTTTCATCTCCCAGGTCGTGTTGGAATGATCGGCACGGTCATCCGACCGGTATTTCAGGTTTTAGACCCCCGGACCCGACCTGGCAGTTCATTTAAACTAAGTGTATTTGAAAAATGAACGTTTGAGCGCCGAGCTCAAACCAGACAACCGATTTGGATTCCGTCAGTTCTGACAAGTCACTTTCATCTCCCAGGTCGTGTTGGAACAATCGGCACGGCCATCCGATCGGTATTTCAAGTTTTAGACCCCCGGACCCGACTTGGCAGTTCATTTAAACTAAGTGTATTTTGAAAATGAACTTTTGAGCACCGAGCTCAAACCGGGCATCCGATTTGGATTCCGTCTATTCTGACAAGTCACTTTCATCTCCCAGGTCGTGTTGGAACGATCGACATGGCCATCTGATCGGTATTTCAAGTTTTAGACCCCCGGACCTGACCTGGCAGTTTATTTAAACTAAGTGTATTTTGAAAATGAACTTTGAGCGCCGAGCTCAAACCCGGCATCCGATTTGGATTCCGTAAGTTCTGACAAGTCACTTTCATCTCCCAAGTCCTGTTGGAACGATTGACATGGCCATTCGACCGGTATTTCAGCTTTTAGACCCCCGAACCCGACCTGGCAGTTCATTTAAACTAAGTGTATTTTGAAAATGAACGTTTGAGCGCCGAGCTCAAACCGGGCATCCGATTTAGATTCCGTCAGTTCTGACAAGTCACTTTCATCTCCCAGGTTGTGTTGTTTTGATCGGCACGGCCATCCGACCGGTATTTCAAGTTTTAGACCCCCGGACCTGACTTGGCAGTTCATTTAAACTAAGTGTATTTTGAAAATGAACTTTTGAGCCCCGAGCTCAAACCGGGCATCCGATTTGGATTCCGTCAGTTCTGACAAGTCACTTTCATCCCACAGGTCATGTTAGAATGATCAGCATGGCCATCCGACTGGTATTTCAAGTTTTAGATCCCCGGACCCTACTTGGCAGTTCATTTAAACTAAGTGTATTTGGAGAATGCACTTTTGAGCGCCGAGCTCAAACCGGGCATCCGATTTAGATTCCGTCGGTTCTGACAAGTCACTTTCATCTCCTAGGTCGTGTTGGAATGATCGGCACACCCATCCGACTAGTATTTCAAGTTTTAGACCCCCGGACCCGACTTGGCAGTTCATTTAAATTAAGTGTATTTTGAAAATGAACTTTTGAGTGCCGAGCTCAAACCGGGCATCCGATTTGGATTTCGTCAGTTCTGACAAGTCACTTTCATCTCCCAGGTCGTGTTGGAATGATCGACATGGCCATCCGACCGGTATTTCAAGTTTTAGACCCCCGGACCTGACTTGGCAGTTCATTTAAACTAAGTGTATTTTGAAAATGAACTTTTGAGCGCCGAGCTCAAACCGGGCATCCGATTTGGATTTCGTCAGTTCTGACAAGTCACTTTCACCTCCCAAGTCATGTTGGAATGATCGGCATGGCCATCCGACCGGTATTTCAAGTTTTAGACCCCCGGACCCGACTTGGCAGTTCATTTAAACTAAGTGTATTTTGAAAATGAACTTTTGAGCGTCGAGCTCAAACCGGGCATCCGATTTAGATTTCGTCAGTTCTGACAAGTCACTTTCATCTCCCAGGTCATATTGGAACGATCGGCATGGCCATCCGACCGGTATTTTAGGTTTTAGACCCCCGTACCCGACCTGACAGTTCATTTAAACTAAGTGTACTTTGAAAATGAACGTTTGAGCGCCGAGCTCAAACTGGGCATCCGATTTGTATTCCGTCAATTCTGACAAGTCACTTTCATCTCCTAGGTCATGTTTGATCGATCGGCATGGCCATCCGACCGGTATTTCATGTTTTAGACCCCCAGACCTGACCTGGCAGTTCATTTAAACTAAGTGTATTTTGAAAATGAACGTTTGAGCGCCGAGCTCAAACCGGGCATCCGATTTAGATTCCGTCAGTTCTGACAAATCACTTTCATCTCCCAGGTCGTGTTGGAATGATCAGCATGTCCATCCGACCGGTATTTCAAGTTTTAGACCCCCAAACCCGACTTGGCAGTTCATTTAAATTAATTGTATTTGGAGAATACACTTTTGTGCGCCGAGCTCAAACCGGGCATCCGATTTAGATTCCGTCAGTTCTGACAAGTCACTTTCATATTCCAGGTCGTGTTGGAACTATCGGCATGGCCATCCGATTGGTTTTTCAAGTTTTAGACCTCCGGACCCGACTTGGCGCTTCATTTAAATTAAGTGTATTTTGAAAATGAACTTTTGAGCGCCGAGCTCAAACCGGGCATCCGATTTAGATTCCGTCAGTTCTGACAAGTCACTTTCATCTCTCAGGTCATGTTGGAACGATCGACATGGCCATCCGATCGGTATTTCAAGTTTTAGACCTCCGGACCCGACTTGGCAGTTCATTTAAACTAAGTGTATTTTGAAAATGAAATTTTGAGCGCTGAGCTCAAACCGAGCATCCGATTTGGATTCCGTCAATTCTGACAAGCCACTTTCATCTCTCAGGTCGTGTTGGAATGATCAGCATGGCCATCCGATCGGTATTTCAGGTTTTAGACAGCCAGACCCGACCTGGCAGTTTATTTAAACTAAGTGTATTTTGAAAATGAACTTTGAGCGCCGAGCTCAAACCAGGCATCCGATTTGGATTCCGTAAGTTCTGACAAGTCACTTTCATCTCCCAAGTCCTGTTGGAATGATTGACATGGCCATTCGACCGGTATTTCAGCTTTTAGACCCCCGAACCCGACCTGGCAGTTCATTTAAACTAAGTGTATTTTGAAATGAACGTTTGAGCGCCGAGCTCAAACCGGGCATCCGATTTGGATTCCGTCAGTTCTGACAAGTCACTTTCATCTCCCAGGTCGTGTTGGAATGATCGGCATGGCCATCTGACCGGTATTTCAGGTTTTAGACTCCCGGACCTGACTTGGCAGTTCACTTAAACTAAGTGTATTTTGAAAATGAACTTTTGAGCGTCGAGCTCAAACAGGGGATCCGATTTGGATTCCGTTAGTTCTGACAAGTCACTTTCATTTCCCAGATCATGTTGGAACAATCGGCATGGCCATCCGATCGGAATTTCAAGTTTTAGACCCCCGGACCCGACGTGGCAGTTGATTTAAACTAAGTGTATTTTGAAAATGAACTTTGAGCGCCGAGCTCAAATCGGGCATCTGATTTAGATTCCGTCAGTTCTGACAAGTCACTTTCATCTCGCAGGTCATGTTGGAATGATTGGCATGGCCATCCGATCGGTATTTCAGGATTTAGACCCCCGGACCCGACCTGGTAGTTCATTTAAACTAAGCGTATTTTGAAAATGAACGTTTGAGCGCCGAGCTCAAACCGAGCATCCGATTTGGATTCCGTCAGTTCTGACAAGTCACTTTCATCTCTCAAGTCATGTTAGAATAATCGGCATGGCCATCCGACCGATATTTCAAGTTTTGGACCCCCGGACCCGACTTGGCAGTTCATTTAAACTAAGTGTATTTTGAAAATGAACTTTTGAGCGCCGAGCTCAAACCAGGCATCTGATTTGGATTCCGTCTGTTCTGACAAGTCACTTTCATCTCCCAGGTCGTGTTGGAATGATCGAAACAGCCATCCGACCGGTATTTCAGGTTTTAGACCCCCGGACCCGACCTGGCAGTTCATTTAAACTAAGTGTATTTTGAAAATGAACTTTGAGCGTCGAGCTCAAACCGGGCATCCGATTTGGATTCCGTCAGTTCTGACAAGTCACTTTCATCTCCCAGGTCGTGTTGGAATGATCGGCATGGCCATCCGACCGGTATTTCAAGTTTTAGACCTCCGGACCCGACCTGACAGTTCATTTAAACTAAGTGTATTTTGAAAATGAACGTTTGAGCGCCGAGCTCAAACCGGGCATCCGATTTGGATTCTGTCAGTTCTGACAAGTCACTTTCATCTCTCAGGTCATGTTGGACTGATCGGCATGGCCGTCCGATCGATATTTCAAGTTTTAGACCCACGGACCCGACTTGGCAGTTCATTTAAACTAAGTGTATTTTGAAAATGAACTTTTTAGCGCCGAGCTCAAAACGGGCATCCGATTTAAATTCCAACAGTTCTGACAAGTCACTTTCATCTCCCAGGTCGTGTTGGAATGATCGGCACGGCCATCCGATCGGTATTTCAGGTTTTAGACCCCCGGACCCGACCTGGCAGTTCATTTAAACTAAGTGTATTTTAAAAATGAACTTTGAGTGCCGAGCTCAAACCGGGCATCCGATTTGGATTCCGTCAGTTATGACAAGTCACTTTCATCTCCCAGATCGTGTTGGAATGATCGACATGGCCATTCGACCGGTATTTCAGGTTTTAGACCCCCGAACCGACCTGGAAGTTCTTTTAAACTAAGTGTATTTTGAAAATGAACGTTTGAGCGCCGAGCTCATACCGGACATCCGATTTGGATTCCGTCAGTTCTGACAAGTCACTTTCATCTCCGAAGTCGTGTTGGAACGATCGGCATGGCCAACCGATCGGTATTTCAAGTTTTAGACCCCCGGACCCGACTTGGCAGTTCATTTAAACTAAGTGTATTTTGAAAATAAACTTTTGAGCGCCGAGCTCAAACCGGGGATCCGATTTGGATTTCGTCAGTTCTGACAAGTCACTTTCATTTCTCAGATCATGTTGGAATGATCAGCATGGCCATCCGACCGTTATTTCAGGTTTTAGACCCCCGGACCCGACGTGGCAGTTCATTTAAACTAAGTGTATTTTGAAAATGAACTTTGAGTGCCGAGCTCAAATTGGGCATCCAATTTAGATTCCGTCAGTTCTAACAAGTCACTTGCATCTCGCAGGTCGTGTTGGAACGATTGTCACGACCATCTGACCGGTATTTCAGGATTTAGACCCCCGGACCCGACCTGGCAGTTCATTTAAACTAAGTGTATTTTGAAAATGAACGTTTGAGCGCCGAGCTCAAACCGGGTATCCGATTTGGATTTCGTCAGTTCTGACAAGTCACTTTCATCTCCCAGGTTGTGTTGGAATAATCGGCGCTGCCATTCGATCGGTATTTTAAGTTTTAGACCCCCGGACCCGGCTTGGCAGTTCATTTAAACTAAGTGTATTTTAAAAATGAACGTTTGAGCGCCGAGCTCAAACCGGGCATCCGATTTGGATTCCGTCAGTTCTGACAAGTCACTTTCATTTCCCAAGTTGTGTTGGAACAATCGGAACAGCCATCCGACCAGTATTTCAAGTTTTAGACCCCCGGACCCGACCTGGCAGTTCATTTAAACTAAGTGTATTTTGAAAATGAACTTTCAGCGTCGAGCTCAAACCGGGCATCCGATTTGGATTCCGTTAGTTCTGACAAGTCACTTTCATCTCCCAGGTGGTGTTGGAATGATTGGCACGGCCATCCGACCGGTATTTCAGGTTTTAGACCTCCGGACCCGACCTGACAGTTCATTTAAACTAAGTGTATTTTGAAAATGAACGTTTGAGCGCCGAGCTCAAACCGGGCATCCGATTTGGATTCCGTCAGTTCTGACAAGTCACTTTCATCTCTCAGGTCATGTTGGACTGATCGGCATGGCCATCCGACCGATATTTCAAGTTTTATACCCACGGACCCGACTTGGCAGTTCATTTAAACTAAGTGTATTTTGAAAATGAACTTTTGAGCGCCGAGCTCAAAACGGGCATCCGATGTAAATTCCAACAGTTCTGACAAGTCACTTTCATCTCCCAGGTCGTGTTGGTGTTGTGCCTCTTAGGCACAAGCATGTGCATTTGTTTTGATGATTGCAACACAGTCAGTGCATTATGATCTTGTGTTTTGAATATGGCTGCTGATTTGATTGCATTGGACTGTGTGTGATATACAGCATTGAATGCATGAGTTTGCATGAGTATTGCGTAATGCGTTGACGCATGGGATCATTGCGTCAACTCTCTGGTCTGTCCTAGAGTTGGTCTATAAAATGTGTCAACTGGTGCGTCGACGCAGTGGATTCAATGCGTTGACGCATTGGAATTATTTTGAAAGAGCTCTTGCTTTGCTTCATGCATTATTCTAAACACTGTCCATCTAAGTGTCTCATGCAGAGTCAATTCATATGGTCTATACACTGATGGCTTTACCGTCGTTTCACTTGAAGTCTATACACTCGACTGCCTTGTCTTGATCAAGTCTGTACAGACTTTGGTTTGTGCAAGTCTATACATCCTCCCGTTCAGATTTCAAACTCTATACAACGTTGTTGAGTGGAAGTCTGTACAGCCGGTGGGTTGCCAAGTCCATACATTGTGAACCTCAAAGCCTGTACAGACCTTGCCTTGTTCAAGTTTGTACATCGTTCATTTGTCTTGGCAAGTCTACACATTGGTAGTCTGTACATCTTTCGGGAAGATTGAACATTGAGCAAGTATATACATTGGAAGACTCTGTATCGTGCCTCAGTCATGAAGTCTATACATCGTCTGTCTTCATTGAAGTCTCACGAAGTATGTACATTGCATGAAGTATATACATTACACGAGCTGAATGCTTACAAAGTCTATACACTCACTCAGTGCTCACACTTGCTCATATGCTGTTGATAAAGTCTATACACTGTCTTCAGATGATGACAACAATGAAGAACAGGGTTGACGCCGGGAGTTCAATGCGTCCACGCTTCAGCTGAAGAGGATTTCAGAGCTTCACCTGACTGCGTCAACTCCATGCTACAGCAGCGTCGACGCAGTAGTTAACAAGGCAGAGTCCATAGCTCACTGGAATACTGCAGTGCGTCAACGCCATTGCAAGACAGCGTCGACGCAGCACGCCCATCTGCTGAAGACTTGATCACTGGATCATCGATGCGTCAACGCAGCAGGCTGATGGAGTCGACACAGCAGTTAAAAGGGTTGAAGATCTCTGAAGGCTGTGTCAACCCTTTGGAGAAAGTGTGTTGACGCCACCTCAACTCCAGTTGCTGAGCGTACTAATGATTGGGCACGTGACCTGAAGCTGGCACCTGACACGTGATCCGAGGTGGGTGCTGAGCACGTGATCCGAGGAGGAATCTTCTGGACGGAAGGCGTGGGAAGCACACGCCCTATCTCCCTACTGCTGCTGGTATATATTGGAGCCTTCGTCTTCAGATGGAGGTTGATCGTGATCGAAGCAGAGAGCAGAAGCTGAGAGAAGAGAAAGGGAAAAAGAAGAGAGAGCTTCCACGATCCAGCAGAAGAGAAGAAAGAGAGAAGAAGAAGAAGAGAGGCAGAGAGAAAGAAAAAGGCAGAGTGAAAAGAAGCTGTCGATCCAGCACAAGAGAGGAAAGAAAAGGGAGAGAAGAGAAGAGCAGAGAGTGAGAGATTAGCGAAAGAAGAAGAGTAGTGCAGAGAGAAAGAAAAAGAAAGAAAGAGATCGTGAGAAGAAGAGACTGAGATAGGTTGTTTGAAGATATGTCTTCACTGGACCGTGGATCAAATCCAGGCCAGTCAGCTCTTTAGGGGCCACATTATGTTTTACGTTTACAGCTTTCCAACTGCTGTTATCTTGTCTTTCGTTTTCCTTTTTACACTTTCTTTCAAGCTGTTAGTCAGTGGTTTGCAGAGGAGGACTCCTCTGGACAGCAAGCTGTGTTGCTCAGCGGGCAGTGGAGGTTTCCACTGGACGGGTAAGCTGTAATCCCAGCGGTTGCAGTGGTGGATTCCACTGGATGGCAAGCTATGAGGCCCAGCGATTGTAGGCTAAGCTGTATTGCCCAGCGGACGCAAGCTGTGTTGCGCAGCAGTAATCCACACTCGGGTTTGAGTGTGGGGTGGATGTAGGTCTGCTGGACCGAACCACCTAAAACCCATTTTGTAGTGGTTTGAATTCTTGTGTGGTTGGCGCTAGATGAATGCTTAGGGGCACTTTGGTTTGATGTTCTATAAGTGTTCATCTATTTGCTGCGCACACTATATGTTTGACTGTGGGTTGATCTCTTTTATCTGATTTCGCTAGATGAATGTAAAGGGTGCCTCAATTGGGTTCTCTATCTGAATGCTTTAAGGCACAAGCTCCGTTGAATTGATTCGATCTACTGTTTAGACTTGCTTAGGTTCGCTCTATATATATCTACAATAGTTTTTTAATTCCGCATCTCTGATTGCTTTAGATTTTAATTGGGTGAAATTTTTATAGGCTATATTCATTCACCCCCCCTCTGAATACTTGCACCGAACCCAACAATTGGTATCAGAGCGATCTCTGACTTAACAGATCTAACAATCTGCAGAGGATCATGCTAACTGTTTAGTGCATTTCAGAGTGGGTGTATTGTGCTCGTTGTTTTGTTTCACCGGTTTAGTGCTTTACCTTGCCCATCTGGTTTTGCTACATTTCCTGTCATTTATTTTAGTGAGTTGAATCTGTCTGCCATCTGTCCAAATGGATCGTCCTCCAATTTATGATGGTTCTAACTTTGAAAGTTGGCTAGGAGGCCTAGCTGTGTATGTAGATTCCATAGATCCCAAATTATGGAGTTTGCTATCCAAAGGCCCACATCGATTACCCAAAGATCAGACCAAGTGGTCTAGTGAGGACACCTTTAAGAACCGTGATAATGTCATAATTCTTAATATCTTGAGAGCTGCTGTTAATATTGATGTATATTCTTTTGCTCTCAGGTGCAATTCTGGAAAAGAGATATATGACAAAGTTATCTCTACGCATAACCAACAGAGTGATAGTTGTTTGATGGCCAACCGGGATAATGAAGATTCCTCATCCAAGGTAAATTCTGAATCTGAATCCGAAGAGATTTCAATTGATGAATTATGGGATATGTATGAGGAACGTTATGAGAAATGTAAATATTTGAAATCTGAAAATAGAAAGCTGAAAAAGAAATGTGATCAGATTAATTCGAATGCTCATTGTGAAAAATGTCAAGATCTGAGAAAATCTCATGAAATATGCTTAGCTAATCTGAATGTGAGTAAGGAACAAATTTCTGTTTTGGAAAATAAAAATCAGGAACTCACAGACAAGATTTCTGAACTAGAAGATAAGCTGAATTCATTAGGAAATGATCAAATCTTAACTAATGAACTAGTTCAGAATGAACTTACTAGAAAGGAGAATGAAGAGCTGAAGCTGCTTAATTCTGCTATATCTGAGAGACTTTTAATATTTGAAAAAGGGAAGAATTCAGTTGAAAATGAATATGAGAGAGTGAGTACATTGATAGAAGAGATTGATAGCTACAAAGCCATAAATGTCTTACTTAATGAAAAGATCACAGATTCTGAAATGCTCACTTCTTCTCTCAAACATGAAATCACTGAATTGAACAATTCTCTGTCTGAGTCATATAAAAATAAAGAAAATCCAAAGGATGTTTCTAAGAAGAAAGTCTCTGATGGAGGCAGTAATCAGGAAGAAAGAAAAAGGCAGCACATAACCTTTGTGCGTAGCTCTGAGTTAGCTAGCACTTCAGGCTCTTCTTCAAATATGCATGCTAATCAGGAAAATAAGATAACAAAGGAGAAAAGAAAAGTTTTGAAAAAGAATGATAACGATCAGCATGCTAAGAAAGTTCAGGTCAAAAAATCTAGTGTCAAAAATGTCAAATGCTTTTACTGTGAAAAGTTTGGCCATGAGATGGCTGATTGTTTTGTGATGAAGAAGGATGATTTGAAGTATGATAGAATTCATGCTAGGAAGCCTACTGTGAGGAAACCTTCTTCTGCTCACACCAAAAGGCATCAATGTTTTTATTGTCATAAAATAGGTCATCTCATGCATGATTGTAGACAAATGAAATTAGATGATCTATATGCTGTTAGAATGCATGATAAACTGTTCCATGCTAAAAATCATGCATCTCATAAAAAGAACATTCAATGTTTTCTTTGTGGCAAATTGGGCCACATGGTTGAAAATTGTTGGCATGTTCAGGAAAAGAAATCTAACTCTGAATTTATTAAATTCCCTATAAACAGAAATGGTTTTGGTTACAATAAATTCCTTGTAAACAATACTTCTCATGGAAATATTCTTGTTTCAAAAGTTCAGCATATTGCATGCTTTAACTGTGGAAAGTCAGGTCACAGGGTTGCAACCTGTTGGCTGGCAGGATACCAAAGCCAGACTAGTTTTGGTAAACAGAATTTCAATTCTGTTAACGAAAATTTCCATGTATATGCATTTAGAACACCTGCTCATAGGAATGTGCACAAAATAAATTTCAGAACTGTTGCATCATGCCACTACTGTGGTCAGATAGGTCATTCAATGAATGATTGTCAAGTGATGAGAATTGATGACCTTCATGCACAGAAGTTGGCTACCATACCTGCTAGGAATGTCACTGTTAATTCAGGACCCAAGACTTCTTGGGTTCCTGCAGGATCAAAGTAATCCAGTTGTTGCAGGTGTGCCTTGGAAATGAATAAGAGGGGTTAACCAAGGCACTCAAGAATGAAAATCCCATGATTGAACTTTTCAGGTCAGTTCCAAAACTCTACGCTTAAACTTCATTATCTGAAATTGTTGAACTGTCTGTTTGAATTCTAATGTCTCTTCTTGATTAGCTGATCGGTCTGTATTCCAGACTCAGCTATTGAGTTTAATTTTGCACATATCTGATGCTCTTCTCTCTTGCTAGTTTTTGCACTATGAACATAGGATGCTTGATGTTCTGCTCAATCATTTTTGAGTCGATGCATACCTTGTACTGAGCTTGAATGGTTCTTCAGTGTATAGAGTCAATGCATATGTCTTGTGTCAATGCATTGCATGCTTGATTACATACTTGAACTGAGCTTGAATGGGTCAGTTAGTGCATACAGTCAATGCATGTGTCTAGTGTCTGCATACATCATATGCATGACTGTCAATGAAATTGATCAATGCATATAGGACTGATTTGCATGACTATCATTTGCTTATTGTTGTAGTATGCATGTCATGTAATGCATATCATCATATGTTGAAAAATCTGAAAAGGATAAAAATGTTCATGACTTGGGTGCATAAACTTGAAATGATTGCATATCATCATTGTCAGGTTTGGATTTTCTGAGCTCTCCTCATACATAATTTGCATATAGATGATTGTCTGAAATTGCATATGCATACATGTTGGTGCTAAACTGAAGCTTCTGCAATATGAATTGAACAATCATGCTAATGGTAATTCTCTTCTGTCTAATTGGTATGAATCATATCCGAATGCAAATTTTGATATCATGTGATGTGATTTCAATACATTTCATGCATATAGACAGGGGGAGCTTGTATGCTGTCGCTTGGTCATCATTATCAGATTTGCTGCATAGTCTGCATATAGAACAGTGTATTGCATAACATATCCTTTGCATCTTGGTGTCAGGAGGAGCTGAGAGTTCTGTTCAACTCTTTGAATCTTATCACTTCTCACTGTCCCCATCTAGTTCTTTCATATCTTTTGACATCAGATGCTCCAGGAACTCAATGCCTAATGCTATCATTTTCCTAACCTTCACTGAACAACAGTTTTGGTTCTGGTTTAGTACATTGAGTTGTGATTATTTCAATTGTTCTTTTATAAGAATCACTCTTACAAATTGAAAAGAACTAAAGGTTTAACCCTTATAAATTGGAGAGTTAAGTGTCTGCACTTCAGAATTTGAGATAAAAGAAAACTTTTATAGCTCTTAATCTTTGTCTCATGGCTAAAATAGAAAAAGTTTTTATAATGCCTAAATGTGTTGAACTGGATATGTCTAGAACATGCTAATAAGAGTGTGTACTGATTTTTTAAACAATCACTCTAAAAGAGATAAGGGCAGCAGTAAATAAGATCATAAATGCCATGAACTGAACATAGTGACAGAGCAATGGTTGAATTGCACTGAGAAATTGTGATCTCCTCCAATGAAGCAGGAGAACTCATAGTCATGAAGTGCTTCAGAATATCTCTATTCAAAGGGTCAAATCTGTAGGGGGAGTTCTCACCAAGTAACTGGGGGTACTGGCCTCTAATCAAGGTGTACCCTTAATGTCAAAAGTGAAGACTACTCTTTGTGGGTTTTGATCTGAAATGGGTCTAGTAGTTTATGCCTAGTAACTGGGGGTACCTGCCTCTGATCAAGGTGTACACCAAATGTCAACAGCATAAATGCCACTAATCTATTTACTTAGTTCAGGTTCTGAAATTCAAAAGTGAAAATCAAACTTGTTGGATTTTTGTGACTTCCCTAGTGTTTTGATGATGAGCATCACTATGTTAAATATTATCTTTTTTAATCAGATATCTTGAGTAATGTTATGCATTTGAAATTTCCATGATTAACAGGAAAACTGCCATGAGATAATACCTTGCATGTCCGTACTGTTCCCTTCATACTTCGTGTTGTTTGTGTTCACTACACTTCGTGTTGTCCTTTTGTACGTCATGTTGTTCCAACTATGTTTGTTGGTTATCTTCGTGTCGTTATTTGTTCCATCGCGTGCAGAACACTGCAGCACCTCGTGTTGCTTTCTGTGCCACCTCGTGTTGCTCCATCTGTGTCACCCCTATGTCTTCGTGTCTTATGTTCTGGCCAAGTCTATACAGCCTCATCTTTACTTTCATTCCAAGCCAAAGTCTACACATTCGTTTCCTTGGGCAAAGTCTATACATCGTGGCCTTGAACTCTCAGTCTGTACACTCTTTATTTCAAAGTCTGTACATTATTGCCTTGAAGCCGTTCCTAGTCTATACATCCTGTTGAACGCAAAGTCTACACATCGCCTCACATAATATGAAGGCTGTACGTTGAAAGTGTCTTTTTGCTTTGTGACCACACTTCGTGTCGGTTCCTGCTTTCGTCTTCGAGTTGATTTCAGTCCGTGTTGTTTTCGTGTCGTCCTCGTCTTCGAGTCGTTCGTTAGTTCGAGCAATCTTGTACTCGAGTCGTGTTTTATGTCTTCGTGTTATCTTTTGTGTTTTATGTCTTCGTGTTATCTTTTGTGTTTGTGTCTTCGTGTTATCTTTTGTGTTTGTGTCTTAATGTTATTTTTATGTCTTCGTGTTGCTTCTTTCTATCCTCGTCCAGGTTTCCTCTGATCGCGTGTCTTACTACCGTTTTTATTCCGTGTTATTTCCTTCTCACCTCGTGCTGTTCTCATCTGACCTCGTGTCGTTCCCTTTGTAGTGTTAGCTTTATTATTGTGTATCTCGTGTCATTCTCTTTTTACCTCGTGCTGTTTTCATCTAACCTCGTGTCATTCTCTTTTTATTTCGTACTGTAATAATCTTGTGTATCTCGTGTCGTTCTCAGTATAGTGCATCTCGTATTGCTATCAAATACCTCATGCAGTTTTAGTTTTTGTAGCCCTGAGTTTTAATGTTCTTAATTTCTTTGCAGGAGAAAAAGAAAAATAAAAAGAAGAAGGTGGTCCGAGGAAGAATATTCACCGGTGTCTGGGCTGCACGTGATTCGATACTAAGGGAACCAATGCTATAAGGGCACGTGGCAAGAAGGTTCTGGATCGAGCGCGGGAAGCACACGCCTTGCATGCACCCTCCTGATCGCTTATAAAAGCACTGCCTCATCATCTACGAAAATGAGGAGCTCCGAGGTTACAGTGAAGAAATTTGAGTGAGAGCAGAAGAGAAAGAGCCTCCCTAAGAAACTAGAGTGTTCCAGTTGAGAGAGAAGAGAGAGCAGAAGAGTGATCAGAAGATGGGTATTGACTTACGGATCAAATCCGAAGTCTGCTGCTCAGTTTGAGCTACATTGTTTCCAGTTTCTGAGTTTTGGATTCCTTCTTTCTTGTTTTCGTTTTTATCTGTTTTTCTTTCTTGATTGAAAGTTCTCTGTGTTACCTCCTGGTGTTCAGGGGAAGAGAGAGACGTGTTCTCTCTGGTTTACTTGCAACAGAGGTTGCAGTATTGTTCCCTCTCGTAGAAGAGGTGTTCCCTCTAGGATTCAGAGGAAGAGAGACCTTGGTCTCTGGTTCTAGTGACTGCAGATCACTAGTGTTCCCTCGGTTGGAGGAAGAGGAAATTGTTTCCTGGTTTCTAGGGACTTGGCGTCCTTAGGGTTCCCTCCGGGTGTGGAGGAAGAGGGGAGGGTGTTCCCCTGGTGAAGCTGTGAATCAGCCGTTGTCGCAGACTGAGTCTGCTTTGCTAGCAGGTGCTAGTGGAAGCCTCACTTCGATTTGAAGTGAGGGGTGGACGTAGGCAGACTGGAGGTCTGACCGAACCACCTTAAAAACCTCTGAGTACTCGTGTGATTGTCTGTGGTGTTTTTGTGGTGTGCCTTCTATCCACTCGAGCTATTGTCCGCACTGCGTTTTTGTGGGTTCAACTCCGAGATTGCTTGTTTTCAGTGAATCATTCTTCAGTAATTTTTAATCGGTTGAAAACAGTGATCTATTCATCCCCTCCCCTTCTAGATCACTTTATATTTCTCGTATCACTTGGTATCAGAGCGGGTATTTCCCAATATGTGGTCCAACGGCCAGGGAAACGGATCCGCTGGTCCTCGCAGCTACATTGCTGAAGGGCAGTCAATCACCCGTCCCCCTTTCTTCGATGGCAATAACTATTTCTTTTGGAAGAACAGGATGGAAGTCTTTATCAGGGCCCAAAGCCACAAGCTCTGGAGAGTAATTACAGATGGTCCGTACCAACTTCCACCGAACGAAGACATGTGGACAGAGGAACAGGTTAAACTTTCCGCACTGAATTGGACAGCTCTTAGCATCATACAGTGCGCCGTCCACCCGGAAGAGTACTTGAGGATTTCAGCGTGCAAGACTGCAAAGAAAATGTGGGATGAATTGCAGTTAATTTATGAGGGCACATCTCAAGTGAAAGCTACCAAGATCAATATGCTTACAACTCAGTATGAGTTGTTTAAGATGAAGCCAGAGGAGTCGATCACAGAAATGTATGCTAGATTGTCTGTGATCATCAATAGTCTGAGAGGATTTGGAAAGGAGATTCAGCAAGAAGACATTGTCAGGAAGATCCTTAGGTCCCTAACTCCCATCTGGGATACTAAGGTGACCGTCATAGAGGAATCTAGAGATTTATCCACCATGTCAGTAACCCAGCTGATTGGGTCTCTCATGACCCACGAAATGAACTTCAGACAAGGGAATGATGGACATGACAGAAAGGGAAAGAATGTTGCTCTGAAAGTCTCACGACATACTAAGAAGAGCAGCAGCAGCAGCAGCAGTGGTGGTAGCAGCGAAGACTCTGACGGATTCTCAGACCTGGACAAGGGCGAGCAGGCCATGCTCACCAGGCAATTCAGAAAGTTCTTGAGAACTAAAGGGAAATTCTACAGGAGAAAGAGATTTAATGCTGCAAGGAAGTCTCCTGAACGAGAACTTGAGAAGAACCGGTTTGTTAAGAAAGTTACATGCTACCATTGTCAGAAACCTGGTCACATGAAAAGTGAATGTCCAGAGCTGCAAGCTAAGGCTCCCGGATACCAGAAGAAGATGGTGCACAAGAAGAAGAAAGCCATGCTGTGCACATGGAGCGACGAGGAGGAGGATCCAGAAGCCACCTCGTCCAGTGAAGGTGAAGAGAAGACTTGCCTCATGGCCAACCATGAGGAAGAGGTAACGAACTTATTTGAGAATTTTACTTTGGATGATTGGGAGGACGCCTATGGCGACCTGTTAGCTAAATATAATTTTCTAACCAAGGAGCACAGAATGCTTAAACGAAAGTTTCACTCTGTTTCTGAGGAACACTCTATTGCTGTTACGGACAACATGAAAACCAAGGAGATGGCCATTGAGCTAGATCAGGCTAGAAGTGAGATCGAGAAGTTTAGAATGGAAAGAGAGGAAAATCTAGCTAGGATGAATGAGCTGAAGAGTAAAACTGAAGAGAGTAAAAAGGAGTTTAGACTGATTGCAGAAAAATATGAGGCGGTTAGAAAAGTTAATCAGGAACTCCAGGACCAATGTAATGAACTTCAGAAGGAGATTGAGGACAAAGGAAAAATGCTAGAAAAATTTACAGAGGGGAGAAACAATCTGGATGCCCTTCTGGGGTCGAGGGTAAACTTCAATAGGGAGGGATTAGGATACAATCCCACAAGTAAAAAACCCTTTGAATTCAAAACTGTCACGTTCTGCCCCGCCAAGGGCAAAGAAAAACTGGAAACCCCATCCAGTTCCAAATCTGTCTCTACATTGAAGGTTTCGACCAGCAAATCTATTCAATCCACTGGTCAGCAGGCTAAGTCAGGAAATCCTGAGACTAGAACTGTTCCTGTGCAACAGTTGTGGAACAAAGGTTTTCACAGGACCATTCCTATTGATGTCACTAGAAAGGTGAACAGCTTTGCTGAGAAAGTTCAGCATGCTAGTTATCAAGGAAAGCATGCAAACATGCACCACCTTCAGTACAATTTTCATTTGAACAAAGATGGTTACATGAATTATGCTCAGCACACACGTGTTTCCTCTAAGAGGCCAAACAACAATTTCTCTGCTTGGAAACAGCATAATTTTAATAGGAATAGGCTCATTCAACACCCACTGAGAAATGCCAAGAAGGAAGAATCAATCTACATGAAATCACTGAAAAGAACAGTAAAACAAATGTGGATTCCTAAGTGTGATTTGGATAAATTGAAAACTATCTTTGGACCCAATTTGAATTGGGTCCCACATTACTTTGTCTGAACTCTCGCAGGTTAGCCTGACAGCCGAGCATAACAAGTGGTATCTTAACAGCGACTGTAGCAGGCACATGACAGGAGACCGGTCCAAATTTAGCAAACTGAAAATGAAGTTTGGGGGCCTGGTCAAATTCGGTGGAAATAACAGAGGAAGAATAATTGGAATTGGTACAGTTGGTAAGTCCTCTACTAACTCCATTGAAGATGTGTATCTTGTAGAAGGACTTCAGCACAACTTGATAAGTATAAGTCAACTCTGCGACAAAGGACACAAGGTACTCTTTGACCACAATTCCTGCACTATTTTTGAGCTGAATTCTGATAACGTCATGTTCAAAGGTCATAGAGTAAACAACGTATACATCGTAGACCTGGATGATAATCCTGAAACTAACTTGTGTATGTCTGCTAACTCTGAACAGGTTGCTTTTGACTGGCATAGGCGTCTAGGCCATGCCAGTTTGTCTACAATGAATAAACTGTCTAAGCATAACCTAGTTAGAGGTTTGCCCAGAATAAGATTTCAGTTAGGGTCCAAGCTATGTGATGCTTGTGCACAAGGTAAACAGACTCGTGCAGTTTTTAAGTTGAGAACTGAGAGTCTTTCATGTAAACCGCTGCAGCATTTGCACATGGATCTCTTTGGTCCTACTCGCATACAAAGTTTGTCAGGTAAGAGATATGGATTAGTCATAGTTGATGACTTCACTAGATTTTCTTGGTTGTTTTGTTTAGCAAATAAAAATGATGCTTTTGGTCACTTTGAAGAACTGTTCAATAAAATCAAACTGCAAGGTGAACATAATATCATTACAATTCAGTCTGACCATGGAGGAGAGTTTGAGAACTCTTCATTTTCTGAATTTTGCTCAAGAGAGGGAGTGACTCACAAATTCTCTTCTCCCAGGACACCGGAGCAGAACGGAATTGTTGAGAGAAGAAACAGGTCAATCATTGAAATGGCCAGGACTATGCTGATTGAGAGTGGACTTCCAAGGAGATTTTGGGCTGAAGCTGCGAATACTGCATGCTACATTCTAAACCGAGCCTTGGTAAGACCTACTCATAGGAAAACTCCTTATGAACTTCTCAAGGGTAAGCAGCCAAACATTTCTTACTTTAAAGTTTTTGGCTCCAAATGTTTTATTCACAATAATGGTAAGAATGGTTTGGACAAATTTGAAGCTAGAAGCTCTCCTGGAATTTTTCTCGGATATTCAGAAACCTCAAGGGCCTACAGAGTTTTCAATAAAGATGATCAAACTGTTGAAGAAACACCGCATGTAGTGTTTGATGAAAATGATTTCTCTAAAAAAGTGATGAATGATGACAGGGAGCCATCTAATGAGGGAGATTTCTTGGAGAGAATTGAAGAAGAGATGCAGCCAGCTGCACAACCAGAAAACTCACAGCAAGAAGGAGCAGCTGAGGTAGGTGAACCCTCAGGTGAGATAATATTTCACAAAGACCACCCTAGTGAAAATGTCATAGGCAATTTGCATGATCCTCCTAGGACAAGGTCTCATTTTAGAATTGTCCAAGAACAGGACTTAGCTGCATTGGTATCTCAGGTGGAACCCAAATCTGTGGAAGAAGCCTTAAAACATGATTCTTGGGTATCCGCCATGTGTGAGAAATTAAATCAATTTGAGAAAAATATTGTATGGGAACTAGTTCCCAGACCTGATAACACTCATGTCATTGGCACTAAATGGGTTTTCAAGAATAAAGTTGATGAGAATGGAGCTATTTCTAGAAACAAAGCAAGACTTGTAGCTCAAGGCTACAGTCAGGAATTTGGTGTGGATTTTGATGAATCCTATGCCCCAGTGGCTAGGATGGAAGCTATACGAATTCTGCTTGCATTTGCATGCTCTAGGAACATTCGGCTGCAGCAGATGGATGTCAAAAGCGCATTCTTAAATGGGGTATTGAAGGAAGAGGTATATGTTGAACAACCTCCAGGTTTTAATTTCTCTGTTCAGCCTAACATGGTTTTTAGGTTGAATAAAGCCCTCTATGGATTGAAGCAGGCTCCCCGAGCCTGGTATGAGAGACTTTCTGAATTCCTCTTGAGCAAGGGCTACACTCGAGGTAAGGTTGACCAAACCCTCTTCACCAAAAATCTCGGAAAGGATTTAATAGTGGTCCAGGTATATGTTGATGATATCATCTTCGGATCTAACAATTCAAAATTGTGTAAAGAATTTTCTGAATCTATGTCTCATGAATTTGAAATGAGTTTAGTTGGCGAACTAAAGTATTTTCTTGGGCTGCAGGTCAAACAGATGGAGGATGGTTGTTTCATAAATCAAACCAAGTATACTCTGGAGATGCTGAAAAGGTTTGGAATGACCAACCTCAAGACTATCTCAACACCCATGGGCACCAACTCCTCACTGGATTCAGACGAAAAAGGTAAAGAGGTGGATGCTAAATTATATAGAGGTATGATCGGTTCACTCCTCTACTTAACAGCATCCAGGCCTGACATTCAATTTAGTGTAGGGATGTGTGCCAGATACCAGTCTAGGCCTACTGAATTGCATTTGGCAGCTGTAAAAAGAATCTTTAGATACTTATCTGCTACCCATGATCTAGGTCTTTGGTATCCTGCATCATGTAGTTTAGATCTCATTGCATATACAGATGCAGATTATGCAGGATGTAAATTGGACAGGAAAAGTACTAGTGGTCACTGCGAATTTTTAGGAGGGTGCCTAGTCTCTTGGGGATCCAAGAAGCAACACTCTGTGGCTCTTTCTACTGCTGAAGCTGAGTATGTGGCAGCAGGGAGCTGTGGCACACAGGTTATATGGATAAAACACCAGCTTCTGGATTACTCAGTTGAGCTAGGTTGCACTTCCATCTTTTGTGATAATACTAGTGCAATAAACATTGCAAAGAATCCTGTACTTCATTCTCGAACTAAACACATCGAAATCAGGCATCATTTTATTCGAGATGAAGTAGCTAGGAAGACCTTTGAGTTGATCCATGTTGGCACTAACTCACAAATTGCAGATATTTTCACTAAGCCATTGGATACTGAAAAATTTAGCACATTGCGCAGAGAATTAGGTATTTACAGAATTTCATGATTGAATAATTGATCTCTGAATAATCTGTCATGTGCTCTTGTGCTTATCTATACTCATTGTCTGTTGCTGAAAATAACCTCATTATGAGTGTTTGCTGATTCACTCGTACTGATTGATATCACTTTGTTTTCTTTGAGGTGTTTTGAGGTTTGTCTTGGTTAAGTCTGAGTTGGAGTCAAGGTCTCAGGAGGAGCTAGATTAATAATAGGAGTCATGCTCTTTTGGCCAAATCTGAACATACTTTGAACGGACTTTTGCTGACCTTATAAGAGAATCAATTTGAGTAGGTGTATAAAAGAAATTTCTGGATGTTTTATCCGTTAAAACTGTTCATCTAATTTCTTGTTGGAATTTCAGCTGTTAGTCCCACTGAGATCAAAATCTGAATTCAAGACTATCTTCCTACACTGTAACTGACTTCTGATCTAGCCAGTACAGCTTACCTACTTAGTCTAGTTAAGTCCAAAATGAGGTATATAGTGTTTTTATCTGAAAACTTTGGAGCTGGTGTATTGTTCTCAAACTGAATCAAGACTAATTTACAAGGTTTCAAGTGCAGTTTAATGAAAAATTCATGAAAGAAGTTTTAACAACCTTGTTAACTGTTCATTGAGAAACTGGGACTTTCATCAATGAAGTGAAAGAATCCCATGTCATGAGATGGCAGTATAAATCAGGCTTAATTAGCTGTCTTGATCATACAGAGCTATGGTACATATCTGGTTAGTAACTGGGGTGTCTGGCCTCTGGTAAAGGTGTCACCTTAATGTCAACACCAGTTAGAATACTATCTCTGTCCTCTTGTCAGAAGGGGTAATGTGGTCTTGCCACCAAGTAACTGGGGATTCCTGCCTCTAAACAAGGTGTCTCCCTAATGTCAAAGGTGTACTTGACAGATTTACCTTTGATCTTGACCATCTTTGAAAAATTTTCTCCCTCTTGGTATCAAGATCCTGCTCACTTGGCATTTAGGTCTTGGTTTGTTTGTTTTCAATACCACAGGTCTTTGTTTTCCTGACTTCCTTGCTTTATACTCTCTGAGTAAAGACTTACTCTGACCATACTGGTATCTTGTACCTTACTTGCTTAGAATCTGGTTCTGTGTATGGAGCGAATCTTCATTCACCATTTTGCACACAGTCTGACTAACTGATCCTCAAAATCCTCACATAAAATTAATGGCTTTCTTAATTGCTTAAACATCTCAATAACTCTCCTTTATCAGCCATACTCTCTATTGTTTTCTCTCCACTGTCAGCAAGTTTCTTTTCGTGATATCTTCAGACCTGCCCCTAGTTTTGATGATGTCAAAGGGGGAGAGTGTCTTGCTTGTGTCTTGCTGAGGGGAGCGAAGATAAGTGCTGAGGGGAGCGAAAGATAAGTGCCCTGAGTTATCTAGTCAGAGGAAGGCAGTTGTTGTGTTCAGGGGGAGCTCTTGGGAGTCGTCAGAGGAGGCGAGTGTGTTGTGTGTCTGCATTGCTTATCCTCACAGCTTATCTTCACATAATCTCATTGCACTTCATCTCTGTTATTTAATATAGTGTTGCCATCATCAAAAAGGGGGAGATTGTTGATTTTTGTGACTTCCCTAGTGTTTTGATGATGAGCATCACTATGTTAAATATTATCTTTTTTAATCAGATATCTTGAGTAATGTTATGCATTTGAAATTTCCATGATTAACAGGAAAACTGCCATGAGATAATACCTTGCATGTCCGTACTGTTCCCTTCATACTTCGTGTTGTTTGTGTTCACTACACATCGTGTTGTCCTTTTGTACGTCGTATTGTTCCAACTATGTTTGTTGGTTGTCTTCATGTCGTTATTTGTTCCATCGCGTGCTGAACACTGCAGCACCTCGTGTTGCTTTCTGTGCCACCTCGTGTCGCTCCATCTGTGTCACCCCTATGTCTTCGTGTCTTATGTTCTGGCCAAGTCTATACAGCCTCATCTTTACTTTCGTTCCAAGCCAAAGTCTACACATTCGTTTCCTTGGGCAAAGTCTATACATCGTGGCCTTGAACTCTCAGTCTGTACACTCTTTATTTCAAAGTCTGTACATTGTTGCCTTGAAGCTGTTCCTAGTCTATACATCCTGTTGAACGCAAAGTCTACACATCGCCTCACATAATTTGAAGGCTGTATGTTGAAAGTGTCTTTTTGCTTTGTGACCACACTTCGTGTCGGTTCCTGCTTTCGTCTTCGAGTTGGTTTCAGTCCGTGTTGTTTTCGTGTCGTCCTCGTCTTCGAGTCGTTCGTTAGTTCGAGCAATCTTGTACTCGAGTCGTGTTTTATGTCTTCGTGTTATCTTTTGTGTTTTATGTCTTCGTGTTATCTTTTGTGTTTGTGTCTTCGTGTTATCTTCTGTGTTTGTGTCTTAATGTTGTTTTTATGTCTTCGTGTTGCTTCTTTCTATCCTCGTCCAGGTTTCCTCTGATCGCGTGTCTTACTACCGTTTTTATTCCGTGCTATTTCCTTCTCACCTCGTGCTGTTCTCATCTGACCTCGTGTCGTTCCCTTTGTAGTGTTAGCTTTATTATTGTGTATCTCGTGTCATTCTCTTTTTACCTCGTGCTGTTTTCATCTGACCTCGTGTCATTCTCTTTTTATTTCGTACTGTAATAATCTTGTGTATCTCGTGTCGTTCTCAGTATAGTGCATCTCGTATTGCTATCAAATACCTCATGCAGTTTTAGTTTTTGTAGCCCTGAGTTTTAATGTTCTTAATTTCTTTGCAGGAGAAAAAGAAAAATAAAAAGAAGAAGGTGGTCCGAGGAAGAATATTCACCGGTGTCTGGGCTGCACGTGATCCGATACTAAGGAACCAATGCTATAAGGGCACGTGGCAAGAAGGTTCTGGATCAAGCGCGGGAAGCACACGCCTTGCATGCACCCTCCTGATCGCTTATAAAAGCACTGCCTCATCATCTACGAAAATGAGGAGCTCCGAGGTTATAGTGAAGAAATTTGAGTGAGAGCAGAAGAGAAAGAGCCTCCCTGAGAAACTAGAGTGTTCCAGTTGAGAGAGAAGAGAGAGCAGAAGAGTGATCAGAAGATGGGTATTGACTTACGGATCAAATCCGAAGTCTGCTGCTCAGTTTGAGCTACATTGTTTCCAGTTTCTGAGTTTTGGATTCCTTCTTTCTTGTTTTCATTTTTATCTATTTTTCTTTCTTGATTGAAAGTTCTCTGTGTTACCTCCTGGTGTTCAGGGGAAGAGAGAGACGTGTTCTCTCTGGTTTACTTGCAACAGAGGTTGCAGTATTGTTCCCTCTCGTAGAAGAGGTGTTCCCTCTGGGATTCAGAGGAAGAGAGACCTTGGTCTCTGGTTCTAGTGACTGCAGATAACTAGTGTTCCCTCCGGTTGGAGGAAGAGGAAATTGTTTCCTGGTTTCTAGGGACTTGGCGTCCTTAGGGTTCCCTCCGGGTGTGGAGGAAGAGGGGAGGGTGTTCCCCTGGTGAAGCTGTGAATCAGCCGTTGTCGCAGACTGAGTCTGCTTTGCTAGCAGGTGCTAGTGGAAGCCTCACTTCGATTTGAAGTGAGGGGTGGACGTAGGCAGACTGGAGGTCTGACCGAACCACCTTAAAAACCTCTGAGTACTCGTGTGATTGTCTGTGGTGTTTTTGTGGTGTGCCTTCTATCCACTTGAGCTATTGTCCGCACTGCGGTTTTTGTGGGTTCAACTTCGAGATTGCTTGTTTTCGGTGAATCATTCTTCAGTAATTTTTAATCGATTGAAAACAGTGATCTATTCATTCCCTCCCCTTCTAGATCACTTTATATTTCTCGTACCAAAACTGCTGTAACCTTTCGAAAAATCAAAATTCAATGAGTGAAAATTGTTTTTTATCAATACATGCTCAAGTTGCCTCTCTCGAATTTCCTTGTTTAATCACAAAAGGGTATTATTTCTGACTTATCTATTAATACCATGTGCCCTAGATTCATTGCTATAAATGGAATCTATAAACTCTTGTTCAGGGGTCAAATGTCTTACTCTAGATTTATCACTATTAAACATGAATTTTTGTCAAATTTGTATGTTGCTGATTCTTATACTTTAACAGTTGTTTATAATCATGCTTCCTTTCTGAACCTAAGATTCAGCTGTTGTCAAGTGACCCTCCTACATTCTCTACCTTTGTTTATCTGTTCATATTCCTTCTCAAAGGGGGAGCTATTATTTAGGGGGAGAAATAATTCAGGGGAGTCTTACATTCAGGGGGAGAATGTTCTAGAGAAATTTGCATGCATAATGCACTTTGCACTCTTATTTTTACTATTTTTCTCTTTTTGATCATGTCAAAGGGGGAGAAAATCTTGTGTGTGACACACTGTCACATTGTGTTGCCATCATCAAAAAGGGAGAGAATGTTGTGCCTCTTAGGCACAAGCATGTGCATTGTGTTTTGATGATAGCATGCTGATTTGTTTTGATGATTACAACACAGTCAGTGCATTATGATATCGTGTTTTGAATATGGCTGCTGATTTGATTGCATAGGACTGTGTCTGATATACAGCATTGAATGCATGAGTTTGCATGAGTATTGCATAATGCGTTGACGCATGGGATCATTGCGTCAACTCTCTGGTCTGTCCCAGAGCTGGTCTATAAAATGTGTCAACTGGTGCGTCGACGTAGTGGATTCAATGCGTTGACACATTGGAATTGTTTTGAAAGAGCTCTTGCTTTGCTTCATGCATTAGTCTAAACACTGTCCATCTGAGTGTCTCATGCAGAGTCAATTCATATAGTCTATACACTGATGGCTTTACCGTCGTTTCACTTGAAGTCTATACACTCGACTGCCTTGTCTTGATCAAGTCTGTACAGAGCTTCTGTGCTCAAGTCAATACAGCCTTTCACTTGGAAAGTCTATACATCGTGAAGTCTTCACACTGGCCTTTGAATGATGTCTGTACATTGTGCATCTCTTCGTTGAAGTCTGTACAGCCTTCGCTGAGCCTTCCAAGTCTGTACAGTCACTAAGTCTGTACATCCTCCAGGCGCTCACAAAGTCTATACATTGGGTTTCTTTTCAAGTCTGTACAGACTTTGGTTTGTGCAAGTCTATACATCCTCCCGTTCAGATTTCCAACTCTATACAACGTTGTTGAGTGGAAGTCTGTACAGCCGGTGGGTTGCCAAGTCCATACATTGTGAACCTCAAAGCCTGTACAGACCTTGCCTTGTTCAAGTCTGTACATCGTTCATTTGTCTTGGCAAGTCTACACATTGGTAGTCTGTACATCTTTCGTGAAGATTGAACATTGAGCAAGTATATACATTGCACGAGTCTGTATCGTGCCTCAGTCATGAAGTCTATACATCGTCTGTCTTCATTGAAGTCTCACGAAGTCTGTACATTGCATGAAGTATATACATTACACGAGCTGAATGCTTACAAAGTCTATACACTCACTCAGTGCTCACACTTGCTCATCTGCTGTTGATAAAGTCTATACACTGTCTTCAGATGATGACAACAATGAAGAACAGGGTCGACGCTGGGAGTTCAATGCGTCCACGCCACAGCTGAAGAGGATTTCAAAGCTTCACCTGGCTGCGTCAACTCCATGCTACAGCAATGTCGATGCAGTAGTTAACAAGGCAGAGTCCATAGCTCACTGGAATACTGCAGTGCGTCAACGCCATTGCAAGACAGCGTCGACGCAGCACGCCCATCTGCTGAAGACTTGATCACTGGATCACCGATGCGTCAACTCAGCAGGCTGATGGAGTCGACGTAGCAGTTAAAAGGGTTGAAGATCTCTGAAGGCTGCTGTGAGCGACGTCACGCGGTTCGGGGTGCGAAGAGGACGCGGAGCGCGCGGGCTCCTTCTTTTTGTTTGCTGCAACATAGAAATAAGAGAAAAGAGAAGGGGCCACCACGGGAGATTGCTCTGGTGGGGCGAGTGGGACAAATGTAATATAGCAAGATATGGGGGTTAAACGGCCATAGCGGGAAGTGACTCGCCGCGACCTTGGGGGGACGAGAATGGTGCAGAAATTAAATAGCAAGAATTGAAACGGCCATTGGGGAAGTGACTCGCCGCGGCCTCGAGAATATGAGCAGATAAGAATATAACAGAATATAAGGAGAATATAAAGAGCGGGAATTTAAACGGCCATTGGGGAAGTGACTCGCCGCGGCCTCGAGAACATGAATAGATAAGAATATAATATATAAGAACGGGAATTTAAACGGCCATTGGGGAAGTGACTCGCCGCGGCCTCGAGAATATGAATAGATAACAATATAACATATAAGAACGGGAATTTAAACGGCCATTGGGGAAGTGACTCGCCACGGCCTCGAGAATATGAATAGATAAGAATATAACATATAAGAACGGGAATTTAAACGGCCATTGGGGAAGTGACTCGCCGCAGCCTCGAGAATATGAGCAGAATACAACAGAATATAAAGAGAGTATAAGAACGGAATTTAAACGGCCATTGGGGAAGTGACTCGCCGCGGCCTCGAGAACAAGATGTGATCGCCAGGGGCCGAAAGACCCCAAAATAAAGAAAGTGATCGCGCCTACCTCAAGAGCGGGAGATGGCGGGTTGCTTCTTCCTCCCCCTTCGGCCGGCCGACGGAGAGGCCTTTCCTTGGGTACCCTTGCAAAACAACGACAAACAAGTAACGAGTGGATTAGAAAGATGAAGGTGTAGTATTCAAATCCTTACGATAAAAATAACGAAATGATGGCAAGACACACACCTGGTTGGTGTTGTCTTTTAAACCCCTCTCGGACTCGAGTAGGAGGAAAATGAGATGATGGATGCAAGAAGTATATAAGAAGAGGCGCCCTTATGAAGGGGGATAGATGATGCGAGATGATGAATGCAAAAGAACTAAGAAGAAAAGGAAAGGATTAGCTTATTGGATGTGCCGATGGTGAAATCCGGCGGAGCTCCGGCAGCGTAGGGACGACGTGGAAGC
Organism: Amorphophallus konjac; assembly: GCA_022559845.1. Taxonomy (NCBI): domain Eukaryota; kingdom Viridiplantae; phylum Streptophyta; class Magnoliopsida; order Alismatales; family Araceae; genus Amorphophallus; species Amorphophallus konjac. The sequence goes on from CM040126.1 coordinate 362,019,038, forward strand.
GCGGTGGATGAAGACGACCTTCCTCTCGCGAGCGTGAGCACCCGAGAAGCCGGCAGAACCTCCACCTACAAAAGAACCCACGGGTTAGAAAATGACTCCGTAGCCTCTGGGCTCCGGCAGCCTATCGGATCACTTCGAAGCTCTCCTAGAACTGAGGGGGTGGGCCTCTATTTATAGAGCTCCGGAGGGTGGAGGCGTCCAGGACCCTGGACACCTCCATCAGGGCCGAATTAATATTTTATTCTATTTTTATATATTTTTTTGAATACTTTTGTGGAGGCGTCCAGGGCCCCGGACGCCTCAAACAGGTCCACCGAAAATCACGACGGCCGCACGCGGTTTGACACAACGCGTGGTTTTGTGAGCGGCGCCTCGTGATTCAGAAATGGGCGCGTCCTGCTGACTGGACGTCTCTATAATTTGAATTTTTTCACACACGACAAACAGTCGTTCGGTGAGCGGCGCCCGTGAGAGAGTTGATGGAGGCGTCCATGGGCCTGGACGCCTCCAAAATATATATTATTTTTTATTTTTCTTTTATCTTTTATGCCAAAGCTGGCATTTTGATTTTTTTATAATTGTTTTTATGGAGGCGTCCAGGGGTCTGGACGCCTCCATTAATATATATATATATATATTTATTTTTTTTGTTTTTTATGCCAACTGGCATTTTACACATATTTTTTATTTTTGTTTTTATGGAGGCGTCCAGGGGCCTGGACGCCTCCATTAATTTATTTTTTTATTTGGTTTTGTCTTTTATGCCAACTGGCATTTTATATTTATTTTTATGGAGGCGTCCAGGGGTCTGGACGCCTCCATTAATTTATTATTTTTAATTTAGTTTTGGGCCCTGAGAAAAGAATAAAATAAAAAAAAAGAATGGGGGCATCCAGGGGCCTGGACGCCCCCATTAAGACCCACCCGGGTCCTCAATCGGCGGCCGCCCGGTAGACACCTTCTTGGTTCCGGAACCTCTTGATGCGTCTGACTGGTGTTGACGCCGTCCGAATGCCGTGACGAGACGATTCCGAATGCCGAAAAAGGCAGAAGAAGACCCAAGAAAAGGAAACACTCGAGTGATTCAAAATGCGTAAGCCGTCGCGGGGCGTCGTATAGTAATATGAGACTTTTTCAGGAGACGTCAAGAATGGCGTGTCTACAGCTGCCCCGCCTTGGCGTCTGCTTTGCAAGGGAGCGACACGTAGTGGAATGGTATCGAAGTGGAGTGAAATGAAGTGGGAGCGGACTGATAAGTTGATGCCAAGGTGTGATGAGACACGCTTTTGACGTTACTGTTTGGAATCTTTCCTGAAGTTTCAATGAGGCGACCTTGAAGAAGGTCTTTCAAATATAGACGATTGTTCGGACGGAGATCAAATAAGGGAGGGTGAGATGTGTGGTCAGGCACGAAAAAAAAAGAGACCAACTTCTCGGTGTGGAAGTACCTGGGTCATAAACCTGCAGGTTTCACCTTTGGGGAGCGGTTACTAGCCAATGTGGAAGTGCTGCGGCCAAGGTGGGTCAAACAAGGTCAAAAGTAAAGGAATATCTGAGGGTCTGTCCAAACAAGGGTCTCCTTTGGAAGAGCAGCGTAGGGCTGTCTCAAGGAAACTCAGTATTTCATTCGGAGTGGAATATCTCATATTTGTAGGAATTGAAACACAACGGCTTTCACAATCGAATCACTTGAATGATCTTCCGCAATAAATCAAAGTCTATATGAATGCATGCTGGGTTAAAGAAAAATTTAAAACAAACTAAAATAGAAAATAGCCAAGGATAATATTGTCAACTTGTTAAGAACGGGTCAGGATACCGATCCGGTGAGCCGACACTGGGCTGGGGCCCGTTTATCCGCGCACCAACTCACTGAATGGAACCGTCGTCCCCATGCTACCACAAGTTAACGGTCTATCCGTACAACCCAAATTCTCCGGGATCATCACTATTTTTGTTGAAGGGGAACTCAAATCCCAGATTTGTTCGGGTCGCAAGGTCCTTGACATGTTCTAGTAGCGTAGGTATCATATACTACGATGATGACATGGTGAGACCAACCATTGAAAGGTGGGACAGGAGACTGGACAACGACGTCCGTTAGTAAAACCTGCACAGGCCAGCATGGATTAATGACATCAGAAAGTAGCAGATTATAACAGAATCACACCACAATGGAAAGGAATCTAGCCAAAATCCTGACACTAACTGCTGATGTGACATGTTCCGTCCTGTAGCGATCTTCCCTCCTATAAGAACTCCCCTTAGGCTAGTTCATTCAAATGCACCAAGGTGGGTTTTGGAAGCTCAGGAGAGGAAAGAGAGGAGAATCTAGAGATTTCAGGATGGAAGGAGAGTCTTCCCGCGTTATGAAGAGGAGCAGGCCTAGCAGCGAGATCAGGCGACTCTCCGACCTCGAGGGTCATCTGAGTGGGACGATCATGTCGCATATGGTAAGCTGATTCATTTCAAATTTTCCATGTGAACCTTCTTCTTACTTCCTTCCTTTCTTCTTCTTTCTTTCTCTTCCAGCCATATCCACTCTTCCCAGGCCCGAGGAAGTTTTTCAAACTACCATGGCTTTCAAAGCTAACTTTCAATATCTCCATTGGCATGAGGGCCATACTCTCGAAGTGGCATCTGCAGGGGCTCCTTATTCACGCCAAGCACTACGAGAAGATTCGTATGGACTGGGCGGCTATGGGCGCACTAGTGGAGATCTGGCATCCCCAGACCCACACTTTTATCTTCCCGACCTTCGAGGTGACGATCCTCCTCGAGGAGGTGGAACTTCTGCTCGGATTGAAGAAATTCAAGAGTGACGGGAAGGTGAAGGCTATGCGGATGCTGACACGGGGGACTTCTGAAAGCGTCCTTGGAAGCTTCATGCCGCCCGACGCAGCCCGAAAGGTCCGTACTCAAAAGGGGATCGATCTCCAAAAGCTCGCGGAGTGGGTCATGGACGCCCTGAGAGGGTCACCAGACGATGACTATTTGGAGGGAATCATGAAGGGGTTCACCATTTGTCTGGCGGGTGCTCTCTTGTTTCCTTATACCGACAACATAGTGGAGGAAGACCAACTGAGTGCTATCTGCGGGATCTGGCGTGGAAAGAGGGTGGGACCCGCCGTCCTTGCCTATCTTTACAGCGGCCTTACTGCCTCGAGCATGGGTAAGCCTCCTTTTGGTTGCGCACTTGTCTTAATTGCTGGCTTGATCTGCACTTCAAATTCGACCACCGTGAGGGAATGCCAACTGCTTCGAAGCTTTTCCAACAAAGCCCGCTTCACCACATAGCCGACGTGTTAGGCTTCGGTGGTACTGTAGTGAACCGCGTTCCGTGGCTGAAGAAACGTGAAGACTGGCGGTCTCACTTCCGCACCGTGACACAAGGCTTCTTCACTTGCGCACCGGCATGTTTGCTTTCGCTTGATCTCCTCATGAGGCCTTCTCCCGAAGTTGATCTTCAACTGATCGGTGCGACCGAGTTCGTCCTTTATAATGCGCATCGGTGCTGCCTCCAGATTGGTATCCCACGCCATTCGTTCCCGCCACCGACTGGCATCGTTCCTTTGAAGAAAAGGGAGTTGGGCACTGAAGCGGACGCGAAGGAAGCGAAGGCCATTAAAGCTCCCTGGAAGACAAGTGTTGCGGGAAAGGCCTTAGCGCACGTGGTGGAAGAATGCGAGCCGTGGAGGGCTTATGTAACCGAACTGGGGAAGTTAAGGCCTAAGGCGCCTAAACCCCTGATGTACCTCATTCTGCTTTTCTGATGGAATAAAATCTGGCATTGATTTTTCGGACCAGTTCCCTTAATTATTATTGTCTTTTTTTGTGGTTTTTCTTTTTCTTTGTTTTTTTTTGGATTATACATACTCTTATCTTTTTTACTTTATATATACCTTTTTTGAAAATTTTTTATTATGGGGGCGTCCAGGGGACTGGACGCCCCTAATTTTTTTTATTTTTTATTTTTTAAGTTTTTGTCTTGGGGGTGTCCAGGGGTCTGGACGCTCCTATTTTTTTATTTTTTATTTTTTTGAATTTTTGATTTGGGACCCTGGACGCCCCAACATTTTATTTTTTTAGTTTTTAGTTTTTTTTGTTTTGGGGGCGTCCAGGCGCCTAGACGCCCCAAATTTTTTGAATTTTGAAAAAAAAAGAAAAAAGATGGGGGCGTCCAGGCGCCTGGACGCCCCAAAGAGGCTGGATTCTATATATATGGGGGGGGCCTCCCCCCCTTTGCTCAATTACTGTTCATTCAAACCGCCCAGTCAATCCAGACGACCCATTCTTCGTCCCAATGGAGCGAGGAGGATCGAGCCAGGGTCCACAGAAGCGGAAACGACGGGCTCGTTGTCCGAGGAGGCTGAGGGATGACGCCGAGGAGGCTGCTGCGGCGGAGGAGATTGCCGCGGGTGAGGAGGCTCTTCTTTTGGCCTTGGAGGCTACAGTGGACGCTGGCGACGTGGCAGAGGATGAGCATGATCCGGTAAGCCCCTTAGACCTCCATTCTATTGGTTCACTGGGTTAAAAGGGCGGACGAGAGGCTGTGTGAAGAACGCCGGGTGTGAGGGAAGGAGGCGTCCAGGGCCCTGGACGCCTCCACATTTTTCTTTTTCTTTTTTCTTTTTTTTATTTATTTATGAAATTAATAGAAATATAATTAAAAATAAGGAGGCGTCCAGGGCCTGGGACGCCTCCATGATAATATATATATTATTAATATATATTTTTTTGTTTTGGTTTTGGGGTTTTTATAAAAAAAGAAAATAAAGGAAAAGAAAGGAGGCGTCCAGGGGCCTGGACGCCTCCAAAAAATAAATATTTTTTTAAAAGAAAAACAAAGTAAAATGAATAAGTAGTATATACAGTGTTATTGTTTATTATTATTCATGATGCTGATGTGTTCTCTGTTGGTTTTGTGGTGTGCAGGGCGTGATGAAGGGCCGGATCAGCTGGTCCCTAGTGGTGGCAGCATACCGTGGGCTGCCGGACTTCCAGAGGGCGCGTGTGGACGCCATGGGCTTTGGAGCTTTCCTTAGGATCGAGCCCTTCCGGCTCGACCTTCCTCTTATCCAGGCACTGAGGGAGCGGTGGCACGCACCGAGCCGGGCGTTTCTGATGCCCTGGGGGCACATGGTGCCGACACTAGAGGACGTGGCTCGGATCACCGGGCTACGAGTTGACGGAGAGGCGGTGAGCGGGGTCACCTACCCCGACTACCGAGAGAGTGCCCTGGACCTGCTGTGGTTAGAGACGAGCGTGACTGACAGAGACAGCAGGGTAGTCGGCCGAGTGGAGATCATGGAGGCGCTCGGATTCGTCGACCCGCGCCAGCGGGTTAGCGAGACTGGAGCGGAGTTTCTGGCACGACTGGAGGGAGATGCTCGTGCAGCTTTCACCCAGGACCCGAGCGAGCGGGAGCTGGTGGATCTAGACCTCCGGAGGTTTCTTTTCTTCTTCCTGGGCCGCCTTCTGCTGGGGACGAAGGGGGATGGCATCCACTGCCGTTCCTCGGGATCTGGCGGATCTGGACAGAGTGGGACACTACGCGTGGGGAGCGGCTCTGCTTGCCCATTTGATTGCTGATCTCTCCCAGACTTCGGAGAAGGAGACGACAGTCAGTGGCTTCGCACCTTTTCTCCAGGTAAACATTTTATTTATGCATTCCCACAGTTGAATATGCAATTATTGTACTAATGATGTATGATGGATGCAGGTGTGGAGCTATTACTATTTCCCGATGGGGAGGGCTAGGCATGGGAATAGGAGGGCCGTGCCTCTGGCGCGGCGGTGGAGGCCGGTCGTGGTTGCGGCACCCCACGGCTACCAGCTGGCATCACTTCGTCGGGAGCTGAGCGAGTATCCGAGGCCATGGTATGATGCGTATGATTTTTTTGTGTTTATGCATGTGACTGAATGGTAACTAACATGATGTATGTATGGTGATGCAGGTGGTGTGGAGACCCTACCTGGGCATGGGCGACGCTGGCCAGCCTTGGGTTGTAGCGGGTCTTCCTCGTTTCAGGCGGGACGTATGGGTCCATTGCCTGAACGAGATCGAGCCGCTTCGGCTGAGGCTGGTTATGAGGACGTTGGGGCTGGCCCAGGAGTGGGTTGATGTAGAAGAGCCGGCCTCATCGGGCGGAAGACCAAGGGGAAGGCGAAGGTTGTGGACTGGCGTACGCGCTTCCCAGCACAGTACCAGGACTGGCAGCAGGGCGGGGTCCCAGTGGTGTCCCATGTACAGGACAGCACAGACTACATGAGACGGTACCGAGCTACGTATGGGGACCGCCTCTTCCTTGGTGGTATGGCAGGGGTAAGTGAAATGAGAATGCTTCACTCTTTATATGTATATGCATGTGGTACTAACTTACGTGCAATGCAGGATGCTCGTGATACCATGATCGCCGACCTGCGGGCCCAGTTGGCGGACGCCAGGCGGCAGTTGGTGGCCATCCGACAGGAGTTGGAGATCCTGGTGAGTTATGTGATGCATTTTTTTGTGACCTGGATTTTTGATGCTTAGCCTTTGACTAACGTTTGCCCCGTGTTTCAGCGGGCCCACCAGACAGCGGCAGCCGGGACGGCTGGTGGAGCGGGTTCCAGTTCGCGGGGCCCTCCTCCGGAGGTTTCTGCCCTCCAGGAGCAGCTGGCGTATGCGGTGGCTCGGGCTGAGGAGGTCGAGCGTGACCGTGAGGCTCGAGTGAGTGCTTGCTTGGCCCTGACCCTCTTCTAGCTGCTTTCCTTCTATCACTGTTCTCTTACGGTGCATGCGTGCTTTGACAGGTGGCCGAGATTCGGGAGGCCCTGGCCCGTGCTGTTCATGCTGAGCAGGAGCGCGATGCCTGGGTGGCAGAGCGTGACGCCCGGATTACGGAGCTAGAGGAGGAGCGGCGACGGGAGGCTGAGGAGCTTCCTCGTGACGTAGTGGATCTGCGGATCACCCTCGAGCTGTCGAGGAGAGAGGCGATGAGGGAGAGAGAGGAGAGGGAGAGGGATAGGGAGACCGTGGAGAGAGAGAGGGAGAGGGATAGGGAGACCATCGAGAAAGAAAGGGAGTACAGGATGGCAGAGCGATATCGAGATTGGGACGAGAGGAGAGCTCTGGTGGCCCAGGTGTCGGAGCTCCGGCTGAGTCTTGGCACGGCGGAGGGGAAACTTCGGGAGAGTGAGGAACGATATCAGAGGGTGAAGGAGCGCGGGACGCGACTTCGTCAGTCTGGTTCCTTTTCTGTGGGTAGCTTTCTAGTTTCTTCGGCCGAGCAGCGTCGCCACACCTTGGAGGCTGGCATGGTGCCACCTGGAGAGGCGAGCACGGCTTCTCAAGGTTCGCAGAGGTCGCAGAGGCCCCCTAGGGATCCCCGTCAGAGGAGGGAGGAGAGAGATGACCAGGAGGGTGGTGGTGAGAGTTAGAGAGTTGTTTGTATACCCCACCGTCCTCACTGTATGATGTACTTTTGACTGTTTGTATGAAATGGATTTCGTGTGGTTCCTTTTGTCGTGTGCCCTTTTCCTTCCTGCACTTTCTTTCACACCACGTTGTTCACGCTTCACGGGACTTTACCCTGGACAGGAGGGAACTACTTTGCATGGAGGGTTTTTTGTTCCCTCTTTTTTTTTTCGCTTTCTTTTGGGCGCGTCCAAGCGCGAGGATGCGTCTTAATCCTCAAATTCAAATTTAAAGCGACGGGTGGCCTTTCTTCTCTGTGCCTTACCCGCAAACGAGCCCGCCTTCCGCCGAAACTTGCTCGCCCGTCTTTATCTTCTTCCCCTCGATCGATGGAGTTCGGCGGTCTGGACCACGGCGAAGGTGGAGAGGTACGCGGGACCCCTCGCCCAAGGAGGGACGCGCCAGAGCACGGAACTGCGTCTATGGAGGGGGAAGGGCAGCTTCGGGCCCCCGAGGGACCCGAGGGGCCCGATGTCGTGGAGGGAGGTGAACACGGTCTGGTAGGTGCTTGGTTTTCCCCCTCTTTGATCCATTTTGAGTTTTGAAGCAAGCCGTGCTAGGGGGGAAAGGGTTCGGCGAGTGTTGCACTTAAATGATGGACGCGTCCTAGACAGGGGACGCGTTCTTTTTGACTGATGTGGGACCCCTTTCTTGGTGGAGGACATGGCGAGGACCCCGGGCCTGGCCGATGAGTGGGCGAGTGCGGCTGAGCCGAGTCGCGTCAGGAGGGAGAGTCGCGGCAAGGCGAGGCTCGAGGACTGGCACGTACGTCTCCCTGGACAGCAAGGGAGTGTATTGGTGCAGGATAGCGCCGACTTCCTGCGGCGGTAGACAGAGAGTTATGCGGGGCTTCCCCAAGCTGGGGGCATGCGTGGCATCGGCGGCTCGCGCGCCTAACTGTCAGAGGCTAGGCGGCAGCTGGCCGTCGCTCAACATGAGCTGTCGCTCCTGGTAAGTTACGTGCCGCACTTTTATCTTCAGATTTTGGAGTTTCACTAACGGCCGTTGTTTATTTTGTTCCAGTGTGCCCAGCAGACAGCGACGGCGGGGATGATTGGTGGCGCATCTTCCAGTTCCTCGGCCCCTTTTCTCGAGATTGCCTCCCTCCGGGAGCAACTTACCGATGCGGTGGCCCGCGCGACTCGGGCGGAAGAGGAGCGTGATGCCTGGGTGGCGACTGTAGCAGAGCTGCGACATCGCGGTGAGGAGAGACCTTCTCCAGACATCCTGGAGTTAAGGGTTCTTCTGCAGATGATGAGGAGAGAGGCAGAGAGGGAGAAAATCGAGAGAAGGTCCGAGCGACATCGGGATTAGACCGAGAGGAGGGCCTTGGAGGCCCAAGTGAGGGAGATCCAACTGGGCCTTCAGGCCGTCGTGCAGAGGCTAGGAGGGATGGAGACGCGCTACGAGAGAGCGCGAGAGTTCGGGGAGCGACTACGCCAGTCTGGTCGCTTTGCCGCTAGTGGCTTCTTTGCCACGCCAGGGGAGGAGCAGCGAGTCACTGCTGCGGAGCAGGCGCCAAGAGGCGAGACGGGTGCTGCTGTATGAGGATCCCAGAGGCTTCTGAGGGACCCGCACTTCAGGGGAGAGGAGGGGAGCGCCCAGAGAGATGAGTGATGGTGAGGATCGGCGAGCTGGTGGACTTGCCTCCTCCTTATGTTTATTATGTTTTTGACAGCTCATGTAGAGTTATGAAGGGAGTGATTTGATTTTCTGCTGCTCGTTTGTTCTCTTGTGCGTTCCTTCTTCCCTACACTTCTTCTCCTTCGCACTGTTCCCATGTGATGGGTCTACCGATACTCCACCCTAAACAGAGAATCACGTCTTGTTGTTACCATTTTCCACGGGAATCTGCCGTCGAAGTCAATAATGACGGCCCTAGTTCCTTCTCCCGGATGTTGCGTCAAATTTTGCGGACGTCCTCCAAAACATGATAGGATATCCCTAGACAACATAGAGTGCTAGTCGTCATATTCTTCGTCCAATCAATCACCCTGTGCGAGTGGTGAAGTGACACACGGGACCGCATGGCAGGTGCCTTATCGCGAGGGCTATCATTAACAGGTGATGGAGGCAATCTTGGCCTGCACTCCTTCCATTTCTATAAATTCGTGTCCCTTTTATCCTCCCAGGTATATCGAGAGCTAACTCGAGGAGCACAAGTTCTCACGGGAGAGGAGGAGTTCAAAATTCCGAGAGTTGGATGGAGGGCGAATCTTCCCACTCCTCGAAGAGAAGCAGATCCAGTGGTAGTAGTTCCAGGAGGCTTTCGGACCTCGAAGGGCACTTCAGCGAAAGGGCCCAATCACAACTCGTAAGCCAAGTTTTCTGCCCTTTTCTCATTCTTTTTTCTTCCTTTCTTTCTGACCAAACCTCCTCTCCATTCCCTGCATGCGTAGAGTGTGATGAAATCACACATTTCATGGGAGTTAGCAGTGGCCGCATACAGGGGTCTCCCGGATTTTCAGAAGGCCAGGCTAGACGTGATGGGTTTTGGCACCTTTCTTCGGATCGAGCCGATCCAGCTCGACCTAGTCCTGATCCAAGCCTTGTGTGAGAGATGGGACCCATTGAGTCGGGCATTCCTGATGCCCTGGGGGCACATGGTGCCCAGCCTGGAAGATGTGGTCCGAATTACGAGTCTCAAGGTGGATGGCGAGGCAGTGACCGGAGTCACTTACGCGGACTACCGAGAAGGTGCCCAGAAGTTACTGGGTTTAGACCTAGATGGTCGGAAAAACAGGTCGGTAGCTAGGGCGTCCCTCATGGATGCATTATGGCTCACCGACACTCGTCGGCGGGACGACGAATCCTCAGAAGAGTTTATGGAAAGAATGGAAATAGGATGCCGTGCCGTGTACTGCACAGATTTCGGCAACTGGGAAAGATGCAACATAGATTTGAGGAGATTTCTCCTCTTCCTTTTGGGGAGATTGGTACTGAGCTCGAAAGGGGACGGTATCCAATGTCGCTTCCTGGAGCTGCTATCAGACCTTGAAAGAGTAGGGTACTATGCCTGGGGAGCCGCCATGCTGGCACACTTGTTTGCAGGCCTGTTCAAGAAGCGGATCGTGAGATGACTGTGAGTGGTTTCATACCATTCATCCAGGTATTTTTGGTTTTGCTTGTTTTGTATTTTTTTTGTGTTTTTGCAAGGTACTGATGACCTGTGCCGAGCAGCTGTGGAGCTATTATTACCTCCCTATGGGGAGAGCTCGGCATTGGCGACCCGTGATGGTGCCGTTAGCCAGGCGGTGGGAACCCATCATGAGTGCGGCACCCCTAACTTACCAACTGATGGTGCTAAGGCGGGAGCTACAGGAGTTCCCTGCAGCGATGGTAAACTGGAGACCCTACTCAGACATGGTCGATGCTGACCAGTCGTGGGTTCTAGCAAGTCGTGCCCGGTTCGGACGGGAATTGTGGATGCACTGCCTGAATGAAATCGAGCCGCTTCGGCTACGATTAGTTATGAGGACTTTGGGACTGGCTCAAGAATGGGTGGATTCAGCTGCGCCACCTTGCGTTGGGAGAAAGACGCGGGGACCGGCGACCTGCATTGACTGGCGCGTGCAGTTCCCTGAACAGTATGAAGACGGGCAACGGGGTGGCATGATTGTAGAATCACAGGCACGGGATAGCGAGGACTACTTGCGTCTATATAAGATAAAGTACGCAGAGCGGCTCCAACCCCGGGGACTTGTGGAGGTAGGTTTCCCCTTTTCTCTTTTCTTCTTTCTCCTTTTCTTGGTTTTCTGGTGAAAATGCTGACTCGTAAGGCTGCAGGATGTCCGGGATGCCATGATAGCGAATTTACGAACTCGCTTGGCAGAGATGGAACAACAGTTGGGTGATGCCCGCGGAGCTACGAGCGCCTTGGTAGGTGTACAGTATGTTCCTAATTAAAACCCCAGATTCCAGATGTTGGCTGCTAATTCACGCGGTCGTAGCATGCCCAGATTGGCGCGGCCTCCCCAGCGATGGGAGTAGGTGGTGCCTCTTCCAGCTTGTGGATTCCCACCTCAGAACTTGACTTGCTTCATGAGCAACTTGCTCATGCCACGCAGCGTGCTGCGGAGGCAGAAGGGATGCTCCGTATACAGGTAAAAGTTTCAGTGTTGAGTTCTCTTTGTTTACGCCTTATCGCGTATCTGAGATGGTACACTCGACAGGAAAAGGAGACGGAAGAAGCGCTTGCCCAAGCTGCGCAGAAGGAGGCTAGGATAGCAGAACTGGAGAGGGAACTGCGGCGTCATCCTGATGACGACTCCTCTAGGGATGCTGTGGAACTGAGGATCACTCTCCAGTTGGAGAGGGAAGACCGCGAGAGAGAACGTGCAGAGAAAGAAAGAGACGCAGAGAGAGAAAGAGCCAACAGATTGACTGAAAGGGAGGAACGAAGGGCCATGGAGGCCCAACTATTCGAACTCCGAATCAGCCTTGGTCTTGCTGAACAGTGGCTGAGAGATGGTGAGGAGCGCTACCGAAGAGCACGAGAGCGTGGCTTTCGTGTTGGTAGCTTCTCTGCTGCTTCCGTAGATCAACGCCGGGATGTGGGAATAGGAAGAGGAGTACAGAGCGGTAGGAGTACCGCTTTTCGTAGTTGGGTAGCACCTATGAGAGCGTTGTGCCCGGAGAGTAGTGGGACGAGTAATGCAGAGAGAGAGGGCAGAACTTGATGTAATTTTTTTGGTTTTTTTTTTGGAATAAAATACAAGGTTCGGTTTGTTTGTTTTTCACCTTTGCTTCTGTTGCCTGAATCCCTGCACACATCACTGAAACAAACAAATCAGAATTTCTGTTCTGACTTGGCCCCTTGCTTAATAAGCAAATGGTCACTGTGACTGTCCTTGATAACTGGTCAAGGGGCCAAGCCTTTATTAACGAAGGCAATGGAAAAATGTGGTGACGATAAATGCGACAGGCAAGCACACGAATGCAAGCGGTATTAGAGTGAGATGCTGTACGCAAGTGCGATCATGCAAAATTGATTTGTTTTCTTTTTATATTTGGCATTTTTTTGTTTTATCATAAAAAAGATTTTTTTTGTTTGCAAATATGTACATTTTCTCTTTTCCATTTTTTTGTTGCTTTTATCATTTCGATTTTTTTTGTTGCTAACGCGTGGCAAGCACCCAAATGGCACCTAACCTACGTGAGACAGGGGTTTCTTACTAACCTCCCAGGTATCCTAAGTGCACATCTAGGTTGATTTGGGCCTCTAGACCCCTCGAATGATGATCCCGCCGGCTAAGACTTACCCTGATGACAATACCGTCATGCCATGCTTAGGCTCCCAGTCGCTTCCGACCACAGGGATTCACCCAAAAGGTGTTCGAGGTAAATGATTTGCCCGACCCGGGTCTATTTCCTCACAACTCTAGATGGTATATGATGGAACACCCTGGAACCCTAACGACCAACCGCGCGACGCTGACCCGGAATCAGACGCCGTCGCACCCATAGGTGACGCGCTTGCATTGGCCTAAGCCCGAGGTTAAACAAGAAGACATCAAGGTGGTAAACAGGGGTCTTGACCAGCCAGAAACACGGAGACTCCTTCGCAGCGATAGCTTTTGCTTTTCAAAGTAGGCAACCATATGTGTATATTAAAGTAAGGTCGCAGACCCTGGGCAGTTTTCACCTTTCAGAAACTCCATCGAACCTTCATCTTTAGAGGAAGAAGGAAGAGCGTGGGGATAAACCTCCTGAGAGGATCGGCAAAACCGTTAACCCGGCGAGCGAATAAGGGCCCATTAACTCTTTCCTTTCGGACAACTTCGGACCAAATCTCGAGCATTTACATTCCACGGCCCCTTTTGTGGATTCAGACTTTTGCTTTGAGGGGTTCCGTTTATCGCAACAGGCACGGTCACGACCAGGCTTTTCTTTTGATTTTGTATTTCTTTTGTGAGGGAGATATAGTCGTTTGACGTTTGTGGGCTCCCTTTTCATATGCCTACGGGGACACTGCCCTCTTCTCGTGCTCTGATCGATGCTCGAGGAAATGGATCCTACTCTTGCCTTTGGGGTTTGAGTTTCGGTTTCTCATGCTCAGCGTTTTAAGGGCGCCGACTGTCTCATTTGGTCGAAGAGAAAAGAATAAAGATTACAGCTTCCGGAGATCTTCTGGGTGGGGCCCCACCGTAGGTGATGCTACCGACTTTTTGAATAAAATACATAAGTGAGCACATGTTGGCTTCCTTCGAGCGAGCATAGGCCGACGTGGCCGGACAGGGATCTCCACGGTTCTGGCAAACCAAGACCCGGTGCCTACCAAGCCTTAATGGGCCCTATCCTAACATGAAGGTTAGATGCAGGGACTTAACTACATGGTGACTGCCAGGCATCGGCATTTTGAATCTTCCATATTTTTAGTGGTTTTGGTATTTCTTTATTTTTGATGTTTTTTATCTTTTCATCATTTTTTGTTTTGTGCTAAGGGTAGTATTTCTTAAGATAAAGCCCATTCCAAGGGTGGGATAACTCGGTCCCTTCGGCGTTGATTAGCTTGTAGGCGTTGCCAGGGTACACGGCTTGAATTACAAATGGTCCTTCCCAATTGGGTTGGAGCTTAGAACGCGGCCCTCCAGGTTTGACAAAAATTCTTTTTACGACCATCTCACCGACTTTGAATTTTCTCTCAACGACTTTCTTTTGGTAAAAGCGAGCGAGTCTATTTTGATACACACGCGCGTGTTCGGCAGCGGCCAGCCGCTTCTCATCCAAGAGTTCCAACTGGGCGAGGAGTGAATTACGACGATCGTCGAGGGGAAATTCCTCGTCCAATTGTACCCTGAGAGAAGGGATCAGAGTCTCGTACGGGACTACCGCTTCCATACCATAAGTAAGGGCAAATGGAGTCTGCCCGGTGGGGGTACGGATTGAAGTGCGATAGGCCCATAGGGCTTCGATAAGTTTTTCTGGCCAGTCTGAAAACTTACTAGACTCGCAGGTTTTTTTGATGATTTTGAGCAATGTTTTATTGGTGGCCTCCGCTTGGCCGTTACCTTGTGGGTAATAAGGCGATGAATGATGCAATGCAATTGCGTACCTTTTGCAGAGGTCCTGTAGGTCCTGAGAAATGAACTGTGGCCCATTGTCGGTGACGATCGTGCTTGGGACGCCGAATCTGGCGAGGATGTTTTTCATGATGAACTTGCAGACTGTTGACGCCTTGATTTCCGCGTAAGCTTCGGCTTCGGCCCATTTGGTGAAGTATTCCGTCGCAGTAAGGATGAAAGATTTCTGCTTGGTGAGGGAATTGGGATCACCTAGGGGACCAATGATGTCGAATGCCCACATGGAGAAAGGCCACGGGGAGGATATTGGATGAAGTGAGGAAGATGGTGAATGGATTTTATCGGCGTGAAGTTGACACTTGACACACCTACGGACATAGACAGCACAATCTTCTTCCATAGTGGGCCAATAAAAGCCTTGGCGAATGATCTTCTTGGCGAGCATCTGACTATTCACGTGGCCACCGCATACGCCCGAGTGCGTCTCCTCTACACATTTCCAAACCTCATCGTCACCAAGACATCTTAACAGAATACCAGTAAGGCTCCTCCTATAGAGTAGACCTCCAACCAATGTATATTTCTGAGCCACCCTTCTTATGGCTTTCTTGTCCTCTGTGGTGGCCCCTTCAGGATAAGACTGATCTTGGCAGTATTTGACAATTTCATAGAATCATGGTTTCTCTTCATCAGCCAGTTCTTCTTCGGCCTCTGCCAACATGATCTCCCTCTTCTCAAGGATATCTTCCTGCAGGATCTTTCTTGCTATCCTGTCTTTGATGTTTACGTAGGAAGCATCGTCGATTGCAGGGGCGTGAAGTTTGTAGATGGAAATGGACTTAAACCATCTTCCTAGAGGGAACCTTATGGATGATGCCAACGAGGCGAGGGCATCGGCGAGAATATTCTGATGACGAGGGACATGAACAAAGATCAGTTTTGTGAATAGTTTGGCAAAGGCAACAGTGAGTTCTTGGTATGGCTTGAGTTTGGGATCGCGAGTGCGATATTTAGTGAGCACCTGGTGAAGGATGAGTTGACTATCACCTACGACTCGCAACTCAGTGATACGAAAAGAATGAGTGAGTTCTAGGCCAGCTAGAAGAGCTTCATATTCGGCTATATTGTTGGTGACTGGAAATTTGAGTTGGTATGCCAATGGGAATGTGAGGCCTTCAGGCGACAGGAGGGCGACGCCGATTCCTCTCCCATGAGAATTCAGAGCTCCATCAAAATATAGCGTCCACATTGGCTCATCTGATTGGTTGACGGACATTAGTTCCTCATCTGGAAACTCTGATTGGACGGGATCGAATTTGGGAAGAGGATGATGAGCGAGATGCTCGGCTATGGCATAGCCTTTAATCGCCTTTTGCTGGATGTAGGTGATGTCGAACTGAGAGAGAAAACTTTGCCAGCGTGCTAGCCTATCCGTAAGGACGGCTTTCTCCAGAAGGAATTTGATAGGATTCATTCGAGCAATCAAGTGGACCTCATGAGCCAAGAAGTAGTGCTTCAATTTCTGCACTACCCAAACGAGGGCAGCACAGGTTCTCTCCATGACGGTGTACTTCTGCTCACAGGGATTGAGAAGTTTGGACAAGTAATAGGTTGCCCGTTCCTTGCCTTCTTCATCAGCTTGTGCGAGGACGGCTCCCACGGAGTCATCCAAGACTGAGACGTAAAGGATCAGAGGTTTTTCTGGTTTGGGTGGAATGAGAACGGGTGGACTAGCCAGATATTCCTTCAACCCTTCAAAAGCTTTCTGACATTTAGAATTCCAGTGGAATTCTACTCCTGGCTTGGTCAACTCGTAGAGAGGTCTACACCTTTGTGAATGTTGAGACACAAACCGACGAATAAACTGCAACCTCCCGATTAAACCTCGGACTTCCCTCAAATTCTTGGGAGGCGGCATATCCCTGATAGCCTTAGCTTTGTCGGGATCTATCTCGATCCCTCTTTTGCTCACAATGAACCCCAGCAATTTACCTGACGACACACCAAACACACACTTCTTCGGGTTCATTTTCAGTTGGAACTCCCTTGACCTCTGCAAGACCTTAGCCAAAACTTCTGGATGTTCCATCCTGGTCCTTGATTTTACCAATAAGTCATCCACATACACTTCCAGATATATGTGCATCATGTCATGAAATATGGCCATCATCGCTCTTTGGTAAGTAGCTCCAGCATTCTTTAACCCAAACGGCATGACCACGTAACAATATGTTCCCCAAGGGGTAGTGAATGACGTCTTTTCCTGATCCTCTTCTGCCAAACGAATTTGATTGTATCCTGAAAATCCATCCATGAATGAGAGGGTTTCGTAGCCTGCCGTGTTATCGATCAATACATCAATGTGAGGCAAGGGAAAATCGTCCTTTGGACATGCGCGGTTAAGGTCCCGGAAGTCGATGCAAATCCTGACTTTCCCATCTTTCTTCATAACCGGGACAATGTTCGCCACCCATTGAGGATAAAGGACGACTCTAATGAACCTGGCTTTGTGGAGCTTATCGACCTCTTCTTTCATTTTCAAAGCCATCTGAGGGTGGAAACGCCTTAACCTTTATTTTACCGAGACGGACCCTGGTTTTAGGGTTAAACGGTGTTCGACCAAGGTTGAATCCAGACCCGGCATATCCTCGTAGCTCCATGCGAACGTGTCCTTATATTCCTTGAGAACCTCAATTAATGCCTCTTCTTCAGAGGGTGGTAGGTTGTCACTTATGAGGATGATCCTAGGGTCTTCCTCAGTTCCCAAGTTGACTTCTTTGGTGGATTCTTCTACGGCGGTTGACGGCTCGTCGAATCTCCTCATTCCACTAGCGTATGCGCCCGCCGCATCCTCATATTCTTCACCCTCATCTTCAGTGGGGCATTCTTCATCCGTGATCTCGTAGACTCCATACCCTTCATCAAATGCACAGTCGCCCTCACATTCTATTTCCTGTAGCCGGATGGGATTTTCTAGCAACTGGGGGATGGCAAGGAGGGCTTGACACCTGGCGGCTAAATCCAGAAGGAATCGACGAGGGATCTGCCTACCCTTGGATTTCTTCCTAGGTACTACCCTTGGCCTATCATTCCTAGATTGACTGACAATATTTACAGAAGAAGAGGAAGACGAAGAGGATGGTGTAGAATGTACAGGAGAAGACCCCTCAGAGGAGGGGTAGAAAAGGTCGCTCATCGGACCTTGGACGGGTGGTCCGCAAGGCGGTACGCACCCGTGGGAGATGTAGGAGGTTTCCTCAACGAAGATGTGTTGTTGGGGAGTTTGAAAATTGACGTTTTTTTTTTCGTTTTCATTTTTAATGACAAAGCAGTGAAAAGAGATTGGAGGAGAGAGAAAAATGGTTATGGCTAGAGGATTGTGAGGCTCATAGAGCAGATCATGGTTGAAGACCTGGCGCGGGTTGAAAAGCCCGCGTAGGTATGTAAACAGAGAAGGGGATCTGGGAAGATCATCAGACAATTGTCTGGCCCAGGAAGAAGATATCAGCAAAGGTTGAGACGAGTGGATGGAGAAGATGGCGGCTAATGAGCCGTCGACGGCAATGTTGAGGACGGATGAAGATCCGTCGATGACAGAGTCCTTCTGGCGAGGACGAGGATAGTTTGGAACCTTGGCAAGAGTGGTAATATTCTCTGGTATTCCTGAGATCAATGGTGGTCCTTCAGGCTGCGGAGACGAGAACATCCTTTCCAGTGCAACGGAAATGTCCCGTATGTCGAACCATTTGTTCCACTCGCATTCCGGATCTTTGATCTTGCCTCTTTTGGTGATCCTCGGACATTTTTCAGCCAAATATACAGCATGTGATCCCCTATATGCTTCTCGTGGGTAATCTCCCATCTGAACAACGGGCCCTCTGTTGAAGTGGTTTGATAGAGTCCATGTGAGGGGCTTCCAATCCGCCCTGAACGGTCCTTTGAAGCCTAGGCCAAACCTACGGTTCGGCCTAATTTCCTTTGGCGGTTTGAGCATACCCTGTAATTGTGCGCCCAGACCTTTACCCTGTTGATAGCCGATGTTCCTCATAATCTCCCAACCTTTGGAGTGAAAAGGGAGACATGATGTTGCGGTTGTCCTGACCGGCTCCTTTGGTGCTAGTGGAACGTGAGATAGATCACGCACGTCCAGCAATGACAATATGGGCCGATGAGAGGGCCACACAGAGGGCAGAGAGGTGTTGATAGCATCCACTGTGTGAAGGACAGGTGTACTGACCACTTTAATAATTCTCCCATTGTAAGGAAACTTCAAGCACTGATGGTTGGTGGAAGGCACAGCGTCCATGGCTTCGATGTAAGGGCGACCCAGTATAGCCTTGAATGTGGGGTCCATGTCGAGGACATGGAATTCTGTGGGAATTGACATGGGGCCTAGTTCTGCCTTCAGAATAATCATCCCCTGCGGCGGCCTTTTGCTATTGTCATAAGCCGTGACCGTGATCGAGGAAGGTCTTATTTGTTCCTCGTCGACCCCACACAACTGAAGAGTGCTCATGGAGATCACATTTATGGATGCACCCGTGTCCACAAGACACGGGTTTATGGATACCCCATTAATTTTTATTGAAATGCACAGTGCATATTTTCGAGCCTCCTTGGGAGCGAGCTCGTAGTTGTGGAACATGATGGCCGGTTGTGTGTCCGTTGGGGTTAGGACGGTCGAAATCTTCTCCACGGGGAGGTCTTCATTAACCATGACTCTTTGAAGGTACTCCATTAAGGCTGCCTGGTGGGATGTGGATCTTTGAAGAAGCTCCAGGATGGAGATCCGAGCAGGCGTCTTGTCCAAATGTTTTAATAGATCATACTGTGTTCCAGGGATAGCTCTTTCTGGTTGTTCTCCATCATCCTTCTCTGGCTGAGATTGCTCAAGATTCTGACTGTTGTGGGGGAAAACCCTGTGGAAAATCCTTCCACTCCGGAGCACCATTGCCTGCGGCTTTTGTACCTCTGTGGGGGTAGCAGTGGGTTTTAACAGAGGTTTGAGGGGTAGTGGTGGAGGAATGGTTGATGAAGCAGGGGTGATGACGGGAGCAGGGATTCTGATGAGGGGTTTGTTAGGTGGAGGCATGGTGGAGGTAGAGGGGATATCGCGCGGATTATGAAGGATAAGGGGTCTGGAAGGTGGAGGTGGAGATGAAGTAGAAGTGGGTAGGGCTTGAAGTGGGCAATGATTTTGAGGTGGGCGATGAGTAATGAGTGGTTTTGAAGGCATTAGTGGTGATACGGTGGAGAAAGACGGGGTTATGTATGGTTGACGGATGATAAGGGGTTCAGGAGGCGTAGGGGTAAATATGGTAGAGGTGGATGGTAAAGTGGGGGAGTGGGAGAAGATGAGAGGGTGTGAAGGCGTAGTGGAGAGTGTCGGTTGATAGGAGATCGGGGTACGGATGAGAGGGCGTAATGGTAGTGGAAATGGTGAAGGCGATACTAACGCGGGTTGATGAGAGAGAGGTGCTACCCGGGCAAAGCAAGGGTGTTGCGTGATGATAGGATTGACGGTAGAAAGAATGGAGGTACTTTCCTGGTGCCACACCTGCTCTCTCCCGACTTCCGGGAAGGAGGAGATGGGGTTAACCTGATGATTGGGCTGTTGGTGCTCCGGTAATGGATTCTGGATTATGCCCATGTCGGGCTGTTGTTGTGGGGCCTGCTGAGGCTGTTGTTGTTGTTGTGGTTGCTGCTGCTGCTGCTGTTGTAACTGCTGCTGTGGCCTATGAGGAGGTCTCCTAGCCTTGAGAGCCGCCACGTATCGTCTCATTTCATCCCAATCTATTTGATGTTCATCATTCATATCGTGGATGTAATCTTTGAAATGGAAGCAGTAATCTACTGTGTGTCCTGGCTGCCTGTGGTAGACGCAGTATTTGGAGGTATCAACATTTCGGGGGCCACACGGGCCTTTCTCTGGGTAGGGCGAGTTGGTTTGATGCCATGAGGGCATTAAAAATGTCTGCTAAGGTTTCTGGCAATGGTGGATAGTAGGCTCTCTTGGGACCGAGCGGCCTCCTTTGTTGCTGTTGGGGACCATAGTTCCCCGGGGGTGGAACTTGGTTGTACTGAAGCGGTGGTTGTTGTTGCTGAGGTTGTGGTTGTTGTTGCTGGGGTTGACGTAATGGAGGCATATTATCCTGGGGTGGATTATTTTGGGGTGGAGGATGAAGAGGGAAAGGACCTGGTTGGAGGGGAAGTCGGGGCATTTGTGGAGGCCTTGGGTTGACTGCATAGTTGGCATTGTTGACCGCACCCACTTGCTCATTTGTCACGACCCCTTCTGTGGCTCCGCCCGGGACACCAGCGCCTGTCTTTCTGACTACTTTGGGCTTCGGCGACTCAAACATGTTCATAATGGGGGAGTCTTTTAACTGGGTTTGGATGTATCGGGCCCTTTCATAGAGTTCCTCCATTGTAGTAAGTTTATTCATGGCCAGGACGTGTCTGAACTGTGGGGTTGCATTAGACACAATCATCTTCACTTGTTCGGGCTCGGAGAGGGTATCCCTTATTCTTTCCGCCAGAGACCTCCATCTATCAGCATAGCGGACAAAATCTTCGTCGGGCTTCATCTTTTCGGCCACTAGGTCGGTAATGGAGAGTGAGGGACCGACCCTATCCCTATATTTCTGCAAGAACCTTCTCTGGACTATTTCAAAATTCTCGGCCTCGCGGGGCTCCAAGGAATAGAACCACTCAAGCGCGGGACCATCCAATGATCTCCGAAAGAGGTATGCCAGGGACCTCTGATCGTTTTGCCAATAGGAGGATTCATACATGAAATCCTTGAGGTGAATGAAGGGGTTGCCGGTACCGTTGTATCTGCGGTACGTGGGCATTTCGGAGGGAGGAAGATGAATGACGGGAAGGATTGGCAAAGCAACCTCCGGGGTGGCTTTCACGTCCACCATCCTTCTCAGATTTTGAAACTGCTCGTCCATACGATTGAACCTATTGAGGAGCGATTGGGCGAGCTCCTCTGGAGGTGAAGGTGGCACTTGCCACTGGGGGAGAAACTGTCTCCCGGAGACTTGAGGGGGGAACCCGGAATGAGAGGGAGCTGTCGGACCGCCGACAGTTGGCCCTGGCTGAAGCGGTGTGTGGGGAACAACGGGAGTTTGAGATTGTGACGGGAACTGGAATGAGGGTGGTTGTTGGCTCGCTTGTCCTTGAAGCGAGGGAGACTGGATGGCTTGTGCCAATGAAGGAGATGGAATGGCCTGCACGGACTCTTGGAGAGGTGCGATGGCCGGAGTTGATTCCTGGGGCGTGGGGGAAACAGATTTCCCTTTTAGAATGGCCTGGAAGGCCCGGAGCTGTTCAGAGGTAAGCTCCGTGTTGGCGAGGACGCCCAGTAAGGAAGAGATATCCTGTGGTGGGGACGTGTCCCCGGCAATAACCTGCACCTCATGCGAGGGCTCATGAGAAGGACCCGAGTCCATAGCATAGACTCGCGGGTCGGCTGACAAACCACGACTAGGGTGGTTTTCCTCAAAAGACTCGTGAGCCATGCTCACAGTTTTCCCAGAACGCAAAAACATACACTAGCAAGCAGGTAGCAGAGATTATCAAACAAGTGGATGCCTTTACGCCCTTTTTTTATGTTTTGATTTTGATAATTTTTTTGTGTTTTTTAGCGAGATCCGAAGTTCACACAAAATGGGGACCCTAGTTTATTTTTGTTTCACCGCCGTGTCAGCTAGGGTCTCTCGTCTCACCACGAATGAAATGACTAACTCCGGGGAACTTCAATGGTACAACCAGCCCAGTGAACGAAGAGGAGATTCTTCGATGTCGGGGACTTACAGAGGTCCCAGTGGAGGAGATTCTAGACCGTTGAGAGGAATTCTCAAACGGAGAGTCCTTCCTTCACCGGGAAAGGGTGATCCTTAAAAAAATGAAAAAAGGATAGAAAAGAGGGATGGATGCATGCAATGAAATGCTGACAGAGATATGGAGTGGGAAAACAACAGAAATAACAGACATATAATAAACAAACAACCAATAAAAACTGACAGTGCTGCCGTGAGCACAACGGGGGCGCGCGCGGGCGCCAAGGTGGAGAGACACGGATGGTGCCGAACTTGCAAGGGTAGCCGAAAGGAAGCAGTAGAGGTCCCACCGTGATCGCCAATCTGTGAGCGACGTCACGCGGTTCGGGGTGCGAAGAGGACGCGGAGCGCGCGGGCTCCTTCTTTTTGTTTGCTGCAACACAGAAATAAGAGAAAAGAGAAGGGGCCACCACGGGAGATTGCTCCGGTGGGGTGAGCTGGACAAATGTAATATAGCAAGATATGGGGGTTAAACGGCCATAGCGGGAAGTGACTCGTCGCGACCTCGGGGGGACGGGAATGGTGCAGAAATTAAATAGCAAGAATTGAAACGGCCATTGGGGAAGTGACTCGCCGCGGCCTCAAGAATATGAGCAGATAAGAATATAACAGAATATAAGGAGAATATAAAGAGCGGGAATTTAAATGGCCATTGGGGAAGTGACTCGCCGCGGCCTCGAGAACATGAATAGATAAGAACATAATATATAAGAACGGGAATTTAAACGGCCATTGGGGAAGTGACTCGCCGCGGCCTCGAGAATATGAATAGATAAGAATATAACATATAAGAACGGGAATTTAAACGGCCATTGGGGAAGTGACTCGCCGCGGCCTCGAGAATATGAATAGATAAGAATATAACATATAAGAACGGGAATTTAAACGGCCATTGGGGAAGTGACTCGCCGCAGCCTCGAGAATATGAGCAGAATACAACAGAATATAAAGAGAGTATAAGAACGGGAATTTAAACGGCCATTGGGGAAGTGACTCGCCGCGGCCTCGAGAACAAGATGTGATCGCCAGGGGCCGAAAGACCCCAAAATAAAGAAAGTGATCGCGCCTACCTCAAGAGCGGGAGATGGCGGGTTGCTTCTTCCTCCCCCTTCGGCCGACCGACGGAGAGGGCTTTCCTTGGGTACCCTTGCAAAACAACGACAAACAAGTAACGAGTGGATTAGAAAGATGAAGGTGTAGTATTCAAATCCTTGCGATAAAAATAACGAAATGATGGCAAGACACACACCTGGTTGGTGTTGTCTTTTAAACCCCTCTCGGACTCGAGTAGGAGGAAAATGAGATGATGGATGCAAGAAGTATATAAGAAGAGGCGCCCTTATGAAGGGGGATAGATGATGCGAGATGATGAATGCAAAAGAACTAAGAAGAAAAGGAAAGGATTGGCTTATTGGATGTGCCGATGGTGAAATCCGGCGGAGCTCCGGCAGCGTAGGGATGGCGTGGAAGCGCGGTGGATGAAGACGACCTTCCTCTCGCGAGCGTGGGCACCCGAGAAGCCGGCAGAACCTCCACCTACAAAAGACCCCACGGGTTAGAAAATGACTCCGGTAGCCTCTGGGCTCCGGCAGCCTATCGGATCTCTTCGAAGCTCTCCCAGAACTGAGGGGGTGGGCCTCTATTTATAGGGCTCCGGAGGGTGGAGGCGTCCAGGACCCTGGACACCTCCATCAGGGCCGAACTAATATTTTATTCTATTTTTATTAATTTTTTCGGAATATTTTTGTGGAGGCGTCCAGGGCCCCGGACGCCCCTAACAGGTCCACCGAACACCACCGACGGCCGCACGCGGTTTGACACAACGCATGGTTTTGTGAGCGGCGCCTCGTGATTTTGAAATGGGCGCGTCCAGCGGGCTGGACGTCTCCATAATTTGGATTTTTTCACACACGACAAACCGTCGTTCGGTGGGCGGCGCCCGTGAGGAAGTTGATGGAGGCGTCCAGGGGCCTGGACGCCTCCATAAATATATTATTTTTTATTATTTTATTTTATTTTTATGCCAAAGCTGGCATTTTAATTTTTATACTTGTTTTTATGGAGGCGTCCAGGGGCCTGGACGCCTCCATTAATATATATTTTTTTATTTATGTTTTGTCTTTTATGCCAACTGGCATTTTACATATTTTTTTATATTAGTTTTTATGGAGGCGTCCAGGGTCCTAGACGCCTCCATTAATATATATTTTTTATTTATTTTTGGGCACAAATAAAAAAAAATTAAAAGAATGGGGGCGTCCAGGGGCCTGGACGCCCCCATTAAGACCCACCCGGGTCCTCAGTTCAGGCGTTGGCGGCCGCCTGGCAGACACCCTTCTTGATTCCGGAACCTCCTGATGCGTCTGACTTGTGTTGATGCCGTCCGAATGCCGTGACGAGACGATTCCGGATGCCGGAAAAGGCAGAAGAAGACCCAAGAAAAGGAAGTATTTAAGAGATTCGAAATGCGTAAGCCGTCGCGGGGCGTTGTATAGTAATATGAGACTTTCTCAGGAGACGTCAAGAATGGCGTGTCTACAGCTGCGTCAACCCTTTGGAGCAAGTGTGTTGATGCCACCTCAACTCCAGTTGCTGAGCGTACTGATGATTGGGCACGTGACCTGAAGCTGGCACCTGACACGTGATCCGAGGTGGGTGCTGAGCACGTGATCCGAGGAGGAATCTTCTGGATGGAAGGCGTGGGAAGCACACGCCCTATCTCCCTACTGCTGCTGGCATATATTGAAGCCTTCGTCTTCAGATGGAGCTTGATCGTGATCGAAGCAGAGAGCAGAAGCTGAGAGAAGATAAAGGGAAAAAGAAGAGAGAGCTTCCATGATCCAGCAGAAGAGAAGAAAGAGAGAAGAAGAAGAAGAGAGGCAGAGAGAAAGAAATAGGCAGAGTGAAAAGAAGCTGTCGATCCAGCACAAGAGAGGAAAGAAAAGGGAGAGAAGAGAAGAGCAAAGAGTGAGAGATTAGCGAAAGAAGAAGAGAAGTGCAGAGAGAAAGAAAAAGAAAGAAAGAGATCGTGAGAAGAAGAGACTGAGAGAGGTTGTTTGAAGATCTATCTTCACTGGACCGTGGATCAAATCCAGGCCAGTCAGCTCTTTAGGAGCCACATTGTGTTTTACGTTTACAGCTTTCCGACTGCTGTTATCTTGTCTTTCGTTTTCCTTTTTACACTTTCTTTCAAGCTGTTAGTCAGCGGTTTGCAGAGGAGGACTCCTCTGGACAGCAAGCTGTGTTGCTCAGCGGGCAGTGGAGGTTTCCAATGGACGGGTAAGCTGTAATCCCTAGCAGTTGCAGTGGTGGATTCCACTGGACGGCAAGCTGTGAGGCCCAGCGATTGTAGGCTAAGCTGTATTGCCCAGCGGACGCAAGCTGTGTTGCGCAGCAGTAATCCACACTCGGGTTTGAGTGTGGGGTGGATGTAGGTCTGCTGGACCGAACCACCTAAAACCCATTGTGTAGTGGTTTGAATTCTTGTGTGGTTGGCGCTAGATGAATGCTTAGGGGTGCTTTGGTTTGATGTTCTATAAGTGTTCATCTATTTGCTGCACACACTATATGTTTGACTGTGGGTTGATCTCTTTTATCTGATTTTGCTAGATGAATGTAAAGGGCGCCTCAATTGGGTTATCTGTCTGAATGCTTTAAGGCACAAGCTCCGTTGAATTGATTCAGTCTACTGTTTTGACTTGCTTAGGTTTGCTCTATATATATCTTCAATAGTTTTTTAATTCCGCATCTCTGATTGCTTTAGATTTTAATTGGGCAAAATTTTTATAGGCTATATTCATTCACCCCCCCTCTGAATACTTGCACCGAACCCAACAGTTGGAACTATCGGCACGGCCATCCGACCGGTATTTCAGGTTTTAGACCCCTGGACCCGACCTGGCAGTTCATTTAAACTAAGTGTATTTTGAAAATGAACGTTTGAGCGCCGAGCTCAAACCGGGCATCCGATTTGGATTTCGTCAGTTCTGACAAGTCACTTTCATCTCCCAGGTCGTGTTGGAATAATCGGCACTGCCATCCGACCGGTATTTTAAGTTTTAGACCCCCGGACCCGACTTGGCCGTTCATTTAAACTAAGTGTATTTTGAAAATGAACGTTTGAGCGCCGAGCTCAAACCGGGCATCCGATTTGGATTCCGTCAGTTCTGACAAGTCACTTTCATTTCCCAGATCATGTTGGAATGATCGGCATGGCCATCTGATCGGTATTTCAGGTTTTAGACCCCCAGACCCGACGTGGCAGTTCATTTAAACTAAGTGTATTTTGAAAATGAACTTTGAGCGCCGAGCTCAAATCGGGCATCCGATTTAGATTTTGTCAGTTCTGACAAGTCACTTTCATCTCGCAGGTCGTATTGGAATGATTGGCACGACCATCCCACCGGTATTTCGGGATTTAGACCCCCGGACCCGATCTGGCAGTTCATTTAAACTAAGTGTATTTGGAGAATGCACTTTTGAGCACCGAGCTCAAACCGGGCATCCGATTTGGATTCCGTCAGTTCTGACAAGTCACTTTCATCTTTCAGGTCATGTTGGAATGATCGGCACTATCATCCGACCGGTTGTTCAAGTTTTAGACCTCCGGACCCGACTTGGCGCTTCATTTAAACTAAGTGTATTTTGAAAATTAACTTTTGAGCGCCGAGCTCAAACCGGGCATCCGATTTAGATTCCGTTAGTTCTGACAAGTCACTTTCATCTCCCAGGTCGTGTTGGAATGATCGGCATGACCGGTATTTCAAGTTTTAGACCTCCGGACCCGACTTGACAGTTCATTTAAACTAAGTGTATTTTGAAAATGAAATTTTGAGCGCCGAGCTCAAACCGAGCATCCGATTTGGATTCCGTCAGTTCTGACAAGTCACTTTCATCTCTCAGTTCGTGTTGGAATGATTGGCATGGCCATTCGATCGGTATTTCAGGTTTTATACACCCGGACCCGACCTGGCAGTTCATTTAAACTAAGTGTATTTTGCAAATGAACTTTGAGCGCCGAGCTCAAACCGGACATCCGATTTGGATTCCGTCAGTTCTGATAAGTCACTTTCATCTCCCAGGTCGTGTTGGAATGATCGACATGGCCATTCGACCGGTATTTCAGGTTTTAGACCCCCGAACCCGACCTGGCAGTTCATTTAAACTAAGTGTATTTTGAAAATGAACGTTTAAGCGCCGAGCTCAAACCGAGCATCCGATTTGGATTCAATCAGTTTTGACAAGTCACTTTCATCTCCCAAGTCATGTTAGAACAATCGGCATGGCCATCCGACCGGTATTTCAACTTTTAGACCCCCGGACCCGACTTGGCAGTTCATTTAAACTAAGTGTATTATGAAAATGAACTTTTGAGCGCCGAGCTCAAATCGGGGATCCGATTTGTATTCCGTCAGTTCTGACAAGTCACTTTCATTTCTCAGATCATGTTGGAACGATCGTCATGGCCATCCGACCGGTATTTCAGGTTTTAGACCCCCGGACCCGACGTGACAGTTCATTTAAACTAAGTGTATTTTGAAAACGAACTTTGAGCGCCGAGCTCAAATCGGGCATCAGATTTAGATTTCGTCAGTTCTGACAAGTCACTTTCATCTCACAGGTCATGTTGGAACGATTGTCATGGCCATCCGACCGATATTTCAGGATTTAGACCCCCAGACCAGACTTGGCAGTTCATTTAAACTAAGTGTATTTTGAAAATGAACGTTTGAGCGCCGAGCACAAATCGGGCATCCGATTGGGATTCCGTCAGTCCTGAAAAGTCACTTTCATCTCCCAAGTCGTGTTAGAACAATCGGCACGGCCATCCGACCGGTATTTCAAGTTTTGGACCCCCGGACCCGACTTGGCAGTTCATTAAAACTAAGTGTATTTTGAAAATGAACTTTTGATCGCCGAGCTCAATCCGGGCATCCGATTTGGATTCCGTCTGTTCTGACAAGTCAATTTTATCTCTCAAGTTGTGTTGGAATGATCGGAACAGCCATCCGACCGGTATTTCAAGTTTTAGACCCTCGGACCCAACCTGGCAGTTCATTTAAACTAAGTGTATTTTGAAAATGAACTTTGAGCGTCGAGCTCAAACCGGGCATCCGATTTGGATTCCGTCAGTTCTGACAAGTCACTTTCATCTCCCAGGTTGTGTTGGAATGATTGGCATGGCCATCCGACCGGTATTTCAGGTTTTAGACCTTCGGACCCGACCTGACAGTTCATTTAAACTAAGTGTATTTTGAAAATGAACGTTTGAGCGCCGAGCTCAAACCGGGCATCCGATTTGGATTCCGTCAGTTATGACAAGTCACTTTCATCTCTCAGGTCATGTTGGACTGATCGGCATGGCCATCCGACCGATAATTCAAGTTTTAGACCCACGGACCCGACTTGGCAGTTCATTTAAACTAAGTGTATTTTGAAAATGAACTTTTGAGCGCCGAGCTCAAAACGGGCATCTGATTTAAATTCCAACAATTCTGACAAGTCACTTTCATCTCCCAGGTCGTTTTAGAATAATCGGCACGGCCATCCGACCGGTATGTCAAGTTTTGGACCCCCCAGACCCGACTTGGCAGTTCATTTAAACTAAGTGTATTTTGAAAATGAACTTTTGAGCGCCGAGCTCAATCCGGGCATCCGATTTAGATTCCGTCTGTTCTCACAAGTCACTTTCATCTCCCAAGTTGTCTTGGAATGATCGGAACAGCCATCTGACCGGTATTTCAGGTTTTAGATCCCCGTACCTGACCTGGCAGTTCATTTAAACTAAGTGTATTTTGAAAATGAACTTTGAGCGTCGAGCTCAAACCGGGCATCCGATTTAGATTCCGTCAGTTCTGACAAGTCACTTTCATCTCCCAGGTTGTGTTGGAATGATTGGCATGGCCATCCGACCGGTATTTCAGGTTTTAGACCTCCGGACCCGACCTGACAGTTCATTTAAACTAAGTGTATTTTGAAAATGAACGTTTGAGCGCCGAGCTCAAACCGGGCATCCGATTTGGATTCCGTTAGTTCAGACAAGTCACTTTCATCTCTCAGGTTATCTTAGACTGATCGGCATGCCATCCGACCGATATTTCAAGTTTTAGACCCACGGACCCGACTTGGCAGTTCATTTAAACTCAGTGTATTTTGAAAATGAACTTTTGAGCGCCGAGCTCAAACCGGGCATCCGATTTAAATTCCAACAGTTCTGACAAGTCACTTTCATCTCCCAGGTCGTGTTGGAACAATCGGCACGGCCATCCGACTTGTATTTCAGGTTTCAGACTCCCGGACCCGACCTGGCAATTCATTTAAACTAAGTGTATTTTGAAAATGAACGTTTGAGCGCCGAGCTCAAACCGGACATCCGATTTGGATTTCGTCAGTTCTGACAAGTCAATTTCATCTCCCAGGTCATGTTGGAATGATTGGCATGGCCATCCGACCGGTATTTCAAGTTTTAGACCCCCGGACCCGACTTGGCAGTTCATTTAATCTAAGTGTATTTTGAAAATGAACTTTTGAGCGCCGAGCTCAAACCGGGAATCTGATTTGGATTCCGTCAGTTCTGACAAGTCACTTTCATTTCTCAGATCATGTTGGAACGATCGGCATGGCCATCCGACTGGTATTTCAGGTTTTAGACCCCCGGACCCGACGTGGCAGTTCATTTAAACTAAGTGTATTTTGAAAATGAACTTTGAGCGCCGAGCTCAAATCGGACATCCGATTTAGATTCCGTCAGTTCTGACAAGTCACTTTCATCTCGCAGGTCGTGTTGGAATGATCAGCACGGCCATCTGACCGGTATTTCAGGTTTTAGACCCCCGGACCCGACCTGGCAGTTCATTTAAACTAAGTGTATTTTGAAAATGAACGTTTGAGCGCCGAGCTCAAACCGGGCATCCGATTTGGATTTCGTCAGTTCTGACAAGTCACTTTCATCTCCCAGGTCGTATTGGAATAATCGGCACTGCCATCCGACCGGTATTTTAAGTTTTAGACCCACGAACCCGACTTGGCAGTTCATTTAAACTAAGTGTATTTTGAAAATGAACGTTTGAGCGCCGAGCTCAAACCGGGCATCCGATTTGGATTCCGTCAGTTCTGATAAGTCACTTTCATTTCCCAGATCATGTTGCAATAATCGGCATGGCCATCCGATCGGTATTTCAGGTTTTAGACCCCCGGACCCGACGTGGCAGTTCATTTAAACTAAGTGTATTTTGAAAATGAACTTTGAGCGCCGAGCTCAAATCGGGCATCCGATTTAGATTCTGTCAGTTCTGACAAGTCACTTTCATCTCGCAGGTCATATTGGAACAATTGGCACGGCCATCCGACCGGTATTTTAGGATTTAGACCTCCGGACCCGACCTGGCAGTTCATTTAAACTAAGTGTATTTGGAGAATGCACTTTTGAGCGCCGAGCTCAAGTCGGGCATCCGATTTGGATTCCGTCAGTTCTGACAAGTCACTTTCATCTTTCAGGTCATGTTGGAAGGATCGGCACTGTCATCCGACCAGTTTTTCAAGTTTTAGACCTCCGGACCAGACTTGGCGCTTCATTTAAACTAAGTGTATTTTGAAAATTAACTTTTGAGCGCCGAGCTCAAACCGGGCATCCGATTTAGATTCCGTTAGTTTTGACAAGTCTCTTTCATCTCCCAGGTCGTGTTGGAATGATCGGCATGGCCATCCGACCGGTATTTCAAGTTTTAGACCTCCGGACCCGACTTGGCAATTCATTTAAACTAAGTGTATTTTAAAAATGAAATTTTGAGCGCCGAGCTCAAACCGAGCATCCGATTTGGATTCCGTCAGTTCTGACAAGTCACTTTCATCTCTTAGGTCATGTTGGAATGATCGGCATGGCCATTCGATCGGTATTTTAGGTTTTAGACACCCGGACCCGACCTGGCAGTTCATTTAAACTAAGTGTATTTTGAAAATGAACTTTGAGCGCCGAGCTCAAACCGGGCATCCGATTTGGATTCCGTCAGTTCTGATAAGTCACTTTCATCTCCCAGGTCGTGTTGGAATGATCGACATGACCATTCGATCGGTATTTCAGGTTTTAGACCCCCGAACCCGACCTGGCAGTTCATTTAAACTAAGTGTATTTTGAAAATGAACGTTTAAGCGCCGAGCTCAAACCGGGCATCCGATTTGGATTCCGTCAGTTCTGACAAGTCACTTTCATCTCCCAAGTAGTGTTAGAACGATCGGCATGGCCATCCGACCGGTATTTCAAGTTTTAGACCCCCGGACCCGACTTGGCAGTTCATTTAAACTAAGTGTATTATGAAAATGAACTTTTTAGCGCCGAGCTCAAATCGGGGATCCGATTTGGATTCCGTTAGTTTTGACAAGTCACTTTCTTTTCTCAGATCATGTTGGAATGATCGGCATAGCCATCCGACCGGTATTTTAGGTTTTAGACCCCCGGACCCGACGTGGCAGTTCATTTAAACTAAGTGTATTTTAAAAATGAACTTTGAGGGCCGAGCTCAAATCGGACATCCGATTTAGATTCCGTCAGTTCTGACAAGTCACTTTCATCTCGCAGGTCGTGTTGGAATGTTTGTCATAGCCATCCGATCGGTATTTCAGGATTTAGACCCCCAGACCAGACTTGGCAGTTCATTTAAACTAAGTGTATTTTGAAAATGAACGTTTGAGCGCCGAGCTCAAACCGGGCATCCGATTGGGATTCCGTCAGTCCTGACAAGTCACTTTCATCTCCCAGGTCATGTTAGAATAATCGGCACGGCCATCTGACCGGTATTTCAAGTTTTGGACCCCCGGACCCGACTTGGCAGTTCATTAAAACTAAGTGTATTTTGAAAATGAACTTTTGATCGCCGAGCTCAATCCGGGCATCCGATTTGGATTCCGTCTGTTCTGACAAGTCACTTTCATCTTCCAAGTTGTGTTGGAACGATCGGAACAGCCATCCGACCGGTATTTCAAGTTTTAGACCCCCGGACCCGACCTGGCAGTTCATTTAAACTAAGTGTATTTTGAAAATGAACGTTTGAGCGCCGAGCTCAAACCGGGCATCCGATTTAGATTTCGTCAGATCTGACAAGTCACTTTCATCTCCCAGGTCGTGTTGGAATAATTGGCACTGCCATCCGACCGGTATTTTAAGTTTTAGACCCCCGGACCCGACTTGGCAGTTCATTTAAACTAAGTGTATTTTGAAAATGAACGTTTGAGCGCCGAGCTCAAACCGGGCATCCGATTTGGATTCCGTCAGTTCTGACAAGTCACTTTCATTTCCCAGATCATGTTGGAATGATCGGCATGGCCATCTGACCGGTATTTCAGGTTTTAGACCCCCGGACCCGACGTGGCAGTTCATTTGAACTAAGTGTATTTTGAAGATGAACTTTGAGCGCCGAGCTCAAATCGGGCATCCGATTTAGATTCTGTCAGTTCTGACAAGTCACTTTCATCTCGCAGGTCGTATTGGAACGATTGGCATGGCCATCCGATCGGTATTTCAGGATTTAGACCCCCGGACCCGACCTGGCAGTTCATTTAAACTAAGTGTATTTGGAGAATGCACTTTTGAGCGCCGAGCTCAAGCCGGGCATCCGATTTGGATTCCGTCAGTTCTGACAAGTCACTTTCATCTTTCAGGTCATGTTGGAATGATCGGCACTATCATCCGACCGGTTTTTCAAGTTTTAGACCTCCGGACCCGACTTGGCGCTTCATTTAAACTAAGTGTATTTTGAAAATGAACTTTTGAGCGCCGAGCTCAAACCGGGCATCCGATTTAGATTCCGTTAGTTCTGACAAGTCACTTTCATCTCCCAGGTCGTGTTGGAATGATCGGCATGGCCATCCGACCAGTATTTCAAGTTTTAGACCTCCGGACCCGACTTGGCAGTTCATTTAAACTAAGTGTATTTTGAAATTGAAATTTTATGCGCCGAGCTCAAAACGGGCATCCGATTTGGATTCCGTCAGTTCTGACAAGTCACTTTCATCTCTCAGGTCATGTTGGAATAATCGGCATGGCCATCCAACCGGTATTTCAAGTTTTAGACCCCCGGACCCGACTTGGCAGTTCATTTAAACTAAGTGCATTTAGAGAATGCACTTTTGAGCGCCGAGCTCAAACCGGGCATCCGATTTGGATTCTGTCAGTTATGAAAAGTCACTTTCATCTCTCAGGTCGTGTTGGAATGATCGGCACAGCCATCCGACCGATATTTCAATTTTAGACCCCCGGACCCGACTTGGCAGTTCATTTAAACTAAGTGTATTTTGAAAATAACTTTTGAGCACCGAGCTCAAACCGGGCATCCGATTTAGATTCCGTCAGTTCTGACAAGTCACTTTCATCTCCCAGGTCGTGTTGGAATGATCGGCACGGCCATCCGACCGGTATTTCAAGTTTTAGACCCCCGGACCCGACCTGGCAGTTCATTTAAACTAAGTGTATTTTAAAAATGAACTTTGAGCGTCGAGCTCAAACCGGGCATCCGATTTGGATTCCGTCAGTTCTGACAAGTCACTTTCATCTCCCATGTTGTGTTGGAATGATTGGCATGGCCATTCGACTGGTATTTCAGGTTTTAGACCTTCAGACCCGACCTGACAGTTCATTTAAACTAAGTGTATTTTGAAAATGAACGTTTGAGCGCCGGGCTCAAACCGGGCATCCGATTTGGATTCCGTCAGTTCTGACAAGTCACTTTCATCTCTAGGTCATGTTGGACTGATCGGCGTGGCCATCCGACCGATATTTCAAGTTTTAGACCCACGGACCCGACTTGGCAGTTCATTTAAACTAAGTGTATTTTGAAAATGAACTTTTGAGCGCCGAGCTCAAAACGGCCATCTGATTTAATTCCAACAGTTCTGACAAGTCACTTTCATCTCCCAGGTCGTGTTGGAACGATCGGCACGGCCATCCGACTGGTATTTCAGGTTTTTGACCCCCGGACCCGAGCTGGCAGTTCATTTAAACTAAGTGTATTTTGAAAATGAACGTTTGAGCGCCGAGCTCAAACCGGGCATCCGATTGGATTCCGTCAGTTCTGACAAGTCACTTTCATCTCCCAGGTCGTGTTGAATGATCGGCACGGCCATCCGACCGGTATTTCAAGTTTTAGACCCCCGGACCCGACTTGGCAGTTCATTTAAACTAAGTGTATTTTGAAAATGAACTTTTGAGCGCCGAGCTCAAACCGGGCATCCGATTTGGATTCCGTCAGTTCTGACAAGTCACTTTCATCTCCCAGGTCGTGTTGGAATGATCGGCATGGCCATCCGACCGGTATTTCAGTTTTAGACCCCCGGACCCGACCTGGTAGTTCATTTAAACTAAGTGTATTTTGAAAATGAACGTTTGAGCGCCGAGCTCAAACCGGGCATCCGATTTGGATTCCGTCAGTTCTGACAAGTCACTTTCATCTCTCAGGTCGTGTTGGAATGATCGGCATGGCCATCCGACCGGTATTTCAAGTTTTAGACCCACGGACCCGACTTGGCAGTTCATTTAAACTAAGTGTATTTTGAAAATGAACTTTTGAGCGCCGAGCTCAAACCGGGCATCCGATTTAAATTCCAACAGTTCTGACAAGTCACTTTCATCGCCCAGGTCGTGTTGGAACAATCGGCACGGCCATCCGACTTGTATTTCAGGTTTTAGACCCCCGGACCCGACCTAGCAGTTCATTTAAACTAAGTGTATTTTGAAAATGAACGTTTGAGCGCCGAGCTCAAACCGGACATCCGATTTGGATTTCGTCAGTTCTGACAAGTCACTTTCATCTCCCAGGTCGTGTTGGAACGATCGGCATGGCCATCCGACCGGTATTTCAAGTTTTAGACCCCCGGACCAGACTTGGCAATTCATTTAAACTAAGTGTATTTTGAAAATGAACTTTTGAGCGCCGAGCTCAAACCGGGAATCCGATTTGGATTCCGTCAGTTCTGACAAGTCACTTTCATTTCTCAGATCATGTTGGAACGATCGGCATGGCCATCCGACTGGTATTTCAGGTTTTAGAACCCCGGACCCGACGTGGCAGTTCATTTAAACTAAGTGTATTTTGAAAATGAACTTTGAGCGCCGTGCTCAAATCGGGTATCCGATTTAGATTCCGTCAGTTCTGACAAGTAACTTTCATCTCGCAGGTCGTGTTGGAACGATTGTCACGGCCATCCGATTGGTATTTCAGGTTTTAGACCCCCGGACCCGACCTGGCAGTTCATTTAAACTAAGTGTATTTTGAAAATGAACTTTGAGCGTCGAGCTCAAACCGGGCATCCGATTTGGATTCCGTCAGTTCTGACAAGTCACTTTCATCTCCCAGGTTGTGTTGGAATGATTGGCATGGACATCCGACCGGTATTTCAGGTTTTAGACCTCCGGACCCGACCTGACAGTTCATTTAAACTAAGTGTATTTTGAAAATGAACGTTTGAGCGCCGAGCTCAAACCGGGCATCCGATTTGGATTCCGTCAGTTCTGACAAGTCACTTTCATCTCTCAGGTCATGTTGGAATGATCGGCATGGCCATCCGACCGGTATTTCAAGTTTTAGACCCCCGGACCCGACTTGGCAGTTCATTTAAACTAAGTGTATTTTGAAAATGAACTTTGAGCGCCGAGCTCAAACCGGGCATCCGATTTGATTCCGTCAGTTCTGACAAGTCACTTTCATCTCCCAGGTCGTGTTGGAATGATCGGCACGGCCATCCGATCTGTATTTCATGTTTTAGACCCCCGGACCCGACCTGGCAGTTCATTTAAACTAAGTGTATTTTGAAAATGAACGTTTGAGCGCCGAGCTCAAACCGGGCATCCGATTTGGATTCCGTCAGTTCTGACAAGTCACTTTCATCTCCCAGGTCGTGTTGGAATGATCGGCACGGCCATCCGACCGGTATTTCAAGTTTTAGACCCCCGGACCCGACTTGGCAGTTCATTTAAACTAAGTGTATTTTGAAAATGAACTTTTGAGCGCCGAGCTCAAACCGGGCATCCGATTTGGATTCCGTCAGTTCTGACAAGTCACTTTCATCTCCCAGGTCGTGTTGGAATGATCGGCACGGCCATCCGACGGTATTTCAGTTTTAGACCCCCGGACCCGACCTGGCAGTTCATTTAAACTAAGTGTATTTTGAAAATGAACTTTGAGCGCCGAGCTCAAACCGGGCATCCGATTTGGATTCCGTCAGTTCTGACAAGTCACTTTCATCTCCAGGTCGTGTTGGAATGATCGGCATGGCCATCCGACTGGTATTTCAGTTTTAGACCCCCGGACCCGACCTGGCAGTTCATTTAAACTAAGTGTATTTTAAAATGAACGTTTGAGCGCCGAGCTCAAACCGGCATCCGATTTGGATTCGTCAGTTCTGACAAGTCACTTTCATCTCCCAGGTCGTGTTGGAATGATCGGCACTGCCATCCGACCGGTATTTAAGTTTTAGACCCCCGGACCCGACTTGGCAGTTCATTTAAACTAAGTGTATTTTGAAAATGAACTTTGAGCGCCGAGCTCAAACCGGGCATCCGATTTGGATTCCGTCAGTTCTGACAAGTCACTTTCATCTCCCAGGTCGTGTTGGAATGATCGGCATGGCCATCCGACCGGTATTTCAAGTTTTAGACCCCCGGACCCGACCTGGCAGTTCATTTAAACTAAGTGTATTTTGAAAATGAACTTTGAGCGCCGAGCTCAAACCGGGCATCCGATTTGGATTCCGTCAGTTCTGACAAGTCACTTTCATCTCCAGGTCGTGTTGGAATGATCGGCACGGCCATCCGACCGGTATTTCAGTTTTAGACCCCCGGACCCGACCTGGCAGTTCATTTAAATTAAGTGTAATTTGCAAATGAACTTTGAGCGCCGAGCTCAAACCGGGCATCCGATTTGGATTCCGTCAGTTTTGACAAGTCACTTTCATCTCCCAGGTCGTGTTGGAATGATCGGCATGGACATCCGACCGATATTTCAAGTTTTAGACCCCCGGACCCGACTGGCAGTTCATTTAAACTAAGTGTATTTTAAAATGAACTTTGAGCGTCGAGCTCAAACCGGGCATCCGATTTGGATTCCGTCAGTTCTGACAAGTCACTTTCATCTCTCAGGTCGTGTTGGAATGATCGGCATGGCCATTCGACCGGTATTTCAGGTTTTAGACCCTAGGACCCGACCTGGCAATTCATTTAAACTAAGCGTATTTTAAAAATGAACTTTGAGCGCCGAGCTCAAACCGGGCATCCGATTTGGATTCCGTCAGTTCTGACAAGTCACTTTCATCTCCCAGGTCGTGTTGGAATGATCGGCATGGCCATCGACCGGTATTTCAGGTTTTAGACCCCCGACCCGACCTGGCAGTTCATTTAAACTAAGTGTATTTTGAAAATGAACGTTTGAGCGCCGAGCTCAAACCGGGCATCCGATTTGGATTCCGTCAGTTCTGACAAGTCACTTTCATCTCCCAGGTCGTGTTGGAATGATCGGCATGGCCATCCGACCGGTATTTCAAGTTTTAGACCCCGGACCCGACCTGGCAGTTCATTTAAACTAAGTGTATTTTGAAAATGAACTTTGAGCGCCGAGCTCAAACCGGGCATCCGATTTGGATTCCGTCAGTTCTGACAAGTCACTTTCATCTCCAGGTCGTGTTGGAATGATCGGCATGGCCATCCGACCGGTATTTCAGTTTTAGACCCCCGGACCCGACCTGGCAGTTCATTTAAACTAAGTGTATTTTGAAAATGAACGTTTGAGCGCCGAGCTCAAACCGGGCATCCGATTTGGATTCCGTCAGTTCTGACAAGTCACTTTCATCTCCCAGGTCGTGTTGGAATGATCGGCACGGCCATCCGACCGGTATTTCAAGTTTTAGACCCCCGGACCCGACTGGCAGTTCATTTAAACTAAGTGTATTTTGAAAATGAACTTTGAGCGCCGAGCTCAAACCGGGCATCCGATTTGGATTCCGTCAGTTCTGACAAGTCACTTTCATCTCCCAGGTCGTGTTGGAATGATCGGCACGGCCATCCGACCGGTATTTCAGTTTTAGACCCCCGGACCCGACCTGGCAGTTCATTTAAACTAAGTGTATTTTGAAAATGAACTTTGAGCGCCGAGCTCAAACCGGGCATCCGATTTGATTCCGTCAGTTCTGACAAGTCACTTTCATCTCCCAGGTCGTGTTGGAATGATCGGCAAGGCCATCCGACCGGTATTTCAGTTTTAGACCCCGGACCCGACTGGCAGTTCATTTAAACTAAGTGTATTTTGAAAATGAACGTTTGAGCGCCGAGCTCAAACCGGGCATCCGATTTGGATTCCGTCAGTTCTGACAAGTCACTTTCATCTCCAGGTCGTGTTGGAATGATCAGCATGGCCATCTGATCGGTATTTCAAGTTTTAGACCCCCGGACCCGACCTGGCAGTTCATTTAAACTAAGTGTATTTTGAAAATGAACTTTGAGCGCCGAGCTCAAACCGGGCATCCGATTTGGATTCCGTCAGTTCTGACAAGTCACTTTCATCTCCCAGGTCGTGTTGGAAAGATCGGCACGGCCATCCGACCGGTATTTCAGGTTTTAGACCCCCGGACCCGACCTGGCAGTTCATTTAAACTAAGTGTATTTTGAAAATGAACTTTGAGCGCCGAGCTCAAACCGGGCATCCGATTTGGATTCCGTCAGTTCTGACAAGTCACTTTCATCTCCCAGGTCGTGTTGGAATGATCGGCATGGCCATCCGACCGGTATTTCAAGTTTTAGACCCCCGGACCCGACCTGGCAGTTCATTTAAACTAAGTGTATTTTACAAATGAACTTTGAGCGCCGAGCTCAAACCGTGCATCCGATTTGGATTCCGTCAGTTCTGACAAGTCACTTTCATCTCCAGGTCGTGTTGGAATGATCGGCATGGCCATCCGACCGGTATTTCAGTTTTAGACCCCCGGACCCGACCTGGCAGTTCATTTAAACTAAGTGTATTTTGAAAATGAACTTTGAGCGCCGAGCTCAAACCGGCATCCGATTTGATTCCGTCAGTTCTGACAAGTCACTTTCATCTCCAGGTCGTGTTGGAATGATCGGCACGGCCATCCGACCGGTATTTCAGGTTTTAGACCCCCGGACCCGACCTGGCAGTTCATTTAAACTAAGTGTATTTTGAAAATGAACGTTTGAGCGCCGAGCTCAAACCGGGCATCCGATTTGGATTCCGTCAGTTCTGACAAGTCACTTTCATCTCCCAGGTCGTGTTGGAATGATCGGCATGGCCATCCGACCGGTATTTCAAGTTTTAGACCCCCGGACCCGACTTGGCAGTTCATTTAAACTAAGTGTATTTTGAAAATGAACTTTTGAGCGCCGAGCTCAAACCGGGCATCCGATTTGGATTCCGTCAGTTCTGACAAGTCACTTTCATCTCCCAGGTCGTGTTGGAATGATCGGCACGGCCATCCGACCGGTATTTCAGGTTTTAGACCCCCGGACCCGACCTGGCAGTTCATTTAAACTAAGTGTATTTTAAAATGAACTTTGAGCGCCGAGCTCAAACCGGGCATCCGATTTGGATTCCGTCAGTTCTGACAAGTCACTTTCATCTCCCAGGTCGTGTTGGAATGATCGGCATGGCCATCCGACCGGTATTTCAGTTTTAGACCCCCGGACCCGACCTGGCAGTTCATTTAAACTAAGTGTATTTTGAAAATGAACTTTGAGCGCCGAGCTCAAACCGGGCATCCGATTTGGATTCCGTCAGTTCTGACAAGTCACTTTCATCTCCCAGGTCGTGTTGGAATGATCGGCATGGCCATCCGACCGGTATTTCAAGTTTTAGACCCCCGGACCCGACCTGGCAGTTCATTTAAACTAAGTGTATTTTGAAAATGAACTTTGAGCGCCGAGCTCAAACCGGGCATCCGATTTGGATTCCGTCAGTTCTGACAAGTCACTTTCATCTCCCAGGTCGTGTTGGAATGATCGGCACGGCCATCCGACCGGTATTTCAGTTTTAGACCCCCGGACCCGACCTGGCAGTTCATTTAAACTAAGTGTATTTTGAAAATGAACTTTGAGCGCCGAGCTCAAACCGGCATCCGATTTGGATTCCGTCAGTTCTGACAAGTCACTTTCATCTCCCAGGTCGTGTTGGAATGATCGGCATGGCCATCCGACGGTATTTCAAGTTTTAGACCCCCGGACCCGACCTGGCAGTTCATTTAAACTAAGTGTATTTTGAAAATGAACTTTGAGCGCCGAGCTCAAACCGGGCATCCGATTTGGATTCCGTCAGTTCTGACAAGTCACTTTCATCTCCCAGGTCGTGTTGGAATGATCGGCATGGCCATCCGACCGGTATTTCAGTTTTAGACCCCCGGACCCGACCTGGTAGTTCATTTAAACTAAGTGTATTTTGAAAATGAACTTTGAGCGCCGAGCTCAAACCGGGCATCCGATTTGGATTCCGTCAGTTCTAACAAGTCACTTTCATCTCCCAGGTCGTGTTGGAATGATCGGCACGGCCATCCGACCGGTATTTCAAGTTTTAGACCCCCGGACCCGACTGGCAGTTCATTTAAACTAAGTGTATTTTAAAATGAACTTTGAGCGCCGAGCTCAAACCGGGCATCCGATTTGGATTCCGTCAGTTCTGACAAGTCACTTTCATCTCCCAGGTCGTGTTGGAATGATCGGCATGGCCATCCGACCGGTATTTCAAGTTTTAGACCCCCGGACCCGACCTGGCAGTTCATTTAAACTAAGTGTATTTTAAAATGAACTTTGAGCGCCGAGCTCAAACCGGGCATCCGATTTGGATTCCGTCAGTTCTGACAAGTCACTTTCATCTCCAGGTCGTGTTGGAATGATCGGCACGGCCATCCGACCGGTATTTCAATTTTAGACCCCCGGACCCGACCTGGTCAGTTCATTTAAACTAAGTGTATTTTGAAAATGAACTTTGAGCGCCGAGCTCAAACCGGGCATCCGATTTGGATTCCGTCAGTTCTGACAAGTCACTTTCATCTCCCAGGTCGTGTTGGAATGATCGGCACAGGCCATCCGACCGGTATTTCAAGTTTTAGACCCCCGGACCCGACCTGGCAGTTCATTTAAACTAAGTGTATTTTAAAAATGAACTTTGAGCGCCGAGCTCAAACCGGGCATCCGATTTGGATTCCGTCAGTTCTGACAAGTCACTTTCATCTCCAGGTCGTGTTGGAATGATCGGCATGGCCATCCGACCGGTATTTCAAGTTTTAGACCCCCGGACCCGACTGGCAGTTCATTTAAACTAAGTGTATTTTGAAAATGAACTTTGAGCGCCGAGCTCAAACCGGGCATCCGATTTGATTCCGTCAGTTCTGACAAGTCACTTTCATCTCCCAGGTCGTGTTGGAATGATCGGCATGGCCATCCGACGGTATTTCAGTTTTAGACCCCCGGACCCGACCTGGCAGTTCATTTAAACTAAGTGTATTTTGAAAATGAACTTTGAGCGCCGAGCTCAAACCGGGCATCCGATTTGGATTCCGTCAGTTCTGACAAGTCACTTTCATCTCCCAGGTCGTGTTGGAATGATCGGCACGGCCATCCGACCGGTATTTCAGTTTTAGACCCCCGGACCCGACCTGGCAGTTCATTTAAACTAAGTGTATTTTAAAATGAACTTTGAGCGCCGAGCTCAAACCGGGCATCCGATTTGGATTCCGTCAGTTCTGACAAGTCACTTTCATCTCCCAGGTCGTGTTGGAATGATCGGCATGGCCATCCGACCGGTATTTCAAGTTTTAGACCCCCGGACCCGACCTGGCAGTTCATTTAAACTAAGTGTATTTTAAAATGAACTTTGAGCGCCGAGCTCAAACCGGGCATCCGATTTGGATTCCGTCAGTTCTGACAAGTCACTTTCATCTCCCAGGTCGTGTTGGAATGATCGGCATGGCCATCCGACCGGTATTTCAGTTTTAGACCCCCGGACCCGACCTGGCAGTTCATTTAAACTAAGTGTATTTTGAAAATGAACTTTGAGCGCCGAGCTCAAACCGGGCATCCGATTTGGATTCCGTCAGTTCTGACAAGTCACTTTCATCTCCCAGGTCGTGTTGGAATGATCGGCATGGCCATCCGACCGGTATTTCAAGTTTTAGACCCCCGGACCCGACCTGGCAGTTCATTTAAACTAAGTGTATTTTAAAATGAACTTTGAGCGCCGAGCTCAAACCGGGCATCCGATTTGGATTCCGTCAGTTCTGACAAGTCACTTTCATCTCCCAGGTCGTGTTGGAATGATCGGCATGGCCATCCGACGGTATTTCAAGTTTTAGACCCCCGGACCCGACCTGGCAGTTCATTTAAACTAAGTGTATTTTAAAATGAACTTTGAGCGCCGAGCTCAAACCGGGCATCCGATTTGGATTCCGTCAGTTCTGACAAGTCACTTTCATCTCCCAGGTCGTGTTGGAATGATCGGCACGGCCATCCGACCGGTATTTCAATTTTAGACCCCCGGACCCGACCTGGCAGTTCATTTAAACTAAGTGTATTTTAAAACTGAACTTTGAGCGCCGAGCTCAAACCGGGCATCCGATTTGGATTCCGTCAGTTCTGACAAGTCACTTTCATCTCCCCGGTCGTGTTGGAATGATCGGCACGGCCGTCCGACCGGTATTTCAATTTTAGACCCCCGGACCCGACCTGGTAGTTCATTTAAACTAAGTGTATTTTAAAATGAACTTTGAGCGCCGAGCTCAAACCGGGCATCCGATTTGGATTCCGTCAGTTCTGACAAGTCACTTTCATCTCCCAGGTCGTGTTGGAATGATCGGCACGGCCGTCCGACCGGTATTTCAATTTTAGACCCCCGGACCCGACCTGGCTAGTTCATTTAAACTAAGTGTATTTTAAAACTGAACTTTGAGCGCCGAGCTCAAACCGGGCATCCGATTTGGATTCCGTCAGTTCTGACAAGTCACTTTCATCTCCCCGGTCGTGTTGGAATGATCGGCACGGCCGTCCGACCGGTATTTCAATTTTAGACCCCCGGACCCGACCTGGCAGTTCATTTAAACTAAGTGTATTTTAAAATGAACTTTGAGCGCCGAGCTCAAACCGGGCATCCGATTTGGATTCCGTCAGTTCTGACAAGTCACTTTCATCTCCCAGGTCGTGTTGGAATGATCGGCACGGCCATCCGACCGGTATTTCAGTTTTAGACCCCCGGACCCGACCTGGCAGTTCATTTAAACTAAGTGTATTTTAAAATGAACTTTGAGCGCCGAGCTCAAACCGGGCATCCGATTTGGATTCCGTCAGTTCTGACAAGTCACTTTCATCTCCCAGGTCGTGTTGGAATGATCGGCACGGCCATCCGACCGGTATTTCAGTTTTAGACCCCCGGACCCGACCTGGCAGTTCATTTAAACTAAGTGTATTTTAAAATGAACTTTGAGCGCCGAGCTCAAACCGGGCATCCGATTTGGATTCCGTCAGTTCTGACAAGTCACTTTCATCTCCCAGGTCGTGTTGGAATGATCGGCACGGCCATCCGACCGGTATTTCAGTTTTAGACCCCCGGACCCGACCTGGCAGTTCATTTAAACTAAGTGTATTTTGAAAATGAACTTTGAGCGCCGAGCTCAAACCGGGCATCCGATTTGGATTCCGTCAGTTCTGACAAGTCACTTTCATCTCCCAGGTCGTGTTGGAATGATCGGCACGGCCATCCGACCGGTATTTCAAGTTTTAGACCCCGGACCCGACCTGGCAGTTCATTTAAACTAAGTGTATTTTAAAATGAACTTTGAGCGCCGAGCTCAAACCGGGCATCCGATTTGGATTCCGTCAGTTCTGACAAGTCACTTTCATCTCCCAGGTCGTGTTGGAATGATCGGCATGGCCATCCGACCGGTATTTCAAGTTTTAGACCCCCGGACCCGACCTGGCAGTTCATTTAAACTAAGTGTATTTTGAAAATGAACTTTGAGCGCCGAGCTCAAACCGGGCATCCGATTTGGATTCCGTCAGTTCTGACAAGTCACTTTCATCTCCCAGGTCGTGTTGGAATGATCGGCACGGCCATCCGACCGGTATTTCAGTTTTAGACCCCCGGACCCGACCTGGCAGTTCATTTAAACTAAGTGTATTTTGAAAATGAACTTTGAGCGCCGAGCTCAAACCGGGCATCCGATTTGGATTCCGTCAGTTCTGACAAGTCACTTTCATCTCCCAGGTCGTGTTGGAATGATCGGCACGGCCATCCGACCGGTATTTCAAGTTTTAGACCCCCGGACCCGACCTGGCAGTTCATTTAAACTAAGTGTATTTTAAAATGAACTTTGAGCGCCGAGCTCAAACCGGGCATCCGATTTGGATTCCGTCAGTTCTGACAAGTCACTTTCATCTCCCAGGTCGTGTTGGAATGATCGGCACGGCCATCCGACCGGTATTTCAATTTTAGACCCCCGGACCCGACCTGGCAGTTCATTTAAACTAAGTGTATTTTAAAATGAACTTTGAGCGCCGAGCTCAAACCGGGCAT
The DNA here is from genome assembly GCA_022559845.1 of Amorphophallus konjac. NCBI lineage: Eukaryota > Viridiplantae > Streptophyta > Magnoliopsida > Alismatales > Araceae > Amorphophallus > Amorphophallus konjac. The sequence continues at coordinate 362,063,913 of CM040126.1, forward strand.
CCGATTTGGATTCCGTCAGTTCTGACAAGTCACTTTCATCTCCCAGGTCGTGTTGGAATGATCGGCACGGCCATCCGACCGGTATTTCAAGTTTTAGACCCCCGGACCCGACCTGGCAGTTCATTTAAACTAAGTGTATTTTAAAATGAACTTTGAGCGCCGAGCTCAAACCGGGCATCCGATTTGGATTCCGTCAGTTCTGACAAGTCACTTTCATCTCCCAGGTCGTGTTGGAATGATCGGCATGGCCATCCGACCGGTATTTCAAGTTTTAGACCCCCGGACCCGACCTGGCAGTTCATTTAAACTAAGTGTATTTTGAAAATGAACTTTGAGCGCCGAGCTCAAACCGGGCATCCGATTTGGATTCCGTCAGTTCTGACAAGTCACTTTCATCTCCCAGGTCGTGTTGGAATGATCGGCACGGCCATCCGACCGGTATTTCAGTTTTAGACCCCCGGACCCGACCTGGCAGTTCATTTAAACTAAGTGTATTTTAAAATGAACTTTGAGCGCCGAGCTCAAACCGGGCATCCGATTTGGATTCCGTCAGTTCTGACAAGTCACTTTCATCTCCCAGGTCGTGTTGGAATGATCGGCACGGCCATCCGACCGGTATTTCAAGTTTTAGACCCCCGGACCCGACCTGGCAGTTCATTTAAACTAAGTGTATTTTAAAATGAACTTTGAGCGCCGAGCTCAAACCGGGCATCCGATTTGGATTCCGTCAGTTCTGACAAGTCACTTTCATCTCCCAGGTCGTGTTGGAATGATCGGCACGGCCATCCGACCGGTATTTCAAGTTTTAGACCCCCGGACCCGACCTGGCAGTTCATTTAAACTAAGTGTATTTTAAAATGAACTTTGAGCGCCGAGCTCAAACCGGGCATCCGATTTGGATTCCGTCAGTTCTGACAAGTCACTTTCATCTCCCAGGTCGTGTTGGAATGATCGGCATGGCCATCCGACCGGTATTTCAAGTTTTAGACCCCCGGACCCGACCTGGCAGTTCATTTAAACTAAGTGTATTTTAAAATGAACTTTGAGCGCCGAGCTCAAACCGGGCATCCGATTTGGATTCCGTCAGTTCTGACAAGTCACTTTCATCTCCCAGGTCGTGTTGGAATGATCGGCACGGCCATCCGACCGGTATTTCAATTTTAGACCCCCGGACCCGACCTGGCAGTTCATTTAAACTAAGTGTATTTTAAAATGAACTTTGAGCGCCGAGCTCAAACCGGGCATCCGATTTGGATTCCGTCAGTTCTGACAAGTCACTTTCATCTCCCAGGTCGTGTTGGAATGATCGGCACGGCCATCCGACCGGTATTTCAAGTTTTAGACCCCCGGACCCGACCTGGCAGTTCATTTAAACTAAGTGTATTTTAAAATGAACTTTGAGCGCCGAGCTCAAACCGGGCATCCGATTTGGATTCCGTCAGTTCTGACAAGTCACTTTCATCTCCCAGGTCGTGTTGGAATGATCGGCACGGCCATCCGACCGGTATTTCAATTTTAGACCCCCGGACCCGACCTGGCAGTTCATTTAAACTAAGTGTATTTTGAAAATGAACTTTGAGCGCCGAGCTCAAACCGGGCATCCGATTTGGATTCCGTCAGTTCTGACAAGTCACTTTCATCTCCCAGGTCGTGTTGGAATGATCGGCACGGCCATCCGACCGGTATTTCAATTTTAGACCCCCGGACCCGACCTGGCAGTTCATTTAAACTAAGTGTATTTTAAAATGAACTTTGAGCGCCGAGCTCAAACCGGGCATCCGATTTGGATTCCGTCAGTTCTGACAAGTCACTTTCATCTCCCAGGTCGTGTTGGAATGATCGGCATGGCCATCCGACCGGTATTTCAAGTTTTAGACCCCCGGACCCGACCTGGCAGTTCATTTAAACTAAGTGTATTTTGAAAATGAACTTTGAGCGCCGAGCTCAAACCGGGCATCCGATTTGGATTCCGTCAGTTCTGACAAGTCACTTTCATCTCCCAGGTCGTGTTGGAATGATCGGCATGGCCGATCCGACCGGTATTTCAGGTTTTAGACCCCCGGACCCGACCTGGCAGTTCATTTAAACTAAGTGTATTTTAAAATGAACTTTGAGCGCCGAGCTCAAACCGGGCATCCGATTTAGATTCCGTCAGTTCTGACAAGTCACTTTCATCTCCCAGGTCGTGTTGGAATGATCGGCATGGCCATCCGACCGGTATTTCAGATTTAGACCCCCGGACCCGACCTGGCAGTTCATTTAAACTAAGTGTATTTTGAAAATGAACGTTTGAGCGCCGAGCTCAAACCGGGCATCCGATTTGGATTCCGTCAGTTCTGACAAGTCACTTTCATCTCCAGGTCGTGTTGGAATGATCGGCATGGCCATCCGACCGGTATTTCAGTTTTAGACCCCCGGACCCGACCTTGGCAGTTCATTTAAACTAAGTGTATTTTAAAATGAACTTTGAGCGCCGAGCTCAAACCGGGCATCCGATTTGGATTCCGTCAGTTCTGACAAGTCACTTTCATCTCCCAGGTCGTGTTGGAATGATCGGCACGGCCATCCGACCGGTATTTCAAGTTTTAGACCCCCGGACCCGACCTGGCAGTTCATTTAAACTAAGTGTATTTTGAAAATGAACTTTGAGCGCCGAGCTCAAACCGGGCATCCGATTTGGATTCCGTCAGTTCTGACAAGTCACTTTCATCTCCCAGGTCGTGTTGGAATGATCGGCACGGCCATCCGACCGGTATTTCAAGTTTTAGACCCCCGGACCCGACCTGGCAGTTCATTTAAACTAAGTGTATTTTGAAAATGAACTTTGAGCGCCGAGCTCAAACCGGGCATCCGATTTGGATTCCGTCAGTTCTGACAAGTCACTTTCATCTCCCAGGTCGTGTTGGAATGATCGGCATGGCCATCCGACCGGTATTTCAAGTTTTAGACCCCCGGACCCGACCTGGCAGTTCATTTAAACTAAGTGTATTTTAAAATGAACTTTGAGCGCCGAGCTCAAACCGGGCATCCGATTTGATTCCGTCAGTTCTGACAAGTCACTTTCATCTCCCAGGTCGTGTTGGAATGATCGGCACGGCCATCCGACTGTATTTCAGTTTTAGACCCCCGGACCCGACCTGGCAGTTCATTTAAACTAAGTGTATTTGAAAATGAACGTTTGAGCGCCGAGCTCAAACCGGCATCCGATTTGGATTCCGTCAGTTCTGACAAGTCACTTTCATCTCCCAGGTCGTGTTGGAATGATCGGCATGGCCATCCGACGGTATTTCAGTTTTAGACCCCCGGACCCGACCTGGCAGTTCATTTAAACTAAGTGTATTTTGAAAATGAACTTTGAGCGCCGAGCTCAAACCGGGCATCCGATTTGGATTCCGTCAGTTCTGACAAGTCACTTTCATCTCCAGGTCGTGTTGGAATGATCGGCAAGGCCATCCGACTGGTATTTCAGTTTTAGACCCCCGGACCCGACCTGGTAGTTCATTTAAACTAAGTGTATTTTAAAATGAACTTTGAGCGCCGAGCTCAAACCGGCATCCGATTTGGATTCCGTCAGTTCTGACAAGTCACTTTCATCTCCCAGGTCGTGTTGGAATGATCGGCACGGCCATCCGACCGGTATTTCAAGTTTTAGACCCCCGGACCCGACCTGGCAGTTCATTTAAACTAAGTGTATTTTAAAATGAACTTTGAGCGCCGAGCTCAAACCGGGCATCCGATTTGGATTCCGTCAGTTCTGACAAGTCACTTTCATCTCCCAGGTCGTGTTGGAATGATCGGCACGGCCATCCGACCGGTATTTCAAGTTTTAGACCCCCGGACCCGACCTGGCAGTTCATTTAAACTAAGTGTATTTTAAAATGAACTTTGAGCGCCGAGCTCAAACCGGGCATCCGATTTGGATTCCGTCAGTTCTGACAAGTCACTTTCATCTCCCAGGTCGTGTTGGAATGATCGGCACGGCCATCCGACCGGTATTTCAATTTTAGACCCCCGGACCCGACCTGGCAGTTCATTTAAACTAAGTGTATTTTGAAAATGAACTTTGAGCGCCGAGCTCAAACCGGGCATCCGATTTGGATTCCGTCAGTTCTGACAAGTCACTTTCATCTCCCAGGTCGTGTTGGAATGATCGGCATGGCCATCCGACCGGTATTTCAAGTTTTAGACCCCCGGACCCGACCTGGCAGTTCATTTAAACTAAGTGTATTTTAAAATGAACTTTGAGCGCCGAGCTCAAACCGGGCATCCGATTTGGATTCCGTCAGTTCTGACAAGTCACTTTCATCTCCCAGGTCGTGTTGGAATGATCGGCATGGCCATCCGACCGGTATTTCAAGTTTTAGACCCCCGGACCCGACCTGGCAGTTCATTTAAACTAAGTGTATTTTAAAATGAACTTTGAGCGCCGAGCTCAAACCGGGCATCCGATTTGGATTCCGTCAGTTCTGACAAGTCACTTTCATCTCCCAGGTCGTGTTGGAATGATCGGCACGGCCATCCGACCGGTATTTCAGTTTTAGACCCCCGGACCCGACCTGGCAGTTCATTTAAACTAAGTGTATTTTAAAATGAACTTTGAGCGCCGAGCTCAAACCGGGCATCCGATTTGGATTCCGTCAGTTCTGACAAGTCACTTTCATCTCCCAGGTCGTGTTGGAATGATCGGCATGGCCATCCGACCGGTATTTCAAGTTTTAGACCCCCGGACCCGACCTGGCAGTTCATTTAAACTAAGTGTATTTTAAAATGAACTTTGAGCGCCGAGCTCAAACCGGGCATCCGATTTGGATTCCGTCAGTTCTGACAAGTCACTTTCATCTCCCAGGTCGTGTTGGAATGATCGGCATGGCCATCCGACCGGTATTTCAAGTTTTAGACCCCCGGACCCGACCTGGCAGTTCATTTAAACTAAGTGTATTTTAAAATGAACTTTGAGCGCCGAGCTCAAACCGGGCATCCGATTTGGATTCCGTCAGTTCTGACAAGTCACTTTCATCTCCCAGGTCGTGTTGGAATGATCGGCACGGCCATCCGACCGGTATTTCAGTTTTAGACCCCCGGACCCGACCTGGCAGTTCATTTAAACTAAGTGTATTTTGAAAATGAACTTTGAGCGCCGAGCTCAAACCGGGCATCCGATTTGGATTCCGTCAGTTCTGACAAGTCACTTTCATCTCCCAGGTCGTGTTGGAATGATCGGCATGGCCATCCGACCGGTATTTCAGTTTTAGACCCCCGGACCCGACCTGGCAGTTCATTTAAACTAAGTGTATTTTGAAAATGAACTTTGAGCGCCGAGCTCAAACCGGGCATCCGATTTGGATTCCGTCAGTTCTGACAAGTCACTTTCATCTCCCAGGTCGTGTTGGAATGATCGGCATGGCCATCCGACGGTATTTCAAGTTTTAGACCCCCGGACCCGACCTGGCAGTTCATTTAAACTAAGTGTATTTTGAAAATGAACTTTGAGCGCCGAGCTCAAACCGGGCATCCGATTTGGATTCCGTCAGTTCTGACAAGTCACTTTCATCTCCCAGGTCGTGTTGGAATGATCGGCACGGCCATCCGACCGGTATTTCAAGTTTTAGACCCCCGGACCCGACCTGGCAGTTCATTTAAACTAAGTGTATTTTAAAATGAACTTTGAGCGCCGAGCTCAAACCGGGCATCCGATTTGGATTCCGTCAGTTCTGACAAGTCACTTTCATCTCCCAGGTCGTGTTGGAATGATCGGCACGGCCATCCGACCGGTATTTCAAGTTTTAGACCCCCGGACCCGACCTGGCAGTTCATTTAAACTAAGTGTATTTTAAAATGAACTTTGAGCGCCGAGCTCAAACCGGGCATCCGATTTGGATTCCGTCAGTTCTGACAAGTCACTTTCATCTCCCAGGTCGTGTTGGAATGATCGGCATGGCCATCCGACGGTATTTCAAGTTTTAGACCCCCGGACCCGACCTGGCAGTTCATTTAAACTAAGTGTATTTTGAAAATGAACTTTGAGCGCCGAGCTCAAACCGGGCATCCGATTTGGATTCCGTCAGTTCTGACAAGTCACTTTCATCTCCAGGTCGTGTTGGAATGATCGGCATGGCCGATCCGACCGGTATTTCAGTTTTAGACCCCCGGACCCGACCTGGCAGTTCATTTAAACTAAGTGTATTTTAAAATGAACTTTGAGCGCCGAGCTCAAACCGGGCATCCGATTTGGATTCCGTCAGTTCTGACAAGTCACTTTCATCTCCCAGGTCGTGTTGGAATGATCGGCATGGCCATCCGACCGGTATTTCAGTTTTAGACCCCCGGACCCGACCTGGCAGTTCATTTAAACTAAGTGTATTTTGAAAATGAACGTTTGAGCGCCGAGCTCAAACCGGGCATCCGATTTGGATTCCGTCAGTTCTGACAAGTCACTTTCATCTCCCAGGTCGTGTTGGAATGATCGGCACGGCCATCCGACCGGTATTTCAAGTTTTAGACCCCCGGACCCGACCTGGCAGTTCATTTAAACTAAGTGTATTTTAAAATGAACTTTGAGCGCCGAGCTCAAACCGGGCATCCGATTTGGATTCCGTCAGTTCTGACAAGTCACTTTCATCTCCCAGGTCGTGTTGGAATGATCGGCACGGCCATCCGACCGGTATTTCAGTTTTAGACCCCCGGACCCGACCTGGCAGTTCATTTAAACTAAGTGTATTTTAAAATGAACTTTGAGCGCCGAGCTCAAACCGGGCATCCGATTTGGATTCCGTCAGTTCTGACAAGTCACTTTCATCTCCCAGGTCGTGTTGGAATGATCGGCACGGCCATCCGACCGGTATTTCAAGTTTTAGACCCCCGGACCCGACCTGGCAGTTCATTTAAACTAAGTGTATTTTAAAATGAACTTTGAGCGCCGAGCTCAAACCGGGCATCCGATTTGGATTCCGTCAGTTCTGACAAGTCACTTTCATCTCCCAGGTCGTGTTGGAATGATCGGCATGGCCATCCGACCGGTATTTCAAGTTTTAGACCCCCGGACCCGACCTGGCAGTTCATTTAAACTAAGTGTATTTTGAAAATGAACTTTGAGCGCCGAGCTCAAACCGGGCATCCGATTTGGATTCCGTCAGTTCTGACAAGTCACTTTCATCTCCCAGGTCGTGTTGGAATGATCGGCACGGCCATCCGACCGGTATTTCAGTTTTAGACCCCCGGACCCGACCTGGCAGTTCATTTAAACTAAGTGTATTTTGAAAATGAACTTTGAGCGCCGAGCTCAAACCGGGCATCCGATTTGGATTCCGTCAGTTCTGACAAGTCACTTTCATCTCCCAGGTCGTGTTGGAATGATCGGCATGGCCATCCGACGGTATTTCAAGTTTTAGACCCCCGGACCCGACCTGGCAGTTCATTTAAACTAAGTGTATTTTGAAAATGAACTTTGAGCGCCGAGCTCAAACCGGGCATCCGATTTGGATTCCGTCAGTTCTGACAAGTCACTTTCATCTCCCAGGTCGTGTTGGAATGATCGGCACGGCCATCCGACCGGTATTTCAAGTTTTAGACCCCCGGACCCGACCTGGTAGTTCATTTAAACTAAGTGTATTTTAAAACTGAACTTTGAGCGCCGAGCTCAAACCGGCATCCGATTTGGATTCCGTCAGTTCTGACAAGTCACTTTCATCTCCCAGGTCGTGTTGGAATGATCGGCACGGCCATCCGACCGGTATTTCAATTTTAGACCCCCGGACCCGACCTGGCAGTTCATTTAAACTAAGTGTATTTTAAAAATGAACTTTGAGCGCCGAGCTCAAACCGGGCATCCGATTTGGATTCCGTCAGTTCTGACAAGTCACTTTCATCTCCCCGGTCGTGTTGGAATGATCGGCATGGCCATCCGACCGGTATTTCAAGTTTTAGACCCCCGGACCCGACCTGGCAGTTCATTTAAACTAAGTGTATTTTAAAACTGAACTTTGAGCGCCGAGCTCAAACCGGGCATCCGATTTGGATTCCGTCAGTTCTGACAAGTCACTTTCATCTCCCCGGTCGTGTTGGAATGATCGGCACGGCCATCCGACCGGTATTTCAATTTTAGACCCCCGGACCCGACCTGGTAGTTCATTTAAACTAAGTGTATTTTAAAACTGAACTTTGAGCGCCGAGCTCAAACCGGGCATCCGATTTGGATTCCGTCAGTTCTGACAAGTCACTTTCATCTCCCCGGTCGTGTTGGAATGATCGGCACGGCCATCCGACCGGTATTTCAATTTTAGACCCCCGGACCCGACCTGGCAGTTCATTTAAACTAAGTGTATTTTAAAACTGAACTTTGAGCGCCGAGCTCAAACCGGGCATCCGATTTGGATTCCGTCAGTTCTGACAAGTCACTTTCATCTCCCCGGTCGTGTTGGAATGATCGGCACGGCCGTCCGACCGGTATTTCAAGTTTTAGACCCCCGGACCCGACCTGGCAGTTCATTTAAACTAAGTGTATTTTAAAATGAACTTTGAGCGCCGAGCTCAAACCGGGCATCCGATTTGGATTCCGTCAGTTCTGACAAGTCACTTTCATCTCCCAGGTCGTGTTGGAATGATCGGCACGGCCATCCGACCGGTATTTCAAGTTTTAGACCCCCGGACCCGACCTGGCAGTTCATTTAAACTAAGTGTATTTTAAAATGAACTTTGAGCGCCGAGCTCAAACCGGGCATCCGATTTGGATTCCGTCAGTTCTGACAAGTCACTTTCATCTCCCAGGTCGTGTTGGAATGATCGGCACGGCCATCCGACCGGTATTTCAAGTTTTAGACCCCCGGACCCGACCTGGCAGTTCATTTAAACTAAGTGTATTTTAAAATGAACTTTGAGCGCCGAGCTCAAACCGGGCATCCGATTTGGATTCCGTCAGTTCTGACAAGTCACTTTCATCTCCCAGGTCGTGTTGGAATGATCGGCACGGCCATCCGACCGGTATTTCAAGTTTTAGACCCCCGGACCCGACCTGGCAGTTCATTTAAACTAAGTGTATTTTAAAATGAACTTTGAGCGCCGAGCTCAAACCGGGCATCCGATTTGGATTCCGTCAGTTCTGACAAGTCACTTTCATCTCCCAGGTCGTGTTGGAATGATCGGCACGGCCATCCGACCGGTATTTCAAGTTTTAGACCCCCGGACCCGACCTGGCAGTTCATTTAAACTAAGTGTATTTTAAAATGAACTTTGAGCGCCGAGCTCAAACCGGGCATCCGATTTGGATTCCGTCAGTTCTGACAAGTCACTTTCATCTCCCAGGTCGTGTTGGAATGATCGGCACGGCCATCCGACCGGTATTTCAAGTTTTAGACCCCCGGACCCGACCTGGCAGTTCATTTAAACTAAGTGTATTTTAAAATGAACTTTGAGCGCCGAGCTCAAACCGGGCATCCGATTTGGATTCCGTCAGTTCTGACAAGTCACTTTCATCTCCCAGGTCGTGTTGGAATGATCGGCATGGCCATCCGACCGGTATTTCAGTTTTAGACCCCCGGACCCGACCTGGCAGTTCATTTAAACTAAGTGTATTTAGAAATGAACTTTGAGCGCCGAGCTCAAACCGGGCATCCGATTTGGATTCCGTCAGTTCTGACAAGTCACTTTCATCTCCCAGGTCGTGTTGGAATGATCGGCATGGCCATCCGACCGGTATTTCAGTTTTAGACCCCCGGACCCGACCTGGCAGTTCATTTAAACTAAGTGTATTTAGAAATGAACTTTGAGCGCCGAGCTCAAACCGGGCATCCGATTTGGATTCCGTCAGTTCTGACAAGTCACTTTCATCTCCCAGGTCGTGTTGGAATGATCGGCATGGCCATCCGACAGGTATTTCAATTTTAGACCCCCGGACCCGACCTGGCAGTTCATTTAAACTAAGTGTATTTTGAAAATGAACTTTTGAGCGCCGAGCTCAAACCGGGCATCCGATTTGGATTCCGTCAGTTCTGACAAGTCACTTTCATCTCCCAGGTCGTGTTGGAATGATCGGCATGGCCATCCGACCGGTATTTCAAGTTTTAGACCCCCGGACCCGACCTGGCAGTTCATTTAAACTAAGTGTATTTTGAAAATGAACTTTGAGCGCCGAGCTCAAACCGGGCATCCGATTTGGATTCCGTCAGTTCTGACAAGTCACTTTCATCTCCCAGGTCGTGTTGGAATGATCGGCACGGCCATCCGACCGGTATTTCAAGTTTTAGACCCCCGGACCCGACCTGGCAGTTCATTTAAACTAAGTGTATTTTAAAATGAACTTTGAGCGCCGAGCTCAAACCGGGCATCCGATTTGGATTCCGTCAGTTCTGACAAGTCACTTTCATCTCCCAGGTCGTGTTGGAATGATCGGCATGGCCATCCGACCGGTATTTCAGGTTTTAGACCCCCGGACCCGACCTGGCAGTTCATTTAAACTAAGTGTATTTTGAAACTGAACTTTGAGCGCCGAGCTCAAACCGGGCATCCGATTTGGATTCCGTCAGTTCTGACAAGTCACTTTCATCTCCCAGGTCGTGTTGGAATGATCGGCACGGCCATCCGACCGGTATTTCAATTTTAGACCCCCGGACCCGACCTGGCAGTTCATTTAAACTAAGTGTATTTTAAAACTGAACTTTGAGCGCCGAGCTCAAACCGGGCATCCGATTTGGATTCCGTCAGTTCTGACAAGTCACTTTCATCTCCCAGGTCGTGTTGGAATGATCGGCACGGCCGTCCGACCGGTATTTCAATTTTAGACCCCCGGACCCGACCTGGTAGTTCATTTAAACTAAGTGTATTTTAAAACTGAACTTTGAGCGCCGAGCTCAAACCGGGCATCCGATTTGGATTCCGTCAGTTCTGACAAGTCACTTTCATCTCCCAGGTCGTGTTGGAATGATCGGCACGGCCATCCGACCGGTATTTCAATTTTAGACCCCCGGACCCGACCTGGCAGTTCATTTAAACTAAGTGTATTTTAAAAATGAACTTTGAGCGCCGAGCTCAAACCGGGCATCCGATTTGGATTCCGTCAGTTCTGACAAGTCACTTTCATCTCCCAGGTCGTGTTGGAATGATCGGCACGGCCATCCGACCGGTATTTCAAGTTTTAGACCCCCGGACCCGACCTGGCAGTTCATTTAAACTAAGTGTATTTTAAAATGAACTTTGAGCGCCGAGCTCAAACCGGGCATCCGATTTGGATTCCGTCAGTTCTGACAAGTCACTTTCATCTCCCAGGTCGTGTTGGAATGATCGGCACGGCCATCCGACCGGTATTTCAAGTTTTAGACCCCCGGACCCGACCTGGCAGTTCATTTAAACTAAGTGTATTTTAAAATGAACTTTGAGCGCCGAGCTCAAACCGGGCATCCGATTTGGATTCCGTCAGTTCTGACAAGTCACTTTCATCTCCCAGGTCGTGTTGGAATGATCGGCAAGGCCATCCGACCGGTATTTCAAGTTTTAGACCCCCGGACCCGACCTGGCAGTTCATTTAAACTAAGTGTATTTTAAAATGAACTTTGAGCGCCGAGCTCAAACCGGGCATCCGATTTGGATTCCGTCAGTTCTGACAAGTCACTTTCATCTCCCAGGTCGTGTTGGAATGATCGGCATGGCCATCCGACCGGTATTTCAAGTTTTAGACCCCCGGACCCGACCTGGCAGTTCATTTAAACTAAGTGTATTTTAAAATGAACTTTGAGCGCCGAGCTCAAACCGGGCATCCGATTTGGATTCCGTCAGTTCTGACAAGTCACTTTCATCTCCCAGGTCGTGTTGGAATGATCGGCACGGCCATCCGACCGGTATTTCAGTTTTAGACCCCCGGACCCGACCTGGCAGTTCATTTAAACTAAGTGTATTTTAAAATGAACTTTGAGCGCCGAGCTCAAACCGGGCATCCGATTTGGATTCCGTCAGTTCTGACAAGTCACTTTCATCTCCCAGGTCGTGTTGGAATGATCGGCATGGCCATCCGACCGGTATTTCAGTTTTAGACCCCCGGACCCGACCTGGCAGTTCATTTAAACTAAGTGTATTTTGAAAATGAACTTTGAGCGCCGAGCTCAAACCGGGCATCCGATTTGGATTCCGTCAGTTCTGACAAGTCACTTTCATCTCCCAGGTCGTGTTGGAATGATCGGCATGGCCATCCGACCGGTATTTCAAGTTTTAGACCCCCGGACCCGACCTGGCAGTTCATTTAAACTAAGTGTATTTTAAAATGAACTTTGAGCGCCGAGCTCAAACCGGGCATCCGATTTGGATTCCGTCAGTTCTGACAAGTCACTTTCATCTCCCAGGTCGTGTTGGAATGATCGGCACGGCCATCCGACCGGTATTTCAAGTTTTAGACCCCCGGACCCGACCTGGCAGTTCATTTAAACTAAGTGTATTTTAAAATGAACTTTGAGCGCCGAGCTCAAACCGGGCATCCGATTTGGATTCCGTCAGTTCTGACAAGTCACTTTCATCTCCCAGGTCGTGTTGGAATGATCGGCATGGCCATCCGACGGTATTTCAGTTTTAGACCCCCGGACCCGACCTGGCAGTTCATTTAAACTAAGTGTATTTTAAAATGAACTTTGAGCGCCGAGCTCAAACCGGGCATCCGATTTGGATTCCGTCAGTTCTGACAAGTCACTTTCATCTCCCAGGTCGTGTTGGAATGATCGGCACGGCCATCCGACCGGTATTTCAAGTTTTAGACCCCCGGACCCGACCTGGCTAGTTCATTTAAACTAAGTGTATTTTGAAAATGAACTTTGAGCGCCGAGCTCAAACCGGGCATCCGATTTGGATTCCGTCAGTTCTGACAAGTCACTTTCATCTCCCAGGTCGTGTTGGAATGATCGGCATGGCCATCCGACCGGTATTTCAATTTTAGACCCCCGGACCCGACCTGGCAGTTCATTTAAACTAAGTGTATTTTAAAATGAACTTTGAGCGCCGAGCTCAAACCGGGCATCCGATTTGGATTCCGTCAGTTCTGACAAGTCACTTTCATCTCCCAGGTCGTGTTGGAATGATCGGCACGGCCATCGACCGGTATTTCAAGTTTTAGACCCCCGGACCCGACCTGGCAGTTCATTTAAACTAAGTGTATTTTAAAATGAACTTTGAGCGCCGAGCTCAAACCGGGCATCCGATTTGGATTCCGTCAGTTCTGACAAGTCACTTTCATCTCCCAGGTCGTGTTGGAATGATCGGCACGGCCATCCGACCGGTATTTCAGTTTTAGACCCCCGGACCCGACCTGGCAGTTCATTTAAACTAAGTGTATTTTAAAATGAACTTTGAGCGCCGAGCTCAAACCGGGCATCCGATTTGGATTCCGTCAGTTCTGACAAGTCACTTTCATCTCCCAGGTCGTGTTGGAATGATCGGCACGGCCATCCGACCGGTATTTCAGTTTTAGACCCCCGGACCCGACCTGGCAGTTCATTTAAACTAAGTGTATTTTGAAAATGAACTTTGAGCGCCGAGCTCAAACCGGGCATCCGATTTGGATTCCGTCAGTTCTGACAAGTCACTTTCATCTCCCAGGTCGTGTTGGAATGATCGGCACGGCCATCCGACCGGTATTTCAGTTTTAGACCCCCGGACCCGACCTGGCAGTTCATTTAAACTAAGTGTATTTTGAAAATGAACTTTGAGCGCCGAGCTCAAACCGGGCATCCGATTTGGATTCCGTCAGTTCTGACAAGTCACTTTCATCTCCCAGGTCGTGTTGGAATGATCGGCATGGCCATCCGACCGGTATTTCAGTTTTAGACCCCCGGACCCGACCTGGCAGTTCATTTAAACTAAGTGTATTTTGAAAATGAACTTTGAGCGCCGAGCTCAAACCGGGCATCCGATTTGGATTCCGTCAGTTCTGACAAGTCACTTTCATCTCCCAGGTCGTGTTGGAATGATCGGCACGGCCATCCGACCGGTATTTCAGTTTTAGACCCCCGGACCCGACCTGGCAGTTCATTTAAACTAAGTGTATTTTGAAAATGAACTTTGAGCGCCGAGCTCAAACCGGGCATCCGATTTGGATTCCGTCAGTTCTGACAAGTCACTTTCATCTCCCAGGTCGTGTTGGAATGATCGGCACGGCCATCCGACCGGTATTTCAAGTTTTAGACCCCCGGACCCGACCTGGCAGTTCATTTAAACTAAGTGTATTTTGAAAATGAACTTTGAGCGCCGAGCTCAAACCGGGCATCCGATTTGGATTCCGTCAGTTCTGACAAGTCACTTTCATCTCCCAGGTCGTGTTGGAATGATCGGCACTGCCATCCGACGGTATTTCAGTTTTAGACCCCCGGACCCGACCTGGCAGTTCATTTAAACTAAGTGTATATTGAAAATGAACTTTGAGCGCCGAGCTCAAACCGGGCATCCGATTTGGATTCCGTCAGTTCTGACAAGTCACTTTCATCTCCCAGGTCGTGTTGGAATGATCGGCACGGCCATCCGACCGGTATTTCAGTTTTAGACCCCCGGACCCGACCTGAAGTTCATTTAAACTAAGTGTATTTTAAAATGAACTTTGAGCGCCGAGCTCAAACCGGGCATCCGATTTGGATTCCGTCAGTTCTGACAAGTCACTTTCATCTCCCAGGTCGTGTTGGAATGATCGGCACGGCCATCCGACGGTATTTCAAGTTTTAGACCCCCGGACCCGACCTGGAAGTTCATTTAAACTAAGTGTATTTTAAAATGAACTTTGAGCGCCGAGCTCAAACCGGGCATCCGATTTGGATTCCGTCAGTTCTGACAAGTCACTTTCATCTCCCAGGTCGTGTTGGAATGATCGGCACGGCCATCCGACCGGTATTTCAAGTTTTAGACCCCCGGACCCGACCTGGCAGTTCATTTAAACTAAGTGTATTTTAAAATGAACTTTGAGCGCCGAGCTCAAACCGGGCATCCGATTTGGATTCCGTCAGTTCTGACAAGTCACTTTCATCTCCCAGGTCGTGTTGGAATGATCGGCACGGCCATCCGACGGTATTTCAGTTTTAGACCCCCGGACCCGACCTGGCAGTTCATTTAAACTAAGTGTATTTTGAAAATGAACTTTGAGCGCCGAGCTCAAACCGGGCATCCGATTTGGATTCCGTCAGTTCTGACAAGTCACTTTCATCTCCCAGGTCGTGTTGGAATGATCGGCACGGCCATCCGACCGGTATTTCAAGTTTTAGACCCCCGGACCCGACCTGGCAGTTCATTTAAACTAAGTGTATTTTAAAATGAACTTTGAGCGCCGAGCTCAAACGGGCATCCGATTTGGATTCCGTCAGTTCTGACAAGTCACTTTCATCTCCCAGGTCGTGTTGGAATGATCGGCACGGCCATCCGACCGGTATTTCAAGTTTTAGACCCCCGGACCCGACCTGGCAGTTCATTTAAACTAAGTGTATTTTAAAATGAACTTTGAGCGCCGAGCTCAAACCGGGCATCCGATTTGGATTCCGTCAGTTCTGACAAGTCACTTTCATCTCCCAGGTCGTGTTGGAATGATCGGCACGGCCATCCGACCGGTATTTCAATTTTAGACCCCCGGACCCGACCTGGCAGTTCATTTAAACTAAGTGTATTTTGAAAATGAACTTTGAGCGCCGAGCTCAAACCGGGCATCCGATTTGGATTCCGTCAGTTCTGACAAGTCACTTTCATCTCCCAGGTCGTGTTGGAATGATCGGCACGGCCATCCGACCGGTATTTCAAGTTTTAGACCCCCGGACCCGACCTGGCAGTTCATTTAAACTAAGTGTATTTTAAAATGAACTTTGAGCGCCGAGCTCAAACCGGGCATCCGATTTGGATTCCGTCAGTTCTGACAAGTCACTTTCATCTCCCAGGTCGTGTTGGAATGATCGGCAAGGCCATCCGACCGGTATTTCAAGTTTTAGACCCCCGGACCCGACCTGGCAGTTCATTTAAACTAAGTGTATTTTGAAAATGAACTTTGAGCGCCGAGCTCAAACCGGGCATCCGATTTGGATTCCGTCAGTTCTGACAAGTCACTTTCATCTCCCAGGTCGTGTTGGAATGATCGGCAAGGCCATCCGACCGGTATTTCAAGTTTTAGACCCCCGGACCCGACCTGGCAGTTCATTTAAACTAAGTGTATTTTAAAATGAACTTTGAGCGCCGAGCTCAAACCGGGCATCCGATTTGGATTCCGTCAGTTCTGACAAGTCACTTTCATCTCCCAGGTCGTGTTGGAATGATCGGCATGGCCATCCGACCGGTATTTCAAGTTTTAGACCCCCGGACCCGACCTGGCAGTTCATTTAAACTAAGTGTATTTTAAAATGAACTTTGAGCGCCGAGCTCAAACCGGGCATCCGATTTGGATTCCGTCAGTTCTGACAAGTCACTTTCATCTCCCAGGTCGTGTTGGAATGATCGGCACGGCCATCCGACCGGTATTTCAGTTTTAGACCCCCGGACCCGACCTGGCAGTTCATTTAAACTAAGTGTATTTTAAAATGAACTTTGAGCGCCGAGCTCAAACCGGGCATCCGATTTGGATTCCGTCAGTTCTGACAAGTCACTTTCATCTCCCAGGTCGTGTTGGAATGATCGGCATGGCCATCCGACCGGTATTTCAGTTTTAGACCCCCGGACCCGACCTGGCAGTTCATTTAAACTAAGTGTATTTTGAAAATGAACTTTGAGCGCCGAGCTCAAACCGGGCATCCGATTTGGATTCCGTCAGTTCTGACAAGTCACTTTCATCTCCCAGGTCGTGTTGGAATGATCGGCACGGCCATCCGACCGGTATTTCAAGTTTTAGACCCCCGGACCCGACCTGGCAGTTCATTTAAACTAAGTGTATTTTAAAATGAACTTTGAGCGCCGAGCTCAAACCGGGCATCCGATTTGGATTCCGTCAGTTCTGACAAGTCACTTTCATCTCCCAGGTCATGTTGGAATGATCGGCACGGCCATCCGACCGGTATTTCAGTTTTAGACCCCCGGACCCGACCTGGCAGTTCATTTAAACTAAGTGTATTTTGAAAATGAACTTTGAGCGCCGAGCTCAAACCGGGCATCCGATTTGGATTCCGTCAGTTCTGACAAGTCACTTTCATCTCCCAGGTCGTGTTGGAATGATCGGCATGGCCATCCGACCGGTATTTCAGTTTTAGACCCCCGGACCCGACCTGGCAGTTCATTTAAACTAAGTGTATTTTGAAAATGAACTTTGAGCGCCGAGCTCAAACCGGGCATCCGATTTGGATTCCGTCAGTTCTGACAAGTCACTTTCATCTCCCAGGTCGTGTTGGAATGATCGGCACGGCCATCCGACCGGTATTTCAAGTTTTAGACCCCGGACCCGACCTGGCAGTTCATTTAAACTAAGTGTATTTTGAAAATGAACTTTGAGCGCCGAGCTCAAACCGGGCATCCGATTTGGATTCCGTCAGTTCTGACAAGTCACTTTCATCTCCCAGGTCGTGTTGGAATGATCGGCATGGCCATCCGACCGGTATTTCAAGTTTTAGACCCCCGGACCCGACCTGGCAGTTCATTTAAACTAAGTGTATTTTGAAAATGAACTTTGAGCGCCGAGCTCAAACCGGGCATCCGATTTGGATTCCGTCAGTTCTGACAAGTCACTTTCATCTCCCAGGTCGTGTTGGAATGATCGGCATGGCCATCCGACCGGTATTTCAAGTTTTAGACCCCCGGACCCGACCTGGCAGTTCATTTAAACTAAGTGTATTTTGAAAATGAACTTTGAGCGCCGAGCTCAAACCGGGCATCCGATTTGATTCCGTCAGTTCTGACAAGTCACTTTCATCTCCCAGGTCGTGTTGGAATGATCGGCACTGGCCATCCGACCGGTATTTCAGTTTTAGACCCCCGGACCCGACCTGGCAGTTCATTTAAACTAAGTGTATTTTAAAATGAACTTTGAGCGCCGAGCTCAAACCGGGCATCCGATTTGGATTCCGTCAGTTCTGACAAGTCACTTTCATCTCCCAGGTCGTGTTGGAATGATCGGCATGGCCATCCGACGGTATTTCAAGTTTTAGACCCCCGGACCCGACCTGGCAGTTCATTTAAACTAAGTGTATTTTGAAAATGAACTTTGAGCGCCGAGCTCAAACCGGGCATCCGATTTGGATTCCGTCAGTTCTGACAAGTCACTTTCATCTCCCAGGTCGTGTTGGAATGATCGGCATGGCCATCCGACCGGTATTTCAGTTTTAGACCCCCGGACCCGACCTGGCAGTTCATTTAAACTAAGTGTATTTTAAAATGAACTTTGAGCGCCGAGCTCAAACCGGGCATCCGATTTGGATTCCGTCAGTTCTGACAAGTCACTTTCATCTCCCAGGTCGTGTTGGAATGATCGGCACGGCCATCCGACCGGTATTTCAGTTTTAGACCCCCGGACCCGACCTGGCAGTTCATTTAAACTAAGTGTATTTTGAAAATGAACTTTGAGCGCCGAGCTCAAACCGGGCATCCGATTTGGATTCCGTCAGTTCTGACAAGTCACTTTCATCTCCCAGGTCGTGTTGGAATGATCGGCACGGCCATCCGACCGGTATTTCAAGTTTTAGACCCCCGGACCCGACCTGGCAGTTCATTTAAACTAAGTGTATTTTGAAAATGAACTTTGAGCGCCGAGCTGAAACCGGGCATCCGATTTGGATTCCGTCAGTTCTGACAAGTCACTTTCATCTCCCAGGTCGTGTTGGAATGATCGGCACGGCCATCCGACGGTATTTCAGGTTTTAGACCCCCGGACCCGACCTGGCAGTTCATTTAAACTAAGTGTATTTTAAAATGAACTTTGAGCGCCGAGCTCAAACCGGGCATCCGATTTGGATTCCGTCAGTTCTGACAAGTCACTTTCATCTCCCAGGTCGTGTTGGAATGATCGGCATGGCCATCCGACCGGTATTTCAGGTTTTAGACCCCCGGACCCGACCTGACAGTTCATTTAAACTAAGTGTATTTTAAAATGAACGTTTGAGCGCCGAGCTCAAACCGGGCATCCGATTTGGATTCCGTCAGTTCTGACAAGTCACTTTCATCTCCCAGGTCGTGTTGGAATGATCGGCATGGCCATCCGACCGGATATTTCAAGTTTTAGACCCCCGGACCCGACCTGGCAGTTCATTTAAACTAAGTGTATTTTAAAATGAACTTTGAGCGCCGAGCTCAAACGGGCATCCGATTTGATTCCGTCAGTTCTGACAAGTCACTTTCATCTCCCAGGTCATGTTGGAATGATCGGCATGGCCATCCGACCGGTATTTCAGTTTTAGACCCCCGGACCCGACCTGGCAGTTCATTTAAACTAAGTGTATTTGAAAATGAACGTTTGAGCGCCGAGCTCAAACCGGGCATCCGATTTGGATTCGTCAGTTCTGACAAGTCACTTTCATCTCCAGGTCGTGTTGGAATGATCGGCACTGCCATCCGACCGGTATTTCAATTTTAGACCCCCGGACCCGACTGGCAGTTCATTTAAACTAAGTGTATTTTGAAAATGAACGTTTGAGCGCCGAGCTCAAACCGGGCATCCGATTTGATTCCGTCAGTTCTGACAAGTCACTTTCATCTCCCAGGTCGTGTTGGAATGATCGGCACGGCCATCCGACTGGTATTTCAGTTTTAGACCCCCGGACCCGACCTGGTAGTTCATTTAAACTAAGTGTATTTTAAAAATGAACGTTTGAGCGCCGAGCTCAAACCGGGCATCCGATTTGATTCCGTCAGTTCTGACAAGTCACTTTCATCTCCCAGGTCGTGTTGGA
This sequence comes from Amorphophallus konjac, assembly GCA_022559845.1. Lineage (NCBI taxonomy): Eukaryota > Viridiplantae > Streptophyta > Magnoliopsida > Alismatales > Araceae > Amorphophallus > Amorphophallus konjac. Next base: position 362,083,712 of record CM040126.1, read on the forward strand.
ATGATCGGCATGGCCATCCGACCTGTATTTAAGTTTTAGACCCCCGGACCCGACTTGGCAGTTCATTTAAACTAAGTGTATTTTGAAAATGAACTTTGAGCGCCGAGCTCAAACGGGCATCCGATTTGGATTCCGTCAGTTCTGACAAGTCACTTTCATCTCCCAGATCATGTTGGAATGATCAGGCATGGCCATCCGACTGGTATTTCAGGTTTTAGACCCCCGGACCCGACCTGGCAGTTCATTTAAACTAAGTGTATTTAGAAATGCACTTTTGAGCGCCGAGCTCAAACCGGGCATCCGATTTGGATTCCTTCAGTTATGAAAAGTCACTTTCATCACCCAGGTCGTGTTGGAATGATCGGCATAGCCATCCGACTGATATTTCAAATTTTAGACCCCCGGACCAGACTTGGCAGTTCATTTAATCTAAGTGTATTTTGAAAATGAACTTTTGAGCGCCGAGCACAAACCGGGCATCCGATTTAGATTCCG